>CM075474.1:2958905-4158905 GCA_037950665.1 Hypophthalmichthys nobilis | reverse complement strand
ACAGTACACCTAAAAATGAAAATCGATGAGTCATCATCTACACATACTAATGTCACTAATAAAGCACTGTATGATTTTCCTCTCCTCCTTTCCAGGGTGTTTTTTGTCCTATAATGAAAGTGGATGGTGACTCGGGTATCAAAATTCATTGGTTCTCAATGATATTATCAGCACTAGGTCTGAATGTGTGGAAGAGTAAATGAGATTGTATTTTGCACTGGCATGCAAGTGAGCAGATGATGACAGCATTTTCATTTTTAGTGAACTATTTCTACTAAAAAAAGAAAGCATGCTAATGACATCATAATATCTGGAACAGACCAACAGCCAAAAATATGCCACTCTTTTTTTCACCCAATAGATATTAACTGTAAATGCATCTCATTAGCTCTGATACAAAGCCTCCAGCTTCGGAGAGAAAAAAAAGAAAGATCCAGAATGTTGGATACGTTGACAGAAATTAGAAATGAAGTATGTTACGTCCTGTGAAAAAGAAGTACACTTTAACATACTTTTACTGTGGAAATACTATATTTTAAAGTAATATACTTAAATGTGAACTGAGTTTAATGATTTCAGACACTTAACTGCATGATACTTGCAATTAAATGAAAATTTATTCTAGATTATATTTATATTAAATGCAATCAGCTGAACTTTAGAGTTCAAGTTTTTTGACCCACTTAAGTAGGACTTAAGTATATCTTTATATGTAATTTCATAATTACTTCTATTGTCTTTGAAATATGGTATAAGTTACAGCTGAATGTACTGACAAACATTTATGATAAACTAAAATATACTTTAATGTCATTTCTATTAAAACTTGCATATCATGTATTTAAATATATTTGTAATTACACATTTATAATGATGAAGTTGCAATTCAGTGCATTTAAAATATATTAACTTTAAATGTAATATTGAATAACTCCATATAGTTCAAATTAAAATCAAGTACGTTACATGTGTTAAAATAAGTGTTCTTCTTTAAAACATTATTAAAATATAATGATTTAAAATATACCTTAAAGTAAAACTGTGACATTATTACAAAGTATACTTAAGTATGTTTACAAAGTGTACTTTTAAAAGTGTACTTAAAAAACTTAAGTGGCCTTTTATTTCATCAGCATTATATTATCCTTAAGTTCAACTTTATAAAAAATATACTTTTAACATTTGAAGTGTTAAGTGCACATTCAATACAATTAAGCACACTACTTGACAAGAGACCTTAAATTTATTTGTGCTTTATAAATTATTTTTAGAATATTGTTCTAATATCTTAGCAACATTAGAACTAGTTACATGGCAGTTAGCATGCTTCTTTAGGAGGTGCTGCCTAGCGAGGCCTAGCTAAAAACACTGTGTTGAGTGTGAAAAAGGTTTCTAAAAACACAAATCAGTCAGTTTGAATGTCTGGATGCAGTAGAGTGAGAGTTGTGAGGAGAGATGACATGACATTCCCTCTTTCTCACAGGAAAGAGTCGTGTGTGACAGGAAGATGCTCACCGTCGGCGGTCTCCAAGACGCTGGTGTGTGTGTATCCGCGTGGAAGCCCTCGCACCGATGCCACCTGTGGACGCTCCGCATGCACCGAGCGCTCCGACAGGCCTGTCACATCCGGCGGCGCGCTGTGGTTGTCTGTCATGAGGTGCCAAAGGTCAAAGGTGAGTGGAGGTCAAAATACAGAAATGCATGGTGGAGTGTTCTGTGATCAAACCCATGATAAATTATAATATTGATAAGACATTTAAGAAGCTGTGCAGGATGATGGGTGGTGTGGAATGACAGTGAGTGAAGTGAACTGGGATTACAGCAGTAAAACAGCCAAACAAACTCAACTAACACCATCACGACTGTGTCTGTCTCTGTCCAAATGAACACACTATCTGTCCTAAACTGAATGCAAGGCAATAATTCCCTTGTGTTAAGAGAAGTACACTTTAGCATATGCATTATGGAAATAATGTACTTTTAAGTGTGAACCGAATGTAATGTTTTCTGACTCTTAATTGCATGTTGAATCCAATTAAATGTAGTTTAAATTTATATTAAATGCAATCAGCTGAACTTTAGAGTGCTTTTTGACCAACTTAAGTAGGACTTAAGTACATATTTATATGCAATTTCATAATTACTTCTATTGTCTTTGAAATATTAATGTTTACTGACGAATGTACTGACAAGAATTTATGATTCATAGTTTATCATTTCTATTGAAATTTGCCATGTATTTAAATATACTTGTAATTACACATCTGTAATGATGAAGTTGAAATTTACGTTTAAAATAAATGAACTTTAAATGTAATATTGAAAAACACACTACAGTTAAAATGATAATCAATACTTTCCATGTGCTTTAGTATGTTAGTCAACACATCAAAATAAGTGTACTTCTTTAAAGCATGACAAAAGATTATTAAAACAATGATTTAAAATGTACTAAAAAGTGATTTATTTAATAAATATATTATCTGTAGGTACAGTTTTTTAAAAAAAAAAAAACACTTATGATTTGAAGTACACTTACAAGTGCATATTCCATACAATTACAGTAAGTGCACTTTTTTTTTTTTTTCACAAGGGTTAGTGCACTCCAAATCTAAGAAAATATGCACAAAAATATTTCCAATGCTTTTTCAGGTAATATTGCCCACAATTCCTTGCAAATGAAAGCGGAGTAGTTTTTTAATTATAGACAAATGCACAGGCCATTCCATTTTCAACTGCATGAATCTTAACGTTAAGTTATACTGAATTTAAAAGTAATGAATTTAGAATTTGATAACATAGCATGTCCCAAAACTGTCTTACTATGCACTAAAAAGTATGTACTTTTAGCACATACTTTTAAGCGTGTATTATAAATATGTAAACTGGGACGCAGCCTTTGTTTCTATTTCTGACACGTAGTAAGTAGACCTGCCTGCCAGGAAATCTCATTGGTCCAAAATTCCACATGGAATAAAACGTCACATATGTTCTGATTAGCTGTGTTTTTGTTGCTTTGATTCCATACATTGTTTACTGTCCATCTCATTCTAAACACCCGACAGAAGAGCTTTATACTCTTATATATATAGTGAACTTCCACACTATTAACCAACGAGCAGCTGTTTTGTGTTTAATCTTGGCCCTTGCAGCTGGGATTGTCTGGCAGCCGGCGTTAGAACGGTGGATCCACAGAGCGACTCTGACACTGTGTGAAATCTGAGGTTATTTACAGTCAGCGCCCAGGGCCTTCAAGGGCAGAAAGGAGGAAAAAGAGGGTGAAAGAAAAAGGAGGAGATGAGAGAAAAGGAGATATAGTGGAAATGCAAATGTTTCTAAGCAGAACTGAGTAAAGTGAATATGTTCTGCAGTTATTATATTACTCACTCTCATGCCATTCAAAACTCATATGACTAAGTTTGAAGACGTTTCATTCTGTTCTTGTTCATACATTGAAAGCAAACAGTGGCTAGAGGATGTCAAGCTCAAAACCAGGCAAAAAAGCTCCATGAAAGTAGTCCATATGACTCTGCACAATCATGAATGAGGTTTGAGGCCAGTCTGACTGACTGATATATAAAAAAAACATAATTATTGAAGAGTCACACATGGAATTATTGGAATTGTCACATGTATATTCTGTTTTCATTCAGTTTCTAGTTAGCTTCTCAGTTTGTTTAATTAGATCAGTCATCCTCGGCTGTCTCCATAGAAACTGATTTTGAGTATTCTGTTCAGATGTATTGTGTTTAATTATCTCATCAGCTCCTTTGTTTGCTCTTGTATATTAGCTCTCTCTTTTAGCTCCTCATCTTGCATTGTTTAACATCAGGTTGTATGTTGTGGTTTCCTTCGAGTAAATCTCTTGTTTATTGTTTTCATTATTAGACTAAAGATCTGTGTGAGTACCTCCTGAGTCCTGCGCTTCTTCTACGGCATTATTTCATATTTTTAGGGTATTTTGTGGTACTAAATTATATTTATGCAGTAGATATAATCCATTTATTCACTTTTTGAGCATAAACCTGAAATTTAAATTTCCAACTTAAACGGTCATAAATCTTGAATGCTTTGGAGCAACAGACTTTGGTCTCTTTTTAAAGACGACACTTGGCAGATTATTGCTGAAGTGAAAAAAAAGTTATAGAATTTTATGTTTATTGTTATGAAAAATACACAAAATTACTATTTTCAATTTGTATATGAAGTATATATATTTTCCAAAACACGTTTTACTCTAAAACTGTGAGAAAATCAAAGCCATAAATCTAAAGAAGCTGTGTTACAAATTTGACACTGACGTGTTTAAAAATGAGCTTTCATATATATATATATATATATGTAAAACTTTTTGGTTAAAAATGTCTGAAGATCACCAGAGGAATAACAGTATTTTACTGTAAAATGACATGAAATGTAAGGTTAGATCTATTACAGTTTTTCCCCATATATAGTACGGGAACTTACAGGTGTTAATAACAGGTGTTTACTGTCACATTTTTACAGTCTTTTACCGCCAAAATCACAATCTTTTTTTACAGTGTTGGAATATAGTGCTGTGTTGACTTAAAGTATAAATATAAGTTGTGTGGATTTTTTCTATGTGCTTTTTGTAGAGCTTGACACAAAAATCTCATTTACTATTATTGACTATTATTGATGATGTGTTTTGTTGTGTTGTTTGCCTGATTTACTGTATTTTAATCATTGATCTTGCTTACAATGTACAGCACTTTGGAGCTACAGAGTAGCCTGGAAAGTGCTCTATAAATAAATAAATGAATACAAAATACAAATATAAATTTACTTTCAATGTAAATGACAGCAGCAGAAACATTCTCACAAAACATCTCTTTGTGTGCTTAACTAAAGAAAGAAAATCATTATGTTTGGAACGATATGAGAGTGAGTATTGCCTGAAATATTCCTTTAACAGGGTTTATTACCGGCGAATGTTGCCAAAAAATGATTATTTCAAAGCAGTACTGGAACCTGCTCTGTTTGCATGTCAATCTAACAAGGCCAGAGCTGGCTTTATCTGCACAGATTGGCTTCAGGACCCTAAAGATATGCCAGTAAAACAGTTAAAAATCATGTAAGCATGCAGCCAGAACATTCAGAAGCAAGATTTTATCATCATCAGCAGAGCAGTAAAGTGCTATAAACAGAAGCATGTCATCTATCGAGATGAATGTAGGATCTGTTCTTTTGTTTTGAAGGCACTGAGCTGTAACAGAAACAGCAGAAGCACGCTGATGATTCTGACTCAGGAATCAGACAGGGTTATCAGGATCGCTGGTCTAGTGCACTAACATACAATACTTTAGCTGTTCACCAGCAGACTTCACTTCTTAAGAGCACTACTGTTCAGAAGTTTGGGGTCAGTATATGATTTTTTAATGTTTTTGAAAGAAGTCTCTTCTGCTCACCAAGGCTGCATTTATTTGAATATATTTATGCGGACTATTCCTTTCAGCAGCATCAGAAACACCACACATCCTGGTCTTTTAGCAGATTTTAGAAGACATGTAACATCTTAAAAGAGAGCTGTTCTGAGGATATGAAGAAGGGTTAGTGTGAGTACTGACCTAGCTGTGTGTGAGCCATGAGGTCGGCCAGCACGGTCGCCGCTGAAGCAGAGGTGGTGTTCGTGGCGTGATGGGCTCTTCCTCCGGGGTGGGATGAGGTGGAGGAGGCGGACGATGATGTGGACGAGCCCTGGATGACTCTGTTAAACCAGTGCTCCACGCTCGGGTGCGCCTGGTACGGAGACGAGGAGGCGATCCGTCCCTGCCGGCGCAGCGAGCCCTCGTCTTCTGATGCTGAGGAAGTGTCTGTGAGCAAAAGAGATCGGGACTGATGGTCAGGTGAAGTTAAGTTATCATACTGACATACAACGGCATCAAAAGATAAAGGACACCTAAATCACAATTACAAATGTCCTAATGTCATACAGAATGTCAAGCGTCATTGGCACTCAAAGCTCCTCTTTTCTTCATCAGGGTCTTTTAATCATGATTTTCTGTGGCTGTATGAAGTCAGTTCTGCTCAAGCTCATAGCAGAGAATCACTTTAACTATTAATCTGATGTCACATTTCTTTCTGTCTTCATTTTGAACAATATATGTTTATTGTTTTATCATTTCAGGGCTAACAATCTTTTAAATGGAGCTTGAAAAAGGCTTGAAAAATGTTTCATACATCTCTTTAAAAGCAGAGGCTCTGTTCTTTCTTTTGATATATTGCATGTTCATATATTCATACAACAAAATATTCTGGGGCCATGAAAGTTTTGTAAAAATGATCAAAAACGGTGGTGAAAAAAAAAATGCTGGCAGGTAATAGTTAAATTAAACAAACAAACAAAGAAGAGTTTTATTCTAGCTTCATGCAGAATTTAATTTAAATCAACAATGTGGGTAAATTTCATAAAAAAAGCAACATTTTGAGCAAAAAGCTGATAAAATCATGTTTTTTTTTTTTCTTTTTCAAAGACCACAATGTGCATAAGCAATGCTTCTATAACTTGTTTCCGCTTCTTCTTCTCCTGTGTTTTGATCTAGAGATTTTGTACTCTTTCAGAAGATGCATTTAGCGCCCCCTACTGTATAACAGTAAAAACATAGCAAGCCGGAAAATTCCGTCAATGGCGGGGAAAGAGTTGCAACTTGGTTTGATATTTTGTCATCTAATGTAATGAATTGCCCTACATTTTTAAGTGTGACTTAATCATCCCAATTTTGGGGCCACTGTACTTTAAAAAGTCTTCAAAATAAAATCATTAACACTTTAGTTTAAGGTCCAATTCTCACTATGAACTAATTGCTTATTATTATGCACATTACTAAGATATTGGCTGTTCATTAGTACTTATAAAGCACATATTAATGCCTTATTCTGCATGATCATATTCTACATCCCTTAAACCTACCTAATACCTAAACTTAACAACTACCTTACTAACTATTAATAAGCAGTAATTAGGAGTTTATTGAGGCAAAAGTCATAGTTAATAGTGAGAATTGGTCCCTAAACTAAAGTGTGACCAAAAAATCTACCCAAAGCTTCCATCATAAACATCAGGAGGACTAATATATGATCATTAAGGAAGAGAAAGTAAAAGCGTCTGTTCTCAGTCCAAACCAAAATATGACTTTGATGAGATCTGCTGGGGGAAAATACATATGATGTAATGCTCATGTGGTCAGAAACGGAGCATGTGAGGCCTGCAGTTATGGTAACACATGACTGCATCATTCCCCTATTATAAATACATTATAAATGTTACGCCACAGAAAATAACAGATGTCCCCCAATTAATGAATGAAATATGTCATATAGCTAAACCATCTGTACTATTTCATGACGCAAAATGCGTGCTGTGGTGTAAAGAAGTGTAACAACAGTGAAAAAAAGACATTTAAATGAGAATCAATTAATTAGAAAAGCAAACTCTAATGATCAATAATCCATTACTATTAATGATCTGCTGCTGCTTGCTTCTAGTTAATTTACGTTTCATTTGAGATGTTCTGCAGCAAACAGCTATGACAGATAAGGTATTGTGGGGCTACAAGGGCTTTTAAATGTAAATTATTTTATGGTATTAAAAGTAGTGCTTATAGTAACATCTCCCTCCTCAACAAGTCACATGATTTGAGGTACAACAGTGTGAAATGAGTTACCAAATGACGTTTACTACTTCAGCATGTAATACTGCATTACTTACAGTCCATAAAAGTTGCTTTTCAATGTTCATTATATTATTTTTCCTCATCAAACACACACTGATAGAAAAAAAGACAGACAAAGGGAAAGAGGAAAAGACAAAGGAGAGAGAGATTGACTGACAAGAAGCCTGTAGGTAGTAGCAGATTAATTTAACATTAATTATGCGATTAATCGCCCGCAGGGAGCAATTACTATGGAGCGTGTCCAGCAAATTAGGAGACAGACACTGAGCAACAAACAGTCATGCATTAAATGTGAAGGCATTATCCTAATGTGTCTCTCTGAAACAGCCTTCTGATGAAGGAAAATGATCTACTTCCACTCACGGGTGTCTGATACCTGTTATTATCAGTGCCACACATGGAGAACTGAAGACCGCAGTCCTGAACCCTGAACAAACCCCCAAACTTCACCAACGAAACTCAAGCTGCTGTAGTGATGATGATAATGATGATGATGATGATGATGATTTAGAGAACAAGGTGCCCCATGATCAATATAATATAAACATCAAAATACGTTCAAAAGTTTGGGGTCAGTAAGGAAATTAATAATTTTATTCAGCAAGGATGCATTAAATTTATCAAAAGAGACAAGAAATATATTTATAATGTTACAAAAGATTTCCGTTGAACATAAATGCTGTTCTTTTGAACTTTCTATTCATCAAAGATATAGATGAAGATCAGTCAATTAACTCTTGGCATGTTTAATGATCTATAAAGAGCAGGCAGAAGAACCTCATAAAAACTAGAACTATTGTAATTCTATTCTCACTCCATGTCCTCAGGCACTCTGAGAGTAACCTTGACACAGATGCAGAAACAGACAATAGGCATGAAATAGAGTCATGGGAGATGAAGTGATTTGAGAGAGAAAGTGAGACTGACGAGGAGGGAAAGGAGGAGGCCAAAATGAGCTGGAATGAGTAGATGTGTCAAGAAAGTACTGACAATAACTGCCAACCTGACCTTTAAAACTGAAATAATTCTTCTGAAACTCTATCAGTCGCTGCAGCAGTGAAGTGTCTGTTTTTTAAATCAGGTCCAGACGACAAACACAGCACAGTTTCACAGGACACAACAGACTCCTGAATACACTATAGACAACATCAAAAACGGCCAGGAATGTGGGTCAGACAGCATTTTTCAAGCTGGTCCGATCCAGACAGAAGCAGAATCGAATCAGTCACACTGTAATAAAGCCGCTCTGTTGATTTAGAATAGGGAAGAGGCTGCTCACGTCCGTATGATATCAATGATCCCAAACTCCACTGGTTCTTGCATGTCACATGACTGAATGTTTGATTATATGGAGGTGCAAATGAGATCTGTGAGAGGTAGGATTGAAAGCTAAGATTTAGAGCATTTATAGCATTATATTGTGTAGCAATTAACACCATTTTGATTTGTTCCTCACACAAAGATATTGGAATATAGTGCACAAGTCATATTGACCTTTATGATACTTTATGGTACTTTCTGCCCTGTTTTGGAGCTTGACAACCTGTAGATACTACATACTTTAATATGTAGGGCTCCATGAAATCCGGTTTATTTTTCCCAAATTAATTTTTTGTTTTGTTTTGTTTTAATTTTTCTTGGTTATGTTTTCTTTCTGTTTTAATGGGTAAATTAAATTATAGTAATCAAAAAGCATGCCTAATTAATTAAAATAATAACAATTGTACAATTAAACAACAAATTACTAAAAGTTTAACAAAAATTTTAGGGCCAGCTGAAATCTTTTTATTATTATTATTATTTCCCAAATCCCATTTTATTTTCCTATATATATATATATATATATATATATATATAAATTAGTGTCAAAAATGGTGGTAAAGGGTGGTAATATATTCATCCAAAATGTTGCCTACTGTAAAATACTGTAAAATCCACGTTTTCCGCATCACAGAAATCATAATTAGAAGTCCCAATTTTGTAGGTAAAAACAGCATCAATATTCTTCAAAATGTCCTGTCCTGCAGGTCTGAAGCATAAATGAGTAAATCATGACAGATTTTTCATTTTCGGGTTTCTTTAAAACCCACCTCCAGAATAAAGCGAGAGGGCAAGAGGGGCACCTGACAGGCCAGATGGGTTATCAGATCATCTCTGGCGGGGCAATCAGACAGCTTAGCCTCTTTATGTGTGCGTGTGCATTACTGCGTCCATGCAGGGCACAAAAGAATTAGCGGACCATGACTGATTCCCACAGGGAGCGACCCTGAATGGCTCCCGTTATGCTGATCTGACCCCACCCTTGAACCTTTAATCCTGTTGACCTTTCACTGACTTCATCATTCTGACCCAAGAAGGACAGAAGAGTATATCAGGACACCAAAACTCAGAAACTCGTTAACGCTAAACAAACATTGCAATAATGTAATCCATATTGACAGACAAAGCAAAGATGTGAGGTGAGAGATGAGCTAATCTGACCACAGGATGTAATAATGTGAAGAAATGACAGACATAACGAAATAAACTATACTAAACTATATAACAAAATCAACACAGATACAGAAACAAAATAACTAATAGGAAAGAGAAATCATAGATTTTAATGCATAGTTCAGTCATGAAACTCCTCTGAGTAGCTGATATTATTTATTTCTGTCCCTCCTCCTCCCCAGCACCACCTGTCTAGATCAGCTACGCCATTCTCCTTACTTTATCCCTTTTTAGTATACTTCAGCAGCTTTGCTCAGAGCAAAACTAATCCAACATGCACTCTTTTCTTATCAATAAAATGCTGTTATAATCAATTTCGAGAGTTGTCATGATTGCAGTTCTCCAAGACATCAATGAGATTAAATGGAGGGCAAATGGAGGTTTCATTCTCCTGCTTCTCAGATTGTTGTCCTGAGGAAAAGAAACCAGTAATCTCACATATATTTCCTACTGAGCTTCAGAAGAGATCTTAATAACATCTCAAACTGTGCTCAGATTTGCCAGAATACTAAAGTCTGCCATCAAAAGTCAAAAATTTCAATATGAACTCAAACATTTTGCAACAAAATCTCCCAAATCGGTGCGCATTAACGCTACCGCTCTACTGTTACTGTACATGTCAACAAGTGTCCAATTTGTGTCTTTTTAATTTCTTCGAAGGAATTCAGTTAAAACTTAAATGACTCAAAGTCACATGAGCTATGAAAAAAAAAAAGTTGTCAATCTCTTATACCCCCAAATAAGGGAAGGTCCATTTTGTATTAGCTAAAGGTTGTTAACTAAATTTGATACTCAAATAGCTAAATATGCAGCCAGAGGGTCAGTAAAGCTGGAACTTTGTTAAACATCTCCATATGCAGGCATGTGGGAAGGTGGTCTGGGAACTGAGTGGTCAGAAGAAGTTCTCTTTGTGTAAATAATGAGGCTATTATTCAGAAAACTGTGAATTGTTCTCTCAAGACTCAGAAGATCAAAACATCCCCTTCTGAAAACCCAGCATTGCTGGTCACCAGAATAAGTTATGTTTTTCATGCTGGGACCAGAATGGGATGCTGGTTGCTGGTCACCATCATGGAGAGCAGGAGTGACTGTGAACCAGCTACAGCAGCTCAGTTTTGCTTGAGAACAGCATGACTATGCTGCTCCACCAGCTAGACGAGCTCTAACCAGCATAAACCAGCCTGGAACAAGGTGGAATTCATCTTGGTGTATGCTGGATTTTTCAGCAGGGTATCAAGAGGTGAAACACACATTTGTTGTCAACTATTGTCAATTGAAAATATAAAGCAGAAAATGAAGTGTTGCCAAAATATTTTCTGCTATAGCTTAAATAGCAGCATAGAAATTGTAAACAACCTGTAAATTCTGAATTGAACTGTTTAATCCTAGCCGTGTGTGTGTTAATGTTGTTAATGTGTTAGTGTTAATTATGACAGCAAATTTTGATTTAGTTTTAGTCACAGTCTTTTGACTAAAATTCCATTTAGTTTTAGTCATATTTTAGTCATCTGAATTGCTTTAGTTTTAGTCGACTAAATATCATGTGATTAGTCAACTAATATCTAATGGGTTTAGTTAAACTGTAATTCATTAAGGATTTCTCTAAAATTTCCAAACCCATTATATAGGCTACTCCTGGAGAAAACATATCAACCTGTTAATATGAATGATATTATGTTGTACTGTAAATGTACTAATGATACTAAAGTTTGAACATGCAGTACAGACACAGATTTCACTGCTGTGACATATAACATTATCTTAAAATTAAATAAAACCACTTCTCCTAAAGAAGAACTTTTCAATCAATGATATGCATTCTTTATAACAACTTGCATACAACATTATTCTTTCAAGCAGATATATTTATTTGTATAAATTAAATATAATTAATCCTTATTAAAGAGCCATGAGTGATTTTCTCTGTCTTTTGTTATCTGATTAATATTAAGGACACAGACGGCAGCAGGTTTATTAGGCTGCTGTCACTTTAATACCGAATGCACGGATCCAATACACTGATGCACATCCGATATTCTCATAGCTTTTTATGTTTTCTGAAGACATAACCAACTGTGTTTACATGAATACTCTCCAAAATGGACATTTTTACATCATTTTGTGTGTATTTGTCCATTCAGGCACAAAAAGATGTGAAAGAGAGCTCAATTCAGTACTCATGCGCTGTCGCTGTCTAGCTTTGGATGTGTGCACAGAAAGCCGAACCGAATAGAGCTCTCTTTTGTGTCGTCACACTTTTTCAGATCTATCCATTTTTCTGCTCTTCTCTTTCTCCCAGACATTTACATTTTTGAACATTTTATGAGACATGCAGTAAGTGTATGCAAACTTATGTCCCACCAGGTACATCAGCACATTACAATTCAAATGTGCGCATCTACAGCGCAGGACATCATCATTCTGACTGGATCTCTTCCAAATCGTCCCTAACATTTTCATCTCGTCTATATGTGTGTGTTTGTGTGTGTGTGCTTGTTTTTGTGATTTATAAGGACACAAATTTATATAATGACATGGGTATTACACTGGTATTATCACATAAACATGAAATATGAGGACATTTCATGAGTCTTCATATTTAAAATAGCTTTATTAAAAATGTAAAAATGTAAAAATGCAGACAGTTTTCTGTGATGGGTAAGTTTAGGGGTAGGGGTAGTGTAGGGGGACAGAATGTACAGTTTGTACAGTATAAAGACCATTATGCCTATGGAATGTCCTTACTCTGATAGCAAAACAAACCTGTGTGTGTGTGTGTGTGTTTTACCTGGAGGAGTGCATGCTTCAACTGAGGACTGCACTAGAACAGAGCGTCTCTTCGAGGGCATCGGCATCTTTCTCTCTTTATACTTTGCCAAGGCTGCTTGTACTGCTTCTGTATGAAGGTCTGTGGAGACACAGATAGTGCCAACTTTAGATAAGACTGAAAACTACCGTCAGACATCCCACAAATTACATTTTCAAATCGCAAATGTCTTCAAGATATGACAGAACAGATAGCATTATAATAATAATAACCTTCTCGCCAGGATACCTGAATAATATTACAGTGTATATATTATATTATATTATACTATTATAGTGTTTTGATGTTTTTAGCCTTTTTTCAAAACTAGGGAAAAATGTAAGATCAATCTCTTAGAAAAGTACAAATATACCTCTGCTTGCTTAAGTCACATGATTTGATTCATTCACATTAATTTGATATCATTCACATTCATTTACAAGCCAAAGTTGAACGAAACATGCAATAGTGATACTGACCCTTGTGAAAAAGAAGTGCACTTAGCTGTAGCGAATGTGCACTTATAGTGTACTTCAAATCTTAAAAGTATATGCAAAAAAAACTATACTTGCAGATTATATTAAAGAATTAAAAGGCCAATTACAGTAAACGTACTTAAAGAGAGACACTTTCATGACTTTCAACACACATAAAGTCCACTTCGTAATAATGTTAAATGAAAAGTACATTTTAAATCGTTGTTTTAATAATCTTTTGTCATGCTTTAAAGTACACTTATTTTGATGTATTGACTAACATACTAAAGCACATGTAAAGTACTTGATTATAATTTTAATTGTAGTGTTATTCGACATTACATTTAAAGTTAATTTATTTTAAATGTACTAAATTGCAACTTCAAATATATACAAATATATTTTAATACATGATATACAAGTTTCAATAGAACTGATATTAAACTATATTTTACTTTATCATAAATGTTTGTCAGTTCATAAATGTTTGTGGAATCAGATCTTGAGAGATTTAATGTCTTTTATCTTCAGTTGATTTCATCTAAGGCTGTGGCTGGAAGTCATTTGTAGTTATTGTGTTTCTCTTCAGCGATTATGCCTGTTAACAGCAGGTGTTCATCACTAATGCTCAATCATAACTTAATCACTTAATTATCTCATTAACTTTAACTCTGCTTCAGTGTTACTTTAACACTATATAGAGAAGGACCATATGTAATCTGAGCAGAGTTGCTTTAACTCTGGGAATTTTGCTGTGTACTCTTTTTAATAAAGTATGATAAAGTGTACTTCTTTTTCACAACGGCATGTCTGTTGAGCTCGTCCCTCATGATCAGAGAGTTTAGCAGGGAAATGTTCCTGCCTGATCTGAAGCGCTCATCCCTTGAGTTCGCCACCCGCGGCTTGTTCTGTTTGGAGCCTGGAGGGGCCACCTGTGACGACGCGTGGATCCTATGATCTATCTGCAGAGACGGATCTACACCTGCACACAACAGAGACCAGAACATTATCATCTCAGACAGACAAAGGCATTACTCCAATTTCCATGCTTGACATTTTACCCATTAGCAAGCTAATTGTGGTGTAAAACAAGGACAGTTGAAGCGCTCAGTGTGGGGCCACTTTGCAGAAGAAATTACTGTACATCAAGAACCTACAAAACCAGCATTACAGAATAAAAGTCACTAAACTGTGCAATAAAATCCTGTTACACCTATTGGGCCCACAGAAACAGACATAAGTAAATAATCTTAGGGTGAGTAATTTACTTGTAATAAACCATTGAAGTGACACTACTCGATTTCAACACGATCCTCGCATTTAGATGGCAACATAAATCCTCTCACGACTTCAGACTTCTCTGCTATCCGGGTAACACAACACCTTGAGATCAATGGGTCCTTTACACCACATCTGAGCTCCAAACAGAGCTCTCATGGTGATCCTGTGCTGACGCAGACAGTGAATACTTCATCAAACATGACAGACATGGGCTGAAGAGACACACAAATCTCACATCGGTTTGTTCTGCTGGGACAGCCACAGGCCATGTGACCAGACTAGAGTTTCAGCTGAGGTTCACCATTGAGAGCTTCTCACCAATATGAATTACTTCAAACTGGCATATAAATAAGGCAAGCAGCTATGTACACTAAGTGTATAATAGCGATATATTCTATTTACACTATGTAAAAGTAGCAGTTCTTTGCAATAAGTGCAAATAGTTGTTAGATGCTATTTATACTCGGGTTGATCACATCAAAATCTACTTCCACGTGCCATACTACCTACAGCCTACACCACTGCAGACATTTATTTACACTTAGTGTATTTATTTATTATGTACAGGCGTGGTTCTAGACCCATCTGAACGATCAGGCCAGCACTGCTCTCTCAAGAAAGCTTATCATTTTCACATGTTTTTATGTCTGGTCAGTTTAAACATTCAACTGATTTTAAGCCATTCAAGTGGAAGACGTACTCAATACTCGCCCGTCTTATGAGTATCCACATAAACACAGTCTAACGTGAACGCAAACTGTAAAGAAAATATTGGATGTGTGTCAATATAACGTATCCATGTATTAGTTCTTAAACTGACAGCAGCCTCATATACCTTCTGTTTCCTATGTTAATGATGTTAATCAAACAACAAAAGAAAAACAGAGAATCACTCACTGCTCTTAACTAAATAACTGTAGTTTTAATAGGTAAACACACTCCTAAACCTTGTGGAAAGCCTTCCCAGAAGAGTTGAAGCTGTTATAGCTGCAAAGGGTGGACCAACTCCATATTAAACCCTACGGATTAAGAATGGGATGCCATTAAAGTTTATGTGCACATAAAGGCAGGCGTCCCAAAACTTTGGCAAAATAGTGTATATTAGGCTACTGTCACCTTAAGAATTGACGCACGGATCCATTATACTGATACACACGCGTTACTGTTTACGTTCACTTAAAACAACTGACTGTGATTACGTGAATACTCGCCAAGACCTGCATTTTGATATTATATTGTGTGTATTTGACTGTTTCAGCACTATAAGCAGCGAAAAAGAACTCAATTCAGTACTGAGAGGCCGCTTTATGCGTGCAGCCTTTGGGTGTGAACACAAAATCTGCGGGAATGGGTAAAATTATGCGCAATGCATGCAATCCCACGCCGAAAATCAAGCCCTGTAACACCAACAATATTCATGTAATATTCAATATTATTGTGTGTCTATTCTGTGGAAAATGAGTATTGGAAGCGTTTCAGATATTTCAGTATTGATATGTATTGAAAAATCAATATTTTTGACACTACATTGCACTTAGTTTATTATTTCAGATGTTTTTTTAAAAGATTACAATTGAAAAATGTATATATTATATAAAATTCAACCCCCCACAGTGGCTAGTATGAGTGACTGCGTTACACACCACTGCTGAAATATACCTGCATTTGGTGGGTGTTAATGTCAAGCTTTAGGCGAGTGTAAGAAAAATACTTCATTTATATAATCTTTCTTTGTGTTTATCTGAAGAAAGAAAGTCATATACATCGGGGACGGCATGATTCTGGGGAAAAAACTACACATCTGTATATAGCACATGTACAGTAATAATCACAGCCTACTAAGCATGCACTCAAAGTGAGAATGAGTGACGGTAAATGATGCTTCACCTCTTCATTTAAACCTTCTGATTGAATCCTGAATGGCAGGGAGCTCGATGTCAATGTAATTTCTATGAATTTGGAAAAGCCTCCACCTTGCAGAAGGTCAAGACTGATGAGTCACGCAGCGTTGCGCTTACGTAAGATCATCACCGCTGTAGCTGCGGCAGCAGAAATGAGAAACGCTCTGATCTGAGGTTCTAGTGACCTCTCTATTACACCAGTGAATGCTAACAAACAGGGAGAGATGAAGGACATCAAAGACAAATTGCATTTAAAAACCATAGTCCTGCTTTTGTCATATAGGATCTAAATGAAACCAAACTATCTATTCTTTGTGAAACTGTGACGTGGGGAAACATCTATCACAGATTAAGACAACTAGTGACCTCTTATCTTTGTGTCCATTTTTTTTTTCCTGGAAAGTCAAAGAAAGCAACACAGCATTGTTTACCTCCTCCCAAACCGTTTGCCTAGCAACCACTTCATATTGACCTCTTGCCCCAGGAATCACTGAAAGGAACTCCAGCTCCTGCGTTGACATGGTGGAGCATTCATTAGGGTAATATCCCTAAACAACCACACTGAGCTCAGGAAAGGTCACATACTTAACCAAAGGACACAACGACGGATAAACACAGGCATCGCCAACTGTAGGACTAGTTTAGGATAAGTAGAATATTCGGAACTACATTATGTGTTAATCCCGCAAAAATCACACACACAAAAGAAGTGTCTACAGTAACGCACTTACAATGGCAGTCTATGGAGCAGGACACTGAACCGAAGTAAATGTTAAAGTAGAGAGTGTTTCAAAACTACACTACTGTTTTAATGTTTGGGGTCAGTAAGAAATTACTTTTATTCAGCAAGGATGCATTCAGTTGATCAAAAGTGACAGTAAAGACTTTTACATTGCCACAAAAGATTTCTATTTCAAATGAATTCTGTTCTTTCTATTCATCAAATAATCCTGAATCATGTTTTCCACTTAAATATGACAAATTATGAATTTTAACATTGATAATGTTTGAGCAAATTAGCATATTAGAATGATTTCTGAAGGATCATGTGACACTGAAGACTGGAGTAATGATGCTGAAAATTCAGCTTTGATCACATAGATTACACTTTACTATATATTCGCATATCTTTTGAATTGTAATAATATTTCACAATATTACTGTTTTTTTTCCCCTGTATTTCTGGTCAAATAAATGCAGCCTTGGTGAGCAGAAGAGACTTCTTTCAAAAACATGATCTTCGCCAAACTTTTGAATGCGTCCATCTGTCTAACAACAGTCCCACCTTTAAAACGATCATTTAGACAACTTTACAGATCAAATGCCACATATATGTGAATGGAAGATTTAATATAATTGTTTATTTTTGTTGTTGTTGCTATGTTCCCAATAGACTTTATACTGCAAACATGATTGTTATTCATTTAAGTATCTCTTAGTAAAACATCTCTTGTTTCCTCTGTTATTAAGCCCATCATAACTGCTTTAGATCTTCCCAGTAATTGCACAGTACCAGCATTATAACACTGCTGCTGTTTCTATCAGCTGTGGGTCCTGTGAGGGCTGGACTGCTTCTGGGAAACACTCCACTTCAAAACCTCCAATCCTGCTTAACTCAACAAAAGCTTACTTACGGCTAAAGTTGTATAAGGAAAATAAGACAGTCTGTAACATCAAAAGAAGTGAGGAGTGCTGGTTCATAAGCGCTAACACACACGGCCTATGCAGAACCACTGCTACAATATCCTGATAGCGTGTGTAATCTCAACAGCTTCACAAAAGCCCAACTATGTGCAAAGATAACACAGCCATAAATGCTACAAGTAGCTCTGTCCAGTTGCTAAGCAAGTAAATGCCCCTCCACAGTTGGCTGATAACCAACCAATCACATTCCTGCTTCCAAACGATTGTTACCAGTCAGATCTGGACAGAATGTTTCAGAAGATGTAACAATGTAACAATTAGAAGATTTCTAAGAGATGTGCCAGCCTTAATGACTGAGGCCTCATTAGGAGTCTTGATCGTAATGAGCTTTAATTGGTTACATAAACAGCTAAATTTGAGATTTCACAAGAAACGGCTTAGCTACTTAGATTTGTGCAGCTCTAGTGCCCGAGTACAATATTGGTGAACTAGAACTTTCCAGCACAAACTGTGTGCAGTTTTCTTCTTTGTTGTGAGGTAGAGGACATCAGCTGTGAACATGACCACACCGATTCAAAGACAAATTCAGAGGGTGAAATCTTTATGACCTCTATAACATCCCTTGTGAAAAAGAAGTGCACTTAATTGTACTGAATGTGCACTTGTAGTGTACTTCAAATCTTATATTTAAAAAAAATAAAATATAGAAACAGAAACTCAAAATATTATGTTGTCTAAACCACATCAATTATCAAAGTCGATTTGACAAAAGAAAAGGCCATTTAAGTGCACTTAAAGAGACTACTTTTGTGTTTTATCATTGTTTTAATCATTATGTTTTAATAATCATTTGTTGTGCTTTAAAAAGTACACTTATTTTGAAGTGTTGACTAACATACTAAAGCACATGCAAAGTACTTGTTTATAATTTGAACTATAGTTTGTTATTCAATATTACATTTAAAGTGAATATATTTTAAATGTACTAAATTGCAACTTCATCTTTATAAATGTGTAATTACAAATATTTTTAAATACATGATGAACAAATTTAAACAGAAATGACATTAAAGTATATTTTAGTTTATCACAAATGTTTGTCAGTACATTCAGCAGTAACGTTAACCAGGCAAAATAAATAATTATGAAATTACATATAAATATGTATAAGTCCTACTTAAGTGGGTCAGAACGCACTCTAAAGTTCAGCTGATTGCATTTAATATAAATTTAAACTACACTACAAATGCTTGGTTGAAAACAACCCAAGTTGGGTTGAAAATGGACAAACCCAGAGATTGGGTTGTTTTAACTCAACGGCTGGGTTAAATGTTTGCCTATCCTGCTGGGCAGTTTTATTTAACCCAACTGTTTAAAAAATACTGTATTGTTGCTTCAAAATATGCTGTTGATGATGTGGTGGTCTGTTAGCCAGCTTAGAAAACGACAAAGACAAACCCCACAATGGAGAGTCATGTCTGCTGCAAGTCTGATTTAAAATCAAGTCCTGATTCTCCGTTTCAAAGCCAAACCAAAAATATAGAGTGGGGGCCCAGACAGACGTTCACTTTTCCACAAGCCACCACAACCATCATAAAATATGTATGCAGGGACAATCTAAAATTAAACATACACAAGGAATACAGATTGAGCAGGGACAGAGCCCTGAGGGGGTTGTTCAGAAAGACATGAGCAGTCGAAATATTGACCGTCACGTGTGAACAAAATCACCAAAACAGATGCCATTGATCTGAATGGGGGAGATAACCTGTGACATCCACTTCTGTTGAGGGCCTTTGGCTTTTCCCACCAGTGCCGTTATTGTTAACTAATGTACAACTAAAACTATTGAAAATCATTTTTGGAAATTGAAATTAAGCTAAAATAAAATAAAATATAGGCCTAAATATTAAAAGAAAATCTTAAACGTAACAAAAAATGTAAGAAATGCTGTCTTGGCAAATAACTGAAATTATTAAAACTTGCACTAAAATGAAAACTAATTGAAAATTTTAATACATATTATAATAGTATATAAGTAATAATATAAAATAACATTGTTTCCTACAAGATCAGTGTAGAGAAAATACAACTGTGTGCATTTTTTTCAGTAGAAGTTCATCCAAAAATGTCCTGATTAATTCACACTCAAATCAGTTTTCTTTTCTTTTTTTCATTCAAATGTGGCACATCAAGATACATCAAGCCAGGACACAGAATAATGTTAATAACATTTGGTTAAAAACATAATTCACACATTTTTACTGAACGCAAACATAAGAGATTTTAGAGCAATGTCCAATAGGAAGCTGTTCTTCGAATAACAATAAAAAATAAATAAAAATAAAAAAAATGTTCCTCACACAGAGCTATTGTGTGACTGCAGAATACTTGGAAAACAACGCAGAAGTCGCATGGACAATTTTATTATGAGACTTTTAAAGACCTCAACAGCTCCAGTCCCAATTCACTTTCATTTTATGGAAACAAGCAGTGTGAACATTCTGCTAAATATCATCTTTTTGAGTTACACAGAAGAAAGACTTCATATGAATAACATAAAAGTCTAATTCAGTCATGAAACTCTAGATGACGCAGGCTTATAGATCCTTTACATGCAATCTGCTAACAATCACATCATTACCACATGGCACAAGCTGATTGGCCTCTGCTGATCCTGCAGCCAATGAGATTGCTTGCTCAACATTCAAATAGTCTGGTTCAGTGTTCGCTGTAAGCTGGTCCTGCAGCGCTATCAGAGTTCCTCTGAACCCCTCCACCTCCCCAGCTCCACCTGCCTAAATCTGCTACGGGATTTATGTGTGTCTATTTAGCAGCAACAGCATATCTTACATGCTCACAGCAGTGTGTTTGTGCACCTATTAGTAATAACTTGCTCTACAGCAGGAGCATCAGCAGCAGCAGTGTAGCAAATCTAGTCCACCAAGACTAAACACATTAACATGCTAAAACTATGCAGAGAGTTGCCATGATTGAAATAATGACATAATTTTCATTTTTGGGTGAACTATCCCATGTTCCAAATAAAACACATGAATAAAACAAATTTAAGACTCCAAAAGGAAGAATTTCTTACATTTTAGAGGTGAAAGAGCAAGGATCCATAAATAATTGTCATGTCTGTATTCTGCATATGGAAAGAGATATCATGCCTGGATATATGGGCAGTTGCTAGCCACCCTAAACCAAACAACAAAGACACACACCACATAATTGAGAGTTTAAGGCAGTTTGAACCCTGCACTTAGTATTTAGTTTTATAATGTGGATAACTCCTATTCCCCAGAGAGACACACACATTGTTTCCATTAGCTCACAGTATCCTTGACAGTACCGAAACCATCCATGTCTTTCAGATCATTCCAGACCGCAGTAAGATTCAAAGCTCTCACGAAGGTCGAAGAGGTGACAAGTGAGGATTTTATAACCTAGACATGCACTGTGAGTGAAAATACTTCATTAAACAGTGGCTGTACAGTACAGTTGATAAGAGTGAGCTGTTTACCTTGTATCTGGGGTATGTAGGGCGCCAATAATTTCCCTCTTTTCTTTTCATAGCCTTTCTGTGTGATGTCACCTACAGAAAGAGAGAGAGAGAAACAAAGGGATTGTGATGAATCATGTATTCTGTGTTTGAAAAGCTGGCATCACATTGCTCAGAGTCAGCCCACTGTCCTGGCACAGCAGGGCACAGAGAAAGTTCACCGCTCCGCTGGTGCGCTGAGCTCCACACGGCCCGTAAACATCCAGCACAGACATGAATTCCCAGTATAAAAACACAAACATCACTGAGGCCTCCAGTGTTCACTCGTAACTTAACTTTTGCTAAAACAACCCTGCTGAAAAGACAACATGAATTTCCACCTGCACTGTAATAACTACCTTAAGAAGATATTGACCTAATCAAACCCTTACTTTTGTTGTTGTAAATAAATATAGTCAGACTGATTCAGTGATATTAAACCATATTTTGTTTCAATAAAGTTCCCCAAAAAAATAAGCCAGAGGAAGGTCAGTTGACCAAACTATTTGTGTGATGATGCAAACTTAAGTAGTGTGCAGGATTTATATCACAAAACACTGGTTATCTGGCAGATTTATGCTGGTTAGTACTGGTCTGGCTGATGGACCAGCACAGCTTAGCTGGTGAAGCTAGTCATCAGAATGGTCCTTTTAGTGAAGCTGGGCAAGTTAAGCTAGTTATGAATTTTGGTGAGAAAACCAGCATCCAAAACACAGCACACCGTGGCCCTAAAAAGTCTGGACATTAAGTCACACTGCATGAATGTCACTGCATCACATAACCAAATATGGAACCAATGCACTATATGAAGCAGCACAACTGTTTTCAACATTGATAATAATCAGAAATGTTTCTTGAGCAGCAAATCATCATATTAGAATGATTTCTGAAGGATCATGTGACACTGAAGACTGGAGTAAAAATTCAGCTTTGATCACAGGAATAAATTACTTTTTCACATTATTCACATAGAAAACAGCTATTTTAAATTGTAATAATATTTCACAATATTGCTGTTTTTACTATATTTTTAAACAAACTAAAACATGGAAAAACATGGAGACAGTAAAACATGAAAAAAATATGACCAACCCTAGACTTTTGAACAGTATTCAACAGAAGAGAATTAGGAAGCATGTACTAGTCTAAAACAAACCTTCAAACCTAAACACATTACATTTAATGTACTGCACAAGTCTGCTACAGCAGATGTTCAATAAATCAGCTGAGATTTATGGAATTTTTACTCCAAACTTCATAAATACTTATTAAAATGTAATTCCACTGACACACTTGGAGTGATTTTCCTCCTGCAGATATTGCTGACGGCAGTCTGGCCTCTGAAACACACGCTTAATTACAGGCTGTCCGGGACACATGATATTTTATAAACTAATGGAGACCTTTCCGATCAGTAATGCCACCACAATGACACGGGCAGAGCTCCGCTGGCACACTTCACTTACTGCTCAATCACACGAAGAAGAAATAGACACTGAAAATCAAAAGAATGAGAAATGACAGCAAATAATGCTGAAAACAGTGTCACGGTCAGTTGAGTCTGTCTTCTGGTAGATGGATGGATAAATGGACAGATAAAAGCAGGAGAGCCTATGACAGTTACAATAGCATGGGCTCAGCTGGGATTTATTGACATGTAACCCACAATCAGACTAATGATAAAATGATAAAACAGGCCAAATAAGCATGAAAATAATAAGTGAATAAGTAATAAGTGAACCAACCAATCAGGTCACAGTGACTGGTTTATAGTATTATGATTCATAGTTGGTCAGAGATCAGAAATTAAAATTCTGGCCGATACGATAAACTGATAAGCCAATGATTTTTTCATGTCTATGCTGTGTAAGTAAATAAAAAATGAATACTAAAAAAAAAAAAAAAATCGAATCAATTGGCAGATACCGTTAAGCTTATAATTTTTTCATCCTAAGGCCGATAACCGATAAATGAAAGATGTGGCGAAAAATAACTTGAAGGCTGGGAAAAGTGTCACACTGGGGCAGTTTGGGAATGTTGAAGCCTTGTGTCGGGATGCTCATTCCCTTGTTATCCTGCATCACCCTGCTTCACTCCAAGATCCTAGCATCTAAAGAAGCTTTTTCTCTTCTAACAAAAGCCATATTGATTCAGCGTGGAGGCCACGGCCCTGCTGACTGACACCACTAAAGAAAAGTGAGGCTCCCAAACAGTCTCTGACACATTCCCCTCCCCGAGCCTTTCCCAGCCGCCCGGAGAGGATGAGAAAAACCTCCGCACAACACCGGGAGGGGGGCACTGGGAAAACATAGCACTCAAACAGCTGGGTCACCAATCAGCATGTCTAACCTGCCATCACAACGCCCATCATTTTACCTTAAAGATATGGCAAAGTTGACGCCGAAGGCTAGAGACAAGACTTGTCTCCGAGAAAGACGGACGAGTTCACACACAAACAAAGTGACTGAGATGTTCAGCGGGCGACAGCAGAGGTGTGATCAGCAGATGGACACTGCTGCCAGTGTGTTCAGATGCCCCTGAGTCACCATCATGAGTGAGAGGTCTACTGTCTCCAGCACGAGATGTGGATCATGCACACAATGCAGTACTGTAGCAGACCTGACGCATGCATTGTCTGCTCAAACACAGAGTGCGGTGCAACACGTCCGCAGATGCACAATAGAGGGCTATTCTCCTGCCCACAGACCTCTCTGAACTGCCTTCTTCTGTTACAGGAGAACTTCCAGAGTAATGCTGGGACACAGAGTTATAGAAGAAAATTAATGACAAATGTTTTTGAAACAATAAAGCTTATTGAATTGCACTACTTGAAAAAATATGCATTGCGTTAACTGTGCTTGCATTTTAATGCATTGTATTTTTAGGGCTGAAATTCAACATGGTTGTATATTTAAGCTGTGAATATTTCAATTCAAAACATTTCACACACATTTTAGAATGCAAGCCCTGAAAACATAATGTCAAAAACATTTCTCATTAACTTTCTTCCACACAGTGTACTGAGGAAAGTACATGTACAGAAAACTGGGTCACACTTTATATTAAATTAAATGTCCTTACACATTTGATACAATATACTTATTAAAATATGTACATGTCAGTTCATTACAATTACATTCAAAGTCCTTGCATTTAATTAACATTCACTGTTAACTGTAACCTCTAATCCTAACCTATTAAAAAGATATGCTATTTTGTCTAGATAAATTAAAAATAAAACACTAAAAACTAAAAATCTATCAGCCAATAAGCTGTTATTCTGTTTAATGTTAAGGCATATAAATGGCTGATATACGCCAAATTTTACAATACTTTATCTAAATAAATAAAAAATCTAAAATCAAATGCTACAAGTGAATTTAGTCACAACATTACAATGCACAGTATCAAAAGTGGAAATTCCTTTTGAGAGTGTTATTAAATTATTAATGAGTGCTAGATGATGGCAAAAGTCATGTAAATGTAAAAACAGGGTAAACGAGCATGTACAATTAAACATTCATTACAGGCCAATTTATGGTCAACATAAATCAATGCCGCTATGTTTTAAAAATATATATCCAATATTAGCCACTAACCAACATGATAATCTATACAGATGAATAAAAAGCACGAACACTTGATTTAATGCATTTCATTTAATGCATGTGCTCTCACATTAAGCTTGTGCAGGTGGCGTGAATTCGAATCTGGCTTGCAACGTTTCATGATCCAGTTTCCAAATCATTTTCTGTATTCACATGATTCTTACTTACTGATCGATGGCATATTGCCCAGGCATATGGCCGTGACATAATTGCCCATTAATCATTCAAAATGTTTTATTTATCTGTATATTATATCAGTATTATGGTGTGCTCACATTTACCATTGTTTGGCTAAATTTCGCAGGCGGTATCCAGTCTTTTAAATAAGAATCTGCTTAAAGTTCACATGAATTCAGCACAATAACCAACAGAAAGCAGTTTGGTTTGGAAGTGACTTCTGTGCGAGACGTTCTTCATGCATCGCTACACCACTATAGACAATTGACCTTTTTTTCCAGCAAACAATTACAGAGTCTGACTGCACCTTCACACTGGCCACTGGACACACCCTACTCTGGCCATAGAAAACAAACATTTCAGTTGACCACTACCACTACTATCAAAAAATGTATTTAGCAATCAATAGAGATGCTAAGAGGAACAATGAGAAGCCCCACAGCAAGAGCTTTAAATGATGCTCGAGTTCAGAGCGCTTGAAGATAAAAGTGAAAGGTCAATGATCTGCCCCCGTGTGTGCGGTGAGTAAGAGGTGACGGCAGTACGGATGGGGATCAGGTGCACATCCCTTCCACATCAAACCAAAAGAACTGGCCATTAGCGGCTGATGGGGACACAGTCAGGTGGCCTCAGCTGCCACACACACACACACACACACACACACTGGGCAGAAAGAATAAACTGGGGAGGCACCAACTGACCAATCACAGAATATTATTGATTCATACCTAAAAGTCAACATGAAATTACATTCATAACCCCAAAACATGAGGTATTAGTGATAGGGATTCACAATATATTGTCCACCATATCAGTATCAGCCGATATATGTTCATTTTTAATGTTATCGTTATCGGCCTGATAAGAAAATCTGGCCGATATATTAAAGCCGATAAATAAACATCTGAGACACTCCAGATGCACACTGTTCACCATGATGGTTTTGAATTGCTTGAAATATGATTGGAATCACTTCAAAAGGGAAAAGTACAGTTAAGTGCAAAATGTGCAGTGCAAGTCTGTCATATCGACTACATAATATTATAATGTGAACATAATAATTGTGTGCTTGGGACATGGCTTTTACTGGTGAGACTTTTGTTTTTGTAATCAGGCTCTCAAAAATTATATAAAAATTTGGATTTAGATTTATCGGCCAATATATCGGTTATCGGCTTTCAGATATAAAGAATTATCGGTTATCGGTATCGGCCAAAATTTTCATATCGGTGCATCCTTAATTAGTGAATGAAACAAGATATTCAATGAAAAATAATTATACATTAATCAAATGACGTGATCGAAGAGTGCTTGTATAAACAAATAAAAATTAGTAAAAATAAAAATAATAAGTAAAAATTCTGCAATTGTGTTAGTATTGGCCAATGACTTGTGACTTGTGTAAAGAAGTGCACTTTAGCATAAAAAGGAGTACTTATTATGTAAATAATATACTTTATAAGAATGTACTTAAGTGTGAACTGAATGTAATGTTTTCGGACACGTCACTGCATGTTAACTGCAGTTAAATGGAAATGTATTATAGTGCACTTTTTAAAGAAACAGTCATGAAAGTGTCTCTCTTTAAATGCACTTAAGTGGCCTTTTATTTCATTAATATTATATTATCTACAAGTATGGCTTTTTGAAAATATACTTTTAACATTTGTACTAGTGCACATTTAATACAATTAAGAACACTTTTTCACAAGGGAACAAAGGCCCATGTGGATTCATTTTTCTTTTTTTGTATTTTCAATGCTAATTTTGTGAGGGAATCTGCAGAATTCTACATAAAGCGTAAATTAAATTAGCCAATTCCTTTTTCAGAGTTCCTGCGGGCGCAGACTGCATGCCGGCCTAATAACTAAAATTTTATCACTGCACCCCAAGGATATATCCAACCCAAGCCTCAATCGCCTCTTTCTTTTCCTCTACCATCATCATCATCATCATCATCATTACTGTGACTGCTGTCTGTTGTCCATCACTCACTATTTCAAATGCTCCTCTCAGTCTTGTCTCTCCATCTCCATTATGTTTTCACCGCACACCAGACGTGTATTTATGTGCATTCCAGTCAGAGACTGACCCAGATTTCTGTCCTGACGAGTAATTTCTCATTCTAGCGGGAAAGAGAAACTCTGGAGAGAAGAAGTGCCCGCTGACTCTCATTTACAGGTGCCACTCCATCTTGCCCTCTTGACACATGGGCTTTTGAGCAGCTACAAAACTCCCAGCGCTCCCCCATCCTTCAGATGACAGTAATTGACAGACAGCACTCCTTTCCTACCAGAAAGATTAATGTCAGAGAACAATAACTTCTTATTCCCAGTGGTTACAGAACTACGGAACTACAGAATTATGTCCACTGCTGACTGCCACCCAACACGTGTGGAAGCATCAGTCTATTCCAGTCTATTCTATTTTTTATGTTAAAATACTTTCTCATATTCAAGTTTCGGGCTGGAATAAACTACATGACTTTTGCTCCAGTGCCAAAAGTCAGAGCCAGTCTGCAGGTTTTGTACAGTCGGAATTGACAGAATTCACAGAAAATATTGTCGTGTATGATGGCCAAAGATTATTTTAGCTTCAGACTATGGCTCCGTTTATACTAGTGCGTTTTCGTTTTAAAACACATACGTTTTGCTACGGTTACACCTGTCATTTACACTATGCCAGTGTTTCCGAACCGCGAAAACAGAGACTTTCAAAAACGCTGCAGAGCCCATTTTCATTTGAAAATGGCGGGGTTGCATTTCAGTATAAATGTACCAAAATGGAGATTTTTTGAAAACGATGCCGTGGCTGCCCATGTTCGCTCTGCGTATCCTTGACGACCGTGTAAACAATAACATGAAGATTGATCTCCAATCTTTGCTGGCTTTGTTGACATTTAGCAGCTATAGTGCAGTTAATCTCTTTTTTTATACTGCAGCTGCCTACATGATGAAAACACAGATGGAGCAGATCGAGTTCATCATGAGTTCAACATTTCACCCAATTTATACGCTGTTGAATGTTTGATGATCACGTTAGTTTACTTGTGTTTAAGCAACGCTTCTATCCGCTCCTTCTGATTTACCCAGATCATCTTCTTCACTTGTTTTTGGATCCGGAGATTCTGTACTATTTCAGAAGATGCGTAACGGCGCCCCCTGCCGTATAACATGGATTGCTGTAAAAACACGTTAAATGGCGGGGAAAGAGTTCATTTACTAGCATTTTCTGAGTGAAAATAGTTTCTGCACCATTTTTTTTTCAGTGTAGTGCACAAATTGCACACTTCAACTTTAAATCTACATAAAAAATAATAAAAGTCTAGTAAGAAGACACTCTCTTTAGATACGAGCACATCTCATGAGTTATTATTGCACGTTTACACTTCTGAGGAAATCCCAAAAGCTTTGTTTAATCCACAATAAGAACACGTTGCCTTCAAAGACGTGACACACACACACACACACACACACACAAGCACAAACACACAAACCAGCGCAGGTGCACATATTTCAGACAGGGATCTCACCGGTCACACAGGTTTCACCTCCCAACGGCTGCCGTCATCCCTTGTGTCCTCTGCTGCCGTCTCTGTGAGCCCTATCACTATAAACAGCCCCTGCCCTGCCGTCAGAGAGCCTGGACCCCTGGGAACGAGTGGGAGGGGCCGGCCATTAGGCAGCGTTTAGACATGGACCATCACTATGGAAGCAGGAGCTGCTCATGTCTGCATTCAGTCCAATCACACATACAGTCTCAGAGACCGTATCAGCATGACAAATCTCCACCATAAGACCCAGAAGAGAGAAAGAGCCAGGATCTTAAAGTGGACCTATAATGCCCCTTTTACAAGATGTAATATAAGTCTCTGGTGTCCCCAGAATGTGTCTGTGAAGTTTCAGCTCAAAATACCCCACAGATCATTTATTATAGCTTGTCAAATTTGCCCCTATTTGGGTGTGAGCAAAAACACGCCGTTTTTGTGTGTGTCCCTTTAAATGCAAATGAGCTGCTGCTCCCGGCCCCCTTTCCAGAAGAGGGCGGAGCTTTAACAGCTCACGCTTCGGTCGCTCAACAACAACAAAGCTGGAGAATCTCACGCAGCCAAAATGAGGATCGTCAGTAACGGTGTTCAGCCTTACATTGTTCAGACACTGATGGAGAGACTCAGGAAGAAGTTACAACTTTTAGAATGAAACTGGACGTTTCTGAATGGTTAGTGGATACATTTATGTAGTTGCTGTGGAGTTGATTCAACTCATCCACTAGCATGTGCCGTCATCTTTTGTGCAAATCCAGTGTTGAATTGACCCTCGTTTGTGAAGCAGTCCGGCGTAAAATGACAGCATGACAACAACACTCTACTACAACAACTCTTCCTCTTCTCTAAAGCAGCCCAACATGGCCTCACCCCCTTTGTTGTGTGTTCTCGGGGGCGGGGTTTATGTAAATTTTAGGGTTAATGATGTCACTAACCCGGGAAGTAGCTCGCTGTAGTCCCTACCAGCCGTTTGTTGTAGTCCTTAAACAGCAAATCCTTTAAAAGAAAATCTCTCTCTTTGCATTGAACTTTGAGCATCGTAACTTTGCAGATGTTGTTTATGATCAAACAGCAACATTACACACTAACTAAAGTTAAAAAAGTGAAATCATAATCAACCACCCCTTTAATAATGATAAAGTAAACTCATGCAACAAAATCTTAATGTTAAAAGAATGTTCTGGGTTCAAAACAAGTATATATCTACTGACAGCATCTGTGACAAGTTGGCAATTACTACAGAAAATCTTTCTGACAGGTTTGTCAACAAATAAAAAAAAGAAGTGCATTTATAATGAGAGTCTATTGTATGCTTGCTGTCAACAAATTGCAACAATTTATTAATTTATTTATTTTTACAAACTGAAGTACAAGGTGAAACTGATGTCTGTTTATACATAAACAGATTATTTTAACATTCACTACATATAAATAGGCTATATAAATAAATCTTTGCAATATCAAATAATAAACTAAACCAATAAACAAGAATTCTCACACTCTTTCTCACCACCATCCCCAAAACTCTCTCTCACACACACACTCATCCCCCCCCAACACACACACACACACACTCACACACTCACACACACACACACACACACACACACACACACACAGCTTAGATCACAAAAGCACTGAATAATGGCAGTACAGCAGAACACCAGCACAACATGAGATGAAAACAATAGGTCTGTGTGAAACAGCATCAAATAATGATCTGCAGACAATGATGAAGCGCACGTCTGATGCCCACCACACCCACTCTCCCCGCTGGCACTGATCACGGCGGTGCCAGCCTGGCAGAATCACTGCCAACCCCGTCTCTGCTGATCGCGCACAGCGGGACAAACTGCGACTGATTACTGCCGTTTACACAAACTCCTGCCAGTGAACTTTTCTGACAGAAAACATGTGAAAGACCCCTGCTAGCACAGATGACTAATAATCAGCTTGATTTAAAAAGACTTAGAAAAAGCCCTGCATTCCTTCATCATTAAACAGTTACTGGTCTAACACTGTTCAAGGACAGAATAATCATAAATGGGATCTCAACTGTTTCTCCAACACAGCAATGAGGTTAAACAGAGAGCAGATAGAGATTATCCTACTTCTCCGACTGTTTTCCAATGAAAAAGACCCCTGGAATCAAACGTGTGAGTTTCAAAAGAGATCTCGAAAGAGTCTCAAACTGTGTTCAGATTTGCCGGGATGCCAACACCAACAACCACATCTCAATATGAACTCAATTCTCATCGAATTACTCCATGACCAAGTGATCTGAGCTTTGCTATCCACCATATGTCTCATGTGTGTGTTATATTTATGAAACATAACTGAGAACACAATCAAGTCTGCTACACTGAAAAACAATCTGGAGTCAAATCCGTTTAATTAGTTTGCTAGTAAATTAAACAATTAACACATTGAATCTGAAGTTGAAAGACTGAAATGGTATTTTCTAGTAAATCTTTCTTTTATTTTCACCTTTATGTTATGAAGGAGCAATACATCCACAAACATAAGAGAGAAAACACTGGTCTCCTGAAAATGACAACATCTAACTTAACTGGTTTTAAGTCAAAAACATTGAACATCACTGAATCAAACTAAACACATGCATTTATACCAACAAAACTAATATTTATGGGTTAAATCAGGTTAAAATACATCATACACCATTTCAATCTTTCTACTTCAAAATTGAATGTGTAATTCAATGTGTTACTTGCCATTCCTCTATCATTATTTGTAAAAAGTACAAGCAATTTCTGAGTGAAAAATGTTTCAAAGTAAATCCTACACTTTTTTGTAGCTCTTTAAGGTAACAATTGCAGGTTGCAGCTTTTTACAGTCTGTCAAAGTTTCCCATCATCACCCACTCACCACTCGATCAACGCATCTCGCCGGTGCAGGTGTGAAACACTCATCCGGAGCGCTGAATCCAGTCCGACTCTCTGAAAGAAAGCCTAAAGCATGAGTTTCTCCGCTCTAGAGTGGATTTGTGTCTGTCTGGCAGGCAGAGCTCAGAGTGGAGTCAGCAGCAGTGCCGGCGCACGTGCCCTCGGCTCGTCCAACCACAGGCTGTTCCCCCTCACAGAGTCCAGACGGGAAGGAGAAGCAGGCGCGGAGCTCCACGCTGAGGTCAGGCCGGGCCGGCGGACAGCGTCAGGAGCTGAAGTCAGTCGCTTTGAGCTTTAGAAGCTCTTTGTTTCCTCTCAGAGAGAAGTGTGCAAACCTTTACTGTCTCTATCTCTCTCTCGCACACATTTCCTCCCGTCTGTCCTCCTCCCCCCAAACCTCAGCCCTCTCTCTCTCTCTGTTACCCCTCCCCTCCTCTCCTCCCGGGTCGACACAGAGCCCAGCCAGCCTGACGGATTAGAAAACGCTCCAACCCCCACCGTCCATCACACACTCACACAGATAAAGGCTCTTCAGAGGATCTTTACAGCACCTTCAGATCAGCAGCCTATCAAGAGTCTTATTTTTGCATATAGAGCTATATGGATTAAACAAGATCTTAAACAAGTTCTAAAGCAATAGTCATGAAAACCTAACTTTCGTCCATGAGAAACAAAAGTCTGACAAACTTGTTTTGTAGAATTTTTAAGCTGCTCTTCACCATATAATGAATGTGAATGTGTTTGAATGCTGTCAAGCTCCAAAAATGAGAAAAAGCACCATAAAACATTTCTGATGTTGTTCTTTTACTTGACTGTTTTGATACTGTATTCTGTTTTATTATTCATAATTTTGGTAACATTTTGCGGAAAGGTTCATTTCTTAATTTAGTTATTATAAGCCTTCAATGATTGACAACTTTTTACAACAATTATCCACACTGTAAACCCCAACGCTCAAAATTATTTGGTTTGAGTATGACAACTTAAATTAAACAAATTGGTTCAGTCAAATTAACTTTTATGAGTATTTAGCACTTTCTTTTTCATAATACATTAACTAATGTTCATTTTCAACTACAGTACATGTTTGTTGTTAATTAATTTTTTCTTTTCCTTCAATATTTTTAGTATTATATATATATTTTTAATGTTAATTGGATTGAGAAGTTACCTTTGAAGGTGATATATAAAAATAGCAATTATTACTATTATTATTGTTATTATTCACTGAAAATCTGCACCTCGACATATTCACATCGTCAAGACATGCAACAAATAATGGCTTGATCATCACTGATTTGCCATATTTGAATATATGTGAATGCAAATGAGATTAACAGATGCAAGACTTTCAGCACAAAATGACTTGCCATGAGTATCACATGATTCTTTTTTGTCATTTTTGGAACGTGACAACATCTTCAGATTTATTATATGGACAAAAACGGAACATTCTTTAAAACCTCCATTTGTGTTCCATGGAAAAACGGAATGAGGAGTAAATGATGACAGAATTCTCATTTTTTGGGGTCAATTATCCATTTAGAGCAGCAGAACAGAGATTTTTTTTTTAAAAAGAACTAGCGAGATGTTCTTTGATGAGATTAGAAAGGTTCTACGATGCTTCCTGTCAGGCTGTAAAGCATTTTTTGTTCTAACCGAATCCATTATTTACATATAAACAAGCACACACTCAGATACATAACAAACCTTCACATTACACACGACACACCTGCCGTGTCAAAAAGCATCTTGGACACAGGAGCTGCATTCATGCGCTTCTCATCCAGTGTTGGTGAGGAATCCAGAGCCAAGGAGACTATTGACCCTTCGCTGACACGCTGACATTGTGTGATCTTGTTAGGGAGAGAAAGAGAGCAGTGTTCTCATATCTGTTTTAGTGCGACCACCACCCAACGCAGCAGAATACCAGACATACTGGAAACACAGCTAAATGTGACAAGTCACATGTTTTGTCAAAGAAAACATCGCAAGAAGCTCAAGACGCTGTTCATTCAGTTCTATTACACATTTGACTAAATGGACATGAAAATTCAAGCTAACATTTGTGCTGGATTCAGCATGAAATCTTATTTTTGAGATGTTTCTAGAGGAGTCAGAGAGCAAGAACCCTTTGAGATGCTCTGTGTGGCCAAACATGATCATTAAGTCTTAAGTCTGTAAACACACAATGCAAGATTTCCATCTAATCTTCTCAGTCAAAGTGTGAAACACAAGTGCTAGATCCTCTCTAAAGCAGGAGCACTGTCTAATCACACACACACAAATACACGCCCTGAAGCATAAACACAGTGTAGGCGCCACCGGTTAATCAGATTTAACAAGCTTTAGCAAGAAGAATCAAGCCATACATGGGATCTGCAGATGGTGTATCATATGGATCATTATTCATAAACCCTTATAACGCATCTTATAATCAATTGAATGTTCTTGTAAATAATTGCAACCATAAAAGTTTGAGTCAATCATTAAAAATTTAGCCAACATTGACAAGCTGGGAAAATGTATGCGGTTTCATAAGATATTAGAGCTGCATGATTCTGGATAAATTAAAAATCACGATTTTTTTGGTTAAAATAGACATCATGATTCTCCCACGATTCTGAACAACTAAACAAAATAACGTCATTTACTACAGATTCTGACAAAAAGTTAATTGCTGCAGTTTATTTAAAATGTAATTAATCTGAATTATTTAAAAAATTGGTTTGAATGTATGATTCAATGACTCACTCATAAAGACTTCAGTTGTTTCGTTAATGGATGAATCAGCGTTTTTGAACGAATCTCTTGAATGACTGATTCAACGGCTCACTCATAAAGACTTCACTTGTTTCATTACTGAATGAATCAGCATTTTTGAACTAATCTCTTGAATGACTCAATGATTCAATGACGAATACATTTTAACAGTCACTTGTCACCACCTACTGGTGTAACGATGTAATTGACCCAATCTGTATTTGAAGATTGAAGTTACGTGCAAAAGGTGATTCACTCTATTTTGTTCGCTACCGTAAGCATCAACGTTTATATCCGAACTATACACTTTTATCCCAGTACTTCTGTGATATTCTGAATGACAATGATTCAATGAATTATTGTAACTCAGAAATAATGATACTGTGTCTCTGGGTCAGCAGCAGCACCAACACGGATCATAATGTTTGCTGTGATCGTACTTGTCAAAGGTTTAACAGACAGAGCCGAATCGTTGTCACTTAGGAATAATTTCATGTGGGTGTTTGAATCGAGATTGCGATCTTTTAACAATTAATCGTTCAGCTCTATAAGATATTGAGCGCAAAGAGTTGTGATGTCTGAATTGCAAATAAATGACTCTTATGAACATGTTCTTTCACAGATCAATCACAAAATTCACGAAACAGTCCACCAGAACAGTTTGTGTTCTGGAGCGGACTATTCTCTAACTGAACCACTGAACCGGGAGCCATTCTTGTTGTGTCTGATTCATTGACTGGTTGTTCACATGACAATGTACATATACGTAAACATACATATTAACATACTACCTTTCAAAAGCTTCAAAACAGTCGCTAAATGCTGAACAAGCTCAAATACCTGAAGCGCTTCTCAAAATCAAGTCAAAATGACATTTACAATGTATATATGTATAAGGCATTATGAAGACCGTCACGCAATGAGATAAACCAAAAGAGAGCAGGTACGTGAGACAGGTACTGAACACAGATGACGTGTCTGATTATAATGTCACTCCAGTGAAAACAGGGAATGAGTTTGAGTCCTGAGGGAAGACAGAGGGACCATCAGCCCCTTTAATGAATAGCTGAACATCAATTAGGCAACATTAAGGCCGATATACACAAAGGAGGGTGAGAGGAGGAATTCACAGAAAAGGAAGCCGATGGTTTAGATAAAGAGAAGGAAAAGAAAGAGCGGGAATAGACCTTCTCACCCAGGATCATTTATCCTCGGCGCTTCACGACACGTCTGCACCCTTTGACTCTATCCTCGGAGACATCGACATTTACAAGACGTGCCGCAGAGATGCAATCAGCAATACAAATGTATCGTCTCTCATGCGCGACAGACACGCGCTTCTGTGAATAAGACACTGATTATGCTCTGCATATGAATTCCAGCTATTCCAGATGGATTCCCTCACTGAGAAAATCTGTAAAATATGCAAATTGGGGAAGGCAAAACAAAAGAAATTTTGGGGGTGAAAGACAGGAAGGTAGAAAACAGCCGAAAGGAAGGAGAGATGGAGAGGGATTTAGTCAGACAGGGATTGAAAGATAAAAAGAGGGAAAGAAAGGGGGGAAGAGGGAGGCAGGAAGAGAGGGAGTGTTTTCACCCCCCACCTCTCATTAACTTCCTCTCTGTCTTTCTCTCGTTTGCTACAGGAGTAATTAGGGCGTTTACACTGAAGGGGAGACGGGGCTGCTGGGATTGCTGTCACACTGGGGAACACGGAAGAAGAGCAACACACACACACACACACACACACACACACACACACCCATCGGCTGCTTTCAATAATAAAAAACAGACATTTTAAAAACATTTTTAAAATTGTGGGTGATAATAATTCACTCTTTGCAGAATACCAAATCCAGATCTGCTGCCAGAGCCAAACGATTATAAACAGTCTTTTGCAACATAAGCTCATTGGAAAAATGTGCCTCTCACCCACATTTTTGCACATAATAGTGTTGGTAAAACACCAACAACTTTTCACACATGATTACAGGGGCAGATTATCAATTTATAAAGACTTATTAAGAGCTTAAAACACTTATTTTTCCATAGTGTATGATTGATAATCAAATACATTTTGACGTTTGCATCACATAACCAGCTCCATATGGCTTTTCTGATACAGTAAACTTGCTCGGTACCTCACCTGGTACAGCACTGCACGTGTCACGGTAAAAGAGCTCAAAGACATAGTTGCTTCATCAAATTAGCTTTATCTCAAGTAATTTTAAGTTGTTAAAGTACAATAAGATGTAAAAAGAGCTCAATTCAGTACTTGCATGCTGTCTGACAAACCCGATCTCACAGCAATTCGTACGTATTTGACGAGGTGGCTACTCGTAAAATATGTAAGATTTAGCAAAAATCGTATGAATTCGAGTGAGGTCATACGAATTTGTAAGATTTTTGCATAATCTTACGTATTTTACAAGTTGCCCAATTCGTATGAATTCTTACGAATGACCTACCCCTAACCCCGCCCCTAAACCAACCCGTCAACCAAATCGTACAAATTCATATGAATTAGCCACCTCATAAAATATGTATGAATTGGTTGTGAGATAGTCTTGGTCTCACAGACGGCTTTCTGTGTGCACACACCCGAAACACGAGCACAGAAATTGGCCTGTCACACAGTATGTGAAGAAATTGAGTACTTTTTTGCAACTTGTTGCTTATAACACGGTCAAGTACTCATAAAGATATCAAATCTTGCCAAGCATAAGATTTTGGTTATATCGTCGACACCTAATTATTATAAAATCTTAATTTTGATGCACACATACACTCTGCAACTGTTAGCATCTGGCTAGGTTATCTGTGTGTTTGGCTCTTCTCGTTCAGACAGGCAATAAGGTTGGGTTTAAAAATGTAACTCCATCATGAAGCAGTAAGTAAACCGCAGCAATCTGACAGGTCATGTCAATCATGAGTGAAGGTGGCATATCAGCCGCAGTAGTGTTAGCATGTGTTAATATGCAAGATGAGTGCTTTGTATTGTTGTCGTTGTGTGTGTGTCGTATTTTACCGGTCACAAAGGCATTAAACCCTAAAACTGAAAATAAATGGACCAAGCGGCTTTATGAAGGTGAATTATCATATGAATGGGCTCTTTTGCTCTGTCTGAATGGGTGATTAGGGCGGGACTCTCTGGTACGTTTGCAGCCCAGCGCTGACATTAAACACCAAACATCTCCAGAGGACGCCATACAAATCCATTTAATAGCTGTGGACACACACACTGTGTCAGTGTGAGCCTACATGAAACATACAGACCATGTGACACTGCACTGGTACAGTATGTAGCATTTAGTACATACTTGCCATCCAATACAATATTACCTTCACTGTGATTCATGTTTGAACTTGTAAAAGAGAAGTGCACTTAATTGTAGTGAATGTGCACTTGTAGTGTACTTCAAATCTTAGAAGTATATTTTAAAAGAGTGAGTGATATGTACAGGATGAGAACGCAGGTGTGTATGACTGATTCCACAGAACACACACACACACACACACACACACACACAGCTGCTCTGCAGTGTGACAGGCTGGCCTCACCAGGTTTGGGGCAGGAAGACCACCGGCCTAAACCACACTACCATCTGTCTGAATAACACACACAGGAACTGATTTAACACATTTACACACACACACACAAACAGTTACAAAATGACATTTAAAAATATACAAATAGACCCTAATGAGATGCAGACACACACACACACAGCACAAACTTGTTGTTTCTCAAGCTGGGAATATTGTTTAAGCACGTACACTACTGTTTAAAAGTATGAGGTCGTGACGGATTTTGAAACAAGTCTCTTCTGCTCACCATGGCTGTGTTTGGAAGATGGGAGTGTGTTCAGGAAACCGGTTTGAAAACAGTCTTTATTTTTGAAATCCTGTTTTTTTTTTTGTGCTCTAGCAGCACAGAAACGACACACTTCAGCTTTAAAACGAGGGTCAGTTGGTGGATGTGACCTGCTACGACCTCAGCGTCTGCCTCAGTGGGAATATGATCCACGAACACACTCACAAACCCTCAACCCTCGTCATCTGTCCCTCTCTCTGTTCCACACCACTGCTTCCGCTCCCAAATTCCTAAAAACAAATCACTCTTTAATGTTTCTGCAATGCAGTGGAGGTCAGAGGAAACACTGTATGAGTGTGTGTGTGTGTGTGTGTGTGTGTGTGGCTGAAGAGGACAATGGAGACACTGAGCTATGACTGTGCAGGAAGAACTTATTCATCCCTCTGCCAAATTAAACAGAGAGAGATAAAGTAAGTCACATTTTAGTAGCTGCAGCTTTGAAATATCTTTTATCACACGTTCTGTTCCAAAACCTCATGGATTTCCTACCTTACAGCTCCCAACACGAGGGTTGTTCCTAAAGCTACAGTAGACTTCTTAATCATGCCGCGTCGTTCGGCAGCAGCACGTGTGAGAACATGAGCTCATAATGCAGCGCTTTTAACAACAGACTGATGCCATGGACTCTGAAGACACAGATGCCCTTCCTGAAATATAAAGACAGCCATTTAATTTATATATAAAGACCTAATAATGCTGTGAAAAACTAAATGTTATAAATGTGTTATAATTGTGTGGAAAAAGATTGTTTGCCACCAAGATGACACTGTATCTTTTTTGTATCTTATCTGTCAGTTGAATAAAATAACTGGCAGTATAAAATAATTAAACTGCAATAACGTTGAATTCTGTAAAATTTAACATTTATTTTATGAGTGTTTGGGGTGGGAGACATGTCTTCTGTCTTGTTGGTAGTTTATTGTTTTCTATTTCTCCTGTTATTTATTTATTTATTCATAGGTTGGTATTACTACTGTATTTGGAGGTTGTTTCTTTTCATTCTTTTTTATATGTAACTGTAAGTTGTGAAATAATTTTTAAAAAAGGTAATAATTTTCCAAATAAACTTATTTAAAATGTATTTATTTTATTATTTTTAACAGGTGATATTTAAAAAAAATCACTTTCATTTAATTTTAAACTTTAAATATTACTTATTTTTTTATGTATTTTTCCACAGAGTCCAAACACCCTCCCATAATGCACTGCAGTGAGGTCAGCACAAATAAAACCCACACTCTAAAAAAAATGCTGGGTTAAAAATAACCCAAGTTGAGTTGAAAATGGACAAACCCAGTGGTTGGGTTACATGTTTGACCCAATGTGCTGGGCAATTTTATTTAACCCAACTATTGTTTAAAAATTACTGTATTGCTTGTTTAAAATGAACCCAAAATATGTTGGAAATGAACATTTATTAATAAGTTTAATGAATTTAACCCAACCACTGGGTTAAAACAACCCAATCGCTGGGTTAAACGACCCAATTCGCTGGGGTAAAACAACCCAATCGCTGAGTTAAAGGACCCAATTCGCTGGGGTAAAACAACCCAATCCGCTGGGTTAAACAACCCAATCGGTGCGTTAAACCAACCCAATCGGTGGGTTAAACCAACCCAATCACTGGGTTAAACAATCCAATCGCTGCGTTAAACAATCCAATCGCTGGGTTAAACAATCCAATCGCTGGGTTTGTCCATTTTCAAACCAACTTGGGTTGTTTTTAACCCCGCATTATTTAGAGTGCATATATAAATATATATTAATTAATATGTAACAATGGAAATAAAAAAGGACTAAACTGGATATGTGTGTGTTTTGCACAGAGCCCCGACATTTTCTTTTTTTGCAAGAAGTTTTGGTTAATACAAAACAGACTTCTATGTGTGCACAAAAAAGTGCCTGTGCACACAGGAAATACATGTTTATGTATGTCAAGTTTCTCGTAGGAAAATTCTAGTGTCTCTTCTACAGTTTAGCTGAACTATACTGGAATCAATTGTGAATCAGGTTTTCACATGTGCACAAGTTGTGTGCTGTGCAGAGCAGTTTCTCATGTAGAGCGTCCCAAATCAGTCACTCATGAGGATGCTGCCTCAGACAGCAGGTTTAGCTTCTGTAACAGAGACATAATGAAACACTCCCCAGACACAAAGAGCAGATATGAACATCTCTCCCTGCATTACTCCTCCTCTGTCCTGCTGGATGGAGGGAGACGAGACAGATCCTCCAGCAGATGGGATGTCTTTCCTCTACACCTCTCCTCCGGCTACTGAGTGCTATCAATAATTCAGACGCTCATGAAGTCCCTCAATGGCTATCAGAGTAAGAGTGACGATACATAAGCAAGGGCCTGTTTAGAAGTGCACACGTCAGAGTCACGGTCTTTAACAGAAGAGAACACATCTCTCGTCTTTATGTCACATTTTTCACAGAAATATTAAGCAGCACAACTGTTTTCAGCACTGATAATAATCAGAAATGTTTCTTGAGCATCAAATCATCATATTAGAATGATTTCTGAAGGATCATGTGACACTGAAGACTGGAGTAATGATGCTGAAAATTCAGCTTTGATCACAGGAATAAATTACATTTTACAACATATTCACAAGGAAAACAGCTATTTTACAGTGTAATAATATTTCACAATATTACTGTTTTTACTGTATTTTTTAAAATTAATGCAAGGTCAAGTAGATGTCATTGTGATACATTAACAGTGCAGTGTTACCTAGTTATATTCTGCACAATTTGGCAAATGTATGAGTCATCCAGAGATTTCAAGCGTACAAAACATCTGCTCTCTTCTTAGTACACATACTGCATACTATTTAGTGTGCCATTCCAAACTGCCCTGTTTACAGCCAAGACATTTCTGTTAACAATTAGTACGGAGTCAAGTTACCAGTCTTATAAGTGATACTAAGTGTGTGTGTGTGTGTGTGTGTGGTAGCAGCTCATTAAGGGCTGATGCATCTTGTCACACAGCTGTTTCATAAACCTTGATACCCTGCTGAGACAGACCAGTCTCTGCTGCTAATGACTCAACACACACACACACACACACACATCACACACATACACATCTAAAAACCACTATCAAACACATGCTCGTGTGGGAGGTCTGCCTCTGTGTGTCCGAAAATCAAAGCATGTGTCTGCCACCGGCGTCTTCTGATGGAGCATTTAAAAGCCTAAGCCATCATCTCCCCTAAAAGACTCAGCCGCACAGCATTTGTACAACATCACCTTCAGCCACGCCACAAAACCTTGTAGAGTTCATAAGATCTTCAGTAGGTGGCAGCAGAGAGCCACAGAGCCCAGGACACCACGCCTCACCCTGCTACTCTCTCTCCCTCGCTCTCCTTCTCCACTCTTTGTGTTTGTGCTGTGATTCACTCATTCACAAACACACCTGAATGAGCCAAAACAGGGTCTGTAGTTCACCTGAAACAGCCTGTAGTTAACAGAATAAGACTGATTAAACCTTCATCTGAGGCAGAGGACACTATTATTACCATGAGAATAATGACACAGATATTGACTTTATAAACAGTTAACACTGTGATATGCAGGTACCCTTATATTCACACTCATAGACATCTAATCACAGCAGAAGACAACACAGGTCATGTGTAGATGTGTATTTGGATTAGGATTCTCAACTAGTTCTTTAGGTTTAACTTTTAAGAGAGCTTTAACACTTTACAAAAGCACTTTTCATAAGGAGAGTTCAAAGTGATATGCAGTAAAAGACAGCAATACTGAAGCACTGAGAAGGTTTTGCCACAAACTCAACTGACTGGCTTCTCTCCTGTATGATTTCACATGAGTCTCTTCAGACCTTACTGTACATGAATTATGAGCTCCTACAACTTTTGACCTCCTAACTGAACTCCTTTCCACAAATTGATCATAGAAATACAAACAGTATAAATAAAAATGAATAATACAGTTTTCTCTCAGTCTTATTAAGTGCAAACAATAAGCACAACCATAATCAAAGTACTCTCTCAATATTCAAAGTGCAAATAGAGACCAGATTTTTCTTCAAGCATGATACAGAGCTGAGAGATGGTTACAGCTACACAGCCCAGACTAAGATAGCTTTCATATTGGAAGATATTTGCATGCATCAGGGAGCCGCTTTCAAAATGCGTGGTATTGAAATCTCGTTTGAATGCATGTTCGCGTTTTACTTTCGCTTTCAATTTCACAATCGCGCGTACTCTGTGAACAGGGAGCGGCGGTGTTGAGCGCGAATTATACAAGATAAGACATTTGTCAGACGCTTAGGCTCTGTTGTGCAACGAATCCTCCGCCATGGTCTTGTCAGTCGTCTCGTCAAGTGATCAGTGAACTACGTATGGCTCTGCTGCTTGTGTTGAATGAGCTGGATGGGACTGAAGCGACCGTTATTCAACTGAATTAAATGGTTTTTATTTCTATAGAAAGCAAAACAACAGTGGAGTTGTAATGTAAACATAGCGGTGGCATATTCTATCCTAATTTCAAACTCACACTCCCGTCATGGCAATATCATGAGACAGCTTATCACCTCGACGTGAAATCTCGTCACATTTATTACACACCCGTCTACTTATTATGAAAATAAAATACTTTAAAATAATACACATAAGTGTGAACTGAATTTAATGATTTCAGACACAGTTACTTGCAATTAAATGAACATTTATTCTAGTTTAAATTTATATTAATTGCAATCAGCTGAACTTTAGTGTGTTTTTTGACCAACTTAAGTAGGACTTAAATACATCTTTATATGTAATTTCATAATTACTTTTATTGTCTTTGAAATATAGTTATGGTATAAGTTACAGCTGAATGTACTGAAAAACATTTATGATAAACTAAAATATACTTAAATGTCAATTCTATTGAAACTTAAATATAATATGTATTTAAATATATTTGTAATTACACATTTGTAACAATGATGCAATTTAGTACATTTTAAATATATTAACCTTAAATGTAATATTGAATAACAATACTGAATAACATGCTTTAGTATCAGAATAAGTGTACTTCTTTAAAGCACGACAAAAGATTATTAAAACATAATGATTTAAAATGCACTTTAAAGTAAAACTTTTAATTTTACATTATTACATTATTTAAGTACACTTAAGTGGCCTTTTATTTCATTAATATTATATTATCAGAATATTTTTACAATATACCTTTAAGATATACTTTTAAGATTTAAAGTATAGTCTAAGTGCACATTCAATACAATTAAGTGCACTTCTTTTTTTATAAGGCAAGCTCTCTGGAGTTCATGCAATCTTTTTAACTTTTATGGTCAGAAAAAAAAAAAAAAAGGTTGTTATAAACAACCAGACTGTTCCAATCCACTCAAATCAATGATTGTTGATTTTATTCAGAATTTTAGAAATGAGCTGTCATTAGTCAAAGCATAACATTCATGTTGCAAACTGTTCCCAGGTCAAAGAAAAGGCAAGTGAAAGCTAATATACCATGGATACTTCCTTGTGTCAGGTACAGAGAGTACAAGTTTATTGACCGTAACCATGTTCTAGTTCAACACCTATGTCTCAGAAATGGCATCTGTCACTTTAGGAACACAGAGAGTGAAAGAAAGAAAGTACAGATGTATACACGTGTTTGAGTGCTGTCAAAGTCACAATCAAAGTCAGTTTATAGCGTTTCTCTTCTACATGTCTCCTACCAAACACAGTGTCTTCTGAAGCCACGATGCAAACAGATCAAGAAATCTGAACTCTTCAGGTGCGGTCAGCGAATCTTCACAGGCCAAAACCAGTCATTTCAAAGAGGAATCCACAAGAATGGGAATTTCACATGAGGATTTGTGAAAGATTTACCCATAAAGATTTTCAAGTTAGCCATGTGAATTTGCTGCGCTGACCAACAGAAATCTGCATGAAAATGTGACTTTTCGATTGACAATTTTTATGTAAAAATCATACTAACATTATAATTGCACCCCAGGAAATATAATAACATAAATACAAACACACTGACAAATCTCAGTGGCGGTAGAGCAGTTTGAGAGTAAGGTAGAGATCCTGAGCTCACTGCGGTCACACAGATCCGGCCCTTCAGAGGTGTGACATCACTCTAGGCTGGGAATGGAATGTGAAGGTCACTCTACTCCATTGAACAAGAGCATAAAACAAGATCTGACTGAGGAACTGCTCAAGTGTGTTTGTGTGTGTGTGTGTGTGCGTGCGCGTGTGTGTGTGTGACAGCAGATGGAGATAACCTTCAAAAAGCCTCAACAAACACACCATATCAACACCATAATACATACACCATAATCACCAACCTGACACTATACAACTATTCAACACAACTTCAACATTTGATAACTGAAAAGTCACACATTCACAAAAAGGTTCAAATTCAAAACAATTTAGGATGCACTCTTGCTTGACTAATTGTATTCTCAAGAAAACCAGAGCGCTCACTCAAGCGTAACGTGTGACTGCAGAGTGCTCTTCGGGGAGAAGAGTCTCACGTGTAAACGGCTGCACAGAGTTCACGTCTCTCTCTGTACTCACTCCACTTCCTCCAGCTGTTCTCTGACATGACAATTGACTTTGACTCTTGAAGTTCTGAGGGGAAAAACAGGCTGGCTAAAAACAGCACAGAGGATGGAAGTCAGGAGTGAGTGGGGCGTTGAAAGGAAAGTCTCACGAGACACCGTCTTTCTTACGTTTCTGCTTACACTGAGAAGGAATGGAGCAGGGCTAGTAAACAGAAGCGTGGGAAGCCAAAGCCACTAGTATGGATGGAATCTTAAGGTGTACTTCCGATTCCACTTTATGATTCCGCTTCCAACAACACATACTTCTGAGGAAGCTAATGGCACTAGAATACTAAATGTTACATATATTAACTAGCCTTGTGAAAGAGAAGTGTTTAGTTGTAATGAATGTACACTTGTAGTGTACTTCAAACCTTAAAAGTTTATATAAAAAACCTGTACTTGCAGATAATACAATATTAATGACATAAAAGACCACTTAAGTGCACTTAAAGAGAGACACTTCCATGACTGTTTCGTAACATACTTAAGTGCACTTTTTACTGAAAGTTTTACTAAAGTACTGTACATATCACTGTTTTAATAATCTTTTGTTGTGCTTTAAAGACGTTCACTTATTTTGAAGTGTTGACTAACATACTAAAGCACATAGAAAGTACTTGTTTATCATTTTAACTGTAGTTTGTTATTCTATATTACATTGAAAGTTAATATATTTTAAATGTACTAAATTGCAACTTCATTGTTACAAATGTGTAATTAAGTTAAATATATAATTACAAATCTATTTAAATACATACATGGCATATAAGTTTTAACAGAAATGACATTAAAGTATTTAGTTTATCATAAATGCTTGTCATTACATTCAGCAATAACTTTAACCATATTTCACAGACAATAGAATTATGAAATGAAAGATGTACTTAAGTCTGTCATAAGCACTCTAAAGTTCAGCTGATTGCATTTAATATAAATTTAAACTATAATTCATTAACATGCAATTAAGCATACGAAAACATTACTTTCAGTTTGTACTTAAAGGTGCAATATGTAATATTTTTGCAGTAAAATATCCAAAAACCACTAGGCCAGTGTTACATATTTTATTCACTTGAGTACTTACAATATCCCAAATGTTTCCGACTATTTGTAAATCATGAGAAAATTGCGATTTTAACCAAGGCTCCGGGACGTGTGAGGAGTCGCCTGTCAATTGCGTCATACCTGCGTTACCCTCGATTTCCGGTTTTATTTTGTAGAAACCATGGAAACACCAAAGACGCTTTAATATATTACACATTCTAATAGACAAGGGAACAACTGTTCTGATATATTCATAGACAGAAAACTGTTGTTATATAGCTCCACACGTTTAGTCTTATTGTTTAAATGTAATTTTCTTGATTTTCTGCGAGTACCATGCTTTACCATGCCTCAGAGAAAAAACACTATTTTGTGAAGTAGCTAACATAGCATAATCAGATGCAGCTTTATTTTTAGTAACATTAATACAAAATTTTCTCCATCATACAATACGTTTTAAAATTAATTGCATGCCATTTATCAACACAAGCCATCGAGCATTTAATATGATATTCTATCTTAAACTTACTGCAGTGTGTCTCAAACAAGTGTCTCACAGCAGCCGCCGAGCGAACGCACAGAGTAACGTTATAACATCATTTTCAACACACTCAACTGTATCTAATATGATAAACAGAGCTGCGTTACCTCATACTCATGACCGGAAAAGCGGAAGCAGCGCCAGCGACTGTGTCATAATAAAAGTCCCGCTGCTCGTGAGGCGTGTGTTACACAATCGCTCCAGCGGCCTCGTTCAGCTCCACAACACTCGGTCCTGCTCTGCTTCATACTACAGTAACGTTAATAATCGCATCCATGAACATGATTTCTTCCTGAGTCCTATCCCTATTCTTTTGCACCGTCCGGTGAGGTGAAGACCACATGTCCCAAGATTCCGCGCTTAAACTTGGTGTCATCAAGCTACGCCTTTGTTTTGAATAGGCCTCTAGCGACCTCTAGTGGACAGAATTATTACATACTGCATCTTTAAGTACTTCTTTTAAAGTATATTATTCCATAATATGCACTTGTTTTAAAAGTATGCTAAAGTGTACTTCTTTTTCACAAAGGTACATATTGCCATATAAACAACCAGTCAGTATTTACACTGATTTAACTTTAACGAACTTCGAGCTCAACACAACACTTGGTTTATTTTGAGTCACACATGAAGAAAGTAATGATTTGAGTCATTCAGTAACTGCTCCAACAGATTCACAGAGTCAGAGTTTATTTGTGAATCAACCAACATGGATAACGTAATAGAAAGATGTGTTGACTATTCCTGTTTTTACTGTGCTTCAATTGAGACACAAGCGCACAACTAAATCAGTATTTCTTTTGCCATTGCACTTTAGTTTCATCAGTGCAAGAAAACCCTGTCAGACTATTTTGGTATGGTGTTACATATGAACTGCTAAATCAATCAAATGTGTTGTAAATCATTCAGTTCCATTTTTGACAGTTTCTAACCCCACTGACTATCTTCTGAAAAAGCCAGTTTTCAAACTTGCCTCTGTCATACATCTCGTCTAAAGCATCACATTCGTTTTTTACAATTTGAGTAAAGTGTTTTCCAATATGCCAATATTCTCCCTGTCGCTCCCATGGGTCCACCTGGCCTCGAGTTTCCAGCAGACCTCAGAATGCTTTTGAAGGGCCGGAGGAGTCCGGAGGGAGGCGGCGCTCTTTGAGCGATCAAACCCATCTGAGACGTGTATCCCGAGGGTCCGAGAGCATGAATCACGTCCAGTGCCGTCTCAGCCCGCCACACGCATTGTTCCAGAGAGGAACGGCATCTGGATTCCACAGGATTTTTATGGTGTTGATTTATACACAGACTTAAAGCATCTGTGCCTCTGTTTGGTCCCCCTCCCCCTTTTTCTGGAAGGTCTCCATGGTGACTGCCTCCGTTAATAAACACACACACACACGGGATGGTTGGTACGAGGGGTCGGGCTTGAAACAGTGCAGGATTGATGACTCAAATCAAATTGTAGCTCACAAATCTGTGACAGCATGTTAACGTCTGCAAAGATGACTTTGATTGAAGAGGCCAATCCCATTGGCTCGCTAATACTAGAAAAACATTGTTCCGCCACAGACTAGAGCGTAATAAACTAACAACAAAGACTGAAAGGGCAGTGGAGAGGGCAGACAATGAGAGATTGATGGAAAGCTGGGACAGCGAACTCCTCTAGTTACCAAGCATTTCCTTCTCTATTGTCCGGAATGTTGGCGTCCAGCGCAGGAAGTGAGTTCTTTGTTTCCTATCTCCTTCCTGCTGAAGAGCTCAGAGGGAAGAGGAAAGCAGCCGTGAACGGTTCGTGTGGCAACAGGAAGCAGATTCTGAGAAGCGCAGAGGGTCTCTGGCAACAACTACACCTCACACACGTGACTGAGACACACGACGCCTCACAACAGATGAAATAAAGAGCACAGGACGTGAACAAGATGTAATTAGGCTCTTTAGTAACACATGAGGGGTCAAGGTTTGGTCCAGTTAACCCCTGCTGGTAGATACTGTTATTACACCACCCCAGGGCAAATCTTTTGCAAAATACACTACCATTCAAAAGTGTGGGCCCTAGTGAATATATAAAAAAATATATTTGAAATACATTTTTTTCATGCTAAGTATATTACAAATACATTTACATATTTATGTGCTTAAAAAAAATACCCTCCGACTGTACTTTTGGTATACTAAACTGGCATATTTCAAGTCTGCTAAACTGGAACAACTAATTTTGTACTTAATGGATTAGTTCACTTTCAAATAACATTTCCTGATAATTTACTCACCCCCATGTCATCCAAGATGTTCATGTCTTTCTTTCTTCAGTCGAAAAGAAATGAAGGTTTTTGATGAAAACATTCCAGGATTATTCTCCTTATAATGGACTTCAATGGCCTCCAAACGGTTGAAAGTCAAAATGACAGTTTCAGTGCAGCTTCAAAGGGCTTTAAACGATACCAGACGAGGAATAAGGGTCTTATCTAGCGAAATGATCGGTCATTTTTGAAAAAAATGTAAATATATATGCTTTATATAAACAAATTATCACGTTCCAAGTGCTTCCGCCAAAACCGTACTTTCGTATTCTTCAAAAAGCTTACGCTGTATGTCCTACGCCTTCCCTATTCTACTTACAGAACGAACGCAGCGCCAGTTCCTTTTTTCCGTAAGTTGAATAGGGAAGGTGTAGGACATACAGCGTAAGCTTTTTGAAGAATACAAAAGTATGGTTTTGGTGGAAGCAAATGAAGGCGATCATTTGTTTATATAAAGCATATATATTTACATTTTTTTTTTTTTTCGAAAATGACCGATCGTTTCGCTAGATAAGACCCTTATTCCTCGTCTGGTATCGTTTAAAGCCTTTTGAAGCTGCACTGAAACTGTAATTTTGACCTTCAACTGTTTGGAGGCCATTGAAGTCCACTATAAGGAGAATAATCCTGGAATGTTTTCATCAAAAACCTTAATTTCTTTTCGGCCTTATTGACCAAAAGAAACTTCTTTCAAAACCATTTAAAAAATTCATCAACCTCAAACTTTTAAATAGTAGTGAATAGTAGTCACAAAAAATTAATTTTATTATAGTAGATTTTATACCAGCGACCAGATCATTTTTTGAAGGGCACTTCGATCAAGAAATGGATGTTTTCCCCTCTATCTGATGCCTTTAACATTACTTGCTTTCTGCAGGTGTTATATAGACCTCTATCGTTCACACACACTGTCAATGTAGAAATGTGTTTTTTGTCTAGGAAAATCACAATGATTCATAACCCTTATGTAAGTTATAAACTCAGCGTGTTTATTAATCTTGACTTAATTACAAGCCAAAGAATTTCAGCAACTGCAAACATACTATGTCATTATAAACACAACCATTAACATCCCATCAGCTGAATCACTGCTACAACACGACTGATGAGGAAACACATTTAAAGGAAACACAATCTATTGACAGCATCTGTGGTATGATGTCGATTACCACAGACTATTATATATTGACTCATCTTTCAGTTTGTAAAAACAAACAGAGATTGTACAGCAATACATTTACAATGGTTGAAAAGCAGTGCTTGCACGAATGAGTGTTTTTCAGCTGTAACATCTAAATGGTCCTTTTAACATCCACTCTGTGAGTGTATTATAGAACAGTACTTTGCTGATAGTTATGTCACATCATTTTCTGTATGCATACAGTGCAGAACTTACTGTCTTCATATGGCCATAATCTTACTGACCCCAAACTTTTGAACAGTATAGGCTATGCATTATAATCCACTGCACCTGTTACATCTGTTCTCTAAGGGTGGCTTTGAAATGTTGCCTTGTCAAAGCCAACTGAACCATGAAGAAAATGCAACATTGTAACAAGTCTATGTTTCTGAACAAAGCAAACAATCTACAGATCTGAAAATGCAAGTTCTTCTTTTACAGGACGAACAAAAATGTTTTACTTAACAATCCAGTACAGTGGCTCTTGCCAGCTAAAGCTCTCAACACAAGGGCCCAGAAGCCCTCAGATAAAGCCTGCTTTCTTTCAGTAAGAAGGTTATAGCAGTAAACCATACAGAAGGCGAACTACTCAACTTTTTTTTTTTTTCAATGAAATTTCACCATTTTGAACTTAAAATATGCCATCATTTAAATTAACAATGTAACAACAACTTTGGTCCCCCAAATGTTCAAGACATGGTTCTGGCCTTGGGTTATGTTATCACCATCCCAGCTTACAGCCCAGGGATTACAAGAAATACAGGTGTAGAAGGGTATGAGCTTCTGGAAGTGTGATCTTCAGGACAGACTGGGTTCAGACTGTAGGAGAAGACACCACTATTCAGAGGCTGATGGGAAAGGAGAATGAAGAAACAAAACATTGAGGAGAGGAGTTAAGAATGACAGGAAAGGATAGATGATACACAAAATCCTGCCTTCTCGTAGCTCAGTTTTCAGAGCTGCAGTACTTCTACACAGTACATCAAACTTTCTTCTTCAATTGAGCAGCTCTGTTTCTTCACCTCAGCGTCCAGTGTTTGCTCTCAGCTCGAGTCCAGCGCTCATCTCTTTGAAGAGCCGCAGTCGCTGTACCCTTCCTTCATCACCTAATCAGCGTTAATTACACACACACTTAAGCCTTTTGTGTGTCTCATTAGCAGTGTGTGTTGGTCGCTCATGTGGAACGACTCAGGAGGGTCCGCACGCATTCAGCGGCTCTTTGCGTGTGTTACATTATAGCATCTGTCTTCAGACTTTAATGACGTGTGTTAATCATGTTACTAATCTCAGCATTAAACAGAAGCTGGGGGTTCATGATGAACTCTGAGGCTTCATGCATGAAGTACATCATTAAGATAATAAAGTGAATCCAGTGTATAGAGGGATGTGCAGAGAGCTTCTCAGGGGCTCAAATATTCTGTTGCATTCTATTGTTTCTGCAAAAAACAAAACAAAACAAAATGCAATGCTAGCATTTGTTTCGCATATGAACAATCATCTGCTACCATAATTTAGACATGGCTTTTTTTGGTTTTCTATCTTCTGTGGAAGACAAAATAATTTTTAAGAACAATAAGGTCACCACTGTTGACATAATTTTCATTTTTTTAGTGAACTATCCCTTTAAAAGTGCATCATTAATAGTATACATATCTGGATGTTGCCATCCAGCTAAAAAAAAAAAAATATGTATGCAAATGTTCCCATTAAGTTATGAAAACATCATTTCTGAATGTTCTCCTGAATCTTCAAAACATCCAGTTATGACCTTGACCTCGAAGCAGCACACCTCTCTGCTTTTGAGAGAGCCACGATAAAGCAGATGAACACAAACTACAAGACTAAAATGAGTCTAAAACATGAAAATGTGATGAAAACTACACACTGACATCATATGATGACTGATGATTGCACACACCTGCACACACCAACCAAATATTGCAAACAAAGTATGATTCTACCCTCAGTGAACCGACCATTCTGTGTTTGCCTATATAAAACCTAAAAAGACATGCACAATGATGTTAACTGAGCTGTATGTGTGCTCAAAACTAACTCAAACAAAGACAAAAAAAGATTTCCTTCCGTCAAATGTGTGTGTGCTTCCAGCTCCTAAAGACAGGTCTAGCCTGTTCTCACGTTTTGTATGTGCTGAACTCATGCAGTCATGTGAACGCTGCTAATTCTGTTCTATTGAAACTGCAGGCAAATCCTCTTCATTCACGCTCTGATTCCTGTCAACACAAGTACACACACCTCCTCCTGTGTGGAGGCATTTCCTCACCGCCTCACTTCCTGTGGCAGAGGAACACACACACACTCCTGAAAAATCTTGTGATTCCTGCTACAGAGAAGTATAGTTTATGCAGCCAGAAAGCACACGCTACACAATGCCTGCAGCATGTGTTTGGCTGAACTATTAGCCTGTCTGAGAACAAGCAGGCGGTGCTGGGATATCACAACATCTTTTTACACAACAGGCTCAGATACAAATCAGGACGATTCCAAGTCCTGGAACTGTAAAAGTGTGGAATACGAGTACTGGGTGTTTCTTCAACCATGACTTTTATGTCTGATTTTTATTTTTATTACATAGATTGTTTTGTTACATGAAGGTCATATTAAAACCATCTGGGAATGTTTTTTATTTATGCCTTCATAATTTATTTTGGCTATTTTTTTTTTTAAATGCCTTGTATATGCAGATTTTATTGTTTTACTCTCATCCCAGAGCCAGACCTTCAATCTGTAAAATATGACTTATTACATGCATCACAGTGATGATTTTATGAACAAAGAGTGAAATCAACTATTTCAGTATTTATTGTGTGAAAATGATTTACACATGTTACACAGATGTGGTTTTGATTCCACTACAACCAACTATTTTACCCCAGTAAAGTTTATGAAGGACACGACAGTGACATGAAATACCAGACAGGTGACGTGTGAAGAAAACTGGGTAAATAATGAAAATATTATTTAATTGTGTGCAATTAGTATATAAAAAGTTGAAGATTGTCATTTATTTAAAAATGTTTAAAATGTCATTTCAGCACAGCATATTAAGGACAATACTAGAGCTATTATTGTTAAAGGTGCCCTAGAATTTAAAATTGAATTTACCTTGGCACAGTTAAATAATTAGATTTCCGTACATGGAAATGACATACAGTGAGTCTCAAACAACATTGTTTCCTCTTTCTTATGTAAATTTGTGCAAAAGACCACTGAAAAACAGGAGAATCTCAACATAACACCGACTGTGACGCAACAGTTGGGATCATTAATATGTACGCCCCCAATATTTGCATATGCCAGCCCATGTTCAAGGCATATGCGTTAGACACGCCAGTATTAACGCCTGGAGCTGCACAGCCGAATCATCAGACATCTGCAGGTATTGTGAAGCAAGCAAGGACAATAGCGAAAATGGCAGATGGATCGATAATAACTGTTCATGATCCATGATATCATGATATATTTAGTGATATTTGTAAATTGTCTTTCTAAATGTTTCGTTAGCATGTTGCTAATGTACTGTTAAAGGTGGTTAAAGTTACCATTGTTTCTTACTGTATTCACGGAGACCAGAGCCATGTCATTATTTTCATTTTTAAACGCTTGCAGTCTGTATAATTTATAAATGCATCTTCAATCTTTATAAATCTCTCCAACAGTAACGTTAGCTTTAGCCCCGTTAGCCGCAGCATACTATCAAACTCATTCTGAATCATATGTAAACATCCGCAAAATAAATACCATACTTACATGATCTGATATGCTGCATCACGATCCCCATTCACACGGATCCGTGTAAACAATTAAAAACGCTGTATTATTTATGCCAGGCCAGTAATTGGTGATGTATAGATTGAACATGTAATGCATGTGTATGATGTCACTTTTTTCACAAATTCACGTTTTTGTAGTTTACCTGGAGACAATAATGGTATCGTTTCAAAAACGTGCACTTTAAAACCTGTTTTAAAAAAGTTAGCATTTTCAGGCCCCCAAAACACTGTTGTCGTTAGAGCGGCACAATTCTAGATAAATTGAAAATCAAATTTTTTATGTTTCAAACTGAGATCATGATTCTACACAGACAGCTAAATAAAATAACATGTTAATTACTAGACGTTCTGACAAAATGTTAATTCCTGCAGACAGTCTATTTAAAAATGAATATTGGTTTGAATGAATGATTCAATGACTCACTCATTAAGACTTCACCTGTGTCATTACTGGATGAATCAGCATTCTTGATTCTCTTATATGAATGATTCAGTGTCAAATACATTTTTAACAGTCACTTGTAGCCACCTGGCAGTATTGCCAAGTCTACGGTCTTCTCGTGGAATTGGGCTACTTTAACACTTTGCTGCGGGCTTTCATTTTCAATTTTTTTATGTCCGCGGGTTGAAGCGACCCCAAAATAACATGATATTCAGCCACTGGAATGCAAATTTTACCAGGGGAGCCCCACTAAAAATGTGGATTTTACCCCCCAGAACTTGTTTTTACTGGGGGACCCCCCGAAATGCTTTGAGTAGCAATTAGGCTGGTTTTGTTGTGAAAACCTGGCAACCCTGCCACCTGGTGACGTAATGATGTAATCGATTCAATCGTTATTTGAAACACTGTGTTACTTTCAAAAGGTGATTTGCTCTATTTTAAACACTACCATAGACATTAGTGTTTATATCCTAACTATAAACTTTTATCCCAGTACTTCTGTGATAATATGAATTATTGTAACACACAAATAATGATACTGAGTGGTTGAAAAGCTGTTTAATTTCTATACATGACAACTGCTCTCTCTGGATAAGCAGCAGCACCAACACAGATCTGAATGTTCCTGTGTGATTTTATCAAAGGTTTAATAGACGGGCAAATCATTGTCATTTAGGAATGGGATCCCGTGGGTGTTTGAATCGAGATCGCAATCTTATAATGATTAATCGTGCAGCTCTAGTTGTCGTGTAAATAAACGGCCAAAGTGCAAAAACAAAAAATGACAAAAATCACATTAAAATGATAACTGAAAATGTAAAAATAATAATAAAAAAAAATGCTACTATAGTGTATAAATAATACTAAAATAACACTGCACAATACATAATTTAAGATGCCGGAAATTATATTTGTTATTTAAAGACAATCAGAAAAATGACATAATTCTCCTGTGATTTATGTTTATCCATTTCTAATTTACTATGGCTTACTTAGACAATGTAAGTCTACAAATTAAAGTGTTAAACTTGTTAGACTTAGATTTAGCTCTGTAAACACCTTCAGGATATTTGGGTGACTAACACATCAGTCGGTGTTTGGTGTGCTACGACTCGCTCAACCACTCAGCAACCAAGTGAACGCTGGTTAACCCGCTCAGATCCGCAGACTCCCTACAGCTGCTGATCCACAGGGATTTACAGCACAAACCATAAGTCAAACTGCCACACTATCAGCCCATTTCACTGCCTTTCCACTTTGTACATGATTATCTCAACCTGGGATTATGTGTGCGATACAAGGAGTTCCTTAAGGAGCAACAGTGTGGAGAAATGCAAATGTAAGAGGATTTTCAATAAATGCAGATGTGTGATGTTTATTTGTTCACCAGCTGATCTTGAGATCATGATGCACAGCACACTGCCTGAAAGGTGAAGGTTTGTTAACTCACAAGAAACTACATATGGTTTCATTATCCTTGATCAGGTAAAAAATTGCAGTTAAGACCATTTCATGGGTTCTTAAAGGGCCTTCAGCAAACGTTCACTGCATGAATAAGGTCAAGACATGAGATGCACAATCTTCCTTTCAGTGCTTTTAATATCTGCTAATCCATGCATATTTTCAGCAGAGTTGAAAGGGAGAGTCCATGCAATTTCCAAGAGGAAGTCAGTGATTGAGAGACGGAGTAAACTGAGCCCTCACAGTCTCAACAATAACCACATGAGTCAACAAACCCCAACTGGACATTGCGTGGGCTTCAGTCTGACTCTCTTTTCCCTCTTTCTGTATCTTTTCATGTGTAATACTGCTGTCATACTTCCTTCAAGTGCCAGAACACACAGATACACATGCATTTGCATATTAGTTTCTAGTGTAATAGCGTCAACATTTGTTTTGTTGTCTGTGATGTAGGGGCTTGAGACTCAATCCACAAAATGCAAAGAAATAATAAAGATAGGAAGGCGTGATGGATGTGTTGTATTATAGTGTACTTGCTCATTTGGGGCTTTATTAACTTACACTCAAGGATTCTCCAGTGAGAGATAATGATTCATTCTGTCCAACATATAAACATGCCTGAAGGGTTTTTAAACTTCAGATGCTCTTAATGCGCAAATAAATTCAATTCTTTTATCTCATTTTTGGGGTTTTATTTGCTAGACACAGTCCAGAGAGACAGGAAGTGATTGGGAAAAGTGTAGAGACTCAAACCTGCATCACCCACATGAGCAGAAGAAACATGTCCCTTTAAATGCAAATGAGCTGCTGCTCCCGGCCCCCTTTCCAGAAGAGGGCGGAGCTTTAACAGCTCCTGCTTCGGTCGCTCAACAACAACAAAGCTGGAGAATCTCACGCAGCCAAAATGAGGATTGTCAGTAACGGTGTTCAGCCTTACATTGTTCAAACCGGAGTCGACACTGATGGAGAGACTCAGGAAGAAGTTACAACTTTTAGAATGAAACTGGACGTTTCTGAATGGTTAGTGGATAAATTTATGTAGTTGCTGTGGAGTTGATTCAACTCATCCACTAGTATGTGCTGTCATGTTAATCTTTTGTGCAAATCCAGCGTTGAATTGATCCTCGTTTGTGAAGCAGTCCGGCGTAAAATGACGGCATGACAACAACACTCTACTACAACAACTCTTCCTCTTCTCTAAAGCAGCCCAACATGGCCTCACCCCCTTTGTTGTGTGTTCTCAGGGGTGGGGTTTATGTAAATTTTAGGGTTAAAGATATCATTAACCCAGGAAGAAGCTTGTTGTAGTCCCTACCAGCCGTTTGTTGTAGTCCTTAAAAAGCGATTTCTGTAAAAGAAAATATCTCCCTTTGCATTGAACTTTGAGCGTTGTAACTTTGCAGATGTTGTTTATGATCAAACAGCAACATTAAGTTAAAAAAGTGAAATCATAATCAACCACCTCTTTAAAAGGTTTAAAAGAAGGCAGCAGCTATTTGCTCCTCAGTGTATTGTAGTATACATTATAAAACAGTATGCAATAACAAAACATTCAGTGTATATGATTATATTTATTAAAATCATAAATGGATGCTGCCTTATTGGGACGTAACCCTTCCCGATAAACCCTTTATGCATTCTTATATAACAGTTAGGTACTTTATTTTCACTTTTTGAATATTTTATAAATTTTTATTTAAAATCAATGCCTCTCCGAGCTGATTTGCGATGAGAAAAGGGAGAAGAACGAGTCCGGAAAAATGCAGATTGAGAAGTGTCGCGGGGTCTCGGGATAAAATGCAACTGTCCTCTTAGTTTGACCCAATCGAACGGCTACATCAAAATCGTGCTGGCTTCAATTTGTATATAAAAGACTTGTGTCTGTAAGTTCTGTTAAAGTGTGTGTGTGTGTGTGTGTGTGTACTCAGGTAGGAATCTGTTTTTCCTGGATCTAGTTTTATGTGTGTTTGAGGGCTGGTGCTGTGTTTGGTAAAGGGTGTGTGTTTGTGTACATTTTTGTATGTCAGTTGTAGTGCCATTTTGTGTGTGTGTGTGTGGGTTTGAGTGTGTGTGTGTGTGAGGTATAAGGCAGAGAGTGTTTGATGTTTGTGTGATTATGGGAGTGTTTAGTATGTATTCCCTATGTATTTGTGCAATGTGTGAATATATTTGTGTGTTTTTAGAGTGCTTTTTATGGTAGGTATGTGTGTTTTCATCACTCTCTCTCTCTCTCATTTGTGTTTTAAGGTAATATTTACTTATTAAAAGCTGAGACAGATCTATCTTGATAACTTTAAGGCTGTCTCCACCTGTGAAACTTTGCATTTTTTTCTAGAGCCAAACACACACACACACACATACACACACATCTGGTTCACTATCCATTTGGTACCCACAAGTTTGTAATATAAACCTGTACACACACTTACACACTGTCAAGAACATGTCCCTGTCATATCTCACCTGAAAAAATGTTCTACACAAAAATTAAAAAAATTATAATATGTAAATATTTTATATTGTGGCTCTTGAAAGAAGAAGGCATATGTGCGTTATAATGTCTTAAAGGTCCTAAAAACTGTCTTGATTTTCTTTGGCAAAATATAATGTAATATTCCTTTTCATTTTGGAGTGAAATATGACCCAGACATGTTTTCTGTGATATTCATCCACAAAACCACCCGGAATTGTTTATCTAGACAGATACTGACTTTCACCAGTGAGACAACGAGTGGCATGTAGGAACATATTTTGGAGATTATTCTTGTTGAAAGAATCTCCATAAACCACAAGTGGGACTTTCAGCATTTCAGTGTTAGAAAGGAAATCCCCGGATATCCACACCGCAGCGGCTACAATAAGTGAATGACTGGAGAACTCTTCTCTTTGTGTCAGTGTAATCGCTGCAGGGAGGACAGACTGATAATTGCACTTTATTAACTGTGAAAGAGGTCAACAACAAGCCAGAGGATGACAGAGAGGGAAGGAGGAAGACACTGATGAACAGAAGAATGACAGCAACAGAGAAACAGGAAAAAGAAAACAGACAGAAGGGCAAAGGTGATGTGAAACGGAAACAGAGAGAGTGGATTTGAAAAAAAGTTTCCCTTTGAAATTTGGTTGATTCGGTTGTGAGTGCAGTGCGCTTGCAGAGAGACTCCACCCACACGCTCTTCTGATTGGCTGAACAGGAGACTCCGCCCCCCACACTCTTCTGATTGGCTGTGATTTTGGATTGATTCGGTCACGAGTGCAGTGCTCTTGCAGAGAGATTCTGCCCACACACTCTTCTGATTGGATGTGATTGTTTGATTGATTTGGTTGTGAGTGCAGTGCGATTGCAGAGAGACTTCACCCACACGCTCTTCTGATTGGCTGTGACTTTGGATTGGTTGTGAATGCAGTGCGCTTGCAGAGAGACACCGCCCACATGCTCTTCTGATTGGCTGTGATTTTGGTTTGGTTGCGAATGCAGTGCTCTTGCAGAGAGACTCCGCCCACATGCTCTTCTGATTGGCTGTGATTTTGGATTGATTCGGTCGCAAGTGCAGTGCTCTTGCAGAGAGACTCCGCCCACATGCTCTTCTGATTGGCTGACCATGACGACTCCACCCCACGCTCTTCTGATTGGCTGTGATTTTTGGATTGATTTGGTTGCGAGTGTAGTGCGCTTGCATAGAGACTCCGCCCACACGCCTTTCTGATTGGCTGTGATTTTGGATTGATTCCGTTGCGAGTGTAGTGCTCTTGCAGAGAGACTCCGCCTACACACTCTTCTGATTGGCTGACCGGGAGACTCCGCCCCCATGCTATTCTGATTGGCTGTGGTTTTGGATTGATTTGGTTGCGAGTACAGTGCGATTGCAGAGACTTCGCCCACATGCCTTTCTGATTGGCTGTGATTTTGGATTGATTCGGTTGTGAGTGTAGTGCGCTTGCAGAGAGACTCCGCCCACACGCTCTTCTGATTGGCTGTGGTTTTGGATTGATTTGGTTGCAAGTGCAGTGCGATTGCAGAGACTCCGCCCACACGCTCTTCTGATTGGCTGTGGTTTTGGATTGATTCCGTTGCGAGTGTAGTGCTCTTGCAGAGAGACTCCGCCCACACACTCTTCTGATTGGCTGACCGGGAGACTCCGCCCCCATGCTATTCTGATTGGCTGTGGTTTTGGATTGATTTGGTTGCGAGTACAGTGCGATTGCAGAGACTTCGCCCACATGCCTTTCTGATTGGCTGTGATTTTGGATTGATTCGGTTGTGAGTGTAGTGCGCTTGCAGAGAGACTCCGCCCACACGCTCTTCTGATTGGCTGTGGTTTTGGATTGATTCCGTTGCGAGTGTAGTGCTCTTGCAGAGAGACTCCGCCCACACACTCTTCTGATTGGCTGACCGGGAGACTCCGCCCCCATGCTATTCTGATTGGCTGTGGTTTTGGATTGATTTGGTTGCGAGTACAGTGCGATTGCAGAGACTTCGCCCACATGCCTTTCTGATTGGCTGTGATTTTGGATTGATTCGGTTGTGAGTGTAGTGCTCTTGCAGAGAGACTCTGCCCACACACTCTTCTGATTGGCTGACCGGGAGACTCCGCCCCCATGCTATTCTGATTGGCTGTGATTTTTGATTGATTTTCTTATGTCTTATAGTCGTGCCGTGTCTGGTGTGGACGGACACATTGATTGTCGCTGGAATCTTGTCGCATTGCGTCTGGTCACAAGGTTGTAAGAGGTTCGACTAGTGCTGTCAGACACTCAACAACATTGGTGTGTCACAGCCTGCAGGCCATCAGCTGGTAAGAGCTGGTAAAAAATCTACTGTCTACCAGTTCTAATGTTCCAAAATTCACCTTAATCTGGTATGATCTGGTTTTCTAGCAGGAAACAAAGTCCGGGAGAGACACAAAGAGGAGAGTAGCTCATTACTGGCCCGCTGTGACCCAGTTCAAACTCTATTATTTGTCTCTTGACTGTCCTGCTCTGTTGTGCAGGAGTGTTATGGCCGGATCCAGACAGAGCGGGCATTGAGCAGCACACAGTATCCGAGCCAGGATGTCCTGTGCCCAGCCGGACCGCCCCACACCAGCCCTCTTCTTCAAGAGCCGCTCTCAGCACGCAGCCTCTGAAGCTCCATTATTCCTGCCTGCATTGCCTCGCACTTTCTCTCTCCCTGTGTCTAAGCCTAGTGTACCATCCTCTAACCATTTAACAAACTACAAGATAAGCTACTACATTGAAAAACTAAGCTGAAAGCTGTCCTGTACAGAAAGCGCTTAGTTAGACTACTAGCTATGGTACTCTACTGCAACAGTACAGTATTTTCCGAAATATAAGGCACATTTTTTTTATCATCAGAAAAGTGCTGTGCTACATTGAAGCTACTTTATAATATAATGAAATATAAGCTGTTATTTTGCTCTAAAGCAGCTAGTTAAACTCACAGCAAGCAACTTTTAAACTTTTTTTTTTTTTATGCAAAATGGTAATTGCAAAAAATAACTTTAATTTATTCTACTGTTTATTATTATTAGTTGTCTGACTGAATCAGACCACTTCATGAATCGATTTGGAAAAGCTCAAAAGAATTGTTCGTTTGCAAACTGGTCATTTCTTCTAATTAAAACCAGCCGACTGAGAATACCAAACGCTTGAGTTCAGGGAAAATATAACGCTGTAGCCAGGTTTAAAATGTGTGGTTTTTTTTTTTGTTGGTTTTTTTACCACACCTGCCAATAGAAGGTGAATCAGGCAAATGTACTAATCATAAATATCACTTTAGGATTATTATCTGTGTTTTTTTGCATGTTTGTGAGGAACAGCACAGGTCATGGTGTCACACACGAAACAAGTCTCAGTCAAACCGCACCTGTCACACAACACAAAGACACACTGTGCATATTTTCTTCTTATTTTTTTGTATTTGAGGAAAGTTCCACATGTGTTGCCACATGGAGCTCTGGTGAAAAAACAAACATTAGTCATCCTAGATAAACTTCTGATGAGAAATCATCAGAAAACCCACAAGTACTGACAGATGTGTTCGTTAGTAGACGCTCAGATAATCAGTCTTACGAATCAAATTAAATCATGTGAGACCAAGCCAATTAGTTGGCCGGTAACTTTTTACTCACATTTGGCACTTGGTGGGTTTCAACCCCAGTTAAAGTGTTGTATAACTATATTTTTTTTTGCAAAAAGTTTTTATTCTTCATATTGTTTTGTTTTACAGAAAAGAGAAGTCATTTCAAAAATCTTACAACTTATGGTCTTTGCACACTGATTTTCGCATGTGTTTTTTTGTATTCGTCATCCTAAAAATTCGTCACGCACAAAAACCTTGCACACTGAGTCCGATGCGATTAATCTGTTGCAAAAAAATTCAGAAAACAATACAAAAGTCTTCAAGCAGTGAGGATGATTTTGTTGTCCTCTCTCTTCTTAAAAAGAGAAAGAGGAAATATTGGGTCCATCCAACCCTGAGATTGCATGGAGAGGAAGGAGAGTTCCACCTCCTTATGGAGTTGTGGGATTATCCCAAAATAATCACTGTAGGTACTGTACTGTACTGTACTTGTCAGGCGCCATTCTGGATTTTGGCGCTTGTACGGTGGCTCTGAATTGTCAAAACACCTCTCAAAATGCTTGATACAGTTGCAAAAAATGCAGAAAATTGAACCTGATCCAAATTTTTTTTATGACAGACGAAGGCTTCGGAGGCAGTGTGTAAACGTGATTGACACAACGTGAGGTCATATTTATTTTTTTAAGCTGCAAAAATTTCTGACCTTTACATACACTAACGTTCAGAAGTTTGGGTCGGTACGATTTTTTAATGTTTTTGAAAGAGTCTCTTTTGTTCACAAGGCTGCATTTATTTAAATATAAATACAGTAAAAACAGTCAAATATTATTACAATTTAAAATAGCTGTTTTCTATGTGACTATATAGTAAAACTACTTCACTACTTGCAGTGACTCAACTGCACAACACAAACACACACACTTTGGCACTCAATCTTCCCACATTTCTACATCCCTTTTTCTCTTTTCATGCCTACCATCTCTCTGCCCCTTTCTTTCCGACAAACACGATCCCTCTTTTTCTGCACCTGCACACCCGGTTGAGGGCTCACACAGGAAACAGTGCTGGAATCTGACCGAAGACAAGAGGCGTCAGTACAATGAGGGCATTACTCACAGAGTGTGAACTTTTATTCATGCGAGAACACACACACCCATGCAAACACACACACACACACACACACATAAACACACTTCCTCCACAGCTGCTATCTCCTGAGCGATTCTCCGATCTGGAAGACCCAGAAACCCCCTCTGCTCAGTGGAGATTGGCACTCTGTTTCCACTGAAACCCTAGCCTACATTTTTCTAATCTCGTATCATCCACAGCCAGCAGACATGTTTTGACCATTTATGGTGACCGCAGGGAAGCACACACCGTAGAGCAATGCATTTATTTCACGCTACATCACTGGATAGTTCTGCCGCTCCGTCATACGGTCGCTGATACTAACGTCGAGAAGACTGGAGAATGACATCAGCTCAAAGACATTCAAAAGATCCCTGAGCTGCCAAAACACTCGCTTTATTATGATCGAAAACTATATGTGGCAGAAAGCCTACAATCACACGTTTCTCAACCTTGATCCGTCAAAAGTTAGATTAATATTTCCTTAACTACAGCTAAATATAACAAAACTAAGCTGATCTCTTTGCTTGGTAAACCACGGTCTCACAGAAGCAGTCAAAGTTGCTTTACATTCTCTAAAATAAAGGTTCCAAAAGGAAGCAACAGATGAAACATTTTGGGTTCCAGAAAGAACCTTTCAGTCATCACATCTTAAAAGAACTATTATTCTTAATTTAAAGAACATTTTAACAATCTAAAGAACTTTTTCCACGATAAAGAATCTTCCAAGGTTCCATGGAGGTTAAAGGTTCTTCTTGGAACCACTGATGCCAGTAAAGAACTGTTATTTCTAAGAGTGTAGGTGCCGTGATGGACACAAGAGAAACTTTGCAGACACGCTGGTCTCAGTTTCAATCAAGATCCAATTACTGTTATGAAATTAAGATGCACTGTCTGCAACTTAATGAATCGTAACATATGTGTCTTGATGTGTGCTACATCGAGGCAGTTGGTGATAGTGAGCCCTAGTTTAGGGACGAGTGCATCTGTTGCTCTCTGATCTATTATGAAGAGTTGACTCAACTCTACAACATTCTCTGTGAAAGTCCATACAGACCACAAATTTCTACCAATCAATTTTGAGAAAATTCTTGCCATTTTTGATTTGTAATATAGACTATTGAAGGGTTCAACAAAAATGAAAAATGTTTACTCACCCCCACATGTCGTTCCAAACCCATGAGACTTTTGTTTATCTTCGAAACACAAATGAAAATATTTTAATGAAATCTGAATTTTTTTCTGTCACTGTATTGAAAGTCCATTCACCAAAAGTTCATGAAGGCATCATAAAAGACCATGTGTTTTTTCAGAAAACTTGGATTAAACCACTTGATTCATATGAACTTTTTGATGTGTCAAAGTTTAAACTTTGTTTAAATCTCTCAAGTTTCATCAAAAATACTTTCATTTGTGTTTTGAAGATGAATAATTAATGGAAGATTAATGATTAATGGATTAATGAAAATCTTATGGGTTTGAAATGACGTGGGTGAACTAACCCTTTAAATTGCTTGCTGATACAAATAAGCTGATTAGTATTATCATGTTGGCCAGTAACGGATATCATTTTGTCTAAATAAATTGAAAATAAAACAGTGAAAGCTAAAAGCAGTTGTTTTGAATGCTATAAGCTAATGTAGGCATCGCAATAGTATATTGTAGAGTATGGAAAATGAATAGTCATTTTGAGATTTGCTAAACATTTAATAGTGTTATCAAGTTATAAGTGTTGTTAACTTAAAGTGAGCGTTAGATGACGGCAAAGGTGATCTAAATGTAAAAATAAAGAAAATAAGCATTTAAATATCCAACATGATACTGTTGAATTAAAATGATTGAGTGTCTGAGGATGAGACTGAAGTGAAAGAATAAGGACAAGCTTCTGAACAACTGTGTCTTTAAGAAAAACTGACAACTGTGGACTTATAAGTTTCCATTATAGTCAATACTATCTCCAGCCTCTACTTCCTCCTGTCAGTTTGTATATCAGTATCTCGCCCACAGCATGTTTGTGAATGACACCTCTCCTACAACCTTTCCGTGCTGCTCCATGATAACGCTCGACTCCAGCAGATAATACAGGAAGCTTTCTGGATGGGAGATGTCAGTCTGTGTGCCCTACGTCTAGTAAGTGCCCTTACAACAAAGAAGTTTATTCAAGGGTGTTCTTAGTATACTTCTTTTAAACTAAAAATAAGAAAGTATACTTTCAGTCTACGTTTTATGTACTTCTCAGAAATATACCTAAAATTACACTTAAGTATACCTGACTTATAACTGACAGAAAAGTCTAAGTATATTTGGCCTATACTTGTACTCAATCTTTTGATCGAGATATACTTAACAGTATAATTAAGTATTCTAAGTATAATTGGCTTGTAGTTGTGTTAAATCTTTTGATTGAGTAGCCTATTAAACACTTTTCAAATAGTTTTCCATACTGTCATATAAAATTACATTGTTTGAGTATCTGGATTTTTGTGTATTCCACTGGTAGTGTACATAGGAATTTACTTCAAATCTACTTAAAGTACAGTTAAAGGTATTTCAAGTATAAAAATTAATACCTAAATAGGAACATAGTAGTATACTTAAAGTGCAAAAATTATATATAAACAGTAAACTATAAGTATGATGTATGTTCACTACACTTAATGAAAACTTCCAAGTACTTGCAGTATAAACTACTAAACTAGTAGATTACTGAGAGCGCACTTCAAAGTGTACTTTCATTAACTAAAACATGTGCTACAAGTATTTAACTAAACTATCAGTATACCCATAAGTTCACTTGTAGTAGGGATGCAGTACAAACAAAAAACGTAGTTGTGAACTAGTTGTGTACTCAAAGTTTACTACTGTTTCACTTAAAGAATATTTAAAGGTATACTTTTGTACACTAATTTAGTAGTACTGAAATAGTACACTTACAAGTATACTACTAGTACATTGATATTAATATACTTACGTAAACATACTTGAACATTGCTTAAAGGTGCAGTATGTAATAATTCTGTCCGCTAGAGGTCGCTAGAAGCCTATTCAAAACAAAGGCGTAGCTTGATGACAAGACCGGAATCTCGGGACATGTGGTCACCACCTCAACGGCTGGTGGAAAAGAATAGGAATAGGACTTGGGAAGAAATCATGTTCATGGATGCGATTATTAACGTTACTGTAGTATGAAGCAGAGCAGGACCGAGTGTTGTGGAGCTGAACGAGGCCGCTGGAGCGATTGCGCAACACACGCCTCACGAGCAGTGGGACTTTTATTATGACACAGTCGCCGGCGCCGCTTCCGCTATTCCGGTCATGAGTATGAGGTAACGCAGCTCTGTTTATCATATTGGATGTTTTATTGCAAAAATATTACATATTGCATCTTTAATAAAATGAGCTTGAAGTATACTTCTTTTCTGTAAGGGTAAGTAAGGAGATATACTAAGAGTTAACTAAGAAAACATGCTATATAAGGAGAGGGAAGAAGTTGCCAAAGAAAGGAAACTAAAGAAATAGAAGGAGGAGAGAAAAAAGAAATGGCTGTAAGCCAGAAGTTTACTGATAATGAATAGGCCACCCCATCAATCTCTCTCAGCTCTCTGCCGTGTGTATGTTTGGGTTGATATGTGTGTGTGGGACGGGTGTGTGCATCAGCGCTTCTCCCAATCTTTCGGTCTCTTGTGGCTGCTCTGTGTACTCATTTACCATCATAGCTGCTCCACAAAACACATCTGCAACAACTAACTGATAAAACAATGATACATAATGAAAGACAACGATTATTCATTAATTGCATCTGCACACTTTGCATGAAAAACATTCGCCAGTCACTTCTGTATCCGCATTTCCACGCACAGTAAGCTACTGCAGGAAAAGTGCATGAACCAAACTGTCCTAAATATGAAAACGCTTTACATTATGTGCTTCAGACAAAAGCAAGTTATTTTACTGGAAAACAAGACAAAAATACTGACAAAACAAATGATTTTTGCAGTGGCAGTGTTGGTGATATCAAAAGCGAGTGATAGACTCGCACTATGAACCTAGCCTCGTATGACCAGGAGTTTGGTCCTCTTTGCAGGTTTTTCTGGCCAAGAACTCCACCATATAAAAGCAATTACATTGTATCCAGTTTACAGGACTTTCTGAGTCGCAGGTATAGAGAATTAGTTTGAAACTACATAAAAAACATATCAGACCGATCATATTCAGCCAAATGTAAATATCATGCATCATATAACTGTAAGAACACAGTAATAATGAGAATTACAGATATCATGTTTACTTGCTATTTATAAAAACAGAATATGCTTCAAAAATGCCACTAACTTGATAAATATTATTTTTCCTCAGATGAACTTACTGTTCCAGCCTAGAACATTTTACACACGACCTGTGTGCCTAGTCAGACAAGTTTCAGCCAACTCTTGCTAATTTGTGTGCAGGTTTACAGTTGAGTAACTTACATTTTAGAAACAATATTGACACTTACTTTGTCTGTTTTTGCCCTGCCAACGTAAATAGTTCCAAACAAATCCAAAGCAGAACTGCTGCAACACACAATAGTCACAATAATCTTCCCACGGGAAAGGATTTATGAATGGCAGTGAAGCAATGTAACTGACGCTGGTTGGTCACATGACAGTGACAACATGATGAATGTTGTATGTCCGGATTTCATTCAAACTATATAGAACATACTTTTTTAAGGGCCGTGAAGCAAGTTCCCAATCAAATGTAGTACCTACTGAAGACAGTAAACGATTTCAGGTTGCAGCTGAATGAATCAGCCTTTTTGAATGAAACACTTGAATGAATGATTCAATAACTCACTCATAAAGACCTAATGGTGCAACAAAGTAACCTGCAGAAAGAGTCACTAAAAAATCCCCACCTCTAAAACACAAACTGACAGTCTGTGTGGATCAATAGACTTTTATATCGGCACTCTTGGAGCACTTCTTGACCAATCAGATTGGAGGATCAGAACTTTTGTATAATCGAAGATGGTAACACTTTAGTATGGGGAACAATTTTCACTTTTAACTAGTTAACTTATTAGCTTGCATATGGCTGTTTATTAGTACTTATAAAGCACATATTAATGTCTTATTCTGCATGATCATATTCTACATTCTTAATCCTACCCAATACCTAAACTTAACAACTACCTTACTAACTATTAATAAGCAGTAAATTTGTTTATCGAGGCAAAAGTCATAGTGAATATGTGTTCCCCATACTAAAGTGTTATCTAGAAGATAACATCAAATGACCAGTGAACAGACTGTTGGTGGTTCAGCTGAGACTCATAGGGACTAATACACCACTTGAAATAGTTGAACAGCTTGACCAACTGAAGCTGTTATGACCTGGTTTTTTAAGCAGGTAATGGTTTGGAGAGCATCGATCTGAGGTGAAATGTTTCATTGAGGCATCTAAAGGTTAATGGCAGCTTTGAAGTGTGTCTCTCCTTACTGAGTTTAAAGAACATATCATCTCAGATTCACAGAGACAACAAAACCTTCAGGATGAAAGGGTCAAATCTGAGAGAAAACTCTGTAATACTGGTCAAACCTTCCTTCCATTACTCCTCTCTTTCATTACCTCATTACTCTTTCTTTTGTGAGGTCAGCTCTTGGTCTGTCAGATAAGATGAATGACTCCTCCAGCAGATATTCAGGGTGACCTCGCTACAGTCGAGCATCAGCGTCTGCATGTATCATGCATTTCAACAGACTCTGATACACACACACACACATCTTGCGTCTTGCAGTCTGGCAAAGGTTTGTCTGGATCAAAGACACATAATAAATCCGTTATAAGTTATCTAAGGCAGCTGAGGGAGTCTCGTACCCTTCCCTTTACTCCCCCAGGTCTGGATTTGTCATGTAACCTCAGAGTGTAACCTTTCTTAATGAGTCGATTCTCACCGCCAGCTGCACGGACAGCATATGCTTAACACATTAGATTCAGCAACTACTTGGAGCAACAAAACCAATATATATATGGGCCATTCTACAGAATTGGTTCAACGTCAGAGTTGGAAACGTCTTAAAAAAAAAATTTATTTTTCCATAAATTTTGTATGTATGCAAATGGTATAATATCCAAGATACACATTTCTAGTAATTGAACAGTAAATTCTCATATTGTATTTTCAGAAAGTTTTGGAATATTTTTCCTCTCCCCAAATTTGTCACTACCAAAACACAATAATAAATCATTTAATAAGAAGGGTTACATTGACCTGTTAAGATTTTGTTTACATCTACCTCGTAAATATATTTTTTGCTATTTTTTTCTTTTAAAAAGTCACAGGTAAATCAATAATAATTACAATTTTAACAATATTTCAAATGTAATTTATGAAATTTGTTGTATTTTGAATCAAATTTTTCTTTGTAAAAGGCATAAAGTTTATCATACTGATTTCAAAGTTAAGGATTCATTAGTTTGAATATACATTGAACTATAATAACATCTTTTTTATTTTTGACAAAACATCCCATGTTTCGGTCGTGACTTCACATTTTCGGTAGTGACAGTAATGTGTTGGTAACGACCACAGCTCACATACTAAAACACTACTAAAACATATTAAAATACTAATGATTTGCATAACTGTACAAAAAATTGTGTTTATTTCCCACAAATAAATGATTATGTTCCCTTTTGTCACTACCAAAACAATGATGACGTTTCGGTTGTGACTGTTTTGGTAGTGACAATTTTAAATACTTTTGAGTCTAGCTCAAAGATGCTAATCAGCACATGGTTAGCTAGCACAGTTATGAACAGTTGTACACAGAAAAAAAAAAAAAAAAAAATAGAACAACACTCAAAAAACAATGATGTCACAACCGAAACTTCACCACATGTTTCCATCATGACTGTTTCGGTAGTGACTATTTTAGATACTTTTGAGCCTAGTTTAAAGATGATAATCAGCACATGGTTAGCTAGCACAGTTCTGAACAGCTGTACACACATAAAAACTACACTTTATGGAATAACACCCAAAAAAGTTTGCAGAAAAAAGGTGTTTGGTAGTGACATTCCTTAAAGTTACACACAGATTTCCAGACTTTTGAACACATTTAACTCAAAATGATGGACTCTATCTACTATGAAAGAGAAGCTATGAGAGGAAGGGACACGGGAATATTTCCTGTTCAAAAATGTAGAAGTGTGTTAAAATCAGACTCAGACAATGGACTAAAACATACACTGTTTCAGTAGAGACATGAAAATGCTGGACAAACTTTTTACATAAAGTTTCATGATTTAAAAATAAAATATAAAATAAATATTTTTTTCAACTTCACTTTTAAAAAAAATTAAAAATATATATTTTAAAAACAGCAATGGAAAAAAATGCAAAAATTATTTCAATATCATTTTCACAAGTTGAAATTTAGGGGTTAGGGTTCGGGACAGCCACCTCCTAATTGAAAGTACCCAATAAATGCTTATTGCACTTAAACGGTCAAATACACAAAAAATAATGTCAAAATGCCGGTCTTGGCGAGAATTCATGTAAACACAGTCAGTTATGTTTTAAGTAAACATAAACAGTTGAGAAAAAAAAACGCATGTGTAACAGTGTAATGGATCCGTGCGTCAGGTCTTAAAGTGACAGCAGCATAATACACCTACTGCCAAATTATGAGAAAATATTAAAAATATCTATATGGCAGTTTTTCCCCATGGTGTTGATGTCAAAATTGTGGCCAGTGAAAATGGAAAACCACTAGCCACAGTGACTGGTGAGCAAAAAAGTTAATGTCAAGCCTTGTATATAAATAAAATGTTTTGAAGTATGAAAAGTAATATAGTAATATTTTTGAATGTTTTTGTCATCTCTGTCTCTATGGACATGAACATATGCACACACAAAGTTTCCGTCCGGGTCTAACAATGCTTGTTTAAAGGGAATTTCTGACCGTGAGAGGAAATACCAGCGAAACACACGACCTCTGATCACAGGAGCCGCTGACTGACACGTCCTTCTGTACGGAGACCGATAACACTGTTTATGCTGGTTACCTCAGCAAACACAGAAACACACTCACACACTCCTCCTGAGGCCAGCAAGGACAAACACATGCCAGTCTCTCAGAGAACATGACTCATTACTTCAATCACTCTCTTTCACCTCATCTTAACTAGAGGAACAGAAACAAAAGGGCTGCCGTCGTGCTCCTCAGAGGATGCAACATCTAAACCTCGGCACATATGGATCATCACCAGCAGAGGGTCTGTTTCCATGGATACTGCCAATTCCACATCCCTTCTATAAGATGTCCCTGAGCTTATCAGGTAAAATCATTCAAAACGTTCATTAATGGATTTGAAATAATGGGGAATGATGAATGTTTGGTCTTGAGAGGTATTCTCTACACAAAAGAGAAGGCAGCGGTGGCAGGTGTCTGAGGATTTGTCTGCAAATTAGTGTGCATGTGTCCTATATAATAGTATTTTAATGGAAATTTAAGGATGGCCAAACATTTTGCAGCATTGGTGAGCATATGAGACTGTTCAAAAACATTAAAAAATCTAAGCAACCCTAAACTTTTGAACAGTAGTATGATTGAATAATACATGACTGAGTAAAATATGGCATATAGAATGCTAAACATGCCTGTTTTAGAACAAATGAGAGCTTTTTGAACTGCGTTTTACTATTTGTATGTTGGTCAATGACGTAACGCGTCATTTTTTTTTTTTTGTTCAAAGACCTTAATAATAATAAAAAACAAAGATATGACATTCAAAGTATGTAAGGTAGTACAACTAGATCTCTTTTATTGAATCCAAAAGGTTTTAATTATATTTTGCTACATATAAAGGTATTTTAAAGATTTCGAAGTGTCATTCGGTTTAACCGTCCTAAGGCCAATACAGCCATTTCATTTGTGATTAAAATATCTTAAAATGAAATAAATGTATATATTTTATTCTGGCATGATTTTATAACATCACATATCAACATAGTGCAAAATGGTATTAAAATTATGTGTTGAAGTTGTTGCTTTGTTATGAGAAAGAATGTCCGGAAAAATGAATTTCATTGATGTAATTCGTTGTAACCAATATAAAGGGATCATTTTGGATCAAGTCATGCGGTCAATATCATGTGACAGGATGTGACATCATTCGGACACCTGCAAATGACCACATGGTCATGAAGCAAAGTAACTAACTCTCTCTGAACTATTTGAAAAATTCATGTTTTCTCTTGCTCATACGCATGTCCCGAAACATCAGGTCATTCGGTACAACCACTATAAAACATGGAAAGTGTTGTAATATTTTAAAAACTTGTACTAAATATAAAATATCTGATTGTCCTTTTGCTAGCTAGCTAGCAAGCTAACTTGCAATGTTAGCGTTGTTTGCATTGTTAGCAAGTGTCATTTGGTAAAACCGATATTTTGGTTAAACCAAATGACTTTTTTTGGTGACAAATTTTGTCCATCTTGTAAAAAATGACAAAAGCAGTGTTAACTGATTATAAAAACCACATAATCTCATTGTTAACACAAAACTTCAAAATTAATTATATCTCCATTATGTTTTTTTTTACATTTTTAAAAAATGACCCATGTACTATTTCTAGAGTTTCACCAAGACCGCTATAATGTATCAGGCTGTGCAATGGTTTCATCTTAATCTTGGCTGCATAAAAATGATTGACGGCTGGTTTTTGACCTGCGGCCCACTTGCTGATGAACACTGCTATAACTGTCCTGACATACAGTATGTCGGATTTACAGTAGGTTTTATACTAAAAAGTGACCCCATAAGAAACTTGTCAAAGAGATATATGGTTCAGTATGAAACAGATCTACCTATTAAAATGACAATGTATGTAATGTAAAAGAAACTGACGAACACATTTCTTAGTGTGAGGTCACTGAGTTCACACTGCAAACAGCATGACTGAAACACACAGCTCATTACCAGCAAGACATGAGTCTATCCTACTTTCTTTTTCTCTATCAGCAGGATCTAATGTTCGAGCCCATTAAAAATGTCTTCAATCCCACATATAAACCTAAATCTTCAGACATCTTGCCACTGCTGGTTTCTGTTTTTCATCAAATCTAATGTTTATCTCTTCAAACCCACACTACTGTTGTGTATTCAGCCGCCACACATGGTGCACCATCTTCTTCACACCAGGACGCCAGCTGCTCGCTGCCCAATCTGTGCTCAAAAATCAACACCCACATACACACATATAAAGAGACATGTGGGCGCACATACCACAAGCCAGCACGTGAAGTATAAACTTTTGTTTTTTGGCTCATAAAAAGGCAGGAACCCCGACTGTTGAACAGCACCATGACTTTAGTCTCACTGCAGGCCACAGATCAGAGACAGTTCAGCCAAATATGAGCATTCTGCCATTATTTACTCAACCTTATGTTGCTAAAGTGCCCCCAATATCCTAATTTTGTTTTGTGGTCTCCTACAGCAGGTTTACATGCATTCAAGATCAAAAAACACTTTAATTTTCTCATAATATCCATCGCAGCATCAGCTCTTTTCTCACAGTGTCTGAAACGATTCAATAAAGGATTCAGTCGCATTAAACCCCGCCTCTCTGAGAGCCTGCTCTGCTCTGATTCGTCAGATGACCCAGTCTGTTGTGATTGGTCAACAGCTTACAGTATCAATCTCATCAAAGTGGATTTGCTTTGGCAGCAGAAAACAGCGTCTTCTCGACATGAACAACACGAACCAAACTCTTCCAGTCTCAGCTACAACTACAGTGTCTGAGGGTCAAAGTTCAGCAGCAGCTAATGAAGATCATAGACTGGCATTATGCAAATGTGTTACAAACCTATGTAGATTCAGCAGGAAGTGAGACTAAATTACTGACGACTCGTTTCAGCAGTTCAGAATCACTGAATCAAAAACTCCATTTATCTGCACTTTGATCTTTGAAACTTTACAGATATTTTACATTCACAAACATCTATTACACACTACAGGAAAGGGAATATCTGAAAAAGCACAATAGGCACTTTAAATCTAATTTTTCTATACAAAGGTAATTCACAGTAAGCACGTCTGTGATGATCCAGAAAGGACAAAAAGCACCATGAAAGAATCCTAACAGTAGTCCTTAAGATTTTGGCAAGTCTTCTGAAGCCATGCAGTCATTTTATGTGAGAATTGGCTAAAAATGTACTGCTTAGTGACATATTTTGTTCTGCTGTCGTATTACTTTAGAAGACTTAGAATATAGTGCTGGTCATATGAACTTCTGTTCAGGTGCCATTTTGAAATGTTCCTAAAGAGCCAATAAAATTACTTTAGTTTGATTTTGTGGAGTTTAGTCACTATATTTGAGGTCATCTAAATACTAATGTACTCCTAAATATGACAAAATCATGGTTTGAAATGTTTCTTGAGCATCAAATCAGCATATTAGAATGATTTCTGAAGGATCATGTGACACTGAAGACTGGAGTAATGATGCTGAAAATTCAGCTTTGATCACAGGAATAAATCACAGTTTACTATATATTCACATAGAAAACAGCTGTTTTAAAATGTAATAATTTTTCACATTTTTAATGTTTTTTACTGCATTTATGATCAAATAACTGCTGCCTTGTTGAGCATAACTTCTTTTAAAAACATTTAAAAAAATCTTTCAAACTATTGATCATCTGAATCATGTATATAAAGTGAAGTCATGTGATGTAAATATTACACATTAGCTATTTAAAAAACAAAACAAAAAAATTAACCTTTTAATATGTCAAGACCCAACTTCCAGTGTCAATAGGAAACACATCAACACTGGAAAGACAACAGTTCATGTCATCTTCAAGCCTGAACATTCTAGATCCCCAAGAAAATATATTTCCTTACATATGAATGATCAATATATTAAATGATATTGAAAATATACAGCTTTTCATATATTGAAAAGTATGTGACAATATTTACTTATATATCATAATGTATGTCATTCTATATTCAGTAATACATAGATGTACATGGGATAAGATATGGTACTGCGTGTGTATAAATATAATGAACATATATTTACTCATGCAGTATATACACACACATATATAGAAATATATAATGAATATATTTATATTTTATAATTCTTTACATAATAAATGTTTCATGTGTTTCATATATACAGTAGCTAGCTAACAATAGCACAAACACATCTGCATGTACTAAAGTATTTAGCAAAGAGAACATGTATGTGCAATATATGTATACATTAAAGGATAAAACTTTATGAATATGACATGTAATGCTATTTTCTAAATATTTTTTTAAATGTATCAATATATAGCCATACATGGTCAATGCATATATTGCAGTATACTGAAAAATATAAGCACTAGGGGTTTCCCATATATGGAAACGTAATATATGGCATTACATTTTGCAGTATATTCCCATATATTTTTGTTACGTAAGGGTCTTCCAGTCTCTGTTTCAGCAGCCCGGCTCTGATGTAACTCTCACAGTCCTCTTCAATCAGCACTTCTAGGATAATTCATGTGCTCTTCCTCATTTAGAGAGTACCAGAGGCCTCATCATTTTTCACACAGACAGGATTTACCGCCGCTTGCTGTCGCCTTCAGACAACACCAATTACACAGAGAGATCCTGCCTGTGAGTCTCACACCAGCCTGACTCCTCTCATCTCATACCAGCTTATAGAAACCCCATCCATTCAGCCAGCCTGAGGGGAAGTCAACTCACAGAGGATGTGTGACATCTGCAGAGTCTCTAAAAAGGTTTTCAACTTTTCACTCAACTTTCACTAAGATGAATAATAGCTTAAATATTCAAATATATAGTTTGAGAGTGTCCGGAAACCGACTTCAGCAGTGACCTTAGTCCATAACCTGAACCAGCGAAGCGAGAAGATGTGATAGATCAAGGTGAGAGGAGGAGAAAAGCATGTGACCAGCACTTCTCAACACCATGTTAAAAAGTTCACAGGTCTCCACACTGCTCAAAGAGTCACGGTTCTCTTCATTCATCTGAGGCCAACACTGAACACGCATAAAGAGAGCTAAAAAGTCAGCGGCAGGGTGAGGACATGAGAAATGTCAGTGTAAATGGATATCTCTGTGCTGACTTAACAGTGAGTACACTGTAGCGTGTGAAAGTGCAGGTGAATGGCTCAGGGGCTTCAGTCTTCTGTCAGGGTCTCCTCTGACATTCTGCTGTTGACTCACAGACTGTAATGAAAGATGTCAGCAGCTTGACAAGCCAAAGTCTAATGGCACAAGAGCTTTTGCAAGGTTGCAGCTCAACATTTCATTACATATACAGTATCTCACAGAAGTGAGTACGCCCCTCATATTTTTGTAAATATTTTATTATATATTTTCATGTGACAACACTGAAGAAATGACACTTTGCTACAATGTAAAGTAGTGAGTGTACAGCTTGTATAACAGTGTAAATTTGCTGTCCCCTCAAAATAACTCAAAACATAGCCATTAAGGTCTAAACCACTGGCCAAAAAAGTGAGTAAACCCCTAAGTGAAAATGTCCAAATTGGGCCCAATTAGCCATTTTCTCTTCCCGGTGTCATGTGACTCGTTAGTGTTACAAGGTCTCAGGTGTGAATGGGGAGCAGGTGTATTAAATTTGGTGTTATCGCTCTCACTCTCTCATACTGGTCACTGGAAGTTCAACATGGCACCTCATGGCAAAGAACACTCTGAGGATCTGAAAAAAAGAATTGTTGCTCTACATAAAGATGGCGTAGGCTATAAGAAGATTGCCAAGACCCTGAAACTGAGCTGCAGCACGGTGGCCAAGACCATACAGCGGTTTAACAGGACAGGTTCCACTCAGAACAGGCCTCGCCATGGTCGACCAAAGAAGTTGAGTGCACGTGCTCAGCGTCATATCCAGAGGTTGTGTTTGGGAAATAGATGTATGAGTGCTGCCAGCATTGCTGCAGAGGTTGAGGGGATGGGGGATCAGCCTGTCAGTGCTCAGACCATATGCCGCACACTGCATCAGATTGGTCAGCATGGCTGTCAGAAATATGCAATTTGATGCAGATGTTGATATTTATATGGACAAAAAGTAAGATGAAATTCTGATAGTTTGTAATGTAAATCAATGAGATCTTTATAGCAGTATAGCAGATACTTACATAAAATGATATAAATATCAGTCATCACTCTATATCTGCTAATAATATATCTTAGTAAGATGATATTTAAATGTTTAGCTTTATGATCAAATCTCTGTAAAGTTTTAAAACATATAATACAATGCAATACAATGATGATTGAGAGATGAACTAATAAACCTTCCTCAAAAGCCTGATGATCATATTTGAGACTTTTCTAATAAACGATGTCTGGATAATCAAGTGAACCTGAGTCGCTTCAGTCCAGTAAGTGTTCATCTTGAAATATTACTAACAATATCAAAGTTATGCTTACGTTTACTTGATCAAAGATTTGACAGCAGAAAGACTCATGAAGCACGAGCTGAAGAATGTTTGTACAATTAAACTAAAAGACTTTTACTTGATAAATGAGTCTAAACTATTAATCAGATGACAGAAGATTGTGTGCAACAGGTTCTTCCGCAAAGTTTTGATCATTTAGAGGCCTTAGAAATGTGTATCAAATATGATACAGTAGGTTTTATAGGGTTAAAACTCCTTATTTAGAATTCCTAACATTCATTCCAAGACAACAACTCCAAACACACGCGAAGCTTTCTGTAGATATTTAATGAGCATGTAGTTGGAAGGCTGTGGGAATGTACAGCTGAGCTGACGGCATCAGATTTATTCATGTGTGTGTGTGTGTGTGTGTGTGTGTGTGTCATCCAGGCTTCATTCCACTCAAAACTGACATGAGGTGATTCATACCACCCCTGAGTGATGAAGGAAGAGTCGTGCCTTCGTTCCTGATTATCTCTCCTTCCATCAATCTCTCAATCTCTAAAACATGTCTCACACCGGCCTCTCTTGTTATCTTTCTGTTTCTATATTTCTCTCTTCTCTTCCTGATGCATCTTTAAGATATATCAGGGACCATATATCTATATCAGCAATAATTATTATTTTTTTCTTATTAGGCAGAGACTGTAAGAAGATCATATGTAAGGGATCATGTGCAGTTCTGCAGGTCTTCAGGATCTCAATCCTCCAGACAGGTGTGTTGGGGCAGGTCAGAGCTAAACTGCTGTCTGACTTCAGCTTGGAAAAGCCTGTGTTTTGTCAAAATTGACATTGGCAGGAGTTCACTGACACACCTGTCCTAATGGCATACGGTTTTTGCTCAACCAGCTCGTGAAAATATTATTCTGTGGTATAAACTTTAGCTTGCTCTCTTGTCTTACAGGGTGTTGCCCTGCACTTATGACCATCACCTCGGGGAACAACCACCACTTGTGACATTTTTGTCAAATTTGGTCCCGTGCTCTGTGTGAATTCAAGCGATGACTCAATGTACTAAATTCAGATGACTGCACACTCACAGAAATATTCAAAACTACACATTAACCAACACACCATGTGAAAACATACTGTATCGGTCAAAAGTTTGGGGTCAGTAAAAGTTTTGAAAGAAATTGATGAGGAAAAATGCATTAAATTGATCATAAGTGACATTTACAATGTTAAAGAAAAAAAAAAAAAAAAAAATATATATATATATATATATATATATATATATATATCAAAATAATGTTCTTTTGAACTTTCTATTCATCAAAGAATCCTGAAAAATAAAATGTATCACAGTTTCCACAAACATATGAAGCAGCACAACTGTTTTCAACATTGATAATAATCATAAATGTAGGGCCCTATGAAATCCGTTTTGTTTTTTCCAAAATTCCGTTTTATTTTTTTCAAAATTCCCTTTTTTTCAATTTTTATTATTTAGACTCGATTTTAATGGTTGAATTAAATTTTAATAATCAAAAAGAATGTCTAATTAATTGAATTCTTAAAAACAACAAATTTATTAATTAAAAAATGTATTTTTATGAAAAAAAAATGTTCAGAAATTCTGTTGCATATTTTTAATTTTTCTGGCAATCAAATGAACGGATTACATTAATTTAATTTATCTTTTAATCATGAAATTAAACTTTTTTTTATCAAACAACGTGCTGCACAACAGAGCTTTACTGTTAAAATTAAAACTGAGATCGTTCCTTAAAAATATAGATCAAATAAATTATTATTATTATTTTTAAATCTATTAGTGTTAGTATTATTATTACATTGAAACGTATCTAAATTCTACTGTACAACAGTAATATGTTTCTGTCAAGTTTTATTTTGACGGGTTGCCAAGAGCTTTGAGTTTCTGCGCCATTAATTTCAGAGACACACAGACATGCAGGATTCGTATTTAAATAGTCTTTTTGTCACAGACACTAGTCTATATCGCGATTTAATTTAAGTGTACTGACCTGCTTTTTATTCATTCATCAAAAATTTGACAAGTTCCGTGACATTCTGCGTTATATAGTAAATTCCGTTTTTATGAATGGATTCCGCGATTCCGTTCGCATTTTCTGCATTGCGGAAATCATAGGGCCCTATAAATATTTCTTGATCATCAAATCATCATATTAGAATGATTTCTGAAGGATCATGTGACACTGAAGACTGGAGTAATGATGCTGAAAATTCAGCTTTGATCACAGGAATACATTACATTTTACAATATATTCACATAGAAAGCAGCTATTTTAAATTGTAATAGTGTTTTTAGTGTATTTTTGATCAAATAAGCACTGGTGAATATAAGAGATTTCCTTCAAAAACACTAAAAACATCTTCCCGACCACAAACTGTAGTTCAAGCAGAAAATATTTCACATAAACTGTGGCATCAATGATAAAACCTGCAAGTGTGAATGTGAACATGGCTTGTTTATCCACGCGTTCTGGGCATTTCTGCCCTCTGAGGTGTGTTTGGCTCAAGAACCAGCAAGTTTAATTTCTGCGTGCACTCCATAAATTTCATCTTTAGCATAAAATAACAGAAAACGTTCTGTTGCTCTTGAATTACAAGCAACCTTTAGGGCTTTTTCCAACTCTGAACATTCCAGATACGCCCAGCGTTAAAAATGAACCGTGGATCACACTACACTTTAATTGCTTTAACAGCGAGATGGAATCTAATAGGGGTTCCTCGTTGTCGAATTCTCTCAGTAATGCAATGAGAGAGGCTCACAACACCACATTACTGATGAAGAATTATAGCTATCAAACACAGGCCTCTTAGCTTCAATACAATTATTAATTATCATGTAGGGAGTTGTGTTGAAACTTCATTTTGGTTTCATGCCATTGAATTATAGTAATTTAGTTTTCACTTTAGCGAGTAAAAAACATCCAGTGAGCCTTCACAGTTGACTTCTTCAAACACAGATGCATAAATGAGGGGCAGGTTAAGCGCTACTCTGACTCTTGACCTTTATACAGGGTCAGTATGTTGCCTGCGGCCCTCTGAGACTTTTGCAGAAGCTGTCTGACTGGATCCAGTCACTCATTCTGCCACTGGATGTGCTCGCTGACCCTCCCATGATGCTTTATTTCTGAGTCTGTTATTTTAAATGTTCTGATTTCCTCTCTCGACCAGTGCTTGTTTATATTGAGAGAAGTTCTGGCTTTGCTTTCGCCTGCTTAAGCTGAATAACAGACTAAAGCCAGCTGCCTCAGCAAAATATTAGCCACTTTATTTGTGTAAAGAGTATCCTGTCAGTTTGAGGTGAAATGTAAGTGCAGCACTTGGTGTAAAAATGCTATTTTAACACTCAAGTGTTGGTTTGACACAAACTCCTCCTTTTGCAATGACAACGTTCCATTTTATCCTCATAAAAGCTTGGAAATGCTTATTTTGTTTTTATAGAAAAAGCATACTTAAAAGGAAAACCGCTGTTATTATTGCTCATACTTTGAGTTAGGGATTTAAATCATTCTAATCTAAAAACCACAATGATGTGCTAGTTTTATAACAGACTTACAGTTTTCATCTGGCAGTCAATAAAACAGGCAAACAAATCCTGAAATATCTATCAAGATATCTAGAGCAAACACCTTATAATAATGGTAGTGAGTTTTGCACAGGAACATGTAAAAATCAAGTGCCTGTTTTGACTTTTTTCCCCCTGGCTGGTGTATGAACTGCTGTCACCACAAAGATTAAGTGTGATGTGTGTTTTGTTCAATTTTGATAGCAAGATGACTGGGAGAGGCTGATCAATACACAATTACAGAGAGCTGCAGAGGATGGCAAATCTCTGTTGAGCCGGTGGTCACACATACAACACAAACACACACAAACACACACGTGACGTGAACGCGTGCGCTCGGGCCTCGGGCTCATTTCACGCTTATCAGCTGACATATACACCAGGAGGACAGGTCACATCAATACACACATACAGTGGCCAGACAAAGATCAGTGAGTCAAAACTAACCAGTCATTACACTCTTGTCACTTCCTGTATCCCTAAACAACACTGACTGCTAGCTCCTGGCACATACCAGAGAAATCAAACAGAGTAACACTCTATCCACATTGGAAAAAAACAGGAGTGAAGTGACACTAATATCCACCCTGCTGGAAAGATCAGCTAGTGAAGCTAGCTGACCAGCAAAACCTTACCACTGAAGTTGGAAGACCAAAGAAGTCTTGTTGGCTTGCTAGTTAGGCAGACAGACATGAGTACTCAATATAGCCTTGTTCCAGTTGTGTTTGTTAAGTTTCTTTGCTGTCTTCTACTGACTAGGTGTGGGAATCAAGGGCCCAGGATTCTTAAGCCATGACAATATTATTTCTGTCATGACAACTCTCAGAGTGTTTGGCATGGTAATGATATGACAATGTTGTATGTTTGGTCTTGGCGGAATAGATCTGCAACACAATATTGTTGCTGCTGCTGCTTTACCTGCTGCTGCTGTTATTACTGCTGCTACAGTTATTGCTGCTGCTGCTATGACTGCTGCTGCTGTTATTGCTGCTGCTGCTGCTATTACTGCTGCTACAGTTATTGCTGCTGCTGTTTTTACTGCTGCTACAGTTATTGTTGCTGCTGCTGCTATTGCTGCTGTTATTACTGCTGCTGCTGTTATTGCTGCTGTTATTACTGCTGCTGTTGGTTATTTCTGCTGCTGCTGCAGAGCAAGTACGGGACTTGCTACTGCCAATACACAAAACACTGCTGTGAACAAGTAAGACATGCTGCTGCTGTACAATATAGCATACATGAATTACCCAGTAGCAGATCTATACATGCGGAGTTGGGAAAGGTGGAGGGTTTCTGAAAGCACGCTGCAACTGCCACAGCAAATTCTGACCAAGTATTTGAAGGTTGAGCAGCGAGCTCATTGGCTACTGATGCAGCAGGAACTAATCAGCTGTGTCCTATAGAGAATGATGTGTTTGCAAGTACATTGAGTTAAGGACCTATCAGTCTGCGCCATCTAGAGTTTCAAGACAGAACTTTGTATTGCGATTTTAAACATTTTGTGATATGCTGAGTATTGCAATAAAATATATTGCACTATATTTCGATTTATTACCATTTTTCAACTGCAAATGTCCCCAAAGGGAAACTTTGTCCACATATGTTTTTATCTAATAAGATAAAGTTTTCAATTTGCTCATTTTACATCCATTAACTTCACCCCTTCCTTGTTCAATATTTCCCCTTCTCATATTGTAGACATATTTTTTAATTAAAAACTAAAATAAAAAAAATAATAAAATAAAAATATTTGCACATTTCAATGTTTCACATGTTCACAAGAAGACTTCCGCGTCAAAGAAGGTGGAGCCTCAGAGCCACATCGACCCATTACCTCTTTTCCACAGACCAATGGTAGTTCGAACTTTTCTGAAAAGTTCCCAAAATGAACTCCAAATGATGTTGTTTTGGCCTGATTTTGTTCGCAATGACATCACACCAGTTTGTTCTTTGATTTCGCTTTAAGTATATCAGGGCCTTAAGACTTTTTTACATGCTGGAAGGAGTAACAGCTGTGGGAGCTGTACGAACACACCTCTTTCACTGCCCATACCCTGAGCTTTCAGATCTGAGAGAGAGATAGCCCCTATATGGTAAAGACCTGGGGACGAATAACTAAGCAGATGTTTAAATTTCCCAGCATGCACTAGGGCACTGGTGCAGGTTGGCTGCTCACAGGCCGTTTCCTCAATTGCAGCAGCTGTTCATGAGAGAGAGAGAGAGAGAGAGAGAAGGAGAGGAGGGCTGTGGAGGTGAGCCTGCCCTCCTGTACACTGTGTGACCCTGTATTTTGGCTGCAGGCCCATCAGGCACGCTCTCCAGCATTCTGGGCTCCCCTCAGAGAAACATGCAGCACAACAAATCTTCTCAGGCTCAGCCAGAGACCGCCATGTGTGAGAGCTAGAGCAGCTGGGGGCTGTGACAGGACAGGAGAGCTGTTTGCTTCCAGAACTGTCTCTGATATACGGCAGCATTGAGGAACACTGCAAATACTCATTTTATGGATTTACCTTGGAAAAGCTTGCGTAGGCCTCAAGAGAACTCAGCACAAACATACACACACTGAAACCTACCTGGATGGGCTGATTACATGACCAAGCCCTCGAAGAAAGCACACAGTCAGTTTTGCAAATGTTTGATAAAGCACAGCAGATAATAACTGGCTCAACAATCTCAAAAAGGTTTATACAAAGACCTTAAATGGGTCATATCAAGAAAACCCACATTTTCCTTTAAACCTTTGAAATAATAATACTATTTCACAACTGAAAACGTCCTACTACTGTCTGAAACCATTTATTGAAGATGGATGCATGGATGGATGGATGGATGGATGGATGAATGGTCCAAATACAGTTATACTCATATGACTGGAACATTTAGTGTGGAGAGATATCAGTCTTCACTCTCTCAGGCTGTGTAAGCCTGACTTAACCACTTCTGACAATAACCGACCACAACAGTCAACATTCTTACCACAGCGAGGAGAGGAGGAGATACTGATGAAGGAAATGGGACAGATAGAGAGACAGAAACAGAGAGAGACAGTGAGATAAACCCCCTGAAACCACTAATCACACAAAGGACAGTGTCTCCAGTTGGTTTCAGTCTGTGTGGTTTTTTTAAACTTATTATTAAAGGGACAGTAGAAGACAGAAAATTTTGGGGCAGGGAGAGGAAACGGGATCAGAACCTGTGTCCCATTTGAGGACCACAGCAGAGTTCAGTGGTTCTGCATGGTGAAAACTCTGCCTGATGGTTGTAGCACAGTAATGGATGTCTGGGGCGATGTCTTACAAGTACATACATACATACTCTCTGACAGGGGTGAATCTGGAGTCTAACAGCATGTGCACATTTTTTAGCAGGTATTAAGACAATGTGTTCGATAATTTAAAGGAGAAGTATTTGTATCTTCATATTGTTTTACATAAAACTGACACATGTGGATAAGCGAATGACACTTGATAGGTAAGAGGGCAAACAACTGAGAAACTGAGGTCCAAAAAAGGTGTTCTGAGTGGTTAATCATGTTGCCAGTGTGGCGTGTGAATTATTGTGGTGTTTGAATCAGTTAAGTGTGTGAATCAGTGAGGTGTGTGAATCAGTGTGGTGCGTGAATCAGTGTGGTGTGTGAATCAGTGTGATGTGTGAAACAGTGTGCCATGTGAATCAGTGAGGTGTGTGAATCAGTGTGGTGCGTGAATCAGTGTGGTGCGTGAATCAGTATGATGTGTGAAACAGTGTGCCGTGTGAATCAGTGAGGTGTGTGAATTAGTGTGGCATGTGAATCAATGTTACGTGTGAATCAGTGAGGTGTGTGAATCAGTGAGGTGTGTGAATCAGTGTGGCATGTGAAACAGTGTGACGTGTGAATCAGAGAGGTGTGTGAATCAGCGAGGTGTGTGAATCTGTGAGGTGTGTGAATCAGTGTGCCGTGTGAATCAGTGAGGTGTGTGAATCAGTGTGCTGTGTGAATCAGTGAGGTGTATGAATCAGTGAGGTGTGTGAATCAGTGCACCATGTGAATCAGTGAGGCGTGTGAATCAGTGTGGCATGTGAAACAGTGTGACGTGTGAATCAGTGAGGTGTGTGAAACAGTGTGACATGTGAATCAGAGAGGTGTGTGAATCAGCGAGGTGTGTGAATCTGTGAGGTGTGTGAATCTGTGCGCCGTGTGAATCAGTCAGGTGTGTGAATCAGTGAGGTGTATGAATCAGTGAGGTGTGTGAATCAGTGCACCGTGTGAATCAGTGAGGCGTGTGAATCAGTGTGGCATGTGAAACAGTGTGACGTGTGAATCAGTGAGGTGTGTGAAACAGTGTGACGTGTGAATCAGAGAGGTGTGTGAATCTGTGCGCCGTGTGAATCAGTCAGGTGTGTGAATCAGTGAGGTGTATGAATCAGTGAGGTGTGTGAATCAGTGCACCGTGTGAATCAGTGAGGCGTGTGAATCAGTGTGGCATGTGAAACAGTGTGACGTGTGAATCAGTGAGGTGTGTGAAACAGTGTGACGTGTGAATCAGAGAGGTGTGTGAATCAGTGCGCCGTATGAATCTGTGAGGTGCGTGAATCAGTGCGCCGTGTGAATCAGTGAGGTGTGTGAATCAGCGAGGAGTATGAATCTGTGAGGTGTGTGAATCAGTGTGCCATGTGAATCAGTGAGGTGTGTTAATCAGTGAAGTGTATGAATCTGTGAGGTGTGTGAATCAGTGAGGTGTATGAATCAGTGAGGTGTGTGAATCAGTGACGTGTATGAATCAGTGAGGTGTGTGAATCAGTGAGGCGTGTGAATCAGTGAGGCGTGTGAATCAGTGTGGCATGTGAAACAGTGTGACGTGTGAATCAGCGAGGTGTGTGAATCAGAGAGGTGTGTGAATCAGTGAGGTGTGTGAATCTGTGAGGTGTGTGAATCAGAGCGACGTGTGAATCAGTGAGGTGTGTGAATCAGAGAGGTGTGTGAAACTGTGAGGTGTGTGAATCTGTGAGGTGTGTGAATCAGTGCACCGTGTGAATCAGTGAGGTGTGTGAATCAGTGTGGCATGTGAAACAGTGTGGCGTGTGAATCAGAGAGGTGTGTGAATCAGCGAGGTCTGTGAATCTGTGAGGTGTGTGAATCAGTGTGCCGTGTGAATCAGTGAGGTGTATGAATCAGTGAGGTGTGTGAATCAGTGAAGTGTGTGAATCAGTGAGGTATGTGAATTAGTGTGGTGTGTGAAACAGTGAAGTGTGTGAATCAGTGAGGTGTGTGAATCTGTGAGGGGTGTGAGTCAGTGTGCCGTGTGAATCAGTGAGGTGTATGAATCAGTGAGGTGTGTGAATCAGTGAAGTGTGTGAATCAGTGAGCTATGTGAATTAGTGTGGTGTGTGAAACAGTGTGCCGTGTGAATCAGTGAGGTGTGTGAATCAGTGAAGTGTGTGAATCAGTGTAGCATGTGAAACAGTGTGACGTGTGAATCAGTGTGGCGTGTGAATCAGAGAGGTGTGTGAATCTGTGAGGTGTGTGAATCAGTGCGCCGTATGAATCAGTGAGGTGTGTGAATCAGTGAGGTGTGTGAATCAGTGAAGTGTGTGAATCAGTGAGGTGTGTGAATCAGTGAAGTGTGTGAATCAGTGAGGTGTGTGAATCAGTGTAGCATGTGAAACAGTGTGACGTGTGAATCAGAGAGGTGTGTGAATCAGTGTGCCGTGTGAATCAGTGTGCAGTGCAAATCAGTGAAGTGTGTGAATTAGTACATTTAACACACATTTGATTCGTACAAAAGACATCTTTAACAAATAGTTTTAAGCTTTTCTGATCTAAACTCGGTAAAAAAAAACGTCAAACCTTAAATAACATGGAAATTCTAACAAAGACAGCAGAAAATCACATCCATAGCTCATTTATCTTCCATAATGTGACATATTTCATACTCAAGCAGAATATTCAGTTGGAAACCAAGTAGGGCGGGGCTTGATCATCAGAATCAGGATTTGATTGGAACATAAAAAAGTAGGCGGTGATATTATTGGCTAATATTAATTCCCTTTCCCTGGTTACATCAGCAGAAAAGAACATTTGTTTTAGAGATAGAACGATACATTTCAGTGACTGAGTATAGAACTTTTTAGCAAATTGAGTACATTTTAATTTCATGTTGTCTCAAAGTAATAGTCTTAAAATGGTCTTGCTGCTTTAATAAATAAAATATTCAGTTATTAAGCTGTCTGGCTCTGACCGCAAGTGCTTTCACAAGCTTTTGGCTCATCATCTAACATCAACCTCTATCTCTCTTCTCCTCTTTTTTTTTTCTCATCCCTCAATTCATTCTCCCAACACCCAGGGAATCCATATCCCCTCAACACAGTCTGGATCTTCATCCTGAGGACAGCAAATTTGTTTTATAAAACAAAAGGAGCCTCTGGCTTCACTCTCTCCAGGGAAGATGAAGAATGTTTCTCTCTGGTATGTGCAAAGCTTTTGCCAAGCTGAGTTTTTCTGTTCTGAACGTTGGCCTCAAACTCAAACAGCACTAAGGTCACGGCTGTGCTTTCATCCTCGTTCCTTCAAGCACTCTTAAACAGGGACACTGCAGGAAGAAAACTCGCTGTTGCTTTTTGAAAAGCTCACAGCTAGACTATCTTCCGCTCTCGTGCCGTGCTAAGAAGAGAGGACTTTGGCTGGCTACTCTGATTGGACAGGACACATTCCATGGATTTTCTGCCTATTTGTTTTGCGTGAGCCTCCTGTCCGGTCCAGCCCTTAAATATAGACCTCACCCACCCAAGAACCCTCACAAAAACACACGTCACCCACTGATCTGTGTGCACATCTGAGAGAAACACTTCAGCTGTGTTTTTTTTTTTTTTGTTTGTATTCCAAGCATTTGTAATTTGTAATCCAAATGATTCAAATTACATAGTTTAGAGTTTCCGGACAGAAAAGATTATTTTAATGTGCAAAACGGTTAGCCAATTGTAGCAGTGGGCATTTACTTCCAAGTCTTGAATGCAGCCCACCCATCAAAACAGGAATAGAAAAATAGCTCAAACGCTATAGCTTACTTCTAAATTAGGATGTAAAATCTTGATAACATTATTTAATATAATTTATTTAAATTATTTATTATTATTGATCCATACTGTGGTGAACATTATTCTGCATCAGCCTATTAAGTTCCACAGATTGCTTTCCATTTCAGCTGAAATCAGGCATGTATGGATAAAATTATGGCTTTTTTTTTAAATGGAGAGTTTGGGTCTATTTCTATCTAAGTTTCAACTTTATAAATGGAAAGAATGTGTCTTGAAAGAATTCAGGGAATGTAAATTGATGGTTAATTATTGAGAACCAGCAGAGGCGTCCCGGTTCACACAACACTAATTTACCTTTGCATTGTGCTGGAAAGAGCAATTCAAAGCATTTCCGGGACCTAATCAGACCTCCTCATAACAGGGTTTGTGCCTGGAGAAACAAACATGCTGTTTTTACTCATTAATCAGAAGGAAAATGTTATGAATTCCAGGCACACTTATGATGAAACACAGATTCAGACTCTATGCACTCAGATATAAGACAAGAGTACACTCCAAAAATTAAAGGTTCTTTAATGGCATTGATGGTTCCATAAAGAACCTTTAACATCCATGGAACATTTGCATTCCACAAAAGGTTCTTAATGTTCTTCACACTAAGAACACCAATGGTTCTTTTAAGATCTGGGCTGCATTTAAGTCCATTTTTTATGCCCTTCCCTCACTAACTCCATCTTGTTCACTCAGATGTATGTCATTTCTTACGTTGCATAAGCGCCCACTACTGGCAGAACCCTTGGAGTGGGTTTAAATGGAACATCCTAAGCCCTTGATCACTTGGAATCCGCTATGGAGCTGATTTATTATTTACAGTTTTTTTATTATTATAAATTTGCTTTACACACTATTCTATAGGCCTGTAAGTATGCTTGGGCTGTTGGAGTGAAAATGATAACAAAATGACACATTTTGCTTCCGCCAGACTGCCTTCCGCATTCAAATTACAAAAAAAAACAAACGGAATTGGTGTCGCGTCAGTTAAGCTTTTTCTGTATGTTGAATACTCGTTGGACCTGTTCACTGCCATTATAAAGCTTGGATGCGTCAGGATATTTATCAATATATCTCCGATTGTGTTAATCAGAAAGAAGAGAGTCATAGCTTGAGGCTCAGTAAAGTTTGGGTTAATTTTCATTTGAAAGTGAACTAATCCTTTAAATGCGGTTAAATGTCAAAATAACTCCAATATCATACACTAGAGTTGTGTGGGGTGGGGGTAAATTGAGCCTGACTTGCTGAGACGTCACAATCATGTTGCATTGTGGTCTATGGATCTGCCTGAAGTGTACATATTGAGTAGACTCACTCCCTCGGTCAACATTGAGATGTTGGGGGTCAAATAAACTTCCCTCGCCCACTTGACGAAGTTGAACTCACTTCAAAATGGCAGTGGGGATTTCCCGGAGGAGAAGTATTTAGGGAAGTTCACGAGTGTATGTCTAAAAGTGGAGTTAAATGCAGCCCTGTACACCAAGGTTCTTTGGGAAACCAAAAAATGGTTCTTCTATGGCATCGCTGCAAAAATCCCCTTTTGGAACCTTAATTTTGAAGGGTGTAAGAGCTAGTAAGAATCCCACAGCTGAATTTAGACATGAGTCCAGCTGTGTAGCACCTTTAGTGTGATAATGGATTTTCTTTGTGGGCAGTGAAAAGACTTCGGACACAAAACCCCCCTGCAACTGCAAAGTGCTGGCCATTCACCCAGAAATTACACACATGGAAAAAGGTTTCATGCATCCCAGCGGTTCAACTCGGGATTCTACTCACACAGCTACCATAAAGAAATGTGTCGATTTTAAACCTCTATGACACTCTGAACCTATTGGAGAGATGCATTGTTTGGCTTTAATGAGATGAAGGAAAACAGATCAATCAAGCATATGTCCACAGCATAGACCTCTAAAAGCTTTGGACACATTGATCTGTGAAATTCTCGAAGGAGCTGACCTCTGACACAAACTCACATGGGCATTCCTCAATTACGCATAATATTTACTCATAAACTGTGAAAGGAGCGAAACATCTTAACAGATACGGTCATGTGTCGATGTTCATAACAAATGTTTTCTCTCAAAACTCTAGGCCCGTTCCCCAAGACAAATACAGGTTTTATTGTCCACAATAAACCAATGTCAGGTGATTGTCTTTAGTCAACTGGATTAGATCATGTGTTTTATATTAGTACAGGCCACACTGGAGCCGATCAGATTGAAGCGAGAGTCCTTGACTGCTGTCCAATCATGCACGGATGAATTCAACAGAAGATACAAAACCCTACTAAGGAATACTGAGAAACACTAAAAACAAAATGATGACTATGATCGGATCATGATGGTTGACTAATTGATTGACAACTGATTGACCCATCGCTAGTTATCTCTTTGTTGATGTGAGATTACCTCTTGTTCTCAGCATGAGTTCTCATCTGAGAAGATGGAGATTTTAGCAAAAGTCTCAGTTTCCTCTTAATTTGATCTTGAAAAAAAGGGATGAGATTCACTAAAAAAAGGCTTCATGTGGTAAAATCTTGATTTATTGATTTTATTCACATTTTATCATTATACCTAAATTGAAAATAAAAAATAAAAATGTGACTTTACTTCTGTTAAACATCATACATAACAGATAGTCTTATATGTTGTTGAAAATGTCTCAACTAGCAGAATACAACAAACATAATTGTTTCAGGTAGAGACCAAACTATACCAAGTACATGTAAACAGTATACACATGCGGCTTTTGGGCTGCGTTTTGGTTTGTAGCTTAAAGGGGACCTATTATGCCCCTTTTCACAAGATGTAATATAAGTCTCTGGTGTCTCCAGAATGTGTCTGTGAAGTTTCAGCTCAAAATACCCCACAGATCATTTATTATAGCTTGTCAAATTTGCCCCTATTTGGGTGTGAGCAAAAACACACAGTTTTTGTGTGTCCCTTTAAATGCAAATGAGCTGCTGCTCCCGGCCCCCTTTTCAGAAGAGGGCGGGGCTTTAACAGCTCACACTTCGGTTGCTCAACAACAACAAAGCTGGAGAATCTCACGCAGCCAAAATGAGGATTGTCAGTAACGGTGTTCAGCCTTACAAAACCTGTATGGACGCCCACTATACATGGCGTACCTGTTTGCCAAACAGAGCCATACAAGAGCCATACAGACCAGGCTAACGTTTATGATTGCTATCAAATGCTGTGAATCGCTCCTTTTTTAGCAATTGAGCTTGCTTGCCAGGGTCAACTTGCAGGCTCTAACGAGACTCTAAATAGTGTTCTGTGCTCGTCTGTGCAGCCAACGACAGAACAGTTAGCATGCTTTGCTCCAACTTTTGGCATGACGTTAGAACTGGTACAACGTTTTCACTTGCGAAAACAAAATGATGGTGCCGTGGGTGGAAACATGCAGATTAAGGGGCGGTAATATTATAATAAGATCCACTTCCTACGTCACTAGGGGAGCAAAATCTGAGCAGCTCGTTTTTCACATGCTTACAGAGAAAAGCTTGCCGAAACAAAGTTACTGGGTTGTCCTTTTTCACGTTTTCTGGGTTGGTAGAAGCACCGGTTACCCGATTATAGCACTTAAACACAGAAAAAGTCAGATTTTCATAATATGTCCCCTTTAACCAAACATTAGTAAACCATAGTAGATCACATATATTTATTTAGAGCAGGTGTTCTTGATTCAAACGAGCCCAAACACAACATAACATGATGCATGACATGCTGCTTTGCTAATGCCAAGTTTACACTACAGGATTTTAAGCCCGATTTGCCAGTAACGAGCTCGCCGACAGGTCGGGCTGTGATCGGGAAAATCAGCGAGTGATCGGCGCTCGCCAATCTTTATGTGTGAACTACTCAACGACGCACCAATGAGACTCGCTGACGTGTCGCCGACACCTCGCAGACGCCAGACAAATATCTAGCATGCTAAATATCTGGAGGTGTCGGCCAACTCGATATCCTGTGGTGTCACGTGTCGCGACGCAACAGCCAATGAAATACACACTGATGTCTATGGAAGCAGCAAAAACAATCCATTCAAATATAATTTGCCGACGTTTATTCATATCAGATACACATTGTAGGAACCATGGACGAACCAGACAAATGAATCGTTCAGATGATTCTTTCAAAACATAATTCCAGAAACCCGAACTCAGAGAATCTTCGGCTCCAGTCCGTCTACAGAACAACCTTTGCTAGGTACTTTTTATGGCATCCGTGCTTCCTGACTGAAGGAGAGGTGACAAACCTTTAAACCAAAATGTAGCAAGCAAATGGTCACCAGAAGATAAAGAGTCTTTGATCTCCAGATCAAAAGAGACAGAGAGACAATGCAGGCCTGTTTCTATGAGTGACCTAACTTTACAGAAAAACCAACAAAGACTGTTTCTACAACTAAAACTGCATCGAATTGTTCCAAACAATTTGAAATGGACTTATCAAACATCTTTCAACTGCATACATTTTATATCATGTCCACACATGCTACCTGTAACCAGTTATGTTTTAGAACACCCACAACTCATGTAACTGTATAACTATTGAATGGTTGAATGAAAGTATTTGGTGTTTGATATATATTTTAATCTCTTCATCTCATCTAAATCATGGCTTGAATGAAATCTGTGTAAAATGTATCATTCCATTTAATAGAAATTATTTTTAAACGGTACTCTCTGCCGAAGCCGGCAATTCCAGAGACCGGAGATAACGCTTATTTTATGACTGGGGGCGGAGAAAAGCCACCTTTGAAACAAGACGATATCTGATTGGTCAGAACTCCTCACAGAGGTGGGACAAACACCTAAGTTAAATAGTCATATCACAAGACAAAGAACTAGAAGTAAAAAGTAACTAGTAAGCAGAGTAACGAGTAACCATGGAGTAACAAGAAGAATGAAACAAAGACAAGACCAAGCTGACAAAGGACAGACAAGCAGCTCATTCAAGCCATCCAACTTTCACTCACTTTTCGTTTCTTTTGCTTAACTTTCTTTTCCGTTGAGAGTCTCGTGTTCTAAGTTTTGCCGCAAAGTTTAGCCAACGACTTTTGCCGCCTCAACTTTAACTCCAGCCATGACAAGAGACTTCCTTTCATTTTGCCAGTACGCTCAAACGTGATTGGTTTTTACCTAACCACCATCCGGACCTGAAAAGATTCTGCAACAAATCATCGACTCAGAAAACCCTTCTCTGCACGCCGACGAGGAGTTTCCCATTTAAAGTCGACTCAAGCAAGTACCTCCAGATTCTAAAGCTGAACTGGTGCATTAAATGAATGATTCATGGTTCGTTCAGGTCAGGTCTTTTGAAGTGCATATTTTGCTATAAATGCTCATTATATCTCTCTTTCTTAAAACGCTTTCTTTCTCATTTCCTTTCTTTCTGCAACGCGTATGAATGTGTGTGTTTGTTGTGTTAGATTAGTTTGTGTTAGAATAAATAAAGTCTCTTGTAGATTTTAAAGAAAGTGTCTTGTATTATGTGCTTGTAAAATTTAATGTCTTAAACTGTCGATCTTAAAGTTACCGGGCTTTAATCAGTGTTTTCACGATAGTGGATATTCATATCCGTTACAAGAGCTTATTACGATCCGAGCAGATGAACGCTGGACGATTCAGTTGCTCGGTCGTAAACTAAATGACTCTTTATAATTCCCTATAAATTTATTATTTCATTTGAGCTAATTTTGCTCCTTACAACATTGTGTAAGTAACTATAAAGCTCACTCACTCTATTATTCTCCCAGTTCTCCCGGCCACATGTATTTCAGGACAAATGGATGAATTCACGTTATATATATTAAGATCAAGGTCATTATATAGGTTTTTAAATGACAAAACACTCACTTGCACATATTTGAGAATCGGAATATCAGATGGTTGATGACATGGTGAGAAAAGCGATACATCTGTCATACAGTGTGGCCGGCTGTGTCACGTGACAAGGCGTCGTCATGGAAACAATAAAGGGAAACGCCTTAACTCTGGGAGGTCAGCCAGAATGTTTTAAACTTATGTGTGAAAGGGTTATTTTAATTTTAATTAAATTTAATTCAAAATTTAATCTAATTTCCTCCCAACATCCATTTTCAAATAAAGTCGTTGGGTGACAGTTGTCGTCAGCTCATGTAGTGTGTAACCTCCTGCTGCGGATCATTTATGTAGTGTCACGTAGTGTGAAAACCACAACGACTTCAAGACTCCACAGCAAGTCATGTCGTCTGAACAGCACAGCGATCTGCCGACGTTTAAAGTCCTGTAGTGTAAACTTGGCTTAAAGCAATACGACATCCGAGATCCGATCGCGTCGTGATGATGCAGTGTTTTCTAATGTCCGTTGACAACGTTGGGAAGGTCAATGAACAGAAACTGGATCTCAGTTGTGGTGGTGGGTATAGTGGGAAGTAACGATGAATAAAGACCAATCGGGGACTGTTTTACATTTACATTTTGCAGATTGACAGCTCTTGGATTCATCGTTTGCCATAAGATCAGATCAACGCTCGTCCACCAGGATCTTATTACTTCTTATTCTTTTCATGTTTACACATGCAAGTAGTTCTTATGTTCATGTATTTGAGCGATTATTGTTATGTACGCAGGATTTAAAAAATATATATATATATTTTGTCTCTCATTTGATCGAGTCATTGAAAGTCATGGTTTCTGGTTTAAACTTGTTTTGTGCAGTTGGACTAAAAGTAAAAAACGCTCCCCATCGAGCACATAAAAAGACAAAAACTATGTTTAAATAGTATTTTGGCTTGACACCAGAGTATTAATGTGCAGAACATTTACTGGCTGGCTTTACTGATTTTTTGGGTTGTTTTTTTAGTACATAACAGAAAATATGATGCATATTTTGAAAAGACATTACAAAAAAAATAAAGTCTTTTGAAGAGAATATTCCCGTCTTTATTTATAATGAGTAAACTAAATTAAACATTGATAAAATCAATAAATTTATCATAGGTGAAAATTCTACTTTCATATTATAGCTAATTTAGCTTTTGTTTATGGTGAAAGTTGTAAAAAAAAAAAACTAAACAAAAAAAATTATATTGACCTTCTAAGTAACATTTTGTCTTTTAATGGTCTTTATAATAAATGTTTACTTTGCATGAATGTAATTTTTTAGGAAAAGACATTTTTTATTAAAATTAAATCAAAATAATAAATATGAATTGAGAAAAAACTAATAAATGTGGCTGTAACAAATTAGAGTATTTTTTTAAGTTGGTCTAAAGTATATTTTTTTCAGTTAGACCTGCTAAATTTGATTTGGCCTGTGCTGCTCTCCCTGTGGCTCTCAGCGGGGTTTTCAGAGCCCCGTCTCTCGGCTCCAGACCGCTTTAGGATGTGATTGGTGTTCCGCGGGCCAATCAGAGGACACCGTGTGGTTTCTGCACCCAGACAGATGGAGGCAGCGAGGGATTCTGGACAGTGGACAGTCACTGGTGTCTGCTGAGATCAAACGACGCTCATTTCCTCGTGGCAGAGCCGCTGATGCTGACACAGCAGGTACAGCAGCATCTGTGAGCCTCTGAGAAACAGCATTCATGCACAGCTTTAGTATTATCAGCCAGCCTCACTGTCAATACACACCTGTAACATTTAAGAGTGACCAATTATGCTTTTTTGTTCATCTTTCTTTAGTGTGTAATGTTGCTGTTTGAGCATGAAAAAGCTCCTCCAGCAGGGGTTATTCTCTATATCAGTGTCAGTGTTTCTGAACTCCCTGAAACGCCTCCATTGTACACTCGAAGCGCTTGACCAATCACAACACACAGCTCCAGCCGACCAACCAGCCAATTTTGTGAAGGTGAAATATGACCTGGACATATTTTCATTTGATTCGCCCTAAAAGACTCTTAAATCTTTGGGTGTGAAGCTTTATAAATGAAAAGCCATCCATCCTTATTTTGCACATATTTTCACTCTCTGCTTTGGGATCTTGGCAAAAACAATGAGCTTCACATGTTTTATGTGGTCTTGGGATCAAAGGAATTGATTATAAAAACACTTGTTCAGTCTCACCCTAAACCCACATGATTTGACAGCAGCAGTTAGCCTAAAGCCAGCAGAGGATCCTGGGAGTGAAATTAAAATGTGCACTAGCAATCTGCTCATGGGCTTTCAATCACACACGCAGGACTCCTGCCAGCAATAAATCAATTCACTACAAAACACACCGCCTCAGACCTTCTTCAAGAGTCCTGAATGCACTAAACACCTCCTGAGAGAGCAGCTGCGTGATAAAAACATAACGCAAGCCAGAGAATAATTGTTAAAGAGATGAATGGCTCTTAATATACATAGGGCCCTATGAAATCCGTTTTATTTTTTCCCAAATTCCGTTTTATTTTTTTCAAAATTCCGTTTTAATTTTTCTGGATTCCGTTTTTTTTCCATTTTAAATATTTGGACTCGATTTTAATGGTTGAATTAAATTTTAATAATCAAAAAGAATGTCTAATTAATTGAATTCTTAAAAACAACAAATTTATTAATTAAAAAATGTATTTTTATGAAAAAAAAATTTTTCAGAAATTCTGTTGCGTATTTTAATGTTTCTGGCAATCAAATGAACGGATTACATTAATTTAATTTATCTTTTAATCATGAAATTAAACTTTCAAACAACGTGCTGCACAACAGAGCTTTACTGTTAAAATTAAAACTATTAGAAATAAAATAATCTATTAGTGTTAGTATTATTATTACATTGAAACGTATCTAAATTCTACTGTACAACAGTAATATGTTTCTGTCAAGTTAAATCGAACTTTTATTTTGACGGGTTGCCAAGAGCTTTGAGTTTTTGTGTGTTTATGGTATGACGATAGATTTTCTCAAACAAAGCGGTAAAATGCTGATGAAGTGACTCAGAGCAGCTCTGGAGATGAATTTTGTGCGTTCATGTTCTCGTATAGTGAGGCGACAGAGGATGAAAACACCGCGAACGTCACACGTGCTTCAGTGTGTGTGTGTGTGTGTGAGGTAAATGAAACCGCGCTTCTGCGCCATTAATTTCAGAGACACACAGACATGCAGGATTCATATTTAAATAGTCTTTTTGTCACAGACACTAGTCTATATCGCGATTTAATTTAAGTGTACTGACCTGCTTTTTATTCATTCATCAAAAATTTGACAAATACCATGACATTCCACGTTATATAGTAAATTCCGTTTTTATGAATGGATTCCGCGATTCCGTCTGCGTTTTCTGAATCGCGGAAATCATAGGGCCCTATATACAGCATGCAGTCACACACACTAGCTCTGTTCCAAAACCTAGAGAAATTTTGATATGCTTTATATTGTATTCAATACAGCAAAATGCTGATAAAAGAACAGCACCACCCACCCAGTTAGCATAGCTAAGTTGTACAAAATTTATTAGCAGTTTATTAAACAAACACACAAAGAAAGACAGTTCAAACAGGGAAGACATTGTCAATAATCCAAATAGGGAACAGAAATGCAACAGCTTTACAAACACAGGCTAACAAGGAACAGGTGTGGGTAATCAATCATTATGGAAACTAACAAGGGTAACTATGGAAAGAAGTAAAACAGGAACTACACACAGGAAATTAACACCGGGAACAATCCACCTTTTTCCAGAGCAAACAAGCGCCGCCATGATGGATTCTAACTTCCATTTGTATGTTGTCCTTTTCCGGTCTCCACAGGAACCCATTGTTAAAACGAAGTAAAAAGAGCGACTGAATTAATTAAACTTTTTTTAAAAAATTAAAATGAGCGCAGGGTTAAGCTGTGCCGTTGTTGGAATAAACGGAAGAAATTCCTGGAAAGTATGTGTTTTGAGCACCAGCAAATCTGAAAAGAATGTCCGTATACGTAACATTATCAGCTCAAAAAATATGTTAATTTGACTAGAAACACCAGAGAAATGTAAAGGATAATTCCACTATGAGTCGGATGAGACTTCCACATTCAGGAAAAATGTGGATAGGAAACAAAATATACTTCAAAATAAAAGTCCTTGAACACAAAACAGAGGAATCGTGACAAGTTACATGTTATTATGTATAATTTACTGTTATTACTATAGTATGTACACATCTAACAAGGACACTAAAGTAAAGTGTTACCACATTTTATTTTGTTTTTATTTGTTTGTTTTTCCTTGTAGGTGTGCTTTCCAGAATGTTTATACTGCGATGTTACCTAATTGCAACCAAAATTGAGGATTTTACCCAATAATGTTGTGTGCTATGTATTTTATATGCTTGCCAGAGTATTGGGTTATAGTTTAGCAACATACTAAAAATAAGATTTACAACTGGGAACAATTACAAGAATTTATCGAATGTCTTGTGTGCTTCACTTCTCAGTGAGTTCATTTAGTGAGGCAGCTCAATAAGCTTTAGAACAGACCTATAATTTATGCAAAGGATGTTATGTAGCTGCAAATTATGTGAAAACCTGGAAACCAGTAATAAACCCACAATATCCATTTGGTAACTGTCCAAACCAAAGGTTTTTAGAAAGCGATCAGTGCCCTTCAGAGTGACTCCATTAGCCTGAGCTGTAGACTGTGCTAACAGAAACATTGCTAAATAAAACATGACTAGCCCAAAAATACAAAAAGAAGAGTGAGTGTGTGATAAATTGAGATGTGGTGGGTGTATTGAAAGTCAAATAAACCCAAAGCAGCAGTAACATATAGTTTTCTCATAGCGTGGTTCATTAATTAATGATATTTAATCTTATAGCATGAAACGAAAAGAAGAATAAACATGAGTGAAAGAAACCCATAGAAAGCGTAAGCCGTCTGTGGCATGCGGCGGAACGCTTGAAAGAGAAGAGACCGTTTCAACAAACAGAACACGGCCCATAAAACAACAAACCCAGACACAAATACAAACACACACATACACACACCTACATACGGCTGCACAGTGTGCGGCACAACACTCTGAAGTCTTCCCATGCTTTCAGGCACAAGCTTAAAAAATTTATGACCCCCTCAGAAAATCTATTCTCCACAGCCGCAGGCCAAAGCTGGAGTATCTCGCATGAGTTCTTGCCTAAAACCAGCAGCACATCAGAGTTGATATAGCTGCGGTACTGTCTGTGTGCAAGTCAGAGGCCAAAGACAAGCTTTCCTTAATTTAATGAGTCAATCAAACAAACACTTTTGGATTTTTATTTGAGCATTTGGATGTTTAAGTGTGGTTATCAATAATTGCCTCTTATTAAAGTAATGGGTGTCACAGTTACACGTTAAACATTCACCTTTAAACACATAATAATGCGTCAATGTATCAAAGCAAAGCTACTACATTGCATGATAAAACTTGTTTACATACAGAAGCAGGGAAATTCCTACAGCTGAAAAACAATTGCTATAGAGTTTCCTTATATATCATCTTTCAAGAATTAGACAACAGCTTCACTGACAGAAATCTGAGATATTGAGTCAAAATATCTGGTAACACTTTACAATATGGTCACATTTGTTAACATGCAGGCTATTAACTAAAATAAACCACCAACTTTTTTAAGTATCCATTAATCTTAATATTAGGTAATACATATGCAGATGTTTTGTTTGCTCATGTCAGTTCACAGTGAATTAACTTATGTTAACAGATCAAACTTTAGGTTGTAGAAATGTATTAGTTTATGTTGAAATAATAATAAGATTCATTGGCTGTAGAAGTATTGTTCATTTCATGTTAACAAATGAGACCTTACTGTAAAGTGTTACCAAATATCCCACATTCAGTTCTGAATGGAACACAGTAACAATCACAGGAATCTTGCCAAAACATTCCAAAAATCAAATTACAGGGACTCGATTCTAGTATAATACAATACTTCTATATCTAATTATCTTACTATCTAATAATAAAAGAATCTCTAAAGGGTCAGTATTGGAAAAATCCAGCCTCAAAAGAATCTAACTTTTGCACTCTAATATTTCTAATATATAAAGTAATTGTCATTGATTTAAAATGCCTACAAAATAAACATCCAGTTTCTCAAAGAGTGCATGAAGAGTGGTTCAAGCAAAGCTAGTATTCGCTTCACTAGAAATGCATTTCTTCTTAGATACCTTCCAAAAATGTCCCATTCCAGGAGTTGTGCTACAGTGGGCGTGTTCCTGAAGATCCCGCCCACCCGTGTGCATGATTATATGCTGCAGAAATGCTGACTCATGTGAGCCTGACCTTTTCATCCCAATCTGGGATACAGGGAAGAAAGTTTCCCTCAACCTTAAAGACTCCATGAAATCAAACTTGGGATTTAGGAACCAAATTTAGGGAACCAAGTTTAACTTCTACCAAGTGCAATATTATGAATGAGTGTTTGAAAGTGTTTGACTTTGAAAAAAAAGATTTTCAAAGTTGTAAATAAGTTTCCTGGAGTATGTTTTACAAGAAAACACTAGTTATGGTTAGGGGCGGGACACAGAGGGTTTACCTGTTTGGTAAACTCGCACCCGTGGTACTAAACTGAACACCCGTCCCGTTACCCCCATTTTCCGACCCGACCTGTCTGACATAAAGGCTGCGACCCGAACCGCAGCCGCATTAAATCTACTACATCAGATAGACAAAAATCATTGATTTTCTCATGCAACACAAGCAATCAAACAAACATTAGGCATTCTGAGTTTGCATAGGAAAAATAGAAAAAAAAGGTGAGAATGTGCATCCGTCTTGTAAACAACACAAAACATAGGCTATATATCGTGAACAATCTGCCCATTCAGGCTATTTTGAACAAATGTGCATAAATCACACCACAGGCTATACAGACGCTTAGAGATCTCCATAAATTAAAAGATCATATAGCCAAATATGAGCCTTTACTGTCATATAATATCGGGATATATAAGCGGATTCACTCTGCATCTTCTGAAACTCTGACATGTATACGTGGCTGTTGGTCCTCTTAGGAAAATAAAACTTTCATTTAAACTGTGAATAGATTATATGCAGAAAGCGAGCAAAGAGCGCCCCCTTTATAACGACTGAAGCTGTCGATCACTTCAGTTGCAGCGTGATTGGCTACAATGATCAACGCTGTAAATCGCATTGTAAATAGAAACCTTTGACGGTCTTCAGACTACAGAGAGTGAACACAAGTAAGCTCAAGAACGTTTGAAAGCAGCTGCCTGTCAGTGGGTACCATATCAAAAATAGTCTTGGCTATTGGATTCACAGTCGCCCGTGGCTATTGATTTGTGCCCACACCACAAATGACAACGTAAATATTATTCCACCTGTTACATCAAATATTAGCAGTTCACTCTGCGGGTACCTGTCCACATGCAGGACTCAGGCGGGACATTTCCCAAACACGCTCAAAGTGCTTGACCAATCACAACGCACTGCTCCAGCAGAATCAGATCAATCAGACCAATCAGAGCACACTGTGCTTTTCAGAAGGAGGGGCTTCATAGAGACAGGAACTAAACAGAGCGTTACTGACAGACTGGGAAGAGAGGAGCTGCAACAATGGAGAATATGAGGAAAATAATGAACATTCAAGCATGAAAATCTGTTCTAGTAGAGCCCAAAAACAACATCAAGACTTATAGGGCATAATATGGCATCTTAATCACAAGGTGGTTTCTGCGGTCTTTTGATGGAGCTTTTATTAGCACAAGGCCAAGATAGAAATAAGAGTTTGTCTCTGGGATTCCTCAGGCAGAAGTGTACACTGAAAAAATAATCGGAGTAGGATTTACTTTGAGGCAATTTTTTATGCAGAAATTGCTAGTAAAGTTCACAAATAATTACAAAGAAACAGTAAGTGACATATTGAGTTAAATGTGAAATTTTGAAGTTGAAAAACCACCAGTTTCAACACACTACTAACTAACTCAACCAGGCCCCTGCACCTTTATTCTGTGTATGCCTTGGGTGGGAAATCTGGGAATTATTTGAATGAGGAATATTGTGACGTGTTTGTTCCTGGAAGACAATGGAGTCGTTTTTAAGGAGTTCAGAAACAATGCTTAAATGAAGAGTTAGGCTACGTTCACACTGCAGGCCCAAATCCAAATATTGTTGCTCATACTGTATGTGACTGATCTGAATTTTGTATAAGAGTGTGAACACCACAAACCACATGGAATCTGATCTTTTTGATTCTGATTTGGGCCACTTCCATAGTTTTACATCACTCTAGATCGACATTCGTCACAATTCTGTGCTGAAGGGAGTCACTCCAAAGATTTTCAGCTCTTATACTCATAAGCATCACGCTGACAACTCTATACATGCCAAACTTGATTCTTACTCAGTGGTGTGGGTGTTCCTGAAGAAACATACTCAATACAAAACACAACAGCTGGACAGAGTGAACTTGGTCAGACCACAAATATGGCAACAAGATGGGAACATGACTTTGCCGTCATTGACCATGGACAAAGAAAGTCTAACCAGCAATAACAAAGTTATATATAGACTAGCGAAACGATTCCTGTAAAAAAGGAAGAAAAAAGCTTCACCATTTGGTAGATGTTTGTACAGTGCATGTGTGTCTGAGGTTTATCCTGCAGGAATGGCACTGTCTTCTCCAAAACCAATTACTGGTGATTTGCACTGTTAACCTAAACACACCCTAAAGAGGATGAACAAAGTCTTGTTTTTGACTGCACTCTAAAAAACGCTGGGTTAAAAACAACCCAAGTTGGGTTAAATATGGACAAACCCAGCAGGTTGGGTTAAAGGGCACCTATTATGCCCTCTTTCACAAGATGTAATATAAGTCTCTGGTCTGGTCAAGTTTCAGCTTAAAATACCCCACAAATTTGCCCCTATTTGGGGGTGAGCAAAAACATGCCTTTTACTATATTAATATATTGCTGGCTAAAAAAAAAATCCAAAATTGGTTGAAAAAAATGGCTGGGTGAAAACAACCCAATCCCTGGGTTTGTCCATATTTAACCCAGCATTTTTTAGAGTGTGTATGTCTGGTGTTTGTGATGCTGGACCTACCATGACGTTCACTAGCTAGTGTGTCACAATGATTCAACAGAAATTTTGCTGCATTATATGTGTTAATGCTTGAAACAATGAGATAAAAGAATCTCTAAAGGGAGTTCACGAATTCAGCCTCAAATGAACCTAATAACCAATACTGTGACCACAACCGTTCAAACATCACACCAAAATCCCTCTCATTCTGCAGGAAACACAGCACATCTTCAGTCACCTGACCAACCACATAAAGGGGGTTGCAGAGTAGTGATGGACAAACCATGACCCGTGATCAAACACCCAGATGAAAAGTCACTTTACGTAAAATTCATCACATGACTTGACATATGACTGTTGTCGGACTAGACTAGATCCTCTCCTTCACTTCCAGACATTGAGCGATACTATACAGATGTTCGCTATAATGTGTTTCTGGGCCATTGCTACAAACTAAAGAGGTACGAGCGATGAAGCAAAGTGGAGAGATGAGAAATGAGCGAGAGAATGAATTATCTGGACGAGCAGAGCCTCGCCGCAGGAGTTAATGCACACTATTTGTCTTCTTGCACTCATTTACGCCCCATCTCTCCACCGCTGATCCATATCGAGGTCAACAACTCGGCATGTCTGCATGGCTCTCCGGTCAAAGCCTAATGCATGAGAACCCTACGAGAATAACAGGACATGCTACATAACTTCTCTAGGAACAAGAACCCACTCAGATGAGCCCCTCCAACAGTTCTGACTTGATTTTTTTTTTTTTTTTTTTGGAATATCATACATTTAAAGTCTTTACTACCTACCAAATATCACTGAAAGAGGTGTCTTGAAATCACACCTGTCTCTGTGACACTCTCTGGGGAGTTTAATGTATTTTTAGTAGGGCTGTCAACATCAACGCGTTAACATATGCAATTAATTCAAAATCCTTAATGTGTTAAAATAATTTAATGCAAATGCAAAACGTGAAATTGCATCATTAACGTAATTTACATCACACAGTTACTAGGGGTGTATCGATATTCAAACCGAACCGAAAAAACGTGATACACCACCACTGCAATACTCTCACGGTGTACCGAACGTGCCCCACCCCTGCCGCCCCGCCCAGCCCTGGCCCATTGGATCTACACAAAGAATACAGCGTTGTATCCTAACCACTAAACAATAATCGCAATAAGCTCTGCATTTTGTTACTTTCAATAAGAAAAAAGTGTCATCTTTCAAATTCTTGATTTTATTTTGAAATTCAAACAATAAATGCCATTTTGATGCTCTTTGATGTGGCGTGACAGATGCTGTATAGGCGCCTCAGTTCAAGCGGGTGAACGCGATCATCTCTTCCTCTTTAATACTAGTTACAGAATCAACATGAATGAACATCTGAAGGTATGTTGAAAGATACAGTACAACTTACTGAAACATATAATATCTTGTGTAATCACTCAGTTAGTGTTTCAATGGCAGAAAGATGTCAATAAAACAGCTTGTAAACACTGTGTCAAGTAGCATTTACCTCAGGCGAGTCCACAGCTTGTTAGTTCGCCAGAGATATTAACTCTTTCGCTAAATATATGCTCTATATTAGCCTAAATATTAATTATATTTTACTTAACTTGTTAGTAATGTCTTGATTAATGTATGTTTAAATAAATATGTCATGAAAATGACAGCCACTGTGTAAATGACTATATTTCAACAACAAATTGGAGGAAAAGCATAATTTTATAATTAGATTTAGAAGTTAATGCAAAAACTGCCTGATGTGCAGTTTACATGTTTGCATACAATTTGTTATTTGAGTGTTGATTATTATATATAAAATAAATAGCAACTGAATTTAGGCTAATAGTTTGGGCTCTGAACCTTTATTGTTATAGTAATGTGCGAGTGGTTCTCTATATAGTTCAGAGATATTTTTTTATCCTTATGAAACTTTTAATTGCAATTTAATTCATTAAAAGACAGAGACAATTTGTTCAGTAAACTACTGTTTAATTTAAAAAAAGCAGTTTTGTTTAGTCATATACTCTGATTGTTTCTGAAGAGCGCGAGCCCTCACGCATCACGCTGTGTGAAATACAGACTGAACCGAACGGTTATACAGTTAAATGTTATCTATGTAAAATGTTATAGGTTTAAATATTATTGCTGATTAATACATTATGAACTGCATATGTGAATATTATGTAGACTTACTGTTTACATCAAATTCATGCTTTAATAGTAGACCAATCATTGCAGGTTTCATCAGAATTTCATCAGAATTATTTCAACGACAGTAATCTCTCAAAAAGACTTCTTGTTTATATTCCGATTCTGACATCCAAAGGCACAAGACGTTTTTTTTTCTTATTCCATGACTTTTTTTCCCCTCCACTTGTTACCCTCTGTTTTTCTGCCACCACAATGCGCGTGCAACTGCAAGTGATGTAACTGTGATTTTGATTGTGATTTGAACTGCTTTCAAATGGTCTATACTGCAAAACATCTCAGTTAAACAAGTGAATGATTTAGACTGAAGTTATTCATACGCCTGCCTGTTACACTGAACACGAACCGTCCCGTGAGACACGCACATCTATTATAGCTGAACTTAGCTAACAATCCAGAGCAGTTTGACGCATCCTTCATCCACCTGCTTCATCCACAGTCATTAGCAGCAGCACATCAATGGACTCTTAAAGCTCAAACAGACTGGAGAATCAGCCTCAGGGTTTCTGAGTCCTGAACTGCACTCAGTTTGACGTGTGATTCCTGCAGTTAGCCAAGAATAACACTAAAGCAGTGTCCTTGAAACCAATATTTCAACCAACATGCTGAGAACGATCTGAAGCACATGATGCTTGATCCTCTACGGTGCAGCATCACATCCAAGATTCAACTTTACTTTCACTGCTTTCGGCTCAAGACAAAAGAAATGGCTGTTTTCTGTTACTGATGCCTTCAATTTTTCACTTTTACAGCTATTAATGCCGCCATACTGAACACACAGCACGAGGGAAGAATAATTGGGCAGGTCTTGTTGAGTTGGTCCTGCTGATGTCTGTGAATGAAGGGATAAAGGAAAACAATGGCTATCAGAGAGCGTGCAGGACAGGAAGTTATGCACACGCAAACAGGAAGCAGACAGGGGTTCGGCTGTTTTCTGTGATCCTGTTGTGTTTTTTTGTGTGTGTGTGTGTTGTTCGCTTGCGTCACATGTTAAAAAATTTCAAACCAAGCAAAAACTTAAAGGGGACCTTTACAAGATGTAATATAAGTCTCTGGTGTCCCCAGAATGTGTCTGTGAAGTTTCAGCTCAAAATACCCCACAGATCATTTATTATAGCTTGTCAAATTTGCCCCTATTTGGGTGTGAGCAAAAACACGCCATTTTTGTGTGTGTCCCTTTAAATGCAAATGAGCTGCTGCTCCGGCCCCCTATCCAGAAGAGGGCGGAGCTTTAACAGCTCACGCTTCGGTCGCTCAACAACAACAAAGCTGGAGAATCTCACGCAGCCAAAATGAGGATTGTCAGTAACGGTGTTCAGCCTTACATTGCTCAAACCGGAGTCGACACTGATGGAGAGACTCAGGAAGAAGTTACAACTTTTAGAATGAAACTGGACGTTTCTGAATGGTTAGTGGATAAATTTATGTAGTTGCTGTGGAGTTGATTCAACTCATGATGTCACTAACCCAGAAAGAAGCTTGTTGTAGTCCCTACCAGCCGTTTGTTGTAGTCCTTAAACAGAGAATTCTGTAAAAGAAAATCTCTCTCTTTGCATTGAACTTTGAGCGTCGTAACTTTGCAGATGTTGTTTATGATCAAACAGAAACATTACACACTAACTAAAGTTAAAAAAGTGAAATCATAATCAACCACCCCTTTAAGTAAATGTAGACTTTTCGGGAAGCAGTACTGGGGAATTAGTGGTGTTGTGATGGAGAAGGAGAGTTCAGCGGTGACACAGTATGAGCTGCTGCTATTTTGGATTCACTCCGTCTCCCTTTAAAAGAGTGAAACTTCCCTCAGCCTGCTGAGAAACTAGGTCTGGTGCTGCCGGGCCGTCCCAGAGCCAATCACATGAGATATGGGTCAGAACTTCAGCACTGCACACTCTCTGTCCGTATCTAAACTACCGTTCAAAAGTTTGGGGTCAGTAAGATCTTTAAATGTAAAAGAATGATCACCAAGGCTGCATTTATTTGATCAAAAATACAGCAAAAATTGTGAAATATTATACGAATTTAAAATAGCTGTTTTCTATGTGAATATATAGTAAAATGTAATTTATTCTTGTGATCAAAGCTGAATTTTCAGCATCATTACTCCAGTCTTCAGTGTCACATGATCCTTCAGAAATCATTCTAATATGATGATTTGCTGCTCATGATGAAATCTTACGGCATCCAGACAGCAGTGTATATTCCCACAATTCCTCACACTCAAATCCTCCGAATCCTTCTGATATTCTGTTATTGCTCTACAATAACACTCAACTGAATGCCTCTATACATAAACAGTCTCTATAAAGAGTAAAGCAGGTTTAAAAAGATCGAGCTGTAATAGTATGTGGATGAGTGGTGCCGTAATTGCTTCTGACAACATGATCATTTAAAAACACTCCTGTAACTGTGTGAATTTCATTACAATAAAAACCGCAGGCCCGTCTGCACATTTCCTTCATAGAAGAGCCGGCAGATCTGAAGAAAACAGCACAGGGCTGGTGTAATTATTCAGTCCTGAAGACATGCTCCAGTTTAAAAGCACTGTAGTTATCTATTATTATATAAAGACATAATGATTTAATTTCTACAGGTATAACTAAAAGGATATTCCTTACAAGTCAAGCTCTTGTGGGTTTGAATAGAAAAAGTACTGATCATAATGTCAGGAAGAGATGCAATTCTTTTATGTGGGAACCTACAGGTTTAATCAATGTTCCCATCGTTGAACTGCCTGTTTAGGGAAGATGTGCAGCACGTGACATGATGAAATGCAAAGCATGCTGTTCTTCTTGTCCGAAATTTCCATAGCCAGATAACAGCGTGAATGCTGAGCAGATCACTGGGAACAATCCAGATCTCATTTCATTCAGCATAGATTTCTACAGCCTGACAATCATAATTGTGTGAAGTCCATGGTCATTTAGATGATGCTCAGAATGTTTCTGCCAAAGTAACAGCGCTCTCTTTGAATTAAACCAACATATTATCAGCTGTCCGCTATATTGAATGCTCATTGTGATCTGAAGCACTGAACCTGCGTTACGCCTATCATCATCTTCATCAACGCTTCTCTATTATAGGTACACAGAAACATACTGATGACAGATCAGATATTTCAGAGCACATTTGGAAAGCTATGTCAACAGCACACGTCTGTCATAATGCATGAACCCCTATCCATAGGAAATCTGATGCAACCCCGATGTGTCGCATGGAGATGGGAAGGCTGCACGCGGAAATCAGCGACTCACCCTCGGAGAGCTCCAGCTCGAGCTCCGCCAGCTTCTCGCGCACCTCCGCCGGGAGAGTCATAGCGATCGCCGGCGTCGGGTCCAGCATCATCATCAGTAATCCGGTGGAACTGCGTTCTGCCATAATGATCCAGCTGGGTCAGACAGCTCCAGGGACAGGTCCTCGCCGGCCAGAGGGCTTGTTGTGGCTCAGATCAGCTGGTGGAGAGAGAGGGGCGGGCCGGGCTGGTCGCTTATCGCATGCAGATGTGAGAAGTATCGGGGCGGTTGCATATAGGCTGCTGTTTGCGTACAGCCCAACCGCTCGGACCGCAGATCAAATGTTAGAATATAAGATCCACAACCTTCTTTAAGCAGGATTTAGCCGAGCATGGCTGAAGATTTCCGTATAATTCTTCGTAAAACAAAGGGAAACTCGCCCAACTCACTCCGCTCTTCAGCGCGCCACCATCGCCATTGCAGCAGAGCAGCTGGGAAGAGCGCGAGAGCAGTTCCAGTCAATCCTGTCTCACCTACACACACACACACACACACACACCGGTGACATGCACTGCACTTACTAGACTAACAATAGATGGCCCATTCCTCGATAGTATAATTAAAGAGTGAATTTGACGCATTTTATCTGACAAATAATATCTTAATATCATGTGTCAAATGTTAATAAACATGCATTGTGACACTTAAGCTAAATGAAAACTTTTAGTAGGCTATATATTGAGATAAAGGCCTAGCTATGGCCTTTAAAAACGAACAGGTTGTATGGTAACAGGGTGAGCAGTTTTAGTTCATTTGGCCATATTAGCTTTATGCTCAAGGTCATGCTGATGACTCTACAAATATCCACTTTTCAATAATCAGCTGCTGACTGTACAAAATCATGGTAACGGGATTGAATATTAAAGATCATCGCCTACTGACACATTTAAAATATAAGAGAGGAGTTTATATCTTTACCATGGCATTATAACAGATGTTATGATGGTAACAGGGTTGAATATTAAAGATCACTCCCTACTGACACATTTAATATATATGAGGAGTTTATATCTTGACCATGTTATATAGAGTTTACATCTTTACCATGCCATTGACAGAGGTTATATTGGTAACAGAGTTGAATATTAAAGATCATCCCCTACTGAGACATTTAAAATATGAGAGAGGAGTTTACATCTTGATCATGTTATTATGACAGAGGTTATGATGGTAACAGGGTTGAATATTAAAGATCATCCCCTACTGATACAATTAAAGGTACAGTATGTAATAATTCTGTCCACTAGAGGTCGCTAGAAGCCTATTCAAAACAAAGGCGTAGCTTGATGACGCCAAGTTTGAGAGCAGAATCTTGGGACATGTGGTCTTCACCTCACTGGACGGTGCAAAAGAATAGGAATAGGACTCGGGAAGAAATCATGTTCATGGATGAGATTATTAACGTTACTGTAGTATGAAGCAGAGCAGGACCGAGTGTTGTGGAGCTGAACGAGGCCGCTGGAGCGATTGTGCAACACACGCCTCACGAGCAGCGGAACTTTTATTATGACACAGTCGCCGGCACCGCTTCCACTTTTCCGGTCATGAGTATGAGGTAACACAGCTCTGTTTATCATATTAGATACATTTGAGTGTGTTGAAAATGTAATAATGTTACTCTGTGCGTTCACTCGACGGCTGCTGCGAGACACTTGTTTGAGACACACTGCAGTAAGATAGATCGATTTTAGAATATCATATTAAATACTCGATGGCTTGTGTTGATAAATGGCATGCAATTAATTTTAAAACGTATTGTATGATGGAGAAAATTCTGTCCTATTACTGTTACTAAAAATAAAGCTGCATCTGATCATGCTATGTTAGCTACTTGACAAAATAGTGTTTTTCTCTGAGGCATGGTAAAGCATGGTACTCGCAAAAAAATCAAGAAAATTAGATTTAAACAATAAGACTAAATGTGTTGAGCTATATAACAACAGTTAGTTTTCTGTCTATAAATATATTAGAACAGTTGTTCGCTTGTCTATTAAAACGTGTAATTTATTAAAGCGTCTTTGGTGTTTCCATGGTTTCTACACAATAAAACCGGAAACCGAGGGTAACGCGGGTATGACGCCATTGACAGGCGACTCCTCACACGTCCCGGAGCCTTGGTTAAAATTGCAGTTTTCTCACGATTTACAAATAGTTGGAAACATTTGGGATATTGTAAGTACTCAAGTGAACAAAATATATAACACTGGCCTAGTGGTTTTTGGATATTTTACTGCAAAAATATTACATATTGCACCTTTAAAATACAAGAGAGGAGTTTACAACTTGACCATGCTATTATGACGAGGTTATGATGATAACAGCGTTGAATATTAGAGATAATCCCTTACATCTTGGCATGCCATTATGACAAGGTTATGATGGTAACAGGGTTGACACATGCGATGTAGACATGACTTCAAGTCTTATTGTTTCAGTTAAATTTTGCTAATTCTGCAAGGAGAAGTTGGAGACACATGAACAGGCCCAAATGCATTCTAATGAAGAAAACATAACTATTTAAAAAGTAAACTAAACATACTATATTTTTGTTGCTGTGTTAAGAAAAATGTCAGTAATAGCATTGTTTACACATGTTCAAGAGGGACAGAAATAAAGCAAACAGTATGACAATAAAAGATGGAAAATGTATGTAATTTGTATGTAAAAATTAATAGTAATAAATATAAAAACTAAAATGGAAATATTGTACTGAAAGAATGAAATATTACAATTTCTGTAATTCAGGTGCTTTCTTGAATTACAATTTCGTTATGACATTAAATACACATATAACACAACTGAAATATTGGTACCTTATATAATAGTAACATATAACAATGTAAAGATTCATATCTAAAAACTTAATAAAATCCCAGGTCTTTATTTATGGTTATCAATGGTGTCATTTTGATAATGAGTAGTAGTTTCCTGTCAGTTCAAGTCAGTAGAAACATAGTTTATCATTGTTTTGAACTTTACCAATTTAAACAAATAATTTATTCAATTAAATTATTTAAATAAGTGTTTTTTTGTTGTTGTTGTTTTTTTCAGTTCAGATGTTTGGTAAAAGCAAAGTAAATGTTAAAACAAGTTAACACAAGAAGTAATGTTCGCTGCCAAAGCTGGATGACACTGCCCACATGTGGACAATATATGACACTACAATGACAACCTGAGACATATTGACCAAAACATTGCAAACCATAATTGATACAATTCATATTGACATCATTATGATGATAATCATTACTCAAACATCAGATGTTCAGGCATAATCATCCACCTTCACTTAAACGTAAGGGTTAATGGCACAATCATGACAGATACACATTCTTCCTGAGAGTGTGTCTCAGATTGATTAAGTACGATGATTCGGCAGATTTGCTGTTGTGTTCATATACAGCCCGATTCACCGCCATGTGCATGTCTACCAAATGAGTCCTCCTGAAATGAGAAAAAAAGCCATTAGTAATACATAAAGCTTAATGGAGAATAATAAAGATCTAGTGAACAAGTAAGAGATCCGGTTTAACTCGGATATACGTCACAATAGAGAAGACTGTAATAGTCTGCTATCAAGTGTCTTACCTCTTCTGTCCTTCAGTTAGGGAGGATCTCAGGGCCCGCAGGTACACAGATTGGTGGTTTGGCATCTCCAGCTGCTTCGCTTTAGTCTCGCAGTGACTCCAGAAGATATCAGCGTCCGCCGGGACAGTACTCGGCCGGCAAGAGGACACGGGCCCGTCTGTCTCCAGCTCTCCGTCCTCCTGACCTCCACACCCCACACAGCCCTCACAGACCTCGTAGCTCTGGATGAAGAAGAGTTTGGGCTTGCCTGCCAGGCCAGGGCAGGAGTCTGAGGCGAAGAGGCGCCTGACGGTGTCCAGACTCAGTCCTGGAGTGTCAGAGTCAGTGGCCAGCAGATCCGAGGAGCGGCTTCGGCTAATAATGCAGCAGACGAACGCAGACGCCCTGTAGTGACCTCGCTGTCGGGCCGCTTCCCTCAGTGTGGACAGCACGTCTCTCACACTCAGCAGCTTGTGTACGATCACATGGAAGTGTAAGGCCTTAAAGGTTTGCTCCAGCTGATCTGTAAGGACAACAGAAGTCATTTCACAATGAAACTCAAAAATAAAACTTATGGCAGTGAAGGTTCCATGAAGAACCTTTAACTTCCATGGAATCTTTCCATTCTACAAAAGATTCTTTAGATTTTTAAAATGGTCTTCACACTAAGAAAAAATGGTTCTTTTAAGAACTGATCTCTGATCAGGTTCTTTGGGGAACCAGAAATGGCTCTTGTATGGCATCACTGTGAAAACCTCTTTTATTTTTAAGCGTGTAAAGTCCCGTTCACATCAAGAATGAACTTTAAATATAACGATAACTACATTAGCGTCCACACCATATTGTCGACTGCGCAAGCTCTTTAAAGATTCTGATTGGCTGTCATTGTTTTTAATCATTCATCAGCTGGAAAAAAACAAAATAATTATGAAAGTGATTCCAACAATATAGTAATGACTTCTATGCCGTTTTGTATCACATATTTTAGTAATGATCATAAATTAGGTATCATTTGAAAGCTTAAAAAAACATTTTGAAATTAGACAATGCATTACCATGGAAACTGTCATTTAAATCCTTTTAGCGGGCTCCTCCCCCTAGTGGGCTTTGTCATGTTTCATATTTCAAAATTTATTTTAACTACTTTATCGTCAAAACTTTTCTAATCTTGACAAAACACGTATCGTCGGAAAGGTCTGAGTCTCAAGCTTCTATGTTTGGTGTCTGTTAGATTTAAGTGATATTTGGACAGAATTTTATTAATTTGTTACATGAGAATGCATCAAAAAAGTTTCAATGGAATGTGGGTGACACCTGGTGGCTATTATTGGAACAGCGCCTAAAAATTTCATGGGAACTTCAAATTTTGTGTTGAGGGTTTTTTTTTCATAAAATATTTTATATATATATATATATATATATATATATATTTTAGTACAGTACATTTGATTTACATTAAATTTAAAGTTCTATAATGTTTCATACTTTCAGTTTTGAAGTGCTTTCTTGAATTACAATGATTTAAATTTGGATAGTGTATTTTCATGTCTATGCTCCAAAAGGGGGGTGACAGTTAAGGGGTTAAAACTATATCTTTATCGTTATGGTTATAGTTATTGTCCCTGGTGTGAACGAGCCTTACATGCTAATAATAGTACTAATCATCAAACAGATATTTCCAATTTAACAATTAAAAAAAATCATTCTAGTTTGATAATGATTTGCTACTAAATTAACTACAATTCATTACTCATTACAATTACTAAATGGATCATTATGTTGTGTTTTGGTGAATAAACCAACATTTCTCATTACAAAATAAAGGTTTGTGCTATGAAAAGAAACATTTACCAACAATACTAGAGCAGTTTTTGTACTAACGGTTTTAAAATGTGAACACATACATATGGAAAATATTACCAGAGTGATTAAAAACACTGACTGATTAATCATAGAAATAGGTTTTTTCAACATTGATAATAATCATAAATGTTTCTTGAGCAGCGAATCATCATGTTAGAATGATTTCTGAAGGATCATGTGACACTGAAAACTGGAGGAATGATGCTGAAAATTCAGCTTTGAACACTGGATATAAATTACAGTTTACTATATATTAACATTTACATCATAATAATATTTAACTGTTTTTACTGTATTTTGATTGAATAAATCCAGCCTTGGTGAACATAATCTTCTTTCAAAAACACTTGTGTAAACTTGATGAAAGCAGTGTTATCTCACCTCCTTCAGTGCCCACACAGTCAATGATTAAACACACTCCTCTGGGGTTCGTCTGCATGCTGTACACTTCCTCCTCCTGCTGGACATCAGAGAGATCACATCAACACATTCACACCTGATAACAATCATTCACACTGACACTCTTATATCTGGAGTCTGCAACCATAAACTCTTACTAGGAAATAATGTCTTTGTAAGGTGGCATGTTATTGCTTGTCTTAAAACATCTCAAATGTTTAAAGTGATTGTAATTAACAAAATATTATCCAACATGCAAAACTGTATTTCAGTCTATATACACTGATAATAACCTAAATAAACTGAACATGTACTCATCTGTACACAACACTAGAACTCTATAGGAAGTATTTTGAATGTACTTTGCATATGGCCAAAAAAGTAGAATTAACCTTTTGTTTTAATAAAATCAAACAGTTTCATAAAGAACCATCAATGTTCCTTGTATTGAACAAATATGGTATATCTTTAAAGCATGTGATCGGATAACATATTTCTAATTCATAAGAAAAATCATGCTATATGCATCAGAAAAACATCAGAAAACAAGATTACCTGGCAACAGGAGCTAAAGCTAGCTGATTCTTTCTTCACTGTTGTCTGCTTATCTATAAAAAATGATTAAAAGACAGATATTTAATAGGGAAGCAGTAGAATTATAATCTATTTATATAGTATATACATTTTATAAAGCATGTCAGGATGCTCCTGAAGTTACACTGTAAACACATTTTTCAGTTTATTTGAGTCACAAATACTAAGAAATGTGTTAGTTGTTTCTCCATATGAGCCTGTGTTAGATTTTAGGCAAACATAATTGTCTGAACAAAGACTTTCACATTGAGCAACATTGAAATTGAGGGTTTGTGAGTTTCCAGCATTCATGACACAATCTGTAGCTGCCTTCACAAACTTATTGGCCAGATTAAGTATTTTACATTTAGTGAATGAACAAATTCAACTGACAAATACTAAGAAAATCTGAAAGCATCAAGTTGCCTTGACTTTTTAACTTTTCTCAAAGATTCTTGTTTACAGTGTAGGGAATATAAAGTGTGCTTTAGATGAAGGGTGCTGACTCAACACTTCATTGGTGTTAGTTCATAGTTTTCGTGACCACTAATGATGGAAAATGTGCAGCAGTGATAGTGAATGAGGTGGTTTGTCTGAACTTTTGACTGGTATTTCCTTGAACTTACCACGTAATTTGTGAATCTGATTCACATTACAGGAAACTGATGCAAAACCAAATGAGTTATGCAGCTGTGAAGGACATGAACAGTGAGAATGGCGTAAACCTTACGGAAATATAAAACATTTTAAGTGTTGAGTAAGACAAAGCAAGCAAACTGAATCTCACCAGAGGCGGTCTGCAGCGCTGTGGGCGGTCTGGAGGTGATGTTTCCGGTTTGGTCATTAATGCTGCAAAAGAATTTTTCAGTTTTTAAGAAAGGAAACCAATTCTAATAAATTCAGTTTCCCCCAAAAATCTCATTCACTAGTGATGACATAACTGAAACTACAGAGGAAAGAGGAACTGTGTCACAATGTCGCATGACATTCCTTTTACATCACTGTGTAAGGTGGAAGTGATACTGTATCATGTGAGTGAAACACCGTAGTAAAACCCCCTCTGAATGAGACAGGCCAACTACTTACTGTATGGTTATATGATTAAAGTGCCCCTATTTGCTATTTTAAAGGTTCCTAATTTTCCTATGTCTCTCCTACAGCAGGTTTACATGCATCTAAGGTCAAAAACGCTTTAATTTTCTCATAATATCAATTGCAGCATCAGCTCTTTCTCACAGTCTGAAACGATTCGATAAATGATTCAGTCTCTATAAACCCCACCTTTCTGAGAGCCTGTTCTGCTCTGATTGGTCACATGACCCAGTCTGTTATAATTGGTCAGAAACCAAACTCTCATTATCATATCTGAATCTCAGCTCTTGATACACAGTGATACGAACAGTAACGAACAGTAACGTCAAAGTTCACCAGCAGCCAATGAAGATCATAGACTGGCATTATGCAAATGTGTTACAAACCTACGTAGATTCAGCAGGAAGTGAGACTGAATTACTGACGACTCGTTTCAGCAGTTCAGAATCGATTCTTTCTTTAGAGAGACAGAATCTCCACTTATCTGCACTTTGATCTTTGAAACTCTGAAAAAGCATAATAGGGGCACTTTAAACCTACAAAAACATCAATAACCTCAAACCACTAGTTAACCGGATGGTATTTCCTACCTGTCTGCTGGTAGCGGTTGATCTTTTTAGCCAGATCGGTCCTGTGAATGGACCTCAGGCAGCTTTCAATGAAGGCCATCTTCTCACTAGAGAGCTGGTCGAGTTTCTCCAACTCGACTACAATGTCTAAAAAACTCTGCAAATGTATTTTGCAAATGGTTAAAAATACATACATGAAACATGATCCTGCAAAAAGCTGAAGAACATCGCTCTGGGCACATCATACCTGGACGTTTTCCAGTTTTTGTTTAGGTAAAGTGTCTCTCAGTAAGAATGCCAATGACTTCAGGTCTTCTGAGTCCATGTCCTCACTGACATCAGCCATCAGTGCTCTAAAAACACACAAAGGTTGAAAGCATTCTCTTCAACCCCAAACTCAACACCAGCAGATCTTCCCAGAGTAACAGGAGAGCGTTACCTGTATTCTGACACAGCATGGCCGTTCTTCAGCATCCCCTCCACCGAGCTCTTGCTGGTGCTCAGCACTTCTTTCAGCAGATCGTAGCGTTTTATCTTCAGAATGAGCTCCATGAGGAACATACAATCCATCCTGGTTTGGCTAAGCGCCGCCTGTAGCATTCCTCTGGGATCCGCAGAGAAGCGGTCCGTGTCCAGAGCGCCGCACAGGTAAGAGATCCTCCTGCACTCGTCTGTGCTGAGCTCGTCTGTGATCTGACTGATGGTGTGGGACAGGATGGACATTCTGCTCCAAAACCACTCTGAGGAGGACAAACACTGACTGTAGGGAAGAAATAATGCCTTTATTACACCATCAATTGGGTTGTGTAGTTCATTTAGTGATATTTAGGGTTTTAGAGTATTTTTTTGTATATAAAAAAGATGATTCATTCTCGAGGGTAGTGCTGTCAAACATGATCAATCACATCCAAAATAAAAGTTTGTTTACATTATATACATGTGTGTACTGTGTATATTTATATGAAGAGCCAATCAAGCCTAAATTCATTCTGTATAAGAATTGTATCGAAAATAAAGTTGTCATAAACCAGTGGTTGTGTGGAGTATTTTACAAATGTTTAGATCAGTGATTCCTAACCGGGGGTACATGTGCGTGTTCCAGGGAGTACGCAAAAGATTTAGATTTTGCTTGGTTTGTTCAGGCCTGTCGCTGGGACATTCTGAAACACTTAACGTGTACAGAAGAGCAGATGAGCCTAGAATATAATTAATTACACATTAAGCATTTTCGTCCCATAAAAAAAATGCTTAACGAGGATTAATGTAAGACAGTGACATTAAAAGACCAAACTTATAAAGCATACTATATAGAATAATTGTTTTGTGCAGAATTTGATCTTTGATCTCTCACTTAGTAGGCTACATTAAGCGACGTTAAGCTTTTTCTTTATAACGGTTTTCTATGAGAGGAAAACAACGTGTAATTAAACGAATTGTGTTTATATTCTAGGCTCATCTGCTTTGCTGTACATAGTATGGTATATTAGTATGATGTTTACTGAGTTTGGTCATTTAATATCACTGTCTTAGTACATTAAGCCATGTTCTACGGGAGGAAAACGGTTAACGTGAAATTAAATGCGTTGCGTTCAAATTCTGGGCTCAACTGCTTTTCTGTGGTAGGCTATACTTTATTAGTATGATGTTTAGCTACTAAGTTTAGTCTGTTAATAGCTTAGGTGTAATAGGCTTGCTGAGTGCAGTCAGTCGGCCCAGCTTCACCCCAACCTGGCGCGTTAATCGCTGCAAATGTGTCTATTTACAACATAATTTTGCAGCATTGAGTATTGTAGCCAAGCACATGCTTTACTGTTGAAAATAATGGCCAATCAGAATTGTTTGTTAAACTCTATTGTTTGTTAAAGCTCAATATCCCTCAAAACATTGAATAAGTTTCTTTTTAGTGCCAGTTTAATAAGTCCTACGCTTACAAATCCTCTTATAAAAAGCGTAGTAGACACATTGTAATTCAAAGATGTGAAAGACTTTGACTTTTCCTACTTTAGTGCATAAAGTGCTGAACTTTATAAGCCAATAAGTGCTTATCTACCGCCATCTACTGGTTATAGTGGCAGCCTTTTTTCGTCTCTTTTTTATTTTTAAATAAAAGTGTTTGTTTTCAATCAAATGTTGGATTTCCTACATCTTGAAACTTTCAGTTTTACAAATGGGGACAATCTCTGAAGGATGAATAAATCATTTTTTTTGTCATCATATTCAAAATAACATTTGAAGTGCTGGAATGTCCAATTATATTTACAATTACATTGTGTTTCTTATTTAAAATTTCCCAATGTCTTCAAGTCTGAATTGTAATCAATAAAACTGGTTCATTGGCAAATTCGGTAATTGTGACAACTGCATTGAAATTTAAACGCCGCATTTACTTTTGTTTAGTGTCGATAAAGGGGTACTTGAGCCTCATTGATGGCGTTGTGGGGGTACTTGAGGCTAAAAGGGTTGGGAACCACTGGTTTAGATAATTTAATCTGTAAGTAAATAAGCTATATCATAGGAAAAAAAATAATTAATAAAATCAACCCTTTATGCTGGGTAAAATTAGACCAACCTGTGTTCTGTCCTGTTTACCCAGCCCTTGGACTAAAAACAACCCAAAATTTACACATGTATGTGAAAGGAGAATGTAAGTGTGTGTGAGAGTAGAAATGCATGTATGTGAAAGGAGAATATATGTATGTGAGAGTAGAAATGTATGTGTGAGAGAGTAGAAATGTATGTATGTGAAAGGTGAATGTATGTATGTGAAAGGTGAAAGTATGTGTGGGAAAGGAGAATGTAAGTGTGTGAGAGTGCAAAGTGAAAGGCATATTTGAAAGGCATTTTAAAATTCAATATGCCTTAATTGCAGTTTATTAGATTATATTTTTGTTTACACATGGTTAAAATGTTTACTTGGTAAACCATGGAAAATCTACAAATAAGCCTACTATATGCCTAGCTGAACTATGGTCACTGTAGTAATGGTTCATTTTCATAAGCTGCCAGTGACAGGCTGTTGCACCCATAAAATGAAACATTTGTATTCTGACAGAACATCAACATGAACTTTTAACCTTCAATTTAAATAAATGTAATTGCACAAATGTAGGCTACCATTTCATTTTGTTTACTGTGAAATAACTAACTGTCTTCTGTTAAGCATTCTGGGCTGCGTTTCCCAAAAGCATCAAGGGTTTCTTACGACACTAAACGCAGCCCTGTGTGAATGTAGTGTCGGCAGTGAGCGAACGCTCTCTGTGATCGATTGGTTCTGACTTAAAGCATTTGCGTTTTCAGATGAGCAGGAAAATACTTCACACTACAAATTATTCGCTAACATAGGTTATTTGTCCAATTCAATGCATATTGTATGCATTAAATGTACTGTTAAATAAACAAAATAACTGGTAAAAAAAAAGCCTACCTTAGTATCGATATTTTAATTTGAGTATCGATACTTTCAATACTCAACGTCAGTATCGATATATCGATACTTCATATCGATCTGCCCATCCCTACTTAAAACATTCAGCAGTAAAAAATCAAACCGTAAAGCTTACCTCTCGAGAGCTGTTCTTTTGGCCGAAATGGACTCTACAGCCATGACTGACAGCTTTAACAGTAAAGAGGAACTCCATGACGTAAGAGGAAATGATGTGTTTGGAAACTGTTTGGAAACTACTGTTCCAGGCCAGTGGCTGAAATTACCTCCACGCCATTTACACCTGTGCTAAATTTAAATTACCTATTTGTTTAAAACCTAAACCTTGTTGAAATTCACCTTTTAATTACATAAACTGGGGAAGTGAACAAACTACCACAAAAGTAACCGAAACATCTTTGACATTATCTGATCTGCTATCAATAGCTATTCGTGTTGATGGTGACATAGATTATATTTATGTGCATTGGCGGAAACATTACAAATAGCGCTTTTAGCAGAGAAATGAAGAGTGCGTATTGATGCTTTAAGATCTGACAGAGTTCATAGTTGTAGTACTTGTATTGCTGTGTTTGCATTTGGTTCCAGTATATTGTGTGGTATTTGATAACTTTTGGAGTTTGTACTGTATGAAATGCAGTGTAATCTTAGAGGTTGTCTTGTTATTGTTACTGTAAAAAGTAAGCACTAAACTTCTCTGGTCCTGGTAATTTGTTCAGTTGTCAAGACAATGATATATATCATTTGACTCATATAGCGTTTAAACACGTCTCCATTACATTAAATATTAGCTTTCACAATCTATTGCCAGCATATGTGCAATGCCACAGTTTTGACAAGACAATTTGATTCGTACTTTAGTATACAACAAAATCAAAAATATACTGACATAGATTGTAAATGAACAACAGTGTGTTATTAAAGGGCACCTATAATGCCCCTTTTACAAGATGTAATATAAGTCTCTGGTGTCCCCAGAATGTGTCTGTGAAGTTTCAGCTCAAAATACCCCACAGATCATTTATTATAGCTTGTCAAATTTGCCCCTATTTGGGTGTGAGCAAAAACACGTCGTTTTTGTGTGTGTCCCTTTAAATGCAAATGAGCTGCTGCTCCCGCCCCCTTTCCAGAAGAGGGCGGAGCTTTAACAGCTCACGCTTCGGTTGCTCAACAACAACAAAGCTGGAGAATCTCACGCAGCCAAAATGAGGATTGTCAGTAACGGTGTTCAGCCTTACATTGTTCAGACACTGATGGAGAGACTCAGGAAGAAGTTACAACTTTTAGAATGAAACTGGACGTTTCTGAATTGTTAGTGGATACATTTATGTAGTTGCTGTGGAGTTGATTCAACTCATCCACTAGCATGTGCCGTTATGTTAATCTTTTGTGCAAATCCAGTGTTGAATTGATCCTCGTTTGTGAAGCAGTCCGGCGTAAAATGATGGCATGACAACAACACTCTACTACAACAACTCTTCCTCTTCTCTAAAGCAGCCCAACATGGCCCTGCCCCCTTTGTTGTGTGTTCTCGGGGGCGGGGTTTATGTAAATATTAGGGTTTGTGATGTCACTAACCCGGGAAGTAGCTCGCTGTAGTCCCTACCAGCCGTTTGTTGTAGTCCTTAAACAGCAAATCCTTTAAAAGAAAATCTCTCTCTTTGCATTGAACTCTGAGCGTCGTAACTTTGCAGATGTTGTTTATGATCAAACAGCAACATTACACACTAACTAAAGTTAAAAAAGTGAAATCATAATCAACCACCCCTTGCGACTGACTGTACAAATAGCTTTGACTCAAAATCTGAGGTATATTTTTTACAGACTGCCGAAAGCTACAGAAAAGAGAAGCAAATAGATCACTGCAGTTCACAGAAATAACTGGACTCCAGGCAGAGAAACATGGATTTGTTATCATTTTGTGTCAAATTTTGGGGTAAAATCATACCCTATATATTGTAGCCTATTGTTATATATTGTTTTGACATCTCATCAATTAAATATTTACCATCTTATATTGTGCATAATCTGGTGTTTTAAATAAACACTGACAAAAACTATACAAGTTTTAGGGCTGGACGATATAACATTGATATAGCCTAACACCTACCTATATTGTATTTATATAAAGCATTCGCAGGCAGATTTGCTTTATGTGTTTCCCCGGCATCGAAATCAGGCACATATAAATGTCAGGAAACACGATTCCTGGCTGCATGTCAATATCCATGGATTAGGTTTCTTTGACATAAGGAACACTTTAAAGCCCAACCTTTAGTGTAACTGTTTGTTTTACTCACGTTTTCGCAGTTTCCCCTATTAAATCCAGTCATGCAGCAGGTTCTTTTGCCACTCAGTCCAGCTGAGGGAGCGCATTCCTGCGGGAAAGTGACGTCAGTGCATACCCTCTATACACAAAGTAGTTGGTCTGTTGTCTCATTCAGAGGGGTTTATTATATGACATTTCATTCACATGATACAGTATCACTTCCACATCACACAATAATGTAGTAGGAATGTCATGTTAGTTCCTCTTTTTTAATGTATTTTTATCTGTAGTTGTTTCTGTTTCATCTTCTTCAGTAGTATGAATGGGGATTCTATAGGAATTGATCAGATTAGGAAATGTAACATTGAAATCATTGCACTGATGGCCTACAGCATCCATAGCCTGACACTGGCATTTATACTTGCATCAAGAATAATATTTTACTCTGACTGGTCATTTCAAGTTCAATTTTGGTGTCTTAATTAGGGACGCACCATATGAAGTTTGGCAGATACAGATAACCGATAATTCTTTATATTTGAAAGCCGATAACCGATATATTGGCCGATAAATCTAAATCCAAATAAATTTACATAATTTATATAATTTTTAGCCTGAAGTCTCATCATTAACCCTTGTATGGTGTTCGGGTCTGTGACCCGTTTTCATTTTTTATCAAAATAAAAATGATACAATTAATTATTTTTCAAACTCAGACTCATTGGCCGTGGCTCATTTTCTGTGAAGAACATATATCAGAACACATTTTCAATGACCACACACTCTACACCCCCCTACACATTTATATTACATACAGGATCTTCAGAGGGCTGTTTCATAAAAGACGCTAAGAAAAGCGAGGATTAAACTCCAAAACCTGACTTGGATGAACCTAACAAATGAGTTGGGACTAAAGCGGTTTCATAAAAGGTAATTGAAGTTCTCGCAGTCCCGCTAATTCGATCCAGGTTTACCTAGTCAAGATAATTGCGCGTGCACGCTTTTCTTAAGCAGCCCTAGAGGTCGATCATGATCAAATTGATCCACCATAGGAAACAGCATACATTTTGAGCTATTTTATGCATTTGAGACATGGTGTTTTCCTCAGTGCATAACTTACTTTTCACAAGTTTATTCTCCATCTGTAAATGTTAGAAAGTCATGCAAATATTTCCATTTTGCTGCTAAACTTCACAGTGAAGGAGCGCTAAACAGACGGGACGCAATAGAAGCGCAATAATTCTGACTAAAATATACATTTTGCTAAAATATTTGATGTTGGACATTAAATGTGCCTTATCTACAATTTTAAACCTACAAGTAAGTGTATTTTTATGATAGTAACTGTAAATGGACTAATGGGGTAAATCAATATACTGTAGGCCAACTACTGAGTTTGGATTCATCTTACCAATTAAAATTTATTCTGTGCATATTTATTTTAATTTTTAATTTGTGATTTTAATTTCTGCTCTTCTAATAACCATAAAAGGTACTACAGCTGCCAAACAAAACCAGAGAGAAATGTATTCATATATTTTAAAACAATCTAATTAAATCTTGGGCACAAAACATTTAGCCAGTAATAAAAGAAAACCTGTAGGTTACACACACACACACACATATATATATATATATAGAGAGAGAGAGAGAGAGATAGTCAAACCAAAAATTATTCAGACATTTTTTATATATTTTTACTAGTGGGTGCAGGACACTGTAGTTCATTTATGTAAGTGAGGATAGCAAAATAAAGTAAACTGTGACATATTATACCCAACAATTCTTCATACAGTGGACTACCAGTAAAATTGATAAAAATTTGGAACCAGTTTGACCTGTTATTTGACCACTTTGCTTAAGTGTTATCTGACATAATTAAGATTAATTTCTGACAGTTTAACTCTGAGATCTTGTCATATTTTATTACCATTTTTTTAAACTATTCAACTAAAGTGAATAAACTGTATTAATGAATAAAATGTTCAAGGTGTCTGAATAAATTTTGGTTTGACTGTGTGTATATACAGTGGGTACAGAAAGTATTCAGACCCCCTTAAATTTTTCACTCTTTGTTATATTGCAGTCATTTGCTAAAATCATTTAAGTTCATTTTTTTTCCTCATTAATGTACACACAGCACCCCATATTGACAGAAAAACACAGAATTGTTGACATTTTTGCAGATTTATTAAAAAAGAAAAACTGAAATATCACATGGTCCTAAGTATTCAGACCCTTTGCTGTGACGCTCATATATTTAACTCAGGTGCTGTCCATTTCTTCTGATCATCCTTGAGATGGTTCTACGCCTTCATTTGAGTCCAGCTGTGTTTGATTATACTGATTGGACTTGATTAGGAAAGCCACACACCTGTCTATATAAGACCTTACAGCTCACAGTGCATGTCAGAGCAAATGAGAATCATGAGGTCAAAGGAACTGCCTGAAGAGCTCAGAGACAGAATTGTGGCAAGGCACAGATCTGGCCAAGGTTACAAAAACATTTCTGCTGCACTTAAGGTTCCTAAGAGCACAGTGGCCTCCATAATCCTTAAATAGAAGACGTTTGGGACGACCAGAACCCTTCCTAGAGCTGGCCGTCCGGCCAAACTGAGCTATCGGGGGAGAAGAGCCTTGGTGAGAGAGGTAAAGAAGAACCCAAAGATCACTGTGGCTGAGCTCCAGAGATGCAGTCGGGAGATGGGAGAAAGTTGTAGAAAGTCAACCATCACTGCAGCCCTCCACCAGTCGGGGCTTTATGGCAGAGTGGCCCGACGGAAGCCTCTCCTCAGTGCAAGACACATGAAAAAACACCTGAAGTTTGCTAAGATGGTGAGAAATAAGATTCTCTGGTCTGATGAGACCAAGATAGAACTTTTTGGCCTTAATTCTAAGCGGTATGTGTGGAGAAAACCAGGCACTGCTCATCACCTGTCCAATACAGTCCCAACAGTGAAGCATGGTGGTGGCAGCATCATGCTGTGGGGGTGTTTTACAGCTGCAGGGACAGGACGACTGGTTGCAATCGAGGGAAAGATGAATGCGGCCGAGTACAGGGATATCCTGGACGAAAACCTTCTCCAGAGTGCTCAGGACCTCAGACTGGGCCGAAGGTTTACCTTCCAACAAGACAATGACCCCAAGCACACAGCTAAAATAACGAAGGAGTGGCTTCACAACAACTCCGTGACTGTTCTTGAATGGCCCAGCCAGAGCCCTGACTTAAACCCAATTGAGCATCTCTGGAGAGACCTAAAAATGGCTGTCCACCAACGTTTACCATCCAACCTGACAGAACTGGAGAGGATCTGCAAGGAGGAATGGCAGAGGATCCCCAAATCCAGGTGTGAAAAACTTGTTGCATCTTTCCCAAAAAGACTCTGTATGAGGCTGTATTACATCAAAAGGGTGCTTCTACTAAATACTGAGCAAAGGGTCTGAATACTTAGGACCATGTGATATTTCAGTTTTTCTTTTTTAATAAATCTGCAAAAATGTCAACAATTGTGTTTTTCTGTCAATATGGGGTGCTGTGTGTACATTAATGAGGAAAAAAAAATGAACTTAAGTGATTTTGGCAAATGGCTGCAATATAACAAAGAGTGAAAAATTTAAGGGGGTCTGAATACTTTCCGTACCCACTGTATATAAGAGACCAGAGTATAGATTCCCAGAGGTCTATATTTTAGTAAATATGGACCTTGGAAAAGGCTCACTGACTTTATTGTGCTTTGACTACACTGGGTAGTTCACAACCATGTCACTTCTGCAGGCTGCATATTACTTTGTCACTCTTTTCATAGCTTTTGCTGGCTCTGAGACACTCCCTTGGTATTTCTCCTGCTCTTTGTCTAGCAAAAAAAATCACTCAACACTAAATTAAAGCTTAAAAATGAAGATCTGATTCTTTCAGGAGCCTTGTCACAGGTCTATTGATTTTGAATTTCTGTGTTACTTTTGCTATATTTTCACACTTAAAACAATGATTTGGTAATCCTCTTGTACCACTGTCCTCTTTTGTGCTCAGAAATAAGTCTCCGGACAGTTCTGTCCCAAGTGCTTCCATTGTTGTCAGCATTAAGTCTGAGAATGATTCAGTGGGCTATACACCACTTAATTTTTCAGAAATTACTTCTCTTTAAATTATTTGATTCATCATACTTTTTAATAAAAAAAAAAATGCTTTAAACTTACACCAATTTATCTTATTTTTTTTTATTTAGTGTGTGTGTGTAGATAGATAGATAGATAGATAGATAGAGATTAATAAAGTCAAATAATTGTATGTGAGAGAGTCAGCTGTAATATCACTGCGTTTCTATTGGTCAGTGTTGGAGGAGCTCAGCTTAGCCTGACAGTTAGCCTGACCCAGACCAGGTTAGTTTCCCAGCATAAGTTGCCAGAGTAACTGAGTTTGAACTAACTTAAGTTTGTTTTATGAAACAGAATTTGCTGACAATAAGTCTGACTAACTAAAATAAGCCTGGCTTGTTTTCTAATCTTGTTTTATGAAACAGCCCTCGGGTCCACTGGACCCGGAGCTAATAAAAGTGTGGAAATTGTAGGTGCTGTGAACCTTCACTCTGTCATCCTCCTGTCTGGGCTGTTAGAGTGTGTGTGTGTGTGTGTGTGTGTGTGAGTGTAAGTGTGAGTTTTGTGTTTCTGCCCCTGCAGTTCCCGCACAAGGTTGAAATGTTGCTGCAAAATTCAACCACCAACACCGTCTGCTCTCACTTTCACACACATTTTACCCTCTGTCTTGCCAATCTTTATTTTCTCATACTCTATACCAGCTGCAAACTGGGGGTGGGACACAATAAATATAGCTTTGCCAATGTGGTTCCTTATCACAACTGATCAAGATGGCCAAAACATTTGCTGCTCAGAGGGCCTTGCAATTGATTTTGGAAGAGAGAGAGAAGCTTTTGAGGATGTAGAGGAAGAGGTTTCATAATGTGAGGATCACATTTCTGAAAGTTCAGAGTCTGACAGTGACTTTGAAGAAGAGGATGCCAGTGGGGCACTGGGCACCCACCGGCAGAAACATAAATCGGCACCTATGGTCTCATCATTAACCCTTGTATGGTGTTCGGGTCTGTGACCCGTTTTCATTTTTTATCAAAAGAAAAATGGTACAATTAATTATTTTTTCAAACTCGGACTCATTGGCCGTGGCTCATTTTCTGTGAAGAACATATATCAGAACACATTTTCAATGACCACACACTCTACACCCCCCTACACATTTACAGTGGGTACAGAAAGTTTTCAGACCCCCTTAAATTTTTCACTCTTTGTTATATTGCAGCCATTTGCTAAAATCATTTAAGTTCATTTTTTTCCCTCATTAATGTACACACAGCACCCCATATTGACAGAAAAACACAGAATTGTTGACATTTTTGCAGATTTATTAAAAAAGAAAAACTGAAATATCACATGGTCCTAAGTATTCAGACCCTTTGCTGTGACACTCATATATTTAACTCAGGTGCTGTCCATTTCTTCTGATCATCCTTGAGATGGTTCTACGCCTTCATTTGAGTCCAGCTGTGTTTGATTATACTGATTGGACTTGATTAGGAAAGCCACACACCTGTCTATATAAGACCTTACAGCTCACAGTGCATGTCAGAGCAAATGAGAATCATGAGGTCAAAGGAACTGCCTGAAGAGCTCAGAGACAGAATTGTGGCAAGGCACAGATCTGGCCAAGGTTACAAAAACATTTCTGCTGCACTTAAGGTTCCTAAGAGCACAGTGGCCTCCATAATCCTTAAATAGAAGACGTTTGGGACGACCAGAACCCTTCCTAGAGCTGGCCGTCCGGCCAAACTGAGCTATCGGGGGAGAAGAGCCTTGGTGAGAGAGGTAAAGAAGAACCCAAAGATCACTGTGGCTGAGCTCCAGAGATGCAGTCGGGAGATGGGAGAAAGTTGTAGAAAGTCAACCATCACTGCAGCCCTCCACCAGTCGGGCTTTATGGCAGAGTGGCCCACGGAAGCCTCTCCTCAGTGCAAGACACATGAAAAAACACCTGAAGTTTGCTAAGATGGTGAGAAATAAGATTCTCTGGTCTGATGAGACCAAGATAGAACTTTTTGGCCTTAATTCTAAGCGGTATGTGTGGAGAAAACCAGGCACTGCTCATCACCTGTCCAATACAGTCCCAACAGTGAAGCATGGTGGTGGCAGCATCATGCTGTGGGGGTGTTTTTCAGCTGCAGGGACAGGACGACTGGTTGCAATCGAGGGAAAGATGAATGCGGCCGAGTACAGGGATATCCTGGACGAAAACCTTCTCCAGAGTGCTCAGGACCTCAGACTGGGCCGAAGGTTTACCTTCCAACAAGACAATGACCCCAAGCACACAGCTAAAATAACGAAGGAGTGGCTTCACAACAACTCCGTGACTGTTCTTGAATGGCCCAGCCAGAGCCCTGACTTAAACCCAATTGAGCATCTCTGGAGAGACCTAAAAATGGCTGTCCACCAACGTTTACCATCCAACCTGACAGAACTGGAGAGGATCTGCAAGGAGGAATGGCAGAGGATCCCCAAATCCAGGTGTGAAAAACTTGTTGCATCTTTCCCAAAAAGACTCTGTATGAGGCTGTATTACATCAAAAGGGTGCTTCTACTAAATACTGAGCAAAGGGTCTGAATACTTAGGACCATGTGATATTTCAGTTGTTCTTTTTTAATAAATCTGTGTCTTTCTGTCAATATGGGGTGCTGTGTGTACATTAATGAGGAAAAAAAATGAACTTAAATGATTTTAGCAAATGACTGCAATATAACAGAGTGAAAAATTTAAGGGGGTCTGAATACTTTCCGTACCCACTGTATATTACATACAGGATGTTCAGGTCCACTGGACCCGGAGCTAATAAAAGTGTGGAAATTGTAGGTCCTGTGAACCTTCACTCTGTCCTCCTCCTGTCTGGGCCTGCTGTTAGAGTGTGTGTGTGTGTGAGTTTTGTGTTTCTGCCCCTGCAGTTCCCGCACAAGGTTGAAACGTTGTTGCAAAATTCAAGCACCAACACCGTCTGCTCTCACTTTCACACACATTTTACCCTCTGTCTTGCCAATCTTTATTTTCTCATACTCTATACCAGCTGCAAATTGGGGGTGAGACACAATAAATATAGCTTTGCCAATGTGGTTACCACAATATACATGCACCAAGTGCAAGAAGTACATATGCAACACACACACACACACAGTAAACTCTGCCCCTCATGCGTTGTATAGGCCGGTATCAAAAGGCAGTGTGTTCAGTGGGGCTGATGTGTGGTTTAGACTGACATGGTTACTGTGTGTGTTCAGCTTGTGTTTTGTGTAAACTGACCTAAATGGGTTAAATTTCTAATGTTCCAATAATAAAAAAAATAGTCATGAAAAACCTTGCTTCATTTGTAAATTTGTTGATTTTTTTTCCACTACTATCCTGATAATTGATTTTCTTTTATTATTACATTTTATTAAAAAACAAACCAAAACCGGGTGGCACTTTAATAAATGTGATCAAACAAAGGTAAAGTATGCTGTTTATATTGCTTGTAATTGGGATGAAGTAAACATTTGTTGAGTATTTTAACATAAATTGTTTGACTGTGTTGAATTGAAAACCCAAAAATGCCCATGAACACGGGCTGAATAACAAAAATATGAACACCACACAAGGGTTAAAAGCCATGTCCCAATCACACAATTCTAATGTAGCTTATATGACAGACTTGTGCTGCACTTGTTGCACTTAACTGTATTATCCATATTTCAAGCAATTTAAAACCATCATGATGAAGTGCACATCTGAAGTGTCTCACCTGAAAGAAATAATCCATTATTTATCGCTTTAATATATCGGCCAAATTTTCTTATCAGGCCGATACCGATAACATTAAAAATGAACATATATCAGCTGATACCAATTGACTAACATATCCAATTAAAAAAACAAAAACACATCAGGCTTAGCCCAAATCAATTAATTTATATTTATTCTACAGACTGGTCAAGGGAAACAAAGATGAATGAACATGTATTAGGAAGCCCTTCATGGGCTGATGTCTTCATGGAGAGACAGGCTTCAGACCTGCAGCAAACACAGAGTCTCTGCTGAGCGTTCAGCACACTGTCAGTGCTCCGACTTCTTTGGAGGGAAGAAAGCGTACTCCACCGCCAGAGCCACCGCGAACGCTACGAACCCCGTCCTGAACCCACGCAGGAGGACATCTTTGAAGGTGACCGGGACGCCGAAGCTGCCCGTATATCTCCACGCCTCATTCCTGCAACAACAGAAACACTGTCATCCTTCAGCCCTTTCATAATGCCCTGCTTTATAATAAAAAAGGCTTTACTTAAGCTAAATTAACATATGTTATAAAAAAAGTCTTCTAAACATGCAAGAATGATAAAAGTGAAAGCTGATCAGACGAAAGTAAATGCACTGAAACCTGCACTTTTAGAGAATCTCTGTTCAGTTTAACCAGTTTTTATCATTCTTATATTACGAAGGGATGGGCCGACTATATGCATCATATACACAACCAACTAAAAGTCAGTAATAATTAAGATTTTTTTTAAGTATCTTCTGCTGACCAAGGCTGCATTTATCTGATCAGAAATACAGTAAAAAGTGAAATATTATTACAATTTAAAACAGCTGTTTTCTATGTGAATGTATAGTGAAATGTAATCTATTCCAGTGATCAAAGCTGAATTTTCAGCATCATTACTCCAGTCTTCAGTGTCACATGATCCTTCAGAAATCATTGTAATATGATGATCTGCTTATTATTATCAATGTCTTGATTATTGATTTTTGCTGCTTAATGTTTTTGAGGAAACCATTTTTCACTGTTTAACCATTTTGAATAGTAACCAATCACGGTTTACACAGCAATATTAATCAGCACAACTGTTTTCAACATTGATAATAATCATAAATGTTTCTTGAGCAGCAAATCATCATATTAGAATGATTTCTGAAGGATCATGTGACACTGAAGACTGGAGTAATGATGCTGAAAATTCAGCTTTGATCACAGGAATACATTACATTTTAACATATATTCACATAGAATACGGCTATTTTAAATTGCAATAAAATTTTGGTGTCTTGGTGAGCATGAGACAAAAAAATAAATAAATAAAAAAAATTTAATAATCCAAAACTTTTGACCGGTACTGTATATGTATACACATCTAGTTGTGGACATTGATTTTCACTGTATTTTGCAAGACTGATCTGAGACCAAGAAACAATGAACATTTGTGGTGTACAACAATCATAACTGAAAAACAACGGTGTTAAATGAGTTATAAAGCAGGCTGAGAACATTAGTATGATTAAAAATCAATTATTAAGCTCAGAAGTCATTTGCATGTCGTAGAAGACTCTGGGCAAACAATTCAGGAGCAACTAGCAAGGAGGGATATAATATCTGACAGTGTATGACATCTCACCGAGCCCAGGGGTCCCTCAGTCCTCTCCGGGCGAGCCTCTGCTGGGTCACTTCCAGCGGCGTCCCTTCCCACTTCCACACTCTGTAGTCCGGCATGGACAGTTTGCCGTGTCCGTGTCCATGATCCCCACCCATGCCTGCTGCTGAAACACCTCACGATTATTAATGCAACATATGCAGAAATAAAACAGCTTCGCAGTGTCTGTCACTCTTGTTCAACACATTTAAGAGCGTAAATAATCCAAAACAACCAGTTCGAGTCACTCAACTCACCTGAATCACTCATGAACGAGTCAAGTGTGTCACATTAGAGAAACATTCAAAACGTGGGATTAAAATGTAGCATAAAACCTGTGTATGGTGGCGGTTAAATACATGTTGAGAATGAGATGGCAACTGACCAGTTTAGTTGTAGTTGAGTGGTTATGTTTAATTAATTAGCTGTTCAGTCGTGTTAACAGTGACTGAAGTGTTCAGATACACACAAACACAACACAAGCGAAGGCTGCAAACAAACACCGACTCTGATGCTGTTTTCGGCACCAAATAAATACATTGTCCAGTGTAAGAGTTAAAATTGCATAAAAGCGGTGTAAATAATTTGGTTGTGTGTTAAATGGCAGCATAAGTTACCTTTTTAAAGCAAAGTGACCTCCAACAGGAACGCGCAAGCTAAGTTGAACGTTCCTAGTTTCTACTTCCGGTGAAACGTCACTGTACAATCGAAATAAATACGAAGAAACTGATAAGCATATATTTATACAAATATATATAACAATTATAAATTGTTATTACAAGAATTTCATTTTAAATATTTTAAAAAAAATAAATAAATATCCAATGGTTTAAGAAAACAATGACAGAACTTTTATTTTGACGTGTTATCCAACCTCTTGTTCACGTGTATGAATGGTCGAAAGGCGCATGCGCACTATCAGTTTCCAAATCAATGGACAGGGCAAAATCGTGACCATGGTAGTTTTATCGAAATGACCGGTCTTATTTATTTATATGTTCACTTTATAAACGTAGATGTCCTGTCCGTAAGCAGCAGCGTGAGTACATTTATACATACTGATTTCAGACAGTCACCTTGTGACAGGACACGAGCGCAACAACTCCAGCCGGTTGTTTTCCAGCTCATATTCACTGTATTTAAGTGTACTGTGAGGATGGGAGTCGTCCTGCGGAACCTGCAGAATGTGGTTCCTCTGAGGCGCGCCAGACTGCGCAAAGACGTGGAGATCCTCAGACACATATTCGGCGTGCAGAAGTTTGACCTGGGCATCATCTGTGTGGACAACCGCAAGATCCAGCGGCTCAACCACATCTACAGGAAGAGGAACCAGCCCACGGATGTGCTGTCCTTCCCTTTCTATGAGGTACAGCCAAAGACACGCTTCATCCTGGGGCTGTACGCCTTCTTCATCGACTGCAGGAAGTACATGGCCAAATATATTTTATTATATTGACAGGTGGCTGGAGCATGTCAGTTTTAGGTGGCAGTTAACTAGACCATGTCTGTGGAAGCTTGTTTCTGCCACGGAATAATAATTATTATTATTATTATTAAGGTAATGATGAGTTTATCTCTCACTTCTGGCTTTTCTCGGAATTGCGAATTTATCTCAAAATTCTGAGTTAATTGCGACTTTTTATCTCACAATTCTGACATTTTCCCTTTAGAATTATGAGTTTGTATCTTACAATTTGGACTTTATAACTCACAATTAATTTGTGAATTTATCTAAAAATTCAAAGGGGAAGAAAAGTTAATCGTGACTTTTTTTTTCTCAAAATTTTGACTTTTTCTTGCAGTTGCGAGTTTTTCCTTTCACAATTCTGATAAATTAAGAATTGAAAGTTAAAAATGTTAATTAAAAAAGGTAATTCTCAGAATTGCGAGTTTATATCATATTTGGACTTTATAACTCAATTGTGAATTTATCTAAGAATTCTGAGGAAAAAAAAAGGTAATTGCCACTTTCTCAAAATTCTGACTGATTTTTATTTATTTATGAATTCGCATTTATAAAAGCTACTTAAATATCCTAACTGAACTAAGGCCTAATCCTGGCTTAATCTAAGCCCTGTCTGTGAAACCAGACCTATAACTCAGAATTGCAAGTTTTATCTCAATTCTGAGGGGAAAAAGTCAGAATTGTGAGATACACATGCAATTCAGTTTTTATTAATGCAATTCTGACTTTATTTCTTGAAATTGCGAGTTTATATCTTACAGTTTGGCCTTTATAACGCACAATTCTGAGTTTATATTTTACATTTCTGAGAAAAAGTTAATTGCGAGAAACTTTGCTATCCGACTTTCCCTCAGAATTGAGATTTAAACTTGGATTTGCAATTTATAAAGTCGATTTAAAAAGGTGATTGTGAGTTATCTCACACTTCAGGCTTTTCTCGCAATTGCAAATTTATATCTCATAATTCTGAGAAAATGGTAATTGCGACTTTTTTCCCTCAGAATTGCGAGTTTACATCTTACAGTTTGGACTTTTATAACTCACAATTGTGAATTTATCTAACAATTCTGAGAAAAAAGGTAATTGTGACTCAAAATGTTGACATTTTGCATTTTTCTAATTCTGAATTTTTTTTTCTCAGAATTGCAATATATAAATTAAGAATTACAAGTAAAAAGTCAATAAAAAATATATAATTGTGAGTTTTTCTCCCACAATTCTGACTTTTTTTTTTTTTATTAATTGTGACTATAACTCGCAGTAATGAATTTCTCTGAATTCTGAGGGGAAAAAAGATAATTGCGATTCTCTCAAAATTCTGACTTTTTCTTGCAATTGCGAGTTTTTCCTCACAATTCAGTTTTTTTTTTCTTCTCAGAATTGCGATATGTAAATTAAGAATTGCAAGTGAAAAAGTCTATCAAAAAGGTAATTGAGTTTTTCTCTCACAATTCTGACTTTTTTTTAACCAGTTGCGAGCTTATCTCACAATCTGGACTTTATAACTCATGATTGTGAATTTCTCATAATTCTGAGGGGGAAAAAAGGTAATTGCGAGTTTATACAATTATACAATTGAGGAAAAAGTCAATTGTGAGAAAATTTGCTATCCGACTTTCCCTTAGAATTGAGATTTAAACTTGGAATTGCAAGTTACAAAGTCAGAATTGTGAAATATAAACTTGTAATTGCAAAAAAAAAAGTCAAAATCGAGAAATCACAATTACCTTTTTTATCCATTCATTCTGTGAAGGAAACAAGCTTCTCTACATGTCTGAGCAGTTAAAAATAAAATAAAGGAAACAATGTCTGAAGTGTGTTTCATTGTCCCAGGATCTGAGGCCAGGCAAGATCCCATGTGTCCTGCAGAGAGACGAGTATAACCTAGGGGACATCTTCTTAGGTGTGGAGTACGTGATGCAGCAGTGTAAAGAGACGTCCCAGGATCTTCATCAGACTCTTACAGTAAGACTGTTTACACTTACAGCCTGACACAGATCTCATGAAGGTTTGTCACATGTCTCTGTGTCTTTGTTGTGCAGGTGGTCACAGCTCATGGAATCTGCCACTTACTTGGATACAGACATGAAAGTGAAGAGGACTGGAATGAGGTACGACACACTTTACCAGTTACATGGCATAAGAGCACTGACTCTAGCCTGTCATATCTCTCCAACACAGTGTTCGACAATATAATCACAATATTTCCCTGAAACTGGGTGTATTGATACTTAATAACAATGCATTTTGTGATCTTCAGGAACTGTAGGTTCATCAATAAACAATAGTTAATGAGGGGGAAAGAAATATGATTGCAGTGTACATCCTGATTTAGTTTTATAGCATTTTAATAGAGATTAGGGTTGGATTATTGTATTAATTTAAGTCCTGGTTGCCGTGGCTGAAAGCACGTTCTCATTCATTAATGTGTCACTATACAGGGGACACCGGGCCAAAGTCAAACTTTCTATTCCAGTGATTATTCCTCAGAGTGGGTTTATATTTTAAAGGCAGTTTTAGTATATTAATCTGCACTACAGTGAAGCCATTGAGTTGTTATTTCCCAAGGGGGAAAAACATACATCTCATCGAAACAACAGCAGGGCGTGTTGTTGCTATACGAACTAGATGATTAAAATGGAAATCTGCCATTAAAGGGATACTTCATCCAAAATTTAAAATGATCCCATGATTTACTCACCCTCAAGCCGTCCTAGGTGTATATGACTATCTTCTTTTAGACAAACACAATTGGAGTTACATTAAAAAATATCCTGGCTCTTCCAAGCGTTATAATGAGGGTAGGAATCGCAGGGTACCTCACCGATAATATCACGATACAGCGATTCTGTGATGAGTGCAGGTTCTCTCTTAAAGTCCAAACTGTTCAAAAACAGCGCAAAAAGTTTTTCAGTCTCTAAATTAAATTTAACATTTTAAATAAATGAAACCCCTTAGGCTAGTTAGCTAACTAGTGTCCATTTCCCCTTATTCATGTGTTGAGCGCCACCTTGTAGTAGCAGCACGATGAAAGTGTGCATGTGACGATCCCAGGATATCCTTTGTAAAAGAGTATGGGTGTAACCCCGGCATCCTGGCCAAATTTGCCCGTTGGCCTCTGTCCATCATGTCAGGTGGATGCTGCACATTGGTGGTAGCTGAGGAGAGGAGTACCCAGAAAAGCGCTATATAAAATGTAACAAATTATTTTTATGTTGTTGTCAAACATAAGTAGAAAAGATGGCATCAGATTTTTGGGGTGCTGAATAAAACTATGTTGACAATGTTACGTGACATGAAGTATTTTTATGGTCGAAAAGATCGAAATGAAGACATTTTAGGCACTGAAAAAAAGGATGGATTCCAAAGAACCGGTATTTCCTTTGTGCTGTGCATTGGGGTTGTGAATAATGGCAGTAAAAATAACCACAATTCTTAGAGAATAATCAGAATAATGAAAATTGCATTAACGGAGATTGAAGAGGTTTGCTTGTGTCACGTAAACATCCTACGTTTACATGACAACGATGTACAAAAAAAAAAAAAAAAAAGTTTTTCCTTTGAGTTTTTTGTGTACAGGCGACACTGTCAAAACGATCCTGTTCACACAGATCCATGAAAACGATTAAAAACGCCGTATTCTGCTGTCAGGCCAGTAGATGGCGATGTCACTTTGTAAAGTAACACTACACTATAGACTGAACTCGTAATAAACAGGCACGTCACCATTTTCACAAATTCATGCTTTTGTAGTTTACACGGAGACGATAACAGTATTAACAAAATTTTGCATTTTCAGGCCCCTAAAATTGTCATGTAAACTAATGGCGAAAATGCATTGAAAGTTTTCCATTTTTAGCAGCGTCTTGTAAACGGCCCCCCAAGTCCTTACTCTGATCATTGGAAATAATGACATTGGTGCACATGTAAACGTAGCCAATTAGCCGTGTTTTTTGCTCATTCAGAAGGGTTTTCCTGTTCTCTGACAGATGCAGGAGAAGGAGAGTTACATCCTCAGCGAGTTCAACAGGCTGACGGGCAGCCGCCTCGAGCCCCTCACAAAGAGATGCAGCACACAGGACACGTGACGGACGCAAACTCCCGGACCATCCACGGGGGAACAAGCACATTTGCTGCCAACATGCACTAATGAGAATGCACACTTCTTGAATTAAAACTCAAAGAAACAAGCTGGGTTTTTTTTTTCTAAATAATTTTTATTTTAAAATGTGTTTAAGGAAGTCAAAGACTGAATACTAAGCAATCAAGTAGAGCTTATAGCACTGTTTGAGAAACACAATCTCCAAACCAGCCCCTCTTCCATGAACCTACTCAGACGACCAGAACAGAAGACATGAATAAAGTGGTTACCGAAGACATGAAAACAAGAATGACAGTACAGCATAAATCAGACAGTGACTTACAAACATCCTAAAATAAATAACATCAGCTGACTTCATACGAAGCACAGTCACATTGGATGCTTTCTATATCCAGTAAAGGCGTATGAACATTTCTTCTTTCTGAAGACACATTCAACACGACGGCTGTGCAACTTCACAACGTAAAGCTCTATACAGAAGGAAAACTAAACGCTTCACTAGGTCTGTAGGTGTTGGAGAGGCGATCTTTAAAAAAAGACAAGCTACATCAATACCACTGAGCTTGTTAGATTAACATTTATAAAAGAAGAATAAAACAACAAACAGTCATCAGTAAAGCCTTGAATATAAACCGGTTCTATTCCAAGTCTCTCTCATCGCTGTAGGTCATATAAAAGCCAACTGGCAAAAGCAAATATTGCACCACATTTTCAGCTGCATATCAAACGAGAAACAGACACCCCGTATTCAATATTCCACCCAAACATATACAAGAATAAAGTTTTGTATGCAATAGATCAGGAAGGAAATCTAAAATTTGCAGAGGGGAAAGAAGAAGGGAAACAAAAGATTTCATAGAGAAACAAGCTGATTTCAAATATTTAATGCATAAAAGTTTACCAAAGGGACTTCTCATATTAAAGGCAAACAAAAGAAAAAAAAAAAAATTAAGGGGCAACTTCTTTGATGAAGTTACACCTTTTATGAAACTCAAAATGCTTTCTATATTTATATATTTATTTTTCTTTGCTGTTCCCCATAAACATTTCGCACCTATATGAGTTTCTAGAACATTTACCCATCTAACTGCAAGTCTACAGTAGTTCACAGGGAGAAATGGGAAAGAGAGAAGTGCCCTAAGTAGGGGTGTGTGTGTGTGTGTTTGTGTTTGTGTGTGTGTGTGTGTGGACGGTCTTCAGTAGCTCTGATGAGGGGTGTAGCTTTACCCTCGGCTCAGCTCAGCGATCGTCGGCAGAAGGATCCACGTTGATGGGATGTTGAAGCGTTTTTATAGCGGCTGCAGCACTGTGCGTCCGGCTTCACCGTTCCCTCCTGCCTTCTCCAGCTCAGACAGCTCCTCAAACACGTCTCTGAACACAAACACCTCATCAGACACAAACACCACCATCCTCATAACACACTGGCTCTCACTCATGAACAACTCATTTATCCGCACAGGGAAAACTTACGCATAATTCACAACTAGGGTTGGGTATCGTTTAAATTTTAACGATTCCCATTCTGCTTATGGATTCCGATTCTTAATTTCTTCTTTTTTTTTTTTTTTAATATTTTAAATATATTTATTCTAAGTCTTATTGCAAAACATTTCATTGTGGCTGAATACCATGCCTATGGTTTAAAAATACCATGAAAACAACAAGCCTAACTAATATAAATTTCAAGCATTATTAAAGTCCCCCTATATTCAATTTTTTCCCTCAAAATTCATCTTTAAATCATCAAAATGACATATTTAAACATTTTCCTGTGAAAAAAAAATGTATGCCTTAAAATAGCTTGAATGTAACTACACCCTTGCCTCATTTATTATATGTGAATCTATGAATATGATAATTAGCCCCGCCTCCACTCACTCACACTAGCTTGGAGATCCACTCGGTCAACATTGCACAAGGGCAGTGCTTCCCACACACAGACTTTACCTGGGCGGGCTGCCCAGGTATATTAACGGCAGCCAAAGTATATTTGGTGACACATTTTTGCTTTTCTTGTTTTTATCCTTATACTTTATCCGCCCGAGATAATGAAACCATCCGCGTTCAATTCAGAGGCTGTTCACGTTGCATCTAAAAACGCATGGAAAACGCCAGCCGCGCCACTTTCTCCTCTTTTCAAAAACGCTTGTTGCTAAGCAATCATGAGCCACGTTCTCCATGAAGCTGAAGAAGCACAGTCAGTTAATGATATGCTAAAGCCTGCGCACACATTGATGTGATTGGTTACAAGGTAGTTTGTGACGTCAAACACCAGCGATTTCAAACCGCAGGTTTGAGACCTTTTTTTTTTTTTTTTTCCCGCTGCAGTTTTAAGGAGAAAATACTCAGCAATGGTGTTGACTTATGAATTTGCACATGGTTCATCTTTAAGCATATTAAAAACACCATATAGACATATAAACAACATTAAAAACTTGATTTTCACCACAGGGGGACTTTAAAATTTAGTAAGCCTTTAGTAATTTTGTTTTATTTTTTTTTAAATGTTTATATAGTTTTAGTTTTTAGTTTAGTTAGCATTTTGTTATTTTAGTACTTTAACTAAACGAAAATCAGAAATATCACAAGTTACTGTTGCTGAAATAAAAATAAACTTATTTTATTTCAGCTAGTTTATTTCAGTTGAGGTTTGTTTTAGGATTTTATTTTTAATAAATTTAAATCAACACATTTATAAGGCTGCCAACAGTATGTGATTATTACATACATGTGGCTTCAGTTAACAAATTTTCATAAATGTTAATATGAAAGTTATTGATGAGTCTGTTTGTGACTACATTGGTTCACAGATATGGCACAGATGTGTGCGTATGTACGGTTAGACAGGCTCAACCGAAGGTGTGCGTCACTGAAGAAGAGACTGACTTGTGCATGTAGAAAAAGATGTATCCGCTCCGGTCACGATCCCTCTGAACGGTGGACTCCTGTGTGCGCGAGACGTCCAGATCGTTGTACGTGAGCCACGACTGTTTCTTCATGTCGTAAACATCACTTATATAATGCCCTACAGGCGGAAACACAAACAGCAGCCAGTCAAACATACTGCACTTATTCTGCAGTGCAACAACGAGAACATGAATGTAAAATCAGTCAATACCCGATGAAGAGCTGCTTCCGATGTGACTGACCACACTGATGAGTCTGAAAGAGTTGGGAAGTTCTCCAGTCTACAGAACAAACCATCACAGTCATTAAAACTACACCATGAAAACTGGCACTTCTTAAAGCACAACGAGGGTTTGAGACACACCTCAGCGTTCTTCTTGAGCTCTTCAGCTTCAGCCTCACTGTACTCCATATCCAGACCATCTTCATTGCCAGAGTCGTCATCAGAGCACAGCAGCTCAGGCAGAGAGTTATTGAACTCTACAATGACAGAAACACACACGTTAACACACAAAACACTCACTCAAAGATCATGTGACTCGATCACGTCATACTGACCTTGCAGGCTGAGCTCGGTGGCTCTCTTCAGATCATCATCTTCTCGCATCTCTCTCGCCTCCTGCACAATTAACAGATAATATTCTCTCATTGTACGACAATCATTGTCATGATGTGTTAAGCTGTGCTGGCGTCACAGATGAGCAACACTGGAAAGATACAGCTGATAAGAGGATTGTGCTGAAAAACTAAACTAAATATGTCTGTGCCACTTAACCCACAAATCAAAATAGAGGAAAGCAAAACACATTTTTCATTAAAGTGCCCGTATTATGCGGTTTCAGATATTCCCTTTCCTGTAGTGTTTGTGAATGTAAAAGATCTGCAAAGTTTCAAAGATTAAAGCAAAGATAAATGGAGTTGTCGTCTCTCTAACGAAAGAAGTGATTCTGAACTGAAACAAGTCGTCAGTAATTCAGTCTCACTTCCTGCTGAACATATGTAGGTTTGAAACATTTGCATAATGCCAGTGGTCTTCATTGGCTGCTGGTGAACTTTGACCCTCAAACACTGTAGCTGTATCAGACTACAGCTGTAAGCATTCAACCAATCACAACAGACTGGGCCATCTGACCAATCAGAGCAGATGCTGCAATGATTATTAAGTGTTTTTGATCTTATATGCATGTAAACCTATTGTAGGAGACTCCGAAACAAAATTAACAGCCTTTAAAATAGCATAATTGGGGCACTTTTTGCTTGAAGCAAAACGAAATTGATTCTTCATTAAATGATGTAATGCATAATTACCTCTAAAGTTCGGTTGTGATTCAGTTTATCAGCATATTCTACAAACATGCTGAAGACACAAATGTAATTGGAGGGAGAATTTAGACTTTAGTGAAACACTGACGAAAACAAATAGACCAGGTTTAAAATTCACAGGATCAAGAATTGTAAAATTCAAAGCACAACCCACAACACAAACATTATATAGAGAATGTAGCACTCTTAGATGAAAAGGTTCTATATGGAACATTACAGGGTTCCGTCAGGTGCTTCATTTACAGAAACTTTTTCATCATTGGATCACTTCATGGATTTAGTTTGATCAATTTTAATTCATTGTTAATTGTAGTTAGTTTTATGAATTAAGCAGCTAGTAAACACTATCTCTAGAAAAAAACTGAAATAACCCATTAAACAAGTATTAAACAATTATTTAAAGGGGACCTATTATGCCCCTTTTCACAAGATGTAATTTAAGTCTCTGCTGTCTCCAGAATGTATCTGAAGTTTCAGCTCAAAATACCCCACAGATCATTTATTATATAGCATGTTTTCCAAAAGAGGGCGGAGCCTGTACAGCTCATGCCTCCTATAATCTGCCAAAAACTTTGGTTTTGATTATCATCTCTATCACAGTCACGCTCGTGACATTGCAGTTCTTCGTCATGATGAAAGTTTATTATCTGCACGTGTTTTAAAACCATATCAGTCTAAACTTCTGATATATGGTTTTCTGAGCGCACACAGAGAAAGCTGGTCGTCAGACGGCGCGTCCCGTGAGTATTAAACGAAGTTCTCTTTCATGTGTTATTGCACTTAAACTGTGTGTTTTTGACATAACCTTGTGTGTGTTTGACAAAGTTTACATAACCAGTCGGTTATGTCTGTGAACGTAAACGGCAAGGAGAGAAATCGCATGTGTATATTAGATCTGTGTATTAAAGTGACAGCAGTGTAATATTCAGTACCTACAGCTGTATATGCTGTTAATATGAATCTAACAACAAAATAAAAACTGCTCTTGGTTGAATTACTTTAGTAGCTTTAATGAGAATACATTTCTGTGTACAGCTCACTCAGGGGAGGAGCTATGCTAATAGAGCAGATTCCATCAGCAGTCATGGGTGGAGCTTCTGGAACCGTTCATTTGTTTATGATTTATGGGGATTATAAAATGTTTTTTTTTTTTTTTTAATCATTTAAGGCTGGTTGTTTACACGCGCGTTCAAACACCTCATAAAAGTGAATTTTGCATAATAGGTCCACTTTAAGACATTTCTCCTTACGCTGCTGGATCGTAACCAAGTTGTAAGTACTGCTTCAAAATGCCAAAAGAAGAAACCGGAGCAAAAGACAAAAAAAAAAAAAAGTAAGCAATTTATTGAAAACTGCATTTAAACTCAAACAGGCTGTTCATCAGCTGATCAAAAGTTTAAAGACCATAGCCTTAAAAATAGTGGTTAAACGGATCGTTGTTGATCCGTGATCCATACAGACCAAGCCCCACTATTCGGCACGCATGTGATTCGCAGATCAATTGCAAGTTTAACCGCAATCGAGTGAAAGGTTATCATTTGCACATGTTTTGTCTTGCTAGTTTACACATTAAATAGATATAAAACCATTCCAGTGCTAGAAGAGGCAAAAGAGGATTTCGATATCGCATGCCACGCTGTTTATCAGTGCGCACAGACACGCACACACAGAGAGAGAGGCGCGTTACAGATAGCTCGCAAACTCCAAATTGATTTCTCTTTCACGTCCCCAATGCACTTGGATGGACACATACACGCATTATGTTAGTCAAAATACCCCTCTCGGCAACACACATTATGTCTTAAGTGAATGAGGTGAGAATTCGGATGTGTATCTATCGGATGTGTGCGTGCATGGGGTCTTACTCTTAAAGTGACAGCAACCTATAAATACCTGCTGTTGTCTGTCACGTAAATCAAACAACAGAACAGCTTTAACAAAGTTTACTCTATATTAAATGTATACAGTGAACAGTGTCATTTTACATTTTATTACATTTCTGTACACAAAAATTAATACTACAGTTAGACCTTATACTTTATTTGTAACTTTGTTGTATTTATCTATGCAAGTAATTGGTGTACAGTATTTGTTCTTTTTACAGTCTGTTCACTTGCCTTTAATAATGTATTAGTTAGGCTAGTAGTTTCTGCTGTGGTATCAGAGTAGTTAAAGTGGGTAAAGTAATAAATGCAAAGTTACTCCCCACCCCCTAATTTTTTTTTTTTTGTGCTGATCTGAAAAATGATCCGATCCATGACTTAATAACCGTGATATGATCCGAACTGTGAGTTTTGTGATCCGTTGAACCACTACTTAAAAAGTTATAATCTGCACACACTGCCATGATCTCCTGATGGTAAAGGCAAAAAGGCTTTTTGTCTTTGAACGTGGCAAAAAATGTCTTCAAAGGCCACGTCTCCTCCTACGCCACAAACTTGCCCGTTTGGAATTTGCAAGGGAGCACCAAACATGGGACACTGAAAGGTGGAAGAAAGTTTTATTCTCTAATGTGAAAAAAAGTTAACCTGGACGGTCCTTATGGCTTCCAATGTTACTGGCATGACAAGGAGATCCCACTGGAGATGTTTTCTAGGTGGCAGTGGAGAAGGCTTCATCATGATCTGGGCTGCTTTTTCCTTCAATGGGAAAATGGAGCTTCAGGTTGTGCTGGGGCGTCAAACAGCGGCTAGCTATGTGGACATGTTGCAGTGGGCATCCCTCTTGACTGAGGGCCCTCACCTGAGTGGTAATGACTGGGTCTTTCAACAGGACAACGCTGCAGTTCACAACGCCCGCCTGATGAAGGACTTCTTCCAGGAGATTAACGTCGCTCTTTTGGACCATCCTGTGTGTTCCCCTGATCTAAATCCCACCGAGAACGTTTGGGGACGGATGGCATGGAAGTTTACAAAAATCGGACATCAGTTCCAGATCATGGATGCCCTTCGTGAAGCCCTCTTCACCACATGGAGCAACATTCCCACCAGCCTCCTGGAAACAGTCGCATCAAGCATGCCGAAACGAGTGTTTGAAGTGAGGCTGGTGGGAACGGTGGGGCTACTCACTACTGAGTCCTTTTTTGACACACTTAGTTCTGTTTTTTTTGGGCTATGGTCTTAAAACTTTTGATCAGCTGATGAACAGCTTGTTTGAGTTTAAATGCAGTTTTCAATAAATTGCCTACTCTCCATTTTTTGTTTCTTGCTCCCGTTTCTTCTTTTGGCATTTTGAAGCAGTACTTACAACTTGGATATGATCCACCAGCGCGAAATATGAATACTTGTAATGTTTCCCCCGGTCTTAAGATTTTGTTAGAGATTTTATATATATATATATATATATATATATATATATATATATATATATATATATATATATATATATATATATATATATATATATATATATATATATAAAAAAATAGGTTCTTTTCCCTAAGAAGAGTGTAGAGAGGTGTATCGTGGGCCTTACGTGTTCCTGCAGGCTCTGTGCGAGAGCCTGCTGCAGCTCCTGCTCCTCTCGTTCCTGCTCTAGACTGTACTGCTGCACCCAGTCCAGCTCTCCCTGCACTCCTTCAGGCGTCTGGTTCTCCTTATTCTCATCCATGGTCAGATCTAGAGACTCCAGAGCATCTACACAGACCAAACAGACAGCTCGTTTTCAAAGCTGAGAATATACACAATACTGCATGTCGTCATGAAGTCTACTGGCATTAAATCTAGTTAACATGCATTAGTTTAGAGTTGTGTACCTGCAGGCTGTTTCTCTCCATCCAGCAGGTCCAAATGATGAGTCAGGTCCTGTCCGTCAGCATCTCCAAACCCCGTGTCAGGGCTGCTGGTCGGCTCGTCATCAGGGCATCCGGACAGACTGGTGTCGTGTCGACTCATCTCCAGCACAGCTGCTAGCATCTCATCATCATTGATGGTGTTAAACTCGGAGTGCTCATTGTGCTGCACCTGAGGGGGAAAAGGAGGTTAGATGTGGAGAGCAAGTTGGTCCAATTCATTTTGGCGATTATTTAAATGCATGCACTCCCGTTCAAAAGTTTGGGGTCAGTAAGAATTTTCCTTTGTAATTGGCTGCTTCACTTCCCACAACCGCTGTAAGCGGTCGACCAACCACAACAGACTGGACCATCTGACCAATCAGAGTAGATCTATCACAACAGACTGGGTCATAAGTGCTTCAGCGCACGCATAAAGCTTACAGCAGCACACCGGTAAAAGTGATTATGAATGTGGCATGAATAAAAACAGAAGGAGACTGTCAGAACATTAATAATTTATTGATAAACTAGTGCTTTATGTGTTTTCAGCTGCAATGAAGAAGTCAAGTATGCTGACTCGTCATCACCGCAGTAGTGGGCACGCCACGTTTCATACGGATTACATAATCTGAGAATATTTGTTTTAGATTGGTTCATATATAAGTAGACATTAAGTTTTCCATAAATATATTTCTCATGTCTGTGAGGCAAGTATATGCTGAGTTTTGGTTCATTTTTATGACACGCTCAAGTTCACTTGAGACCGAGACGGCAGAAAGCTCATCCTGTTTATTTTCATTATTTTACTAAAGCACAACGTTTTGTTGTTATTGAGAGTTTACAGAAATAAAAGCAAACCATTTACCGTTTCAAATGTTGCATTATTCTTATCTTTATGACCAAAAATGATTTATTTTAAAGTTAAATGCAAGTGAATGCACTGGTGCCTCCACGTCATGCAGTAAGCGCTCTCTACACAAATACTTAGATATGAGCCTAATAATAGCGCACATTTATCTAGGTTAACGTTAGAGCGAGCAAACTTGTAAAGTTGCTACTACTGTTTCAAGTGATAAGCCATATTTGTTGATATAATGCGAATGTAATAGGCAAATGTTTGGATTTCCTGCCATTAACGATCTGTCCATCATAGACTGCGTGATTTCTACACTTCCTGTGGAGTTTGTTTTTCTTCGACTAATACCCATTTTGGTCAACTAAGCCTCTTCTCGTCAACTAACGATTAGTTGGCTATTAGGGGGCAGCCCTACACATGGTACAAATATTCAAATATTTCTGTGGTACAAATATTCATATCACAGATAAAAGTTTGCACTGATGTCTATGGTAGTGATCAAAATAAAGCAAATCACCTTTTGAAAGCAACTTGATGATTCAAATAACAATTATATCAATTACACCATTACAACAGTAGGTGGCGACAAGTGACTGTTAAAAAAAAAAAAACGTGTCATTGAAACATTAATTCAAGAGATTCATTCTAAAACGCTGATTTATCCAGTAATGAAACATGTGAAGTCTTTGAGAGTAATTGAATCATTTTGATGAAACAGTTTTTAAATAACATTCTGATTAATTAAACATTTTAAATAGACTGCAGCAATTAACATCTTGTCAGAACCTCCAATAAATTACATGTTATTTTGTTTAGCTGTCTCTTCAGAATTGTGGGAGAATTTTGATCTCTGTTCAAAACAAAAAAAATTGTGATTCTCAATTTCACCAGAATCGTGCAGCTCTACCATCGGGCAGTCCTTATTTTTCAAGCCCTGCACACAAAGATTTTCACAAAATATGAAGCAGGTCTTAAAATCTATAATTTGCCAAATGTAGGACTGTTTTAAATTCTAGCATGTCTGTTTCACACATTACATATGATCTATACTGCTTGTGACATGACAGCTTTGAGGATTGTAGTTTGTTGCATAAATGTAGAGCGTTTAATTTGATTCACAAACACCATGTGGACTGATTCGAACACTTCATTAAGAAGAACCAGTTCCTCTCACCTCTTCTGTCCGGTCATCTTCTGGATGATGTCTGCGACCAACTTTTCGGACGAGCTCCTCCTCACTATCAGAGTCGCACAACACACTGCCCGAGCTCTCTGGCTTTTGAGAACCTTTCCTGTGAACCACCCGTTTAAAGCACATGAGTGTGAACACATCAAGACTAAATATAATCTTAGCATACACATCATCAGAGGGGCGTTCTCACCGTAGTGTTGAAGAGTTGACGGACTGCGACGTCTTTAGAGTCCTGGAGCTGAAACGAGACGAGCCGTTAGCAAGAGTGAAGACCGCTACACTAAATAAATACAGTAAGAGAGCAAGGCTTACAGGGCCGTCTGTGCGCTCCAGCCGAGGCTGAGAGGGGGGCGCGTGACCTCTGTGCAGTGGGACAGCAGCGTCAGATACTTAGGGATCAGGACTTGTTGGCCCAGCTTGCTGTTTAAAGACAGCTGAGTGTTGTAGCTGTAGCGTTTGAGGTGAAGAATGAGCACCCTGCAGAGAGACAGTCATTCAGATGTTTGTTTTCAATCAAACAATTCGAAGCTAAAGAGTGTGTCTGTCTGTTAATACCAACCTGGGAAGCCGGCTAAATTTGTGAGACACAGTCGCTGCTTTTCCACTGCATTTTTCACAGGAATACTCAATCTCCTCCATCTACAAACACAAAGTCTGCAGGTCATGAAAATTGCACCATTTTGTGAAACAGAACTCACTATCCAAAAGCCAGTAGGTCACACTTTTTTTTTTTTTTTTTTTTTTTTTTTTTTTTTTAATATAAAAGGTCAAACAGTATTTACACGCTTTCAAACAGCCATTCAAAATGTTGTATTAATTCATGATGTTTATCAAACAACACTGAATACAAGAGCACAGAGAGTCGGTTCTGGATTCATCCGCTGCTATTCACCGTCACTTATGCTGCACGATATCTGCCAGATTTTGGCATGATCCGTTTGACGAAGGGTGTCGTGGTGATTCGTAAACAACAACGAACGTCGTGAAGCAAGAATCAATCGTGTTATCTCGTATAGCGTCGCCCAACGGAGTGTCTGTGACCCTTCACAACGTCCCGACTAGCATAAAACAACCCCACACCGTAATCCCCCCTCCACCATACTTTACACTTGGCACAATGAAGTCAGGCAAGTACTGTTCTCCTGGCAACCGCCAAACCCAGACTCGTCCATCGGATTGCCAGACAGAGAAGTGCGATTTGTCGCTCCAGAGAAGACATGAAATTTCATGAATGGACTTATTGCACAGGTGGCAACATCTCACAGTACCACGCTTGAATTCACTGAGCTCCTGAGAGCGACCCATTCTTTCACAAATGTTTGTAGAAGCAGTCTGCAACCGATCATCTCCTCTGCTTTACAGCGCGAAATAAATATGAATGAACATGTACAGTACAATATGTTCAAAGTACAGTACAACTTGAGATGATATACTGATTTCAGCAATAGTGATGTAATCGCTCTGTGTTTCAGCCGCGGAAAGACATCAATAAAACAGCTTGTAAACAATGTCACGCAACATCAAATTTACCTCAGAAAAATGACTATTCAAACTCGTTAGCTAGAAAAATGAGCTCAAGAGAGGAGCATTTTGCTAAAAATATGCACCATATTACATATTCATTATAATTTGTAATGTTCAATATTTAATGAATGTTTGAATAAACCAGTCATGTTTTTAATGACAGCCACCATTTAAATGTTTATTTATTTTTTTAAATCAACTGGAGTAGAAATATAATTATGTAATTGTAAAGTTAGTATTATAACATTATTATAAAAACTTGTGTAATTTAAGTGTTTGTATACAAATCAGTTTGTTTTAACCTTCAATGTTGTATTAATGTAGTACCACCTGACTCCCATGTATAGCAGCATTAGTTAAGATTTTTTTTTCCTTGAGAATATTTGCCATGTACTGTACCTGATATATATCCAAAAGAATCAATATTGAATCGAAATCGAATTGTGAAATGTGTGTCAATACCCAGCCCTATTGTTTACGCTCTTGATTCCAGAATTCAGTCACTAGTTCCGCCTTCTCGATGACATCACACACGTCATAAAAGACGACAAGCGACGATTGCTCGGGAAGCAACATGTAGTCTGACATATTTCTTGTCCATGAAATAGGAGTCCATAATTTAGGAGTCAAAATAACAATCTGACAGTGACGATCGTAACACAAAAATATGATATAGTCTGAACCTGGCATTACTGAAACGTGAGCGACACAAAGTCGCAGTTTTATGTAACAGCAGCGGCTCTGGGCATGTGACCAAAAGCACAAAACTTACTGGTGAGTCTCGTGCAAACAGTCCTTTAATGTTTTGATCGTTCACATCTGACAGCGGATAAGATGTAGTGGCTCACCCTGAAAAAGAGATCCAGAGAATCCTGTATGGATCTCATAGGGAGTGTTTTCTTCCTGCGTGGAAGGTCGATGGACAGATCATTGAACTGCTCACGCTTCGTCACCACCTCTCCACAGCTGCTTGCCAGAGGAAGAGAGGATTAAAAATCATCAGACAACACATGGCTGATCGCTTTATTAAACGCGGCCAACTCACCTTTTACATGTTATGGTGTGCTGCACTTCAAACTCCATGTTGACGGTCACAGGGCAGGTGTAGATGCGCGAGGTGTCCACTTCCTCTGCTAACCGCGCACTCTGAGGCTCGTCCCAGGCCGAGGGCTCATTCTTCCAGCTTTTGTTGATCTTCTCCACATCCTCCTTCAGCTGGTCCAAACACTGACTCAGGAACTCATGGGCATCCTGGGCAAAAACAGCTGATTGGCACTTGTGTCATATGAACATTATTTATCCATTATGTACACTGCTCACACCAATAACAATAATGTTTTGTTTACTGTAAGCACGCTGCAGTTTCATCATCTGCCACTTTAAATGCTTAAGCTCTTTAATGTCGGATGGATACTGATTGACAGACAATGTTTTTATGGTTCATTAGCTGGAAAAACTGTTCTGAAAGCGATTTCAACAATATCAGTGTTCCCCATTGATTAACTAGACTCTGTCCACAGTCTAATCTGTGCCGCCAGAGTTTCATAATGCACCGAAAATATTTTAAAACTTCTCATAATAACATAAAAGTTCTCTAACTTTGTTTTGCACCATTGCTTAGGCAAAGTATCTCTCAAATGCACTAAAATCAAATGCGCAATATGGCTTTGTGGCCTTATCAAATCACAAAAGACCACAATGTAATTAAATAAGCATATAATCTGATTGTGCTGCATGTTTAAAGCGAAGTGTGCACTTTACTCGCATAATCAGATCGTGATCCAGTGTTCTCCGTGGCTCAGTTCACAGTGAATAAACTCCATCTCTGCATGTGCTGAGAGTTTAGTGTGCATTTGGGAATGTAGCGGCCACCAGTTACGCATTATTTTCACATTTGCATAATTTCAAACATTTTGTGGGAAGATTACAGCGTTTCACCAGATTTGTAACGATACGCGATTGTAAACCTCTTTTCACAGAAATGGTAGTTTTCCACCAAAATAAAAGCTCTGAGGTTTATCTCTTGCAAGTGAAGAAATCAGGACAAATGGATTGTAATTTTCCTACTGTAGTGTAAAGTAAATACTTACAAAATATTCATTTTCATTTATTTTAGAGTGCATTTGTTTCACAATATATGGCTATTGCAGTCATAGGAATAATATAAAATTATTATATTCCTAATTGTTTGGCTTTCTAAAACACCAGTGTGAATATAATGTAGACTGAAACGCTATATCACAACAACAACAACAAAAAGAGGGTTGAGTCCACTTTAAAGTTCAGGTACTAGTCAATTCACTGTGTTTTTTTTTTTTTTTCTCCTTTCAATATGCGCACTGAACATGGGTTGGAGCTCTTAAGTTTACAAAAAAAAAAAAAAAATTAAGTCTCACAAAATCCTGTGGGAAAATCTCACAATTAGAAACATTACAATTATAATTATCGTCCTTGGTGTGAACAGGCCTGAACTAGAAATTATGTGACAAGTCTTACATTCTGCATGTAACCAGAGAAACGCTCAGCTGTTGAGGAAATGGCGTTCTTCACTCGGCGTAGAAGATCTTTCTTCACTTCTGGAGGGGAAACGTCTTTCTTAGCCAGCAGATGAGCAAAACGCCTTCATATGGAAACAAGAGCAAAACAGGCTTGTTAGACAGTGTATAAATGTTTCCATTTTTTGTGAATTTTTAGGATTGTGTAAAGGGGAAAACGCCCCAGCATAAGCGTACTTCAGAAGGGCGTTGACGGGGACCCTCTTCCACTGGATGCCCTGCTTCAACAGGTCGTTTGAGAACGAGGGCAGGCTGAAGAGTGACTGCAGTATGGCGTTCATATAACATGTGTTCCCAAGATTAGAGAATCTAAAGGAGAATCAAACAATAGCCATGTCACCTTTTGACTGCTGCAGCCTGCTTTCTTATTAGCAGGGGAGGCGTCAGCACTGATGTTCGACAGATGTGGAAAGTCTGATATTTTTTTGTTTTGGCATATCTTTCTGACGCAGAAGGCTGATCCTCGCTTCCCCGGTGCGCATTTTGGCGCTAAAAACTTAGTGTGTGAAACGTTTTTTTCCCCACTAAAACTTGCACATCGTTTCATTTTATGATGTCAACACAAACGATGTGATAAGCTACTCTTCACAGAACACGCATGTAAAAACGCATTACAAGCAAGTTTTTAAATCATAACATGCACATTTATATTGTCACCAGTGGAGATCTCAGCAAAAATATAACATGCAAAGAAATATTTTTGGTTGCAAATCGAACCATTTTAGGTTCTGTCTGGAGTCCTGCGATCCAGAAAAATGAAAACTGAAAACATGGAATTTGTGGGGAAAAGCAGAATTTGGGGGAGGGGTAAATCAACTGTGTTTGACAGAGCCCTCCGTTAGCAATTGTAGCGTCTGGACCAATCAGACACACAATTATTCATTATATTTAATTAATAATCCAGAAACTCACTCTCTCAAAGTTCTGTAAACCCATCCCCCTAAAACTGCAACTAGCATCCCAAACTTAGCTAACACACGCAGAACTAGGTGTCCTGTTACAGGACACAAGAAAACTGATAAGACCTTTTATTACAGTCAGGAATGTACAGAGACTTGTGAGTCTGACTTAATTCTTGCTGAGAAGGACAAATAAACCCTTTTAATCCTATATATTCTATATATAACCACTTGAGAAATGTATAAACATGTATCCAATTTTCCAATCTCATGATTTTCCTTTTATAGGCTTTGGCCCATGTATTCTTTCTTTTGAACTCTTTTAGTATTATTGTTTCAGAGTTGCATACTATGGTTAACTACAATCACATGGGTAGCATGTTTCGTATCGATGGACTCCAACTTTCGTTTACTATTTATTAATTAATGTTACATGTTGCTAACTCTGTGACAATAGTATTATAAGAATCTAGAAGGTTCTTCTCTCATACATCCAATCCAATGTCTTATGCTAATATCTTGCTACAGAACAAAGACTGGTAAAGTTTCCTCCAAAGGAACAACTCCTTATTGGCTCAGACACCTCAAGAGGGTGTGACATCTTCACACTTTAAAATCACTCATCACAAGATCACGACCACGACCACCCACCCAGGGCATGTTAGAACTAAACTGATGGTTTGCTCAAGGCTGTTGATCTGCTGAATTTCAAACAATGCTGTAACTTCTTGCTTTCCTGTATTCAGCATCAGCTCTCTCTTTCCCTTGGTAAACTGTATGCCTGTATGTGTGTGAAGTTTAAGCGTTTAGTCTAGTTAATAAAGTCTTGTTCATGTCACACGTAAAGTTGTCTGTGTTTCATGCTTATATACTGGAGACCCTAATCATGCAGATCCTGACTACATGCTCTGAGTAGCACTGTACAATAAGAATGTTATTTCCCATAACCTGGAAATTAACATTTCTTAGAATTAATAATAATTAGAGTTCATTGGCCAAACAGGTTAATTGATTGTAATATTAATTTTATTACATTAATTTTATTAACCGATCCAAATATTTATAATTATTTATAACTAGTTATGATTAATTATTCATATTTCTTTGAGCTAATTTGCTACACGAATCACAGACACTCACCCTTGCAGTGGAGGTTGAGGCTGGGCCAGTGCAGATGGTCTTGGTTTGTTCCAGCCACCGTAGTCCAAAGTTGGGCGTACCTTTTTAAAGGGAGTCGAGTGATTGGGTAACATTAGGCTTCTTTTGGCAGACGGACACTGGCCTGTACTGCTGGGCCTGAAAATTAAGATTTAGGGAGCAGAGGGTCAGATCTCAGATCTCGCTCTGACAGCCGCAAGACCAGCCGAATGCTGTGAGTGCGTGTTAGAAATCAGGAATGGTGAGAGAACATTGTGCTTGGTATGTTTTTGTCTTCAAACCAAACTAGGGTCTTCAGCCAACAAAGTTTAAATCCTGTCTGGCTAGAGCGCTTCCCATAATGTTTACGCATTAGGTTGGTAGGTAGAAAGTATGCGTCTTTAGTGAATGTTTGAATGCATTCGACCACATGAGCGTTTACACTACGAAAGCGATCCGGTCAAATGCGTTTTGAAAGTGGAACAAGCTCAAAACGTTTTACACTCTGTTTACAGCTGTATTTAGCGCCACCCACTTCTGATCTGATCGACTGAAACAAATCTTAATACCAGGTGGAAACAGGGCAAAAGTCTCAAAAACCTGAGAAATCAAACCAGTTCCACATAACTAATGTGGATTCAAACTTGTGGATTCAAACTGATAAAACTTTGTGTGCTTGTTCTTTTAATCAATTTGTTTGTGAACTGGACTACACTGGTCACTCTCTATGTCTGCGCAGTAACTAAAGACAACACACAGGCTCTTTACCTGTCCAGAAACGAATGGGTTTGTGTGTAGTCTTTACTTCCTGTTCTGCTCCCATAAAAGGATGTTGGCTGGAGAGGAGCAGGAGTGTGTGGAGCTGAGGGAATAAAGCAATGAGCACATGTAAGAAAGCTGAGGAGAAGCGGTTACAGTAGATAAACCGCGAAGAGGTAGTACTGACCAGACGCTCTGTTCTCCTCTGACTGCTTGAGCTTCTCTTTGCAGCTGAGCAGGAACTTTCTGGAGGAGTCTGTGATGGCCTTATTGTTGCTGAAATCCAGCAGAGAAATAAAGTTTATTCTCATTTGAATACAAAATGTTTTTCATGTTCACCAAGTCTGCATTTGATCAAAATAAGTAAAAACTGAAATATTAGTATAATTTATAATAAAGTTCTTATATGTGAAAATATATTTTAAAAAGTAATGTATTCCTGTTGCTGAATAGACAAGGAAGTACCGTGTCTATAAATGGGTAAAGCTACAGTAACGTCTTCAGCTAGTCAGCTTGAGATCCTTTCCATCTAAACTGGTTATATCTCTTAAGCCTAGTAGTGAATGTTTTGTGAGCAGTAGGATAATCACTACAGCTGCCCTCTAATTATCGGCGAGAAGAGGCTTAGTGGACCAAAATTGGTATTAGTCGGTTAGTCGCAGAGGAGGGAGAGAAAAAAATAAATAAATAAAATTCCACAGGAAGTGGCAAAAATAAATAAATTTAAAAAAAAAAAAAAAAAAAAAAAAAAAAAAATTCCACAGGAAGTGGCAAAAATAAATAAATTAAAAAAAAAAAAAAAATTCCACAGGAGGTGGCAAAAATAAATAAATTAAAAAAAAAAAAAAAAAAAAAAATTCCACAGGAAGTGGCAAAAATAAATAAATTTAAAAAAAAAAAAAAAAAAAAAAATCACAAAATCAAAATCTGTGACGGACAGATTGTTAATGGCAGAAAATCCAAACGTTTGCCTATCATTCATCGATCTCAAATATGACTTATCACTTCAAACATCTAAGTAGTAGCAACTTTACAAGTCCGCTCACTCTAACGTTAACCTAGATAAATGTGTCCTATTATTAGGCGCATATCCAAGTGTGGAAGCTAAAGTATAGTGCGCTTACTGCATGACATGGAGGCGCCAATGCAATCACATGCATTTAATTTAAAATACTCCATCATTTTTGGTCATACAGATAAGAACACATCATTCGAATGGTTTGCTTTTATTTCTGTAAACTCACAATTACTACAAAACGTTGTGCTTTTGTAAAATAATGAAAACAAACAGGATGCGCTTTCAAGTGAACTTGAGCGTATCACAAAAATGAACGAAACTCAGCATATACTTGCCTCACAGACATGAGAAATTTATCTATAGAAAGCTTGAAATGTCTACTTTTAAATGAACAGATTCAAATCTAAAACAAATATTCTCAGGTTATGTAATCCATATGAGACGTGCATGTAGGCGTGCCCACTACTGCGGAGATGACGAGTCAGCATCGTTGACTTTTAGGCTATATATCAGCAATTAAAGGCTCGTTATTATGATTTATTTTTAATTATTAATATAAATGCTACTAGTCGACTAGAAAAATGTTTAGTCGAGGGCAGCCCTAATAACCATATTCATCCGCAGTCTCGCAGAGCTGAAGCACAACCAAAACAATGTTCTTCTGCAAAACGCATGTAATTTTGTTTTTCAGCTGCTAGAGGGCCAAAACTTATAGTGCATGTTTAATAACATCTTGTGTGATGTGCTACAATTTTCCAATCTTGTAGTGTGCGCATGTTTAAGATGCGTGATGCAACCAGATTTCATAATCTATTAGCATTTAAAAAGACCAGCTTTACTTCTGCACAGTAATGTGTCAAAATGACTCAAATTTACACAAAGAGAAGATGTGTACCTCGAAGAGTCGTTCTCTTTGGGATAGTCCTCGGTCAGATCACCATCAGAGTTCATCAGCCTCTTCCTCTTCTCACTCCTACAGGGCAGCAGGTTCTTTTAGTTGTGCTCAAGGCTATTAGTATGCTTTTCACATTAACAAAACTTCAAGTGAAATACAACATATCACTGAGCAAGAAGAGTACACACTTTCTAGAGACACTGTACCCAAATCTAAAGGCATTGGCAGGGTAAATTTGCACACCTGTTCTCAGAGAGCCCGTTGCGGCCGGGTGTGGACGTGACCCGGCTGGGACTCCCGAGAGGTTTTCGGGGTGTGCTGTCCTCTCTGCTGTCAAGACTGGGACGTCTCGGAGTGGTCTGAAGGAAATAACAGGTCAGTCATATAACATTTAGAAGAGAGTTCATGAGCATCTGCAGGCTTGTGATGCTGCGCTACCTGTTTATCTGATGGAGAAAGGCCAGAGTCGTTCTGTGCTGAACGATTCCCAAGAACTAATCCAAAACTGGCACTTCCCTGGTTCGTCTTTAAAACTGAATAAAGTTAAAAAACGACAAACACAACAAGAGTTAACGTGGCTCAAAAAAGTGGATAGTGATGTAACCACTACAAGATGTAACGGGCAAAGAAACATACCTGCTGGTTTACCGAGCCTGACTTTTTCAAGGTATTCCTTCATTTTTTTTGCAACCATCATGGTCAGTTTGTCCATCATGACAACGCTTGAGTCTTTCAGAGTCAAAGTCACACGGTTTGGGCCTTGCATTTGATACCATGACACCTGCTTTACATTGTGATTCAGCTGTAATTAAATATACAAAATGAGTTTAAGTAGCATTCAGAAAAATACATTTAATGCTTGTGTCTTAAAATTACACTGCATATCTCTGAGGAAAACCTTTCAGATGTTTCTTAACCCAAATTTCTAAGGCAGGGCTCCAGACTAACATTTGAGAGCAGTGGCGCAGGTGCCACTAAGTACTACAGAAGGTGGCGTCAGCACCAGATTTGGTGGCACGGTTTCTTTTTTTTTTTAAATCATAAAGGTAATTTAATCAGGCTATGTTCACACTGCAGGTAAATGTGGCCCAAATCTGTTTTGTTTGTTTTGCCCACACGTGACTCATATCTGTTTTCCCCATGGCAGTGTGAACAGTATAAATCACATGAATCTGATCTTTTCAGTCCCGATTTGTGCCACTTCCATATGTGGTACTAAATCCGATAAAGGTCAGATGTTTTGTAATGCGACCGCAGTGTGAAGAGTCATATCGCAATTCATGCATTTTTTACGTCACTGGAGATCAACGTTCGTCACGATTCTGCACTCATGGGACTCTATTCAAAGATTTTATATACCCAACGTGATCAGGACAGTTGCGAAAGGTAGTCAGTAGATAGGCAGTGATGTGTCAGAACTCGTAAGTATTAGTGTGACAACTCTATAATACAAGCAAAACATGAGGACTCAAACTCTGCTCTGTTTTGTCACGTCGTTGTCTTTATTTTTTATATTGCCTGTGCATAATTTCTCTGGCTTTCGCAGTAGATCACACTATAAATAAATACGTAATAGCTTACTTTAATGCCCTCCGTGTTTACTTCCGTATGACAGCAGGCTGTGTGTGTTGCCAAGTCTGCGATTTTCCCACAGAATTGGGATACTTTTTCACTGTTGCTGCGGGTTGTTTTGCAACTTCGTGGGTTGAAACAATCGCACTAACGCGATATTTTACCCCCGGAGCGCGATTTTTACTGGGATACCCTACGGAATGTGATTGGGCTAGTTTTGGACTATGTTGAGAAGCAATTGAGTGGATTTTTGTGGTAAAAACCTGGTAACCCAGTTTGTATCATTCTTTTGCGTATGCAGGTCAGTTCAGATCCATGATCGGTTCACACTGGAAATCTGATATTGGCCACATTTAAAACAACAATGTGAACAGCTATACAAAAATCAGATCTGAGTGAAAATCAGAATTGACCATTAAAGGGGACCTATTATGCCCCCTTTTACAAGATGTAAAATAAGTCTCTGATGTCCCCAGAGTGTATATTGAAGTTTTAGCTCAAAATACCCCACAGATAATTTTTTTATAGCATGTTAAAATTGCCACTTTTAGTGGTTGAGCAAAAACGCGCCGTTTCAGTGTGTGCTCTTTAAATGCAAATGAGCTGCTGCGGTCGGCCTAAGAGGGCGGAGCTTCAAGAGCTCGTTCTCCCCGGTCAGGATTCAGTCACAATGCACTATAATGACAGAAACTGCGAATATATGCTGCATGGAGATAGAACAGGTATAGTTTAGTTTAATTACGGTTATAACTTATATTGTCTTCTTGTTTTTATCCACTATATTAGTACAAGCCTGTTGTACCATCCGAATGATGGCCAAAACTATACAGATGAGTTTTATGATGTTTATTGTACTTCACACAAAAGATGAAGCATCTGTTTTCACTCTAGAAAATCTCTGTAAGAGCTTAACAAAACACAGTACAAGTGTGCATTAAAATATTATCCATAAACTCTCTTTCCCTTGTATTATCACCAACATACATAGCGAAGTACACAGAAACACTCATTAAAACTAAACAAATATATAAAGACATTATGCCTTTTCAGGTGGTGCTTAATAAACTGGTAAGTTACATTTTATATCCATAAATCAACTCCGATGAACTGTAATAAAGTGCCCTCACCTTCATTACTGCCGTATCCAGTATCAAAGACTGTAAGCTGGATCACGAACAGTTTTCACTTGTATATCCTTGAGTAGCACATTTTTAGCACAGTCTCTGTTTGGTATTGTCCCTTTGTATTGATATTCGTTCACTAAGCAGTCCGGTGTGAAATGATTCGTGCAGACATAAACAAATTTTGCCAGAACTGAGGGAGCATTTTCCTGGAAAACCAAGTTAATCCACCTTGTCTTCAGGGAGTAAATGGAGAGAGCCATGTGGATTAATCCATCCAGCTACAGAACAACTAAAACGCTTGGGAGACATTCTCGTCAGTGCAGCAATGGCGGACTCGCGGTGAACTCGCTCAGGGCGGTTCCATGTTCAAAAGTCAGTGTCTGTCAACATTCGTGGGCGGGCCTGTGGCTAAAGTGATGTCACACTGCCAGGGATCTGGAAACCGCTTGTTCTAAAACACTGCTTATGAGGTGGTGGATTTTTATCATTATAGGGTGGTTGTGTACACACACTGCCAACACACATTTACGTCCAAACACCATGCAAAAGTGAGTTTTGCATAATACGTCCCCTTTAAGGCTCCCAGTGTGAATGTAGCCTCATATTACTAATGTTTTGCATTAATGAGTGCAGTTACTAATAATATTACATTTTTATTAATAGGAAATTTGACAGTAAAGCACAGAGCTTGAATTGAGATGCAGATAAAATTAACTTATTAACAGTAACATGCAAGAACATTTTTATAGGAAAAATGTAAATATTCTACTCTTATTATATGTACCATACTGAACTGACAGCTTCAGAGATTATAAAAGGAGTGCTCTTTACTTGCCTTCTGTATAATTCAGTCACAATTTGAAGAAGTTTTTGTTTTTCATGAGACTTTTCCATATATTAGGGAGTCAATAAATGCTCCTCTGCCGCCATCTAGTGGTTATTTCATGTCTTTTGTTTTGACTAGAAGTGTTGGTTTTCCTTCATCTTTAAACTTTCAGTTATACAAATCATTACATTAAAAATAACATTAAAATCAGATAATATTTGGAGCTTTTAAGTGCTGGAAAAAGTGTGAAGCAGTTTTAAAAAGTCCTTGAAAAGTGCTTGAATTTCACTCAAAGTTTGCATGAACCCTGAAATTAATCATGTAAAAGCATTCAAGTATTTCTGCCACAATACCATAGTTTCAGTAAGCGTTACTACATTAACTCCATGTTGATTTGTGGACTGGAGAGCCTTAACTTGTTCGTTCATGTTTCTCCTGGTTTCCACGTCAGCGCTATTTGATCTGATATCTGTGGTTTATAGCAGAGAAGTCTGCGCTGAATTTGAAAGCTTCCCACTAGATCTCGCACGATGTTATTCATTTTGCAGCGAATTCAAACACTTTCCTCACTGGATCTCCTAGCGGTGTGTGTAGTAAGCAGTGTCACATGATCGAGATCGGAGCTGCTCAGTGCTGATAAACGGTCCGCGCTGCGCATCTCAAACGTTTCATTTTACTTTCGTTTGCCATTTCTCCTATGAAACCGAAATGGCAGCTCTTATCAGTTGTGCAATGTGGTGGTCACACCAGTGCAACCTCTAACAAAATTCAGTCGCACTGGCAGAAAAAAAGATCGCAAAACGCGACCATTTAGTCTCAGTCCGGAGCCCTGCTCTGAATAAAATGTAGCCGTTTTTCCCTCCATATCAAACTATATCATATTTGATGCATCTGATTTTTATGGCTCATACTCCAAAAATGCACGTTTGCGTAACTTTTTTTTAAGAATTTGTCTAAATGTTCAAAAAAAACTGTTCCATTTAAATAAAAAGAAACTACAATTTTCTGACCATATGTCAGGGTTAAAGGAAAAGACAGACTCCCGCACCTGAAACATCCTCGGAGCACCGCCGCTGTTGAACTTCACTAGCAGGTTTATTTTGTTGTCTCTCTCGTGGATTTCAAAGACCCCCTCTCTCCATTTGGTAGTCCCCAGCTCGCCACATCTGATGCGGATGCGGACAGCGCCGCCGCTGGTCAGCTTGGGCACTGCGACAGCCATGAGTGCGAGAGGCGCTCAAACTCCGGCTCTGGGCGAGCAGATGCGGCCAGTGATCTTCAACAAAAGCCCCTGACAAAAGACCACAGACAATGAGCAACGTGGAAAAGCCCGAGACACAGAAACGTAAATATCACATCCATTTAATAACGTCAGCGATGACGTTCACACTATAACTGGCAGCGAAGCAAGCGATTCATTGAAGAAAAACACACTATTTTGATCCTGTATGTTTCATGCTGCACATCTGTTTTGAAGGAGACAATGTATATAGACACATTACAACAAAACTAGAAAACATAAAACTAAAGGAACACTTTTAACGACGACCCAACGAGCGAAAACACAACCCACCTGTCGGAAATGGATGACTCCCAAATAATAAACTAAAACATAGTGAATCAAAGTCACACGTGTGAACCTATCAAGTGTAGGTGACATTTAACAGTCTGTCGGCTGTAATAATAACAACATCCCAGGCATTTAAAACCACCCACCGCTACCTTTAGACAGCTACATCACAAAATAGATCTGCATTAAAGCGTTAAACTCCTTGTATCTACATCTTTACAGATATACCACATGATACAAAACTAAATCCCTTAAGTCACATCACGTAATTGTTTCTTTAAAAAGCCTTGAGCTTAACTATGGCAAACTTCTGACATTTGAAGTTAACTGACAAAGGTCACGCGTCAAAACGATACCTAAAGCTCTCCTTGATAAGATTTTATCATAAAGAACCCGAGGTCCCGCATGTTTAGAGAAGTTACAGTGAGTAAAGGTAAAAGTAAACAAACGCATCACGTCAAGACATTGCGCGCGCTTTAAATCAACCAACTTGACTAGCTTCCCTAGGGAGCGCGCACACTTCATGCATTCACGTTCGCGCCTTAAAATACAGTAACACTCCTGTGTTTCGCTGAAACTGGTCTTTATTTTGCAATATCCACACACGCCGCTGTGAAATAATGACACACGCATCATCCACACGCAGCTAATTAACTAGCATTAGCAGCCCAGGCCGTGTGACAGGCTTGGCTCAGCTAACTGACCATTCTGATAAAAACCTGGGCAAATTCAGCGCATAAACCACATATCATTTACCTGCGGGAGGGTAATTCCTTAAAGAAAGCGATGGAGAATGAATATATCCTCTCAATGTGGCTCACTGTCAGTGTGTGAGTTTTGCCGGGTATGATGATGTTATCTGCGCTCGAGTCCCACGAGCAGCCGATGATGGCGGGAATGTGAAAATTTAGAGCGGAAATGGGAGGTGAGAAGAGGCGCGTAAACTCACGCGAGATTGCGTGGGATTTCAGAGACCTGCGAACATAACTTTTGTGAGAATTATCGAATTAAATATGCGTGAATAACAACCTAAGGGTAATCGGATTGCTACGAAACTGAAAAAATATTACGCATATAGAAGAATCGCCAAGCTTTTCTTTATTACGTCACCAGCGCCCCCTCTGATTGGCTGCGGAGGGAGCCACGCCATCAGCGGGGCGGAAGTTCAGCATTATCCACGCAAGAAGGTCTTCCTTCGCTTAGGACTTTAATATCTCAGTTCAGAGAAAGAGAGAAGATTCCTTAAAACTGCACTGCGGTGAGTAATTTGTGGTGTTTTATTAGATATCTATTACAATGTAGTTAATAAGTTAGCATATTTTGGATATGACCGTTTTTTGCCCCTCACTGGGTCAGAAACTACGAGTTTAGCTACAATATTATGATGATGTTTTAGAGAATTCGTCATCTTCAACCTACTAGTACTTTCATTATGTCCTTTATTAATGAATAATAAGTAGTGGTTATTCAGGTAAACTGTTATGAGAGTCTGTTTACATTGTAATCGAGGTGAGAGCTGAAGGCCTGCTGATGATGTGGCCTTTGATCAGAGATATTAACTAGTTTTGTTTACATGACCAGCAGTGTCCTTTTATGTTGGGTTTTATGTCTAAAGTAATTTACAGTACTCTGATTCCAGATATTAAGTGTGTATCTCCAATAGGATCATATTCCCAGTTACTCAGTATTTCTTAGGACATTCAGCTTTGATTGTGTAATTGTTGTTGTGAAATTACACTACTGCTAAGTTTAGATGTTTTAATGGTTTGAAGTAAGTCTCTTTAGTTCAAAAATACAGTAAAAGCAGTAATATTGTGAAATATCATAACAATTTAACATAACCGTTTTCTATGTCAATAATATATTGTAAAAAGTAATTTCTTCCTGTGATTTTTGAGCATCATTACTCCAGTCTTCAGTGTCACATGATCCTTCAGAAATCATTCTAATATGCTGATTTGGAACATTTCAGATTATTATCAGTGTTGAAAACAGTTGTGCTGCTTCATATCTTTGTGGAAACTGTCATCTTGTCCGTTTGTGGCTCGTAGGATCATCATTATTATCACCTTCTCTTTGACAGGCATGTGATGTCCGCCGGCAGCATCATCCTTCAGTCACAGCGGCCATGGCGGAGATTTCGGCACTGAACGGCGGTGCTCCGATGCGCCGCGGGCCCTACATCAGCATGATCACCAATCGGACGATGAACTTACTGATCCGCGCCGCCATGCTCTTCATGGTGGGCGTGTTTCTAGCGCTGGTGCTGAACCTGCTGCAGGTGCAGCGTAACGTCACGCTCTTCCCTCCTGACGTCATCAGCAGCATCTTCTCGTCTGCCTGGTGGGTTCCTCCCTGCTGTGGGACGGCTGCAGGTACGCAAACACATGACATACTCTGACAGAGGCGGCAGTGATCGTCTGAACTGCCTCTGTCCACAGCAACAGCACTGGCTGTGCACAAGAATTTTATTTATGTATACATGTAAATGTATTAACTTGACCTGATAATGTCAGGATTCTGTTTTCTAGAAACAGACAAAAGATTTATTTTAGAATATACAAAAGATTTCTGTTTCAAATAAATGCTGTTCTTTTAAACTTTTTATTCTTTAAAGAATCAGTTTCCACAGAAATATGAAGCAGCACAACTGTTTTCAACACTGATAATAATCAGAAATGTTTCTTGAGCATCAAATCATCATATTAGAATGATTTCTGAAGGATCATGTGACACTGAAGACTGGAATAATGATGCTGAAAATTCAGCTTTGATCACAGGAATAAATTACATTTTACAATATATTCACATAAAAAATTATTTATATTGAAATAATATTTCACAGTTTTTCTGTTTATACTGTATTTTTGATAAAATAAATGCAGCCTTGGTGAGCAGAAGAAACTTCCTTCAAAAACAATCGATATTCTTTGTCATGCAGAACTATAGCAGGATCAGGGTTGCCAGATCTGCTTAACAAAACTAGCCCACCGATCATATCCCAAATATTAAAACTCAAAATATGCCATTCACTTACCTAAAATACATATTTTACAGTCACTGTTATGCAAAATAAAAACCAGCATATCATAGTGATCACAAACACAGCTCAAACGCTCCCTACCAGTGGCCCTTCTTCACAAAACTTAAAGTGGACCTATAATGCCCCTTTTCACAAGATGTAATATAAGTCTCTGGTGTCCCCAGAATGTGTCAGTGAAGTTTCAGCTCAAAATACCCCACAGATCATTTATTATAGCTTGTCAAATTTGCCCCTATTTGGGTGTGAGCAAAAACACGCCGTTTTTGTGTGTGTCCCTTTAAATGCAAATAAGCTGCTGCCTCCTTTCCAGAAGAGGGCGGAGCTTTAACAGCTCACCCTTATAATATAATATAATATAATAGTATAATATATTTAAATACAAACATTTCAGTCAAATATAATTTATGCAATTATGTCAAACCTTTAAACCGGGGGGGGAGCACGATTCTCACGCACAAACACTGCTGTCATTACCATAGCTTTGCAGTGTGTGTGGTCTGTTTTGTCACTCAGACATTGCATAACCAGTGTGACTGACTGTCACTCTTGTTTGTTCAGCGTTGATAGGTTTGCTGTACCCCTGTATGGACCGGCGTCTCGGGGAGCCCCATAAGCTCAAGAGGGAGTGGTCTAATGTCATGCGCTGTGTGGCCGTCTTTGTGGGCATAAACCACGCCAGTGCTGTATCCTTCTCTCACAACATCCCATTTCTTCTCATTCTTGACCTTCTGTAACAGTCATTCTGTTCAACTGTTATCCAGTCTGTCTTAAGGTCACAATGTAACTGAAGTAGAGACAGATCTGTTCTTCCATATATATGAACACAACTTTGAATCATTAATACAATCATCAGAGGTAAAAAAAACTAAACGTAGTCCATGAATGAACTATACCACGATCACATTAATTCAATATCACCATCATTAAAGTGCCCCTATTATGCTTTTTCAGATATTCCCTTTCCTGTAGTGTGTAATAGATGTTTGTGAATGTAAAATATTTGCAAAGTTTCAAAGATCAAAGTGCAGATAAATGAATTTTTTGTCTCTCAAAAGAAAGAAGTGAAACGTGTCGTCAGTAATTCCAGTTTCACTTCCTGCTGTTTGTAACACATTTGCATAAGGCAAATGTGTCTATGGTCTTCATTGGCTGAAAAAAACCTGACGCCATCGTTACTGTTTGTATCACTGTGAATCAAGAGTTGAGGAAGAGCTGAAATTCAGATATGATAATGAGAGTTTGGTTTCTGACACCCGCTGTAAGTGGATGACCAATCACAACAGACTGGACCATCTGACCAATCAGAGCAGAGCAGGCTCTCAGAAAGGAGGGGTTTAGAGGGACCGAATCCTTTATCAAACCGTTTCAGACACTGTGAGAAAAGAGCTGATGCTGCAATGGATATTATAAGACGATTAAAGTGTTTTTTGATCTTGGATGCATATAAACCTGTTGCTGGAGAGACGAACAAAATTAGGAACCTTTAAAATAGCACAATAGGGGCTTACAACAAGTGTTTCAGTCTTTATTTAAAAAACATTTTCCCTGAAAGTTTGCGTTTGAATACACAATGAGCTGTGAAAGTGGATTAGCGCCTAGATGAGTTTACCTGTTCAGCAGTAAACGCTTTAAAAAATCACAAGGGGGTTTCACTTTACTGATGTGTTTCTATCTTAGAATCTGCCAGCTGTTATCTTTAACACTGTTGCCAACAGAAGGTGGACTTTGCGAATAATGTGCAGCTGTCATTGACGCTGGCTGCCCTGTCGGTCGGCCTGTGGTGGACGTTTGATCGCTCACGCAGTGGGTTTGGGCTTGGTGTCGTCATTGCAACACTAGCCACACTCGCCACTCAGCTGCTGGTTTACAACGGAGTCTTTCAGTGAGTTTCAGCCATATTCACCCTATAGGGCTGCATGATATGCATGACCTAACTGCCTGAAGTAGTGTTAAGGCCTGTTCACAACTGTATTAACATCCACACCAACAGACCATAACATTTTGTTTATTTTGAGAGCATACATGAATGGTTTTATCATTCATCAGGACTAGATTATCATCAAGTTGCAGCCTTTATAATCCTGTACAACTGTTGTGATTTAGATTTTATTTTGAATAAGTGTGCAGCATTAACAAACATCATTACAAGCTTGTTTTGCATGGGTGTTTTGAATGTGTGCAGATACACCTCCCCTGACTTCCTGTACATTCGGTCCTGGCTGCCGTGTATCTTCTTCGCAGGAGTGATAACCGTGGGGAATATCGGACGACAGCTCGCTCTGGTAAACTCTCGCATGTTCACTCACACGTAATCGCACAATTAAGCTCTGCTCCAAACCGTAGTGAACCGAATGGGGTATGCTGTCTACGTAGGGAGCGTAGGGAGCACTACCGTTCAAATGATTGAGGCAGAAAGAGGACGCATGATTAAATTGATCAAAAGTGACAGTAAAGGCACATAATATTACAAAAGATTTCTGTTTCAAGTAAATGCTTTCTATATATGAAGCAGCACAACTGCTTTCAACACTGATAATAATCATAAATGTTTCTTGAGCAGCAGATCAGCATATTAGAATGATTTCTGAAGGATCATGTGACACTGAAGACTGGAGTAATGATGCTGAAAATTCAGCTTTGATCACAGGAATAAATTACATTTTACTATTTTAGTTTAAAATGTACAAATATTTCACAATATTACAGTTTTTACTGTACTTTTCATCAAGGATATGCAGTCTTGGTGAGCAGAAGAGACTACTTTCAAAACATTAAAAAAAAATCTTACCAACCCCAAACTTTTGAAATGTAGTGTACAATGTTGGGAAAAGTTACTTTTAAAAGTAATATGTTACAATATTGTGTTACTCCTTTAAAAAGTAACTAATTATGTTACTTTTTATGGAAAGTAATAGGGCTGCCCTGAACTAAAAGATTTTTCTGGTCGACTAGTAGTCGTTCATTATAAGCGATTAGTCGACTAATTACATATTTATTAATAAACCATATAATAAATCATAATAAAGAGCCTTTAACATCTACATAGCCTAATCAGCACTCATAAAGCTTGTCACAGTGCACCAGCAGAAGTAATGATTATGAATGCTTTGGGAAAAAACAGCAAGGAGACTGCTTTTAACATTTTAATAATTCATTGATAAACTAGTGTTTTGTGCGTATTCGGCTGCAGTGATGAAGTCGACGATGCTGACTTGTCATCTCCGCAGTAGTGGACGTGCCTATATGCAGCACGTTTCATATGGATTACATAACCTGAGAATATTTTAGATTTCAATTGGTTTTTTTAAAAGTAGACATTTCGCTTTCTATAGGTACAGTATATGATATATGTTGTTATTGTGAGTGCACACAAATAAAAGTAGACTCTTCACAGATTCAAAAGATGTATTACTATTATCTGTATGACCAAAAATGATGGAGTATTTTAAGTGCAAGTGATCACACCTCCATGTTAGCTGTCATGCAGTAAGCATGCTACTATTCACACTCACATTCAGCTTTCACACTCCTCACAAACACTTGAATTGCCCATATTTTTCCAGGTGAAAGTTAGAGCGAGTAGCCATGTAAAGTTGCTACTACTTACATGTTTCAGATGATAAGCCATATTTGAGGTCGATGACTGATAGGCGAGCGTTTGGATGTCCTGCCTGATGTACTGTAATCACCACATAGACCAGCTGTTAACGATCTGTCTGTGATTTCACCACTTCCTGTGGATTTTTTCCCCCTGCGACTAATACAGTTTTAGTCGACTAAGCCTCTTCTCGTCGACCAACGGTTAGTGGACTATTAGGGGGCAGCCCTAGAAAGTAATGCGTTAAGTTTCTGTTGTGTTACTTTTTCTCACCAGACTAAGGCTCGATCTCTTCAGGCCTGGCAGGTGTTTTTTTACTGGTTTCTTTTTTGCAAGTGATGCAGTCAACAACATAGACTTGTTTATAAAGTAATGTGTTACTTTAATCATTAAATCAAAAAAAGTAATCTGATTACATAATGCACATTACTTGTAATGCGTTATGGCTGCTGCCTTTGAAACGGTATGCAGTGCATTGATTTGTTTCTCTTTATTTCCTGCAGTACGAGTACAAAGTCAGTCAAGAAAAGAGCCATCAGGATTAAGGGAGAATCCTCTACACACACAGGAAAACCAGGAAACAGGAGCAAGGCATCGACCAGACAAGAGCGATCCATCACTGAAGGAGGAGCCGCTCTCTGTGTTTGAGGACGGACTGTGTTATGATTCATGCCTGCAGATCCACCGTTTGCCACCTCAGACGCTCAGGTTCTCCACGTGTGTGTAACAGTAATATATGATGTCTCACACACACCGTCTGCGCCAGTGCTGAAACGATCCTGGCTGCAGTGAAGTGCCAAACTGACTCTGATTGGTCAAACTGCATGACTGTCCTCTCTTCATGACTGCAGGTGAGGCCTGGTGTGTGTGTTAAATTTACAATATAATGACTGAATATTTAGACTTTACGTGCAGAGAGACAAAACACAGTTATTCACACAGAATATGATCTTCCTACTGTTGTTGCCTCCTCCATCCTCTATGACGGGTGGAGGAGAGTCATCTGGACAAAACACTACCATCGGATCTCATTCATCGTAACAACCTAAAAGAGTAATATATGGAGTATTATGAGGCATGTCATCTGTTACAAGGGCAGCTCGCTCCTGTGATGTCTCAGATCGAGCACTAGTGGGCGTCAGAGCACAACTGACTGCATCAAACTGTAATATGAAATATACAAAATACAGGGAAGATATCACCATATTTAGCTGTGAAGGAAATTAGTGTTCAACAAGGTGTTTATTACTGCTTTAATTACAACTTGAATACTTTAATGTGATGCATTCCTCGTAATAACCAGATCATTCCCTGCTAGACCCCAGTTTTGATGGAAAGATGCTTCCTTATATACAGAAATCACTTCCAGATCCGATATAAACGGCTGTTTTGGCTTCAGAATAAAAATTAAATGATTTCCAATGACATTCCATTGATTATTACCTAAGCCTTAAAATAACAGATAGATTGGAGCTCAAAGTAAAAAGTCTAGAACAGGCAGACCACCATCTGTGCACTGATTTTGGATTAATTAAGGGAGGTTTTTTTTTTTTTTCTTACCTCTTTTATTTGCAAGGATATTTTATGAAATATTGAGTAGTAAGTGGGATCAACATATTATATTAAGTGTTACAATGAACTTTCACAACTGAAATGATTGTATAGTTGCAAGAGTAATTGCACAGTTCATTGGTGACCATCAGAAACTGGGTATGTTGGGGTGTTTTCTCATGCTTTGGCGATTACTTGATCCATGGTTTGTATTTAACCACATTTACTGTTTTTTGAAGTTGAAGTCACATGTTTGTTATCTGCATTATTAAAAGAGACTTTCTTTAAAAATTAATTTGTGTGTGTGTAATATTATAATAATGTACATTTGCACTGTTTTTCTTTTGCTTTCTGAGGCTTTTCTTCTACAATCAGCGACTATTTTTAACTTCACGTCTCTTGTTATTGGTGTAAAGAAAGGTTACAGCTTTAATTGCCACTTAAACTGTAGGATCTGTGGCATGCACAAAGTAATTTTTTAATTCATTCAGTTGGTAGAAACAGATGAAAAATGTATATAATGCAATCAATGCATGTATATACGATAATATAAATCTATATTTCAAACAATAGACATGCACAAGAGTTTCAATGCTTCAATGAAAGCAGTGCATTAATATAGAACGGTGATTAAACTGACTTGGAACTACCTGTGCATTAAACAGATTTATTGCACACCTTCCAGCCAATCAGAATCGAGTAGTCATACAGACCATGGTATAATGAACTTTATTCAGGGTGGGTCAAGATAGAACGGCACCTGATTTATCAAATATTATTATTATGGTTTTATTATTTTAAAGTGTCCCCTGTGGTGAAAATAAAGTTTTTAACATTGTTTATATGTATATGTGGTGTTTTTAATATGCATTAAGACAATGTGCAAGTCAACACCATTGCTGAGTATTTTCTACTTAAAACTGCAGTGAAAAAAAAGTTACAACTACCTTGTAACCAATCACATCAATATGCTTTAGCATATCATTAACAGCGAACTAGCAGGGTAGTCTCGAGAGAAGCCAGGTTATCCCGGTATATTTTTTCTGTTGATATGAAAAATCGGGTAGATTTAGCAGTATGGCGGGTGTATGATGTATATTACGATGTTATAATGAACTATATACCTTAACTATCTGAGATGAAAAACGTCAACATGGTTTGTGTAACATTAGCAACACATTATTAGCTGTTTAATAACATAGTCAAGCAAAGGGCTAATAATATTAATTACCGTTATGTGTCTGATGTTGTAAAGAGCGATACTATTGTGTAGCGTTTACCTCAGTAAGTTGACCGAGTGGATCTCTGAGCTGGCATGAGCGAGTAGATGCGGGGCTAATTTACATATTCATTGATCCACATATATTAAATGAGGCAAGGGTGTAGAGTTACATTCAAGCTATTTTAAGGCATGAAGATTTTTTTTTTTCACAGGAAAAAACATTTAAATATATAATTTTGGTGATTAAAGATGAATTTTAAGGGATAAAATTATTGACTACAGGGGGATTTTAAGAGTGCAATACAGCGAAAATAGTAGGCAGCCTGAGCCTACAAACTAATAAGTTTTGATGAGCTGTTATTAAAGGAACAAATGGGGAAATCATGTGGCTGTGGGACATGCTTCTACATCAATGAGAGGTGGTGTACAGATGTAACAGCATTGAAGAAGATGTGCTGCGGCGATCTAGAAGCGCTCTTCATCAACTGTAAGCTTTTCTACTCGCTGCGGGAGTTTACCTCATTCATTCTCGTGTTTACATTCCTCCGCAAGTGTGTGTGAATGCAGCGCTGCAACAACTGGCTGATCAGATCACAGACATGGAGCAACAATACCCAGGCTTTCTTATAATCATTTTAGGGGATTTTAACAAAGCAAATTTCTCCTGTGAACTGCCTTATACAAACAGCACTGAAATCAGCTAAACCTGTAACAAGGACTGTAAAAAGATGGACTAATGGAGCAGAGCGGGATTTACAAGCCTGCTTCGAATGCACCAATTGGAGTGTTTTTGAGGCTGCTGCCACCGATCTGGACGAGCTCACAGAGACTTTAACATCATATCAGTTTCTGTGAGGATATGTGCATTCCTATGGGGATATATGCAAAACTTAGACAGCTTAGTCGGGCCAAAGAAGATGCCTACAGGAATGGGCACAGAGTCTTGTATAAACAGGCCAAAAACACACTGACAAAGAATATCAGAGTGGCTAGGAGGAACTACTCTGAAAAGCTGAGAAACCAGTTTTTAGCCAACGACCCTGCATCAGTGTGGAAATGACTGAAAGACATCACAAACTACAAGACACCACTCCCCAGCACTGTGATGAATCAACAACTGGCCGACGGTTTGAATGAGTTTTATTGGAGTTTTGAAAAAACCCGGTCTTACACCCCTTCTCTCCATGCATTCATTAACTCCCTCCCTCCTGCCCTTACGATCTGTGAAGAGGATGTGTGCCGGGTCTTCCGGAAACAAGTCAAGGAAAGCACCAGGCCCAGAAGGTGTGCCTGTCTGAAATCCTGTGCTGACCAGCTGTCATCCATCTTCACACAGATCTTCAACAGTTCACTGGAGCTGTGCAAGGTCCTTTCCTGCTTCAAATGCTCCACCATCATCCCCATCCCAAATAAACCCCAAATCACAGGACTAAATGGCTACAGACCTGTTGCTTTAATGTCTGTGGTCATGAAGTCATTTAAGAGACTGGTGTTGGCCCACCTGAAGGACATTACTGGACCCTTGCTGGACCCCCTGTAGTTTGCTTATCGAGCCAACAGGTGTGTGAATGATGCAATCAGCATGGGACTGCACTACATCCTCCAATATCTGGACAATCCAGGGACTTATGTGAGGATCCTGTTTGTGGACTTCAGCTCGGCCTTCAACACCATCATCCCACATCTCCTCCTGTCCAAATTAACCCAGCTCTCTGTGCCCTCTTCCATCTGTCAGAGGATCACCAGCTTCCTGACAGACAGGCAGCAGCTAGTGAGGCTGGGAAAAACTCAACCAACACCTGCACTATCGGCACTGGCGCCTCCTAGGGGTGCGTTCTCTCCCTACTGCTCTTCTCCCTGTACACCAACGACTGCACCGCAAAAGAACCTTCCATTAAGCTCCTGAAGTTTGCAGAAGACATCACACTTATTGGCCTCATCCAGGATGGTGACAAGTCCAGACAGGAGATTAAAGAGCAGGCTGTCTGGTGCAGTTGTAACAACCTGGAGCTGAACATGCTCAAAACAGCGGAGATGATAGTGGACTTGAGGAGAAACCGCCAGCACTCTCCCCACTCACCATCATGAACAGCACTGTGGAGGCAATGGAGTAAAGCTCTTTCTGATTCTGAGTACTAGACTTTTATTGATAAATAAAAGTTCTCTTCAATCTCCAGTATTGTGGAGGACAGCCAATGGTCCCCATGAAGAAAAAGCATACTAAATAATGACTTTTTAATTTAAAAATGCATGGTTTGTGTGAGGTTTAGGGTGTTAGGGGATAGAAAAGATTAGGTCAGTATAAAATGGAAAGTCCAGCAGTAAAACAAGTGTGTTTGTGTGTGTGTGGAGATTTAGAGGGTGATGTTCAGCATCACTGGTTCCTCCGTATCTCAGTAACACTGACTGCTGTAATCCCAGTTACGGGCTGTGTGCGTTTAATCGATTTAACTGTGTCAGTCTGTGTGTGGTCCCACGTTACTGCTCAAAGCCTGAACAACCAGTGATCACTAACTCTCCATGGACAGTTATCTGGCGAAAATATGACTCTCCCTCACACACACTCTGCCTCGATCTATAAAGGTTAATGCAGAAGATCTGCTTCGCGCTCTAGTTAATCCATTCTTCTCAGTTCCAGAGTGTGTGAAGCAAGTGTGAACCAGTGCTGATCCCACACAGCTGTTCGCCATTTATCTCTCCTCATGACTTCTGAATTCCTTCAAACTAGATTTTCATTTTCACCAATTTGAAAACTGAATGATAAATGGATGAATTACTGCTACAAGAAGGCATTCGCCAATATGTTTGCACCGTGACTTCTTGTGACCATTTTTTTTCTCAGGGTGGGTTTAATTTTAAAATTTGTAACATTTGTTCAGCCGAAGATAAACTCTGTCATCAATCACTCAATCTAATGTGGTTCCAAACTCATGAGACTTCCGTTCATCTTCAAAACACAAATGAAGATATTTTTAATATCCTGTTTGAACTTTCCATCCATTGAAGGTCCATGCAACCAAAGACTTTGATGCCTCAAAAAGTGCATAAGATGTTTTAAAACTAAACCGTATGAATGGAGCAGTTTAATCGAAGTCTTCCGAAGAGACATGATTGCTTTACATGATGAACAGATTTAATTTGGACTTTTATTCATAAATTAACATTGACCTCTTATCATTTTCCATCCATTGAAAGTCAAGGAGGCCTCAAGAAGTATAAAAAAGAAATCATATCCAATCAATCCAAGTCTTTTGAACAGCTTTAAAGTCACCATGTAATCAAAATTGACAATTCTTGTTTTTATGCAATATTGCAGTATTTACTAAACTAATTTTCTGTGCACATTATTTTAATTTAAATTCATATGTCTCATAATCTTTAATCAAAATCACTTCCCCTCCCTCTTGCAGTGACAACTCAGGCTTGTTCGAGATGCATTGGTGCTGCGCAGACCGATCAGCGTATGACATCAAAGTACCGCGAGAGTGATTCAAAAGCATAACGAGTCGAATTCAATCAATTCCCCATGGACAAAATCAAGCCCCGCCCAACATTTGTTCTTGTTCCAAAAGCCGTTTCACTCGGATATACGACACAATAGGGAAGAAAAGCCTATCGTAACTTCTGTTTCATGCGACTTTAATTTAGACCCGTCGAGGCATGGACTCCACTAGACCCCTGAAGGTGTGCTGTGGTATCTGACACCAAGATGTCAGCAGCAGATCCTTTAAGTCCTGTAAGTTGTGAGGTGGAGCTTCCATGGATCGGACTTGTTTGTTCAGCACATCCCACAGATGCTCGACTGGATTGAGATCTGGGGAATTTGGAGGCCAAGTCAACACCTCAAACTCGTTGTGCTCCTCAAACCATTCCTGAACCATTTTTGCTTTGTGTCAGGGCGCATTATCCTGCTGAAAGAGGCCACAGACACCAGGGAATACCGTTTCCATGAAAGGGTGTACATGATCTGCAACAATGCTTAGGTAGGTGGTACGTGTCAAAGTAACATCCACATGGATGGCAGGACCCAAGGTTTCCCAGCAGAACATTGCCCAAAGCATCACACTGCCTCCGCCGGCTTGTCTTCTTCTCATAGTGCATCCTGGTGCCATGTGTTCCCCAGGTAAGAGACGCACACGCACCCGGCCATCCACGTGATGTAAAAGAAAACGTGATTCATCAGACCAGGCCACCTTCTTCCATTGCTCCGTGGTCCAGTTCTGATGCTCATGTGTCCACTGTTGGCTCTTTCAGCGGTGGACAGGGGTCAGCATGGGCACCCTGACTGGTCTGCAGCTATGTAGCTCCATACGCAACAAACTGCAATGCACTGTGTATTCTGACACCTTTCTATCAGAACCAGCATTAACTTCTGGAGCAATTTGAGCTACAGCAGCTCGTCTGTTGGATCGGACCACACGGGCCAGCCTTCGCTCCCTACGTGCATCAATGAGCCTTGGCCGCCCATGACCGTGTCGCCGGTTCACCACTGTTCCTTCCTTGGAGCACTTCTGATAGATACTGACCACTGCAGACCGGGAACACCCCACAAGAGCTGCAGTTTTGGAGATGCTCTGACCCAGTCGTCTAGCCATCACAATTTGGCCCTTGTCAAACTTGCTCAAATCCTTACGCTTGCCCATTTTTCCTGCTTCTAACACATCAACTTTGAGGACAAAATGTTCACTTGCTGCCTAATATATCCACCCACTAACAGGTGCCGTGATGAAGAGATAATCAGTGTTATTCATTTCACCTGTCAGTGCTCATAATGTTATGTCTGATCAGTGTATAAATATACTAAACATACAAGAAGATCCATCATTCCTCACAAAACATCTCTCACACAAAATATGAATACAGCTTTCAAATAGCAGGGGAGACACTCCGCTGTGTGTGAATAACACAAGCTTTTGATGTGTTCACTCTGATCTCTGCCCTCCTCTACGGTATCTGAGCACTAAAGTCTGTTTAGACTCGTCACACATTTGTCCAGCGGGGTTGTTTTCCTCTCAGATGCCTGTCTGACGGTTGCTTCTGAAAGCGTGCAGTTAAATGAACAGCGTAGGAGAACAGCAGGTGTGTCGTGACTGACAGGAGGCCTCGTTCTCCTCACCACACAACTGATCACGGACGGGGTGAGTTCCAGGAGTCCGGTGAACATCTCTAACGGGCTCCAGGCCTCTGAAGTGGAAATGAGCGGACTTGGACGGCACGGGCTTCTTCATTATGGAGGATCTGCTGGACAGCCATGACAAGTTGACAAAACATGACAGCACAGATCATGCGTCATGATATATTAGTTGAATCACTCTAATTTCACAGAAGTGAGAAACAGTTTTAGGTCTTTTAGAACACCAAGTTTCCAGTAATTCAGTATCATTGTATCCATGGAAGTATCATAGTATTACCATCAGAAATCCCTGAAGCCAATGAAGTTTCTTTGCAAATGTGAACATGTGTTATATTATATTATATTATTATCAACAAAGTAATAATAAAGATAATAATAATAAATATACATTAAGTAAAAATGATAACTTTTCTTGTTATGAAAATTGTATGAAATAGATATTATTAATATTATAATAAATGTAATAATAACGATAATAATAATAAATAATTATTATTACACATTAAATACAAAAATATATTTTTGTTGTTTTATAAATAAAAAATATTATTATTAATAGATACATTTAATAATAAATAATTATCCATTAAATAAACATTTTTATTTTTGTTATAACAATAGTATAAAATTGATATTATTATTATGAATTTAAACAAATTATTATTATTATTATTATTATTCAATAAATATAAATAAATTGTAATATAATTTAAATAAAATTATTATTATTAATATTATTTAAAAATAATGAATTTAATAATAACAGTTATTAGTAGCATTATATAAATTTAATAATAATATAATACAAAATTATTATGCATTTAATAAAAATATTTTTGTTTTATGTAAATCAAATAAGATTATTATTATTATTATTATTATATAAATGTAATTATTATAATTATTATTATTATTTAATAAATAATTATACAAGAAATAAAATATTTTGTTGATATAAAATAGTATAAAATTGATATTATTATGGATTTAATAAAGATAATGATAATAATAATAATTTTTATTATACATTAAATATAAATTAAATTGTTGTAATATTAATTAAATAAACTTATTATTAATATTATGTAGAATTTAATAATAATAATAATAATAATAATAATTTAATACAAAATTATTTTTGTTGTTTTATGTAAATCAAATAAAATTATTATTATTAGCATTATTTAATGAATAATATTTTTGTTGTTATAAAAAGTACAAAATTGATATTATAATGGGTATAATAATAATGATGATAATAATAATTTATTATTATAAATTAAATATAAATATTACATTTTATATTAATTAAAAAATATTAATAACATTACATATATTTAATAATAGTAATAATAATAATAATAATAATAATAGTAATAAAAATAATAAATGATTGTACATTTAATAAAATATTATTTGTTATTGTTAGGCTGTATAAATTAAATAAGATGATGATGATGATGATTATCATGAATTAATGGGGATTACAAACACAAGCAGATGAGAACAGGACAACACCACTGAGGCACACTTCATTAACACTAGAGAGCGCTGATTGACAAGAATTGTCAAGTAAACTTTCATTAAGCATGTTAGTTGTCTTTTGTAGTGTTGATGTGCTGCACTAAATCTTGGTCTTGTCTCGGTCTCAGTCTGCTGGGGATTTTATCTCAAGACTGGTCAAACAACTGCGAAGATATCACTAAATTGCTGGTGCATTTTCTGATTTCTTTGTTAACATCATTAATGTGATTGGATGTAAAACTTACTGCTTAAAATGCAATCAATAACGTATTTCTAATGTGATTTATTTTTTTACTGTTGTGCCTGGTTCGATATCAATGCAGGATTGTCTCAAAAAAGTCAAATGCCCAAAATTAATACAAATGCCCACAAATTCAAGATATGATTGCAAAAAAGTACTAGTATGAGATCTTGTTTTTTATATTAGCCTATAACAGAACATATAATTAAACAATATCACAAGAGCACGAGCTGTTTTCACAAATATGAGCACGATTGCAAATGCAAGTATTATACAGTTAAGCAAGTGTACTTATACCAATTCAGATGAAACTTCTGTGTCACCTCTGCAACACAAAAATGTTTTTTTTTTTTTTTTGTTAGTGATTTTATTGGTAACAGCCCTATTTAGTGTCTTATTATTCTACTTGTACTTATCGATTAAATATCAGACATTTCTCAGACAGTATATGAATCTTTTAGATAAATTTGAGGAGTGCTGGTCTGGTCTCGATTTGGTCTCAGTTTAGGTGGTCTTGACCACAACACTAGCTGTACACACACACACACACACACACACACCAGCATCAGGTCAAAGGTCAGCTCTGTTTCTGATTTGCTCCACAGGAAGTGTGAATGAGAATGCATGTTTTACTGTGGAAAGAGCTCATGAATTCACACACTTCACCTTTGTGTGCTCATTTCAGCCTGCTTTGTTGAAGTTCAAAGCAAAGAATTAAATCCAACCACAAATGTGTCATCTTTTGGGCTTTATTACTTGCATTGGTCTGTCTGGATTCACAAACACTCCACACTTGCTTTGGGCAGAGGAATTAAATTCACAGATATGTTCTGCAATAAATCATTTGAATAACTGACAGTCGCAGTCAAAAGCAGAAGGCTAATTCTCAGCAAACAGTGACATTTTTGTGTTTATGATTTACTACTGGCATAATTAACAAGACACTGAATTTACTAACAGTATTTGATAAATTGAATTCAGTTGTTTAAAAAACAGTTAACATAAAACAGTAATTTATTGGACACATTTTTGTTTTTCAACAGAATATCAGCCAGTTCAGAATCATTTTTATTTTTAAATGATTTAATGCAATTACCCCATCATTGTGATATTTCACCCTTCAGTGCAATGATTTATTATTCTGACATCATTTTATAAAATGTTTTTGACATTTTTGAATGTTTTGGTTCAAATAGTTGTCAGGTAGGCTATTTCATTATGTTTACACTTATATTGGCCTCATCAAGTTCAATATCATCAGTCTGTTATGTAAAAAAAAGAGTCTGTAATAACTGGGCTCATTGTACAGTGTTAATATAAAGGAATGTTCTGTATTGATTCTGGGAGCGGATGAGGGCGGGACTCCAGGTGTAACTGAGCTGAATATGTCATCACTTCTACACTATTTCCTCTGGTACAAATGTGAGATGGTGTGAGTTTAGCTCACTCAAACCACTATACACACTTATATTTAGCATAGATGTGTGGATTTCTCTGACATGTACTACTGCTGTAGATCGATGACTCTGTTGTGATCGGAGAGACTTCGTCACTGCAGACCCAAAGCAGGTGCCTGTCGGGTCAAGGGTCAGGACCTCAGTGTGAGCAGGGTCAGATAACTGGTTTTAAACGGTGAGGCAGCCACCTGTGCAAAGGTCAAAGGTCAGGGGTATCTAGGCCACCAGCAGGAGTTGACCAACCACACAGAGACTGTGGGAAACAGAACAGACAGATACAGTCGCACACTGCTGTCACGACACATTCAGAAAACAGACTATACACTAAATGCAATAGCCATTAGAGGACCACCAGATTTCAAATTAATGGTCATCAAATAAGTGTTGTTTCAGATTCTTGATTCTTACCTCCAATCCTAAATAAGTGGTAACAACCTTGCAAGTATCAATTATTTATCACTGATAATAACCCTAACTCTAAAGCAGCTAAGAAATATACAAATTAAAAATGTTTAAGAAATGGCCACTAGGCTTAAATATCAAATATGATTGCACTAGTATTCACAGTCAATATTTCTGTATAAATAAAATTAAATTTTAAAAATGTATTTATTTTATACTTTGGTGGTTCTCAAACCTGTCCTGGAGTACCACCAGCCCTGCACATTTTGTATGTCTCTCTATATCTGACACACCCATTTCAGGTCTTGCAGTCTCTACTAACGAGCTTATGAGATGAATCTGGTGTGATAGATGAGGGATACATACAAAATGTGCAGGGCTAGTGGTACTCCAGGACAGGTTTGAGAACCACTGGTCTAGAGGTCTGGGTCAGGACCTTTTCAGCCTTTTTCCAGGTGTGACGACAGCGCTGGATGAAGGCTAAGGCAGATGGGACTCCTGCAACATTGGGTTTTTGTGAGGGAAACAGAGGAGGTTGGTAACCAACAGAACACTGAAATGGTGACATACCACACTACCGGCAGGGAATTGTGGGCATATTCCAACCACGTCAACTGTTGAAACCAAGAACTAGGATTCTGGGAGGCCAAGCAGCGGAGAGCTCTTTTGAGATCCTGGTTGGTTCGCTCACACTGCCCATTGGTCTGGGGATGGAACCCTGAGGAAGGACTCATAGAGGCCCAAATCTGTCTACAGAACTCCTTCCAAAACTGAGGAAACAAAATGTGGTCCACTGTTCGGAACGCCATGAATCCGGAAGATGTGGTCAACCACCACCTGGGCTGCTTCCTTGGCTGAGGAAAGCTTGGGCAAAGGAATGAAATGGGCCGCCTTAGAGAAGTGGTCCACCACCGTCAGGATCACGGTGTTACCTCTCGAGGGTGGAAGGCCAGTGACAAAATTAAGGGCCAAATGTGACCAAGGATGAGAGGGAAGGGGTAGGTGCTGGAACAGACCAATGGGTGGATGGTTCGAAGTCTTGTTCTGGGCATAAGTAGAGCAAGCCAACACAAACTGACCTGACATCCGGGCACATGGAGGGCCACCAAAACAGCTGGCGGATGGCAGCCAGCGATCTCCGAATTCCTGGGTGACAGGTCAGCTTGGATGAGTGTCCCCACTGAAGGACTTCAGGGCGCAGCGCCACCAGCACAAATAGTCGACCGACAAGACACTCCTTTGGCACTTCACACTGACGACTGGCCTTCTCCACTCGCTGTTCGATGCCCCAGGAAAGAGACCCCACCACCACTCCTCTAAGGAGGATAGTCTCAGTTGGTGTCTCCCCTCTAGAGGCCCCGAAGAGCTGAGAGAGGGCATCAGGTTTGACATTGTTAGATTGTTAAAGAGTGAAGTTAAACCAGCCAAACAAGAGTGCCCAGTGGGCCGGGCGAGAATTTAACCTCTTGGTCGAGCGAATATATTCAAGGTTTTTATGGTCCTTCCAAACCAAAAGGGCTGCGCCAACCCCTCCAACCAGTGGCACCACTCCTCCAAAGCCAACTTGATCGCCAACAGCTCCCTGTCACCAATGTCATAGACGTTCTGCTGGGCTCAGTCGATGGGAGAAGTAGGCATAGGGATGTATGCTCCCATCCTTAGGGGACCTCTGAGACAGGGCCGTGCCTACCCCAACATCAGAAGCATCCACCTCGACAATAAACTGCCGTTCGGGATCTGGAATAGAGAGAACGGGGCAGATATGAAACGGGACTGATGAATCGCCTATAGAAATAGGCAAACCCCAGTAACCGCTGCAAGGCCTTACGGGTGTCGGGGGCTGGCCTCCGGAATGTGACTGACTTGGAGTGGATCTGACACTTCTCTGCCTTAACAAAGAGCTGATTCTTCAGCAGCCATTGTAAGACCTGGTGGACATGCTGAGTGTGTACCTGTAAGGACGGAGAGAAAACAAGTATATCATCCAGGTACACAAAGATAAACATATTAATCATGTCTCTCAACACATCGTTAACCAGAGCCTGGAAGACAGCTGATGAATTAGTCAGACAGAAGGCTAGGACCAAATACACGTTTTGTCCCGTAGGTGTGTTGAACGCTGTGTTCCACTCATCCCCCTCACAAATCTGTACCAAGTGATACCCATTGCGGAGGTCTAACTTAGTGAAGAATCTTGGCTCCCTGCAGCAACTCAAAGGTAGACGACATAAGAGGTAGGGGATACCTGTTCTTGATTGTGATGTCATCTTGACAAAGAAGAACCCCACACCAGCAGGCGATGAATAGGAATGGCATTGAGAGAATCATGAATATACATGTCCATAGCCTCTCTTTCTGGACCAGACAGGGAATAAAGACGACACTTGGGCGGAGAAGTGCCTGGGAGGAGGTCAATGGCGCAATCATACGGCCAGTAAGGAGGTAGAGGCATGGCCCGGGACTTGCTGAAGACCTGGTGAAGATCGTGGTAATTCGCCGACACCGGTCAGATCCGCTGCCTCAACCTGCAAAACAGGAGACACAGAGCCAGGAGAAAAGGCAGTATCCAAGCAAGACGCTAAACAAGACTGACTCCAGGCCAACACAGAATTCCCAGACAAATCCACTTGAGGGCCATGCTGCACGACCACAGATGCCCCAAGACTATCGGGGCACTCTGGGAATTAAAAAGGTACAGCTTGGTCAAAGAGTGGAGTGGGTGATAGAGGTGACAAGCCAACCATCAAGGGAACAGAAATAGGAACAGGTAAGGGAACAGCCGGGATGCCCCACTGCACTGCTGCAGAACTGTCCAAGAAATTTCCCTCGGCCCCTCAATCCACCAGAGTCGAGCAGGAGTTAGAAGAGTGCTCACACTGGACTGTAACAGGTAACAGGGTGCAAAATGATGGAGAATTTTCACAGGGAGAAGCGCCCACCAGGATCCTCCGGTCTACTGATGGGCCTTGGCTTTCAAAGAACACTCAATAGCAAAGTGTCCAGGCTTCCCACAGTACAAGCACAGGCCTTGGGTAAGACGTTGTCTCTCCTGGGGTCGTGAGATGAAGATGGCATAACTGCATGGGCTCAGGGTCAGGAAGAGGAGGCTGAGATGGAGATAAGCCGGTCTGATGGGAGAGGCTCTCCTGTAATCTCCAGGAGGGATGGGTGGCCCGATGCTGGCCTTCTGAGGCGGTCAATGCAGGTTCCAATCCTTGACATAAAGTGCCAAGTCCATCAGAGCATCAAGATCGTGTGGCAGCTTGTGGGCAGCGATCTCATCCTGGATTTCATCATCCAACCCCTGCAGAAATTTCGAGCGCAGAGCCCCCTCGTTCTAATCACAGGCAGCTGCCAAGGTCTTGAACTGAATTTGAGTCGCCCCAAATGGAAAGATGCCTTATCTCCATGGGCAGACTGGTTGAACAGCTTAATCATCTCGAGATGAAAATCCTCGAAGATGTGAACAGAAGGGAGCTCGAGACTCCCAGACAGCAGTTCCCCACTTATGGGCCCTTGCTTGCTCTTACTTGCTCTGTGCCTGCTGAATCCATCCTGGCCAGATCGTTCTTTCACGTGTCAAGACAAAATTCAGTTGCAGGCTCAAACAAGAGTTTATTGACTAAATAACAACACAAAATATAGGCAGTGAAGATAAAGCAAACAGACGAACAGATCCAGCAAAAAGCAACAGGCAAACTGATCCAGAGAACGTTGGACGTCCATCTCCTTATATGGTGAAGAGAAGTGCGCAGCTCAGTCAGTGGGATGACAGCGGAGCGCCAGGCAGAGGGGGAGTGGCGGCGGTGAGATCGCATGTTGATGAGAGGCGAGAGACTGGAGTGGGAAGACGGCCCCAGTGTGCTGAATACCAACCAGTTTGGAGCTTTTAGAGCTTGTTTGCATTTTAGACATGTCAAGTTGCGATACTGAGCAGAACCACATGGAGATGTCAAAAACAACCCTAAACCAACCGCTTTCACCTGAATGCATATACTACAGTACATGGATCCATTCAGAATTACTAAACATAGCAACATACACATGACAGATAAAAGCATTATCCTGAATTTGTGTAGAAACAACATGAATGTACTGAAACTTATCTGTGCATAATTACAATGTGCGATCAGTACATCGAGAGTGCACACACGGTTTGTTTGCCCATCAATATAACAGACTCATGCGTGCTTTCTGTACGTGTGTGTGAGTTTGTGTGTGTGTGTCCTACAAAACTTTACTAGCGAGACACTGGTTTGCTTTATCCAGCCGAGAAACGTTTGCGTATCATCTGGCCATACAGCAGTGGGATGTTTTGACATTCGGTTCAGTCTATATTTCACACACAGTGCGATACGTGAGGGCTTGCGCTCTTCAGAAACAATCATAGATTAACAGACACTGCTAAACAGAAACTGGAATGAATAATTCACTGAAAACTGGTTGTGAGTCACTGTTCTCTCTGCCATCTCTGATGAAATCAGCCTGGACTTCTAAGATCATGTAACTGCGTGATGTAAATTACGTTAATGGTGCAATTTCACGTGCTTCAGTAATTCATTTGCATTAAATTATTAATGTGTTAAGGATTTTGAATTAATCACGTGTTAACCCTTTAACGTTGACAGCCCTATATTAAATACATTTCAGAACAGTGAGAGCAAGAAGAAACAGTCATCCATCCATTCTTCCATTTCCTCAGGAATAGCACTGGTTTTTAATGAGAATATGTGCATGTGGAGAATGTGTGTGCGTGAGTGTTTGTGAGTGTGTGTGTGTGTGTGTGTGCATGAGTGAGTGTGTATGTGTGTGTTTTCTCCTGCTGTTCCTGTTGAGCATGAGTGATCAGAGTTTTCCCCCATGCACAGTGGATCTGACACGACATGGCAAGACCTTTGCATGTTTAGGAAGTGAAAAATCCCTCTTCTCTTTCTTAAGCTCTGCAGGAGGGAGAGAGAGAGAAAGAGAGAGAGAGAGAAACCTTACTGAAGAGGACACAGAGCGAGACGTCTAGACTGCCAGTCTGAACACTGGGGCACCTCGCTTTGTCCCCTGAGCATTTCTCAGAGCAATGCCTCTCTGTACGTGCATGTGCATGTATGTGGCTTTACTTAAAACCTTCAGGACATCCAGGAATGTCCTCAATTGGAAAAGAATATTCATAAAATAAATAATTTGAAATAAATCCAAAAAGTCCTTTAAGTTCAGATTAGACTATAGTCATTATTAAAGTATTAGTTCACTTTAAAATGAAAATTAGCCCAAGCTTTACTCACCCTCAAGTGATCCTAGGTGTATATGACTTTCTTCTTTATGATGGACACAATCGGAGAAATATTAATAAATATCCTGACGCATTTAAGCTTTATAATGGCAGTGAGCGTTACCAAACGAGTATGAGCTGAAGAAAGTGTCTCCATCCACATCCATCCATCATAAATATGTGCTCCACACGGCTCCGGGGGGTGAAAGCAGGAGGCCTTCTGAAGCAAAGCGATGCGTTTGTTTAAAAAAAATATCCATATTTAACAAGTTATGAAGTAAAATATCTAGCTTCCGCCAGACCGCCTTCCGTATTCAAATTACGGAAAAAAAGGAACTGGCGTCGCGTCAGTTAAGCTTTTTTCGTAAGTTGAATATGGAAGGCGTAGGATGTAGCGTAAGCATTTTGAACTGCGAGAGTTTTACACTTTCTTCGTAACTTGAATACGGAAGGTGGTCTGGCGGAAGCTAAAAATTTTACTTCATAACTTGTTAAATATGGATTTTTTTTTTTACACAAATGCATTGCTTCTGTTCAGAAGTCCTTTATTACCCCCCAGGAGCCGTGTGGAGTATGTTTATGATGGATGGATGTGGATGGATGGATCCCGCTCACTGCCATTATAAAGCTCAGATGCGTCAGGATATTTATTAATATTTCTCTGATTGTGTTCATCAGAAAGAAGAAAGTCATATACACCTAGAATGTCTGGAGGGTGAGTAAAGCTTGGGCTAATTTTAATTTGAAAGTGAACTAATCCTTTAAGGCTGTAACAATATTATGTCACAATATATTGCAACACAAAATTGCAACAACATGTGTGGTCTGTAGTTCATCCAGAATGAAAGATTAGACAGATTTGATTTAGCATTAACTAATGGAACAATTTTTCCATAAGCTGAGAAAGCTTTGTAACATTAGTGCAGACTTGTTCTGTACGTTTATGCATCTGTTTGCATGTCTTTTATGCTGTCAGTGTGTCAGGTGTTTAGTGAAGAGCAGGTGGGGGGTGGGGAGCGATTGTGAGGCTTCCTTCTCCCTACCCTATTTAAAACAGTTACTAACCTCTTTCCTTATAAACCTTTCACCTTTAACCCTGTGTAGGTCATGCTGCTCAAAGCAACTGTGCAGCCGCTGCCACCCACAGAAGCTCATGCTAACACAGCTACTGCAGACACAGTTTCCCACAGCAGATACACAGATAAACAGGTCCAGATGCTCTGAGTCCTTAATACATTTCAGCTGACAAGCTTCCAAAGCCAAAACTGCATGTGAAATAAAACACTCTTTATTTTAACAAATATCTGATAACATGATAAAAACAAAATGTTCATTTAATTTAAATACTATTTTAAATGGTTCAGAATAGTTTTACATGGTTCATGTTGCAACTCATGATAACCAAGTTCGGATACATTAAAAAATGTTGTTAATTGCTTTGAAATTGGGCATTTTGAAGTGTTGCTAAATTTCGCCACATTCTTGTTTTTGAGTGATTCTGGCAACAGCCACCATCTATTATCTTTGATGAAGAATGGGATTTCTTAATAGTTTTGCTCAAGAGCCAAAGAATATGAAACTTAGTCACTTGTACATTGGTAATTACAGAGAGATTTACTAAAGTCAGATAACCAGCTTATCTTGTAGCATCTCAGGCTTTTGTCATGAGTTCAAGTTGTCACGATCCCAGTTCTGTCTTTTGTTTTGTATGGACTCTTGCACCACACTAACTTTTGCACTTCACCCCGGACTACATTTCCCATAATCCATTGCACTGATTACACACAGCCCTGTGAGCCAATTACACACCCTACTTAAGCCATGGACTTCCTCTCTCTCACTGCCGAGTATTGTTTAGCATTTATGCTGTGTTAGCGTAGCTACTTTACAGAGCCAGTTCCGGGTCCTAGTCTGAGTTTGTAGTTCTAGTCACGTCTTGTTTTCTTATTGCCTGTTTCCTGATTACCTGCCTGTCTTGCACTTCTCTCTTGCCCTGCTGTTTGGACTCTGTTTGCACCTCTCTTGGAACATTGCCTGTTTACCCTGGATTATTCTTTAGCCTAGCCCCCCTGGATTTTGTTTGCCACTGATTGTTTGTACATCAATACGTGCCATTGCCAGAAGGTTTGCTGTGTCTCCCAGCACAGTCTCAAGAGCATGGAGGAGATTCCAGGATACAGGCAGTTACTCTAGGAGAGCTGGACAGGACTGTAGAAGGTCCTTAACCCATCAGCAGGACCAGTATCTGCTCCTTTGTGCAAGGAGGAACAGGATGAGCACTGCCAGACCCCTACAAAATGACCTCCAGCAGGCCACTGGTGTAAAATGTCTCTGACCAAACAATCAGAAACAGACTTCATGAAGGTGGCCTTAGGGCCCGACGTGCTCTAGTGGCACCATGGAGCTCGATTGGCATTTGCCATTGAACACCAGAAATGGCAGATCTGCCACTGGTGCCCTGTGCTTTTCACAGATGAGAGCAGGTTCACCCTGAGCACGTGACAGACGTGAAAGGGTCTGGAGAAGCCATGGAGAATGTTATGCTGCCTGTAACATCGATCAGCATGACTGGTTTGTTGGTGGGTCAGTGATGGTCTGGGGAGGCATACCCATGGAGGGACGCAGACCTCTACAGGCTAGACAATGGCACACTGACTGCCATTAGGTATCGGGATCAAATCCTTGGACCCATTGTCAGACCCTACACTGGTGCAGTGGGTCCCGGGTTCCTCCTGGTGCACGACAATGCCGGCCTCATGTGGCGAGAGTATGCAGGCAGTTCCTGGAGGATGAAGGAACTGACAGCATTGAATGGCCCCCACGCTCGCCTGAACTAAATCCAATACAACACCTCTGGGACATTATGTTTCGGTCCATCCGATGCCGCCAGGTTGCACTTCAGACTGTCCAGAAGCTCAGTGATGCCCTGGTCCAGATCTGGGAGGAAATACCCCAGGACACCATTGATCGTCTCATTAGGAGCATGTCCCGATGTTGTCAGGCATACAAGCACGTGGGGACCATAACAAACTACTGAGTACCATTTTGAGTTGCTGCAATGAAATTTCAGCAAAATAGACTAGCCTGCTGCATCATTTTTTCACTTTGATTTTCAGGGTGTTTTTGAATTCAGTCCTCTGTAGGTTGATAATTTTCATTTCCATCAAACGATGTGGCATCCTTTCGTTCCTAACACATTTCCCAGTCCATATCAGCATGATACTTTTCCCCATTGAGATCTGATGTGTTTTGAAAGTGTTCCTTTAATTTTTTTTGAGCAGTTTATATATACACTACCAGTCAAAAGTTTGGACACGGTAAGATTTTTAATGTTTTTAAAAGAAGTTTCGTCTGCTCACCAAGGCTGCATTTATTTAATTAAAAATACAGTAAAAACAGTAATATTGTGAAATATTATTACAATTTAAAATAACTGTTTTCTGTTTGAATAAATTTTATAAAGTAATTTATTCCTGTGATCAAAGCTGAATTTCCAGCATCATTACTCCAGTCTTCAGTGTCACATGATCCTTCAGAAATCATTCTAATATGATGATTTGCTGCTCAAGAAACATTTATTGTGTACAATTGTACAAAATATTTGTGTACAATATTTTTTTTTATAAAACATATTCAAACAGAAAACAGTTATTTTAAATTGTAATAATATTTCACAATATTACTGTTTTTACTGTATTTTTAATTAAATAAATACAGCCTTGGTGAGCAGACGAAACTTCTTTTAAAAACATTAAAAATCTTACCGTGTCCAAACTTTTCACTGGTATTGTATGTGTGTGTATATATATATATATACACACAATATGTAAGAAACAGGAGTGAATAAAAATGAATAGTTAAAATGAATAGTTTATTCATTTTAACTCTCAAAGACCCATGCATTGATATTCATGTAATATTTTTATTTTTTCACCCTTTAACATATCTTTTGCAAGCCATTAGTTATAAAAAATATTTTGTTAGACAAAACTTGCATTGTGGTATAATTTTAGAAAAATGTTGCAAAATTGCAACGCTGGGCACTATAATTTGATATACTAGGTCAAAATTATGAATTTACAACACAATTAAAGGCACACTATGTACATTTTCACTGCTAGAGGTCGCTTATTCAACACAAAAGCGTAGCTTGATGATGCAGAGATTGAGAGCGGAATGGGAGTTGTCGTCTTCACCTCACAGCCGGTGGAAAAGAATCGGGACGGGACTTGGGGAGAAATCATGTTCATGGATGAGATTATTAACATTACTGTAGTATGAAGCAGAACAGGGCCGAGTGCTGTAGGAGCGGAACGAGGCCGCTTGAGTCACTGATTATAAGAGACGAGCGCGACACATTTCTCGAGAGCAGCGGGACTTTTATTATGCCACAAGCGCCGCTTCCGCTTCTTCCGGTCATTCGTATATGGGGTAAAGCAGCACTGTTTTATCATATTAGATACATTTATGTGTTAAAAGTTGTTATAATGCTACTCTGCGATCGCTCGGCGGCTGCTATGAGACACCTGTTGCACACTGTAGTAAGCTAGATTGATATTAGGCATAGTAAAACATGGTACTCACGGTAAATCAAGAAAACAAGATTCAAACAATAAGACTGTGTATAACATGATTAGTTTTCTGTTGATGAATTTATCCATCCAAACAGTCGCTCACCTGTCTAATAAAACAAATAGTATTAAAGTGTCTTTGGTGTTTCCATGGTTTCTACAAAATAAAACCGGAAATTGAGGGTAATGCAGGTATGATGTCATTGGTAGGTGACGCATGGACACGTTCCAAGTCCTGGTTAAAATTGCTTATTTCTCTGGATTTAAACATTCTTGGAAGCATTTGGGATAATGTAAGTACACAAGTCAACAAAATATATAACATTGTTCTAATGGTTTTTGGATATTTTAATCCAAAAATCTTACATATTGTGCCTTTAAGCACACAGATGTATTTGAAAAATATTATATTTCAACCAGCAAGCATACAGTCATGAAAAGTTAAGTAACTTCACTATTTGATTGTTTAAATATAATATTTATAGAGAGCATATTTTAAATATAATAAATGAATTTTAATTTTACTTAAGTCAGGGTAGGAATTTTCACCTAAAACAAAAGCAATGAACATATAAGTTTTTCCTGTCTATAATGGCCCACTTTGTCCACTTTTATATTTCCTCATAGGCCTAAAGATTGCTGCACGAGTCTCTAATTAGGAGAATGTTTCAAATCTATTATCAACTGCTTGTGAGTCTCAAATAATGTTTTGTTACTTAACTGCAACTTAAGTGTATCTCTGTGAATGTAATACTTAATACATTAATTTGGTTCCATAAAGCTGTATAAATTAGAAGAAAGGAACTGATGAGTATCTGAAGGACTTTTGACCCTCAATGGTCAGCTACAGTCCTGGCGACGGGTTAGAGCGTCAGGCCCAGTGTTACTGCTGTGATTGGAGGCAAATATAGACAGTGTTTGAGAATCATATGCTTCAGTAGGAATATGGCAGAATATGTGTATGTGATTTTTAACAAAAATTTATTTAGTTATGTCAAAGAGTCAGAGTTTTAACAGTGCCAAAAAAATTATGTCATTTATTATTATTATTATTATTATATTTTGGATGTGTGTCTGTGTTCATGTGTATTTCGGATGAGGATTAATGACAGAACTTATGGCCATCTCATTAGAATATGAAAGCAGACATGCTGGTGTGGGAAGTGCTGGTGAACGATTCGGTGTGTGTGTGTGTGTGTGTGTTTGCAGCAGATGGACTCAGTCATGTTGACTTTTGACCCTGTCGTTGTAATGAGGGCAGATAGACTGCCGTATCATTGTGTTTCCAGCATGTGGAGTCTCCCCTGAACACACAGATTTGGAGTGAGAGGTTAATTAATTCATTTCAACTCATAATTAGCCCATTAACCTCTGTAATGCTACTGAACATCAAATCATTTCCTCATTATACCTAAATCATTTACTACGACCAATTAATCATTGTAATCTGAGCATGATTGATTATTATCATTTAATCAATAGACAAAAACTGGATAAGCACATAAAGTAATGACCAACTTACCAACACAGATGGCATATAAAATAGAAGTATGTAAGATAATATGCAATAACAATAGTGAACCGGCCTTATCTCAGCACCAGAACAACATAGAGACATGGGGTGCAGCAACTGCCTAACCACGCCCTAGCAACCATTTAAAGGACCCTAGCAACCCATATAGCAACATGAAAAAGCAAGTTATGCCATGGCAAGCAACCCTCTTTTTTTGTCAGAAATTTTACACCTAATGCTACACAGGCAGGAGAACTGTACCTGCATATCAGCAAGGCCCGTCTGTTTTTACACAACAGTTCAATAAATAAAAATTAATATTGATTAATGTACTGTACATTTTAGACACAATTTTCCCAGTTACTTAGTTTGGCAAAGTATCTGTCAAACTAACTAAAATTAAAAGTGCGATAAGGCTTTGAGCGCCCTTATCAAGTTTTTATCAAGACTTCCTAATATTGTGTTGGTCCCCCTTTTGCTGCCAAAACAGCCCTGACCCGTCGAGGCATGGACTCCACTAGACCCCTGAAGGTGTGCTGTGGTATCTGACACCAAGATGTCAGCAGCAGATCCTTTAAGTCCTGTAAGTTGCGAGGTGGAGCCTCCATGGATCGGACTTGTTTGTTCAGCACATCCCACAGATGCTCGATTGGATTGAGATCTGGAGAATTTGGAGGCCAAGTCAACACCTCAAACTTGTTGTTGTGCTCCTCAAACCATTCCTGAACCATTTTTGGTTTGTGTCAGGGCGCATTATCCTGCTGAAAGAGGCCACAGACACCAGGGAATACGTTTCCATGAAAGGGTGTACATGGTCTGCAACAATGCTTAGGTAGGTGGTACGTGTCAAAGTAACATCCACATGGATGGCAGGACCCAAGGTTTCCCAGCAGAACATTGCCCAAAGCATCACACTGCCTCCACCGGCTTGCCTTCTTCCCATAGTGCATCCTGGTGCCATGTGTTCCCCAGGTAAGAGACGCACACGCACCCGGCCATCCACGTGATGTAAAAGAAAACGTGATTCATCAGACCAGGCCACCTTCTTCCATTGCTCCGTGGTCCAGTTCTGATGCTCATGTGTCCACTGTTGGCTCTTTCGGCGGTGGACAGGGGTCAGCATGGGCACCCTGACTGGTCTGCAGCTATGCAGCTCCATACGCAACAAACTGTGATGCACTGTGTATTCTGACACCTTTCTATCAGAACCAGCATTAACTTCTTGAGCAATTTGAGCTACAGCAGCTCGTCTGTTGGATCGGACCACACGGGCCAGCCTTCGCTCCCCACGTGCATCAATGAGCCTTGGCCGCCCGTGACCGTGTCGCCGGTTCACCACTGTTCCTTCCTTGGAGCACTTTTGATAGATACTGACCACTGCAGACCGGGAACACCCCACAAGAGCTGCAGTTTTGGAGATGTTCTGACCCAGTCATCTAGCCATCACAATCTGGCCCTTGTCAAACTCGCTCAAATCCTTACGCTTGCCCATTTTTCCTGCTTCTAACACATCAACTTTGAGGACAAAATGTTCACTTGCTGCCTAATATATCCACCCACTAACAGGTGCCGTGATGAAGAGATCATCAGTGTTATTCACTTCACCTCTCAGTGCTCATAATGTTATGCCTGATCGCTGGATAGTCTGTTTGCCCTGTGTGTTTCAAATTGAAGTGCACATTTTGCTCAAGCGAATGACGCAATCAGCTTGTGATCCAGTGTTTTTCATGTCTCAGAGCTTCTCAGTTCACAGTGAATGAATGCAGTGAACTTATCTCTGCATGTGCTGTGAGTTTAGCATGCATTTGGGAACATAGTGGCCACCAGTTACACATTTTCACATTTGCATAATTTCAAATATTTTGTTTAGTTCTAGGGTTTATCTCTAGGGTTTATGCCAAATAACTTTAAAATAGTTACATCAGACAATTTTTGCCTCTTTTTAGGTGACAGGAGTGAACATTTGACATCCTTAAAATAAATTAACCATGGTTTTATTATAGTAAAAGTGTAGTAAACATGCATGTTTTTTTAGCGGAGAGATTACCTTTTTTATATACTATGGTTAAACTAGTGTAGCAAAACCAGTTTTAACTACAATAACAATGCTTTTATTTATTATTTTTTGTTTATTTAAATTAATTTTGATAGAAATTTGGTATGGTCAAGTATCAAAAATGTTTTAAAATAACTTACAATGATTAAGTTAATGTTGTTAGTAGGCCTAATTGTTTAAAACTTCCAAGGTAATTTTAACTGTCATCAACCAAACCAAATCCACTTTTGATACCTAAGGAAATGTTAACAAGCGATTTAAGCAAAACCCCTTAGCCTACAGTAAATTAAAATGTAAAATCTAAATAATGAAATTATCTGCAGCATGTACTTACATTAATGTTTGTTACATAATATGATTAAAGTAACTAACTAAATAAATAAATAAATAAATACTTCACCCAAAGTCACCAGAATTGAATGCTTTGATGTTGTTTTTGTGACATTTGTGCCAGTGCTGTGCAGATTTCTGCCGGGACTGTCCATCTTATTTTTCAACGCGGAAGAAATGAGGTGAATGTGCCAGACTTCCGATTTATTAGCCGCTATAGGGAAATAACGAGCAGATCAAAGTGCAGTAAACTGTAAAACTGTTCGCGGGACAAACCAGCGTGTTTATATAATTAAGACAATACATTGAAATAATATGGTAAGAAACAGCCTACCAGTTTGCAATATCAAGCATCATAACGAGCTGTTTTGTATAGCTAAAAATAACTGGAATGATACCGGAAGCCAAACACATTAGATTTACAAAATGGCCGCGCCCGCTCTTACCTGAAAAATAAGGTCCAGCAAGCCTCGCCGCGCTGCCACTAAATGAGTGAATGTTGACATTTGTCACGATCTGTCTATTTCAGGTAAAAACTATAGTAAATAATGATGTAAATAAGTTAACGCAAATTAATGCTCATACATTTTCAAAACATGTATTTACATGTCTTCTTAACAAATAAGTTTCAACTAGCCTATTTGTCACATAATGTACACACATTTTGTTTTTACTAATTTTCAAAGTATATATGATATATCTTGTTAGTTTTACTTGTTTGCCACTTGAATTATCGGTATGCCTAACTTAACATTTAAGTATATTGAAGTTTAACGTTTTGATACGATACCTTTTGGTAATTGAATATAACTTTTGCTTACGTGCAAATCAATGCATAATTAATGCTTGCATCCAATAATCTTACTTATTGACTGTTTGCTAGAATAAATAATAAACATGGACCAGTCCTCATGTTTAATACTTTAGTAGGCTACATTAAACATAAAGTAGCCTGCTTTGTATTTGTATTTTTTTTTTTTTTTTTTTTAGTAAAATAGAAAAGGAGTATATTTTTACTGGAGTAGGATAAAAGGCATATCTGTACTTTTACTCAAGTACTTGATTTGTGTACATCACCCACCATTGTATATAATTAAGAAGGTTGATAATGAACTGTGGAGTAATAGATAATCTGTGGAGGATCTGCTAGAAGCATATTTATCATTCACTTTAAAACGAGTTCAGCCACTGTTTCCTTGGCAACAGCCTTGCACATATAGCTCTCCTATCTCTCAGAACCAATGAGGCGAGTGATCCCATAATGCTCTATTACTCTCCTCTCTCCCGATCCTTTTAGCACCAATCAAAAGGTCAGAGAGCATGTGCTTCCCTTTTCCTGATCTCTCTCACACATATATCAGCTGATGACAGTAAAACAATGATAAATGGAGTGTGTGGGTCTCAGTGAAGCCATTTCAGCTGTGCTTGCGGAGAAGACTTGTGTCGTCAGAAGATTTTAGAAGCGTGAAATTATACTTTGCTTCTTATCGCTCTTGAACTTATACATAATAATAGATAATAACATATTATTACATTATTATTATTAACATATTATTAACAAGTTATTATGTTCAGCTTAAACATTGAGTGTGTGCATTAGCCTAAGGCAAGTATATTCTGTTCAGTGTCACTGAGTCATTACCTGTTTTCTGGCTGATTGTATCTCTCGCTGTCTCTATTTTCCTACCTTTCCTCAGGAATCATCCCTCTCAGTGTGTATGTGCACGTTTGTATTATGGATGATTCCTGTCATGTTGCCCTGTTAGTTCTACTGGTTGACCACTGACTGGCTGATAGCATCTGAACTGTCACGGCCGATCCCAGCCCGAGATTTATTACTGCTATCCGGAGCACAGTCTTGTCTGCACTTGGCTGGCTCATCCTTGTCTGACTGTGTGTTTTGCGTGTCTGTGTGATTTGAGGCCATATGTCCGCTCTCTCTCTCTGTCCGGTCGGAGAAATAATAATAATAATAGGTAGCTACTGACATCCTGCAGACATGCACACACTGCAATTTAAACCTGGTCTGCACTGCATCAATAGTGGATGTCAAACAAGGAATTTTACCACATATTCTATACAGATGTGATGTGTGTTAAAGTGAGGGGTGGAGACCATTGATTGGCATGCCTTAAATATTGCTATTTTATGCTTTCCTGTGTGGGATTTTGTTCCCAGATTTCTAATTCTGGTTCTTTTGTTCATTTTTGAAGACAACTGAAAAATCTAGAAAGATCCAACTAAATATAGATATCCAAATATACTAAAATAATATATTTAGTAGGGATGCACCGATTTTTAGCCAATACTGATTTTAATAAACAACTATTGGCTGATTCAAAAACTGATACTGTTATACATTTTGATATACAATATTAAAGGGGATATGTCATGAAAATCTGACCTTTTCCATGTTTAAGTGCTATAATCGGGTCCCCGGTGTCTGCCAACCCAAAAAACATGAAAAAGGACAACCCAGTTAATTTTTTTTTTTTTTTTTGGCAAGCCTTTCTCTGCAAGCATGTGAAAAAATGAGCCGCTCAGATTTAGGGGAAGGAAGGGGATCCTATTATAATATTACCCCCCATTAATCCGCACGTTTCCACCCACGGTGCCGCCATTTTGTTTTTGCAAGCGACAGCGGTGTACCAGTTCTAACGCCATGGCAAAAGTTCGAGCAAGTCATGCTAACTGTTCTGTCATCGGCTGCACAGATGAACACAGAACACTATTTAGAGTCTCGTTAGCTTGGATAGCCTGCAAGTTGACCCTGGCAAGCTGGATTGCTAAAAAAAAGGAGCATACCCACTATACATAGCGTACCTGACAAACAGGTACGCTATGTATAGTGGGCGTCTATACGGGTTTTCCACAAAAGATTACCATGATGTCACATGCTAGTTGATGAGTTGAGTCGACTCCATAACAACTACATAAATTTATCCACTAACCATTCAGAAACGTCCAGTTTCATTCTAAAAGTTGTAACTTCTTCCTGAGTCTCTCCATCAGTGTCGACTCCGGTTTGATCAATGTAAGTCTGAACACCGTTACTGACAATCCTCATTTTGGCTGCGTGAGATTCTCCAGCTTTGTTGTTGTTGAGCAACCGAAGCGTGAGCTGTTAAAACTCCGCCCTCTTTTGGAAAGGAGGCCAGGAGCAGCAGCTCATTTGCATTTAAAGGGACACACACAAAAACAAATTTGACAAGCTATAATAAATGATCTGTGGGGTATTTTGAGCTGAAACTTCACAGACACATTCTGGGGACACCAGAGACTTATATTACATCTTGTAAAAGGGGCATTATAGGTCCCCTTTAATACATAATAGAGTTACTAAAGTTATTTAGTGATGAGTAGTGTGCGATCTTTTTATTTTTTGTCTTTTGTTGTTTGATTAACATTAAAAAACACAGATAGTAGCGCAGCAGGAATATTAGGCTGCTGTCACTTTAAGTGCTGCACAGATCCAATATACTGATATTTCCGGGTGCCCGCTTTGGATGTGTGCGCACGCAAAACTTGAGCTTTCTTTTGCATCTTCTTGCACTTGAATATTTAAATTGGCAAGGCTTAAAAACACCCGAGATTGTCCCGAGCGTCGTTCACACTGGCCATCCTTATTGTCCAGCCCTGCTATAATTTGTACAGGTTTTTGTTTTGGCAAGTATTTAATTATTTTACCCTGAGAAAACATTGGATTATGCAACAGACATTATACAACTCAGTGCCTTCACGCAGTTAATTGTTCATGATAGGCGATGTGCCGATGGTGTTAAATTGCTCAAAAACCACCCAATAAATATTGGCAGCCGATATATCGGTGCATCTCTAATATTTGCTATTGTCCACAATTAAGAGTAACATTTAACAATTTAATATGTATTATTTAAATAAAACATCATAAAAAATATCACCTGTGACTTAATAGATATATTTTTTAGTTTGATAATAGCTGTGTTGCACTTGAGGATCTTTAAAGTCAGTCTGACTGTGATATTGGCCAGTTCTAACCATTTGCCTGGAGGTCAAAAGCATTTTATCTGATGATGGTTAGTGTTATCTCCTGCAGTATGTTGACTTTGGGATGTAGATATGTTCAATGAATGATGTTGGTATAGGCCTATATAATTATCCCCAACACTGTTGTCCGGTGCTGCTGTGTTATACTGTCACATCAGACTCAGAGTCCACCAGTAATGAAACCCTTCAGTAATGAACGAACGACACATTTTCATTAAGTCACATTTCCTCTTTTGACAATTCACCCTGTGATCAGTCTTTAAGTATTTCCTGTGTTTTAAACTCATTCCCTCCTGGTATGTTGCAAACTGTCTTCTGCTTCCTCAGGATTTCAACTTTTCATAACCTTTGTTAAATGTGTTATTTATTTTATAAATAATAGTTTGTGCATTAGAATGCACCTGTGACAAAACATAAATAAAAATCCATTAAACAGAAAATAAAATGTTTAAACGAGACCCTTGACAGCAAATCTGAGATATTAGTTTGAGCTGTTAGAATACACTATTAAAAAACGATTATTTGCTTTGTCAGTCATAATTAGTAGCATTAAGATACATTTAGTGGTTTGGCTGCTCATCAAATATCCCTTCCATTTTTAATCTCAAGATAATAAAAAGTGTTATTTTAAAATTCTATTAGGCTAAATAAAAGTGATTATTTTGTAATGTGGTTGCCAATATTTAGGGCTTGTTTGGGGTGTGCCAGACACACTTCTCATACATTTCATTCATGTGCTGTGAAGTTCAATGTAGTCTTTTACTATGATTTTCAAAAATTAGAATATAGCAAGTTGGTTATTTCATTAGTTTAATTGTATGCTGTTTATGGTTAACATATCAACTTGGAGCAGTATATAAGGTCACATGAACATGGCTCATCCAATCAGAATTGGAATAAACAGAAAAATATTGAACAATTGTCTTTTGATGTCGTATCGTTTAAAGTAATATGTACTGTGATCTTGTAGGAGTGATTTAGTGTAGTCTAGGCTATGTCTTATCACCGCTTTCCCACTCAATTTTTAATTAGTTAGTTTTTAATAACTTTAGTTTTGGTTCCCAGAACGTTCTCAGAATGTTCCCAGAAAATACATTTTTTGGTTTAGCCAGGAAACTTTCTTTTACGGAAATAGATAATTATTTTTAGGTTGCAGAACATTCCAGTAATGTTCGATTAACATCTTTATGTATACGTTTACAATATTCCTGTTTTATTTCTCAGTAGTGCCAACACAGTTTAATAACATGTCCCAGCTGTTATGTCCCAGCACACTTTTCCCAGAGTTTGAAACTTCTTTATACGCACAGACAGTCGTGCTCGTTAAAGGACATAAGCCGATTTCCAAATACACCCATATCGTAATTTTAAAAAATAAAGTGATTCGTTGTATTCGCATACAATGAACAAATGCAAGCTTCGCGAGAGGTTTCAATAGAGGACTGATGCGCGCGGTGGACCACACACCATGTTGTGACAGCGTTTAAATGCGTTATTCACGGTCCGAGAGGAACTCCATTCCAAAAATACTGTCAGTGGAAACCCAAGCTCCTGGACACAGATGGGATATGCGCGTTCACTGGACGTCACCTCACTTTTCTGAATTTCTGACGACTCGTCTTTTATAGGCTCGGGGTGGGAAGCAAAGGTGACATTTAAATAAATGGAATAGCTGCGCTTTAATTTGAGCTTCTGTTCTTCCACAAATCTACATTTCATTTCATAGCTTTTAATTACGCTGTCCTGAAGATTCGGGGGACAATGCATCTATTTAATAACCTTAAAAGAGGAAGAAATATTTCAACAGTATAGGCCTATATAGCGACAGACCTCACAAATGTCCCAATTTAAGACAGGTTTGATGAAAGATACAAAACCTGCAACAAACAAAACCACTGCTAAAATCCATTCATGCAGTTGGACTTTTGAATAAATCTGATGAGATACAGCACCCTTCAGTTTCCCGTGACAGCTTGCCCAGAACCAGTCAAAAAACGAAGTGCTAATTGCACACAGACATTTCGAAGACCACATGCACTTTTCCATGTCAAACTGTCGCTTTAATGTGTGCTTAAGCATAACAGTGACGGTCATTTTTGTGTGCTTGTGTTCACCGGGAAAGTGTGTGCGCGCGTGTTTGCTTTAGGCTAGCTGTTGTTTATTATGTTGGTTTCAAATATTTAAAAAAAAATAAATTAGAATTCTGTCACAAAAATGTTATCCATTTTACGGTTTCATGAATTGTTTTGTGTATGTCTATTTTTTTATTTATTTTTATTTTATTATTTTTTTTTTTAATTGTTACATTTTAAATGCAAATGCTGTGGACGAGTTTATACAGATTTCATAAGCAGCAATATCCATTCTGGCAACTTGTCAGTTTTTAGAACTTCGGAATTTAGCCTATATGTCAAACAAAAAACTACATTAGACCAAATCTTTGAGAAGATTTCTGACAGTCTTGCCTATTTTTCTATTTTAAGAATCGGGTTTTTAAATACACTCTTAAAAATAAGGGTTTTAATCAGAACCAATTAACTTTTTTAAGATCTACAAAAACTTTAAAGGTGCGATGGAGCCTATGATTAGATATAGGCCTATATAAGAGCAACGGAAACATATGTGGTTGTGAAATTTGAACTGCTGGTTTTATTCCTCAGCGGTATTATGTGCAGTCTGACTCACCTTTTCACCATTTTCATAGATAGCTTTGAACTTGTAACATTCAGTCCCCCACCTTCGTCCCAACACACACACACACACACACACACACACACACACACACACACACACACACACACAGGTTTGTTTTGCTATCTTAGTGAGGACATTTCATAGGCGTAATGGTTTTTATACTGTACAAACTGTACATTCTCTCCCCCTACACTACCCCTACCCATCACAGAAAACTGTCTGCATTTTTACATTTTTAATAAAACATTGTTTAGTATGATTTTAAAGCTATTTTAAATATAAGGACTCATGAAATATTCGTCGTAATACCACTGTAATACCCATGTCTTTATACAGATTTTGTCCTCATAAATCATGAAAACAAGCACACACACAAATCTTCCTTTTCTTTGCATTTCACCTCAGTCTATGCATTGTTGTGTAATATTGTGATGAATTGCTCATGTTCCTGTGTTGCAAGTCGCTAAGCGTCTGCTAAATGCATAAATACAAATTTGACTCAAAATACTGTCATAGGCCGGTATAATGCTTATAGCTATTTTACGATGACAGTATGCGTTGCGCATGAAATAATTCCAAATATTCCTTAAAATGTTTCTACATGTTTTGACGCCATTCTATTCCATTGATTCTCGTCAGTTTTCATAAGGCTATGGTTTATCTGTATGAACGAAAACTTTATCACCGATTTTTTTTTTTTTTTTTTTTTTTTGTCTGTTGATCAGGATAGAGGCATACACACCAAATCTAGATTCAAACCTGGCGTGGTGGCGGAAGACAAGAGGCAAAGTGAGCGTTTTTGCAGTGATTGATGGCGAATAACATCTGGCAGCAATATCTCGTTTGCTCATATAATTCGTTTCCGAATTCTGCAAAGTGACGCGTTACGGATTCTGAATGTTATGTTAACGGCAAAGACAAGCTTTAGCCAAACTAGAACGTTCTGTGGCGATTCCTGGGTCTTCAAACGAACTGTGGCAGATATTCGTGGAGAACGATCAAGAGTTAGCCTACCGTAGTTTATTATTTCTAAGTCATAATATGAAAGGCTATTTTCTATTATGGTTTTAAATAGGTTTACAGGCCAAGATCTCAATCAAGTGTGACTCACTTTTGAACTTGACAGTTGCTAATTCCTGCATTCAGCCGAGCCTGTTCGGGCGCGTCTCATATGTAGAGGACCATATAGAGGAGGAGACAATGAAGGTGTGAGAAACCACGGATCCAAAAACTTATGCTGTATGTCCAATGCAGATGCCATGTGACGCTGCAAACTGTTGCCCCGAGCAGAGAGCTTCAGAAAACAAACAGTGATTCCCATCTGGATAAGGTGTTCACGACTCTCTGTCTTTGGTTTGATTAATCGGTTACAAAAAAGCCGAGGTAGGCTATGCACAAAACCGCGAAAAAGTCACTCAACTACTGTTCTCAAATTCTCCGAGCAGCTAATAAATGGAATTAGAAACAACAAGCCTTACTTTCCATTCAGTTAAAATATTATTGTTCAAACGTATTATTATTATGCAAGTGTACTCAAATATTTTTGCACCATGTCTTTGTCTTCCCGCATAAATTAATAATGTGTATTAATTTATTTCTTTATCCTGATATATCAGTCTGTATTTAAATATTGTAAATGCAATGTCTTGTTTAGGCTTTAGATTGTGTTTTGAATTTAAAATGCAGCAGACTATATGTGAAATAATCACGCTGTCTGTGTGGAGATGTTACATTTCATTGTGTTTTACTTGCATTACATATTTCTAAATAAACTGCGCAGCCTGTCATGCGAGAGTCGTTTTATTGTGAGAAACTTGAGTAAACATAATGGCGAAACAAATTTGACTACACAAGTTTGATGACTTTGGTTACTCCGCTGGCGCTCTGTCTGTCTCTTATTCCCGGTGCAAGAAAAAATAAAATAAACAGAAAATAAACAGAAGTCCAGAGGCCACGTTTTGCAGGTACAAAATGTTTTTATTTGGATACAGTATTAAATATCTTGTAAAGAATATCTGATATCAGATAAGGCTCCCATTATCCCAAGTCCCATCAGCAAAGAAAAATATTTAAAAAATGAAGCCTGTAGCCTACTGTAATCTGGATACATTAATCGAATAACATCTTTGGCACGAAGAAATATTGCTTTTAACAGCATAAAAACAAGAATTTAGATTAAATGTTAAGTGCCATTTGACCGATAGTGGCACGTGACAATTTCGAACAATAAAACGCGATCCACCTGGATTTGAATTGCATCCTCAAAATCAAAATGGGGGCTACGTTTTCATTAATTCCACATGTTTGTATATTGTAAAAAAAAATGTCACCCGCTCGTCCAAAAAGGTTGATAATTATCTCCCTTTGTAACGTCCGGTCAAGTAATTTAGTTTTGCTTCATTTCACTCGGTCGACCCTTTTCTCTCAGTCTTTGCTAGTTGCCGTCCTTTTCTTGAACGGTGGTGGTGGAATGGTTGTACAGTCCCTGCGCCATTAGCTGCATCGCCAGGCCGTTCTTGAATCCGCTGGCCTTCTTGATTTTAGCCCGTTTGTTCTGGAACCAGATTTTAATCTGCGACTCGTTGAGGCTGAGCTCTCGCGCCAGGGCCTGCCGCCTCTGCTCAGTGATATACCGGCTCGCCCCGAACTCAGCCTTCAGTCTCTGGAGCTGCTCAGCTGTGAACGCCGTTCTGGGTCGTTTATCCTCACTGTCGTTTTTCTTCTTTTTCAATTTCCGGGTCCTTGGGCCTTGTGTGGAGACAACAATGAGACGAATCCATGAATATCAACCATCTCATTAAGTGTCAAAGCCATTTTGGACTACACACACAATAGGGCACTGGCGTGTTGAGTATTGGTGTCATGCTACACCACTGGAATAAATACACATCAGAAGAGATTCTTCTTTTTTAAACCACAAGAATCAGTAGCTTAGAAATTCCCGTCAAGAGATTTATTTCAACATGTGTAACGCGAATTGTTGCTTCCTATTGGTGAAAATATTTAACTTCTACACATATGGCTATAGATATATGAATTATACTTTTATGATGTTACAAATAATAAATACTGAGCCAAATACTGTTTTCTTACAGAAGCATATTCTCTCTTGAAAGTAAAGGTTCTTTTACTGACATTGATGATTCCATGAAGAACCTTTAACATCCATGGAATCTCGACTAAAGGTTCTTTAGATTTTTTTTAAATGTTCTTCACATTAAGGAAAATTTGTTCTTTTAAGAAATGTTCTATGAAAGGAATTTATTATAGATATTATAGAATAAATTACATAAATTATATTCGTTTAGACGCCCAATGCACTTGAACTTGTCTTAAATGCAAAATTCAGCATTTAGCGACTTTAAAAAGGTTATATATTCATACGACCTTCCTCGGGAATTAAAGGAAACGTCAATTCACTCCCTTTCAAATGGTAAAATGAGAAAGAGAGATAGAATAGAGCATCTAATAAAACATTAACGAAATTAAAATGAACAGACCTACACTTTAAGCTAAATATGTGAGAGTAAATAAAAAAGCCCAATCGTCGCTAACTTATAACAGTACCAAGCCACAAGTTTAGAACTAAAATTCGAGCTCAATCGAACGCATTTAAAAACAGATTATTTTGTTCATTTCTTATTTATTTAACAATTATGCCTATATAAAAGTTTTTGTTCTTGCACGACGTTTATAGCGTTTATTATTAAATGACGTTTATTTGATGCGTCTGAAAAGACTTTTTCCACGATGACGATTATTGTTATTGTCGTTGTCATTTTAAAACTATTTCAGTCTTAAATTCTACAAACTTACAGCTTGTTAAACTAGTTTAAACATTCAGTCTATATGCTTTTTCAAGTTTCTACAAACTTTACTAGTTATTATTATTACCATTATTGTCGTTGTCATTATAGTCAAGGTTTCCTTATTTCATTGATTAAATAATTAATGCAACTGGGTTGTTTCAATCTATATTTAGGTTAATATATACAACCCAGCATTTTCTATATATAGAATATTTGCATTAATCATAATATAAAAACGCCACGGCTTTTAAAAACTATTGATGTCTTACAAATGGAAACCCATCTGGATCATGCATGTTGTAAAAGAAAAACACTTCTGTTGTGGTTTGTGGCCTTTTCTGTTGGATCCTAAACGAGGAAGGCCTATACACACAAATGCTGGGTTAAAAACAACCAAGTTGGGTTGAAAATGGACAAACCCAGTGATTAGGTTGTTTTGACCCAGTGGTTGGGTTAAATGTTTGCCCAACATGCTGGGCAGTTTTATTTACCTCAACTATTAAAAAATATTATATGGCTGGCTTAAAATGAACCCAAAATAGGTTGAAAATTAAAAATCAGACACAATTACTAGAGGCAACAATAATAATCAAAAGGTGAACATATATTAATAAGCAATTTAATAAATGTTTATTGTTTATTAATAATTAAACTTATTAATAAATGTTCATTTATAAAACATATTAATACATTTCCAACCTATTTTGGATTCATTTTAGGCTAGCAATATAGCCTAGTAATTTTTAAAACAACCCAATCACTGGGTTTGTCCATATTTAACCCAGCATGGGTTATTTTTAACCCAGCATTTTTCAGAGTGTGATTATGGTGTGTGTGTGTGCGTTCCTCAGCTCGAATATTTCTCCTGCTCATGAAAGTAAAATAGCAATGATCGAAAGTAACCGAATTCTATGGCCTTTACAGAAAGAAAATATAGTCTACTCAACAGAAGTATTTGTTACCAGATGCCCTACCAGATGAAGGCCGATCAGAGTATCTCGTGCAATAAACCCAGGCGGGCCACAGGGTGTCTTTACTGGGCGAGGAGGTTTCACCTGGGCTGTTCAAAGTAACGGATGACGCTGAGACAAGCCCAAATTTTGCTGCGTTCCCTCTATCGGCCTCGTCTACCCTGGAATGCCTACTGCTGACCGGAGACGAAACGGTGGAGGAAGCTGATGATGAAACACTGTCGCTGCTGCAGTTGGAATCCGGGCAAGGCGCGCGGCGCACAGCAATACCCCGCACTCCCCTGTCCGACGCGTGCGCGCCTGCACCCCGCTCCCTTCTGCAGCCGAAGTCCGGTCTGAGGATGTTGTCAATGAAAAAGTTTGTGGTTCTGTGCGTGTGGTGCGCAGCCGGCGGAGAGGGCAGAGAAACGGTGTCATCTTCACTCTGATCCCGCTGCTCTTCCATAACAGCTGATATTCGCTCCAGTGGTTGGATTGTAACCGGTTGTGTTCCAAATACACCAAGGGACAGGACAATGTTATCTAGGTATCCATGTCAACGCGCTAATTCCCCGCGAAAGTGAGTACATTTTGTAAGTCAACTTGTTGACATAACGCTCGCGTGTTGTCTGTCACTTTGAGCGTGTTTTGAGAGGACTGACAGCGCACAGTGCGCAGCGTTCGTACACCCTCTGCATTGCCAGACCCGAGTTTGACACCTCTTTTTCTCTGGAACTCTACTCATGCACAACCACTCTTAGTGGCCACTAACCGGAAACACATCAGATCACATAGATGAGCGGGGAGCCTATCCGTGACAAAGGAGCTCAACGCCACGTGTGTCCGCGTCCAATTCCGTTCCGCGCCTGTGCTCGTAGATATCAAACACGGCACAAAGATAGCGCTCAGTTCTGCCTGCTGTCGCGTTCAAATACACCCATCGAGACAGAGGAGAGAATCAAAATGGAAAAACATGTCTTCAAATATCTTTAGCCATTTGCAGATTTTGAGAATAACAAGAGTACCAATAAGAATGTTATATGGCATACATTTTTACATTTGATTATAAAATCACAATAATAATAGGAATACCTCCTAAATGCTTTGATTTAAATAGCCTATAAATTGATAATAGGCTAACAACGTATTAAAACAATAACCTAATACTACTTATAGCCAAAAATAAATACAAATAAAACAAAAAGCCATGGTTAATATAGTTAACCACAAATGAACCATTTTAGTTTAACCATGGTGCTATTTGTACTAGTAAAACTGTGGTTATACATAATACATAATAATACATAATAAACTGTGGTAATCAATCCGCCAAAAAACATGTTTTTTTCGTAAATGATAAAAAAAAAAAAATACATTTAATTTAGACCTCATTCAGGACAACTGAAAGTCAGACTGGAATATATAGCCTCGTTCGCAATATTTGAGTCCCTGGAACACTTATCGCGTTTGCACTTAATTAATTTCTAATTAGGACAGTATTACTGGCTCATTCTGAAGAGGCGGCATCGGTTAGGCGGTTATAATGGCTGAATAGTCCGCTATCTCTCTCGCAGGACGCGCCTTAAGAACTCGTGCAGAAACATAATTTATAGGTTTTAATTAGCGCGCATTCAACGCGATCAGCTGGGCGTTCATCACACAGCAGTGAATACAACACAGTGAAAGCGCTGCCACAATACACGCGAGAGGCGTTTAATCAAACTAGCTCTGCAACGTCCTGATGACGCTTCGCCGGTAGAAAAAGCTCTATTTTCATTAATGGCTGAACTGACAGCTAAATGCCCGGTGATTAATTTTATCGCCCACATGGCAGAGTTTTTGTGAAAATATGATGAATGTATTTTTTCATTGTTAAACAAAATGTAAACGACCCCTGGATATAGTCCAATGACTTAGTTAAATTGTGCTCAGTGTTTGGTCAATTTCAACAGTTCAAAAATGTGTCTTAAAAAAAATGTTTATTTATTTTGAGTTAAGTAGGGTAGAGTAGAGTGAGGGAAAACGCCCCCTTGGGGTAAAACACCCCCCAACTGTTTTTCCCAAAACAACCACTAAATAGATACGTTTTTGTTGTTGTTATGGACTAATTTGACAAGTGTGATGTAGAAGTACTGTGAAGCTTTCACTGGCGACGCACTTGAGAGAAAACGGATTTCACGTTAATCTAATTTTCACTAGTAAGAAAGTTTTAAAAGTTTATGTTTTGTAGAACACCACAGTTATATATAATATGATAATAGTAGGGCCTGTAGAAGAAATTGTAATTTAAGAAAAATAGAGGCCTATTTATATTTTTGGAATTACATTTTTTTTTTCAAACGCTGTCTGTGGTAAAACGCCCCCTTCTCACTATCATAATAGTTACTCTGTTCTGAGCATCAAATCCTTTGTTTTTACATCTAACTAGGTGGTTGAATAAAAATATTTGGACTTTATATTTAAAAATTACCTCAAGTTAGTATAGCTAGCTAGTTAGCTAACAATACTTTTCAAATAGTCTATTATAATTTTGTAATTCATAGGCCTAATTATTGGTTATGGTTAAGACTTCATCACTGATTTAGTTTATTTTAGTTGTGGTGGTAATAGTAGAAGTAGATTTTGCTGTAAATGCATAAAGCAAATTGTTTTGACACAGTGGGGTAAAAAATGCCCCCTTGATAGATTTTTTTTTTTTTTTTTTTGCTAAAAATCTAATAACATGAAAACTCTGGACATTTTTCATACTTGGTCTATAATTTATGAAATTGTCACTAAAACTATGATAACTATTCCGGACACATTTAACTTTTGTTTCATAGAAAAGGGGGGCGTTTTCCCCCACTCTACCCTACAAACATCACCAGGCCAGATATTCCCAGGTATTTAGAGAAAAATCGAGGGATATCGTTATTCTCAGAAATTAGGCTAGCTATTCGACAACTTTTAGAAATTTAAAACTTCAGCAGTTGCAATATATTATGATAACCTGTTAAATCTATCTGGACATTGATTTAAAGTATGCTAATGAAAACACAATATAAGAAGTGTTTCTCTAAATTCCACTATATGTAAATTAGGCCTACATAAAAAATACACAGGGTGAATAAGCCTATATATCTTTAAGCAGAGACCTGTTGTGACCTGCATTTGGGACGGTAACGAGGCACGACACTAATTTTTTTCTTGGTCAACACTAAGCTTGGCTTCATATGACTATGCCTTCTTCAGGTTCTCGCCATGCTTTTTATAATCATGTAAGTAAAGGTGTGTAAAAGCAGACAGCGAGTAACCACATCACAGATATTGTTACCCTCAGTCGGAGGCCCGGGCAGAGCACATGTGTTCAGTCATGCGTGAAGAATGCTGCTCTCGCGGAACAGATGTGGATCAGTCAAAGCTCTTCATTTTATTCGATTCTATAGGCCTACATTTCCACTACAGATAGACTCTATTACGGAATTAGGCGACTAAACCAGGCTTGTTTTGTTTCAGGCTACTCGTTTACATTTTCTCTGACAGTAAAAGTCGAACTCTTGTTTTTGGTCATTTTTTAATGATGTAAAAAAAAGTTTATATGGCCACATTTGAGGAAAGCACAATGCCAAAATCTCTAAATGGAAAATCGGAAAGAAACATTAAAGACAACTGGTTCAGAGCATCTGGCGTTCTAATTGGCGTTTTATTTGTATTGTAAACTAGTTTATAATAAGTGTATCTGTTGTGACTTTAGCCTACCACGGTCTGTACTAGCTATTATATGATATATATATATATATATATATACAGGTGCTGGTCATATAATTAGAATATCATCAAAAAGTTGATTTATTTCACTAATTCCATTCAAAAAGTGAAACTTGTATATTATATTCATTCATTACACACAGACTGATATATTTCAAATGTTTATTTCTTTTAATTTTGATGATTATAACTGACAACTAAGGAAAATCCCAAATTCACTATCTCAGAAAATTAGAATATTACTTCAGACCAATACAAAGAAAGGATTTTTAGAAATCTTGGCCAACTGAAAAGTATGAACATGAAAAGTATGAGCATGTACAGCACTCAATACTTAGTTGGGGCTCCTTTTGCCTGAATTACTGCAGCAATGCGGCGTGGCATGGAGTCGATCAGTCTGTGGCACTGCTCAGGTGTTATAAGAGCCCAGGTTGCTCTGATAGTGGCCTTCAGCTCTTCTGCATTGTTGGATCTGGCATATCGCATCTTCCTCTTCATAATACCCCATAGATTTTCTATGGGGTTAAGGTCAGGTGAGTTTGCTGGCCAATTAAGAACAGGGATACCATGGTCCTTAAACCAGGTACTGGTAGCTTTGGCACTGTGTGCAGGTGCCAAGTCCTGTTGGAAAATGAAATCTGCATCTCCATAAAGTTGGTCAGCAGCAGGAAGCATGAAGTGCTCTAAAACTTCCTGGTATATGGCTGCGTTGACCTTGGACCTCAGAAAACACAGTGGACCAACACCAGCAGATGACATGGCACCCCAAACCATCACTGACTGTGGAAACTTTACACTGGACCTCAAGCAACGTGGATTGTGTGCCTCTCCTCTCTTCCTCCAGACTCTGGGACCCTGATTTCCAAAGGAAATGCAAAATTTACTTTCATCAGAGAACGTAACTTTGGACCACTCAGCAGCAGTCCAGTCCTTTTTGTCTTTAGCCCAGGCGAGACGCTTCTGACGCTGTCTGTTGTTCAAGAGTGGCTTGACACAAGGAATGCGACAGCTGAAACCCATGTCTTGCATACGTCTGTGCGTAGTGGTTCTTGAAGCACTGACTCCAGCTGCAGTCCACTCTTTGTGAATCTCCCTCACATTTTTGAATGGGTTTTGTTTCACAATCCTCTCCAGGGTGCGGTTATCCCTATTGCTTGTACACTTTTTTCTACCACATCTTTTCCTTCCCTTCACCTCTCTATTAATGTGCTTGGACACAGAGCTCTGTGAACAGCCAGCCTCTTTGCAATGACCTTTTGTGTCTTGCCCTCCTTGTGCAAGGTGTCAATGGTCGTCTTTTGGGCAACTGTCAAGTCAGCAGTCTTCCCCATGATTGTGTAGCCTACAGAACTAGACTGAGAGACCATTTAAAGGCCTTTGCAGGTGTTTTGAGTTAATTAGCTGATTAGAGTGTGGCACCAGGTGTCTTCAATATTGAACCTTTTCACAATATTCTAATTTTCTGAGATAGTGAATTTGGGATTTTCCTTAGTTGTCAGTTATAATCATCAAAATGAAAAGAAATAAACATTTGAAATATATCAGTCTGTGTGTAATGAATGAATATAATATACAAGTTTCACTTTTTGAATGGAATTAGTGAAATAAATCAACTTTTTGATGATATTCTAATTATATGACCAGCACCTGTATATATATATATATATATATATATATATATATATATATATTCTATATGGGGAAAAAAGAAAATCTCTGTAAACGCTTCCAAGTGTCCTGGTTGTAAGACGAGTTTTATTAGATCAGTTCAGCAGAATATCACTTTTTACACCAAACCCAACAACAAACAAACAAACAAACAAAAACAACAACAACAAAAAACATATGTTTGCATTGAAACAATAAACAGCCCAAATGTGATTAGCATGTTTGTTGGGCTTTGCACACAGTTGAGGTGGATAAATATGAACAATACGGAGGAGCTGCAGTTATATTGCAATATTTAGCGTCCTCTCGTGGCCAGTTAGAATAGTGACGCCACAGTCCTGACGACTAAGCAAAGCTGAGGACGGGGTCATGGGTTTGATCCGGAGGAAATGCATGTACTGATGACGCGTATATGCATAGGCTATATTTAGAATGTGAAAACATTCGCAAGGTAACAAAAGCGTCGCAGAAAACTGGAATGTCTTCATTTCATTACATTTCGATGGGTCTTTCATCGTTTTTCAAAGACAAAAGGGGCTAGATGTTTTAATGCATTTTGATTGTTGCAGAGCTTTTCTGAGGAAAAAAAGGGTTGGTAAAAAAATCTCCATCTAGGCCTAAATTTAGCCTACAAAACAGTATTTTTTATCATATTTTCAGACAGTGATTTCTCAAGAAAACATGTGACCACCCTGCTGAAAAAAGCCATCCCGGAAGTCCTAATGATTTTCACTACAAAAACCATTACAAACATTACAAACCATCAACTGTTAACCATTATAACCATTACCAAATGGTTTCCAGTAGTGTGTTTTGGAGGCATCAGGAACATTTTCCTAATCTCTTGTTCCTCTTTATCATTATCTATACCCTCTTCTACTGTCTTACAGTGGAATCCTGTTACAATCACACTTTCCCCTATTGCACAATAGTCATAGTCAATTAATGCAAAATCTTTCAGAAGACCAAAGAATTGACCTCACAGTCACCTCATAGACATGCACATGATGTTTAACTCTATTAACAAATGAGTTGTGCCGTCAATAATACTTGTCTCATCATCAACCATACACTGTTCGTCAAACTGCCTGTACACCAAAAGGGGGCAGTGAAAGACCGGATAATATTCATCTGCTGAAGCTTTTATCTTGTTCAGCAAGACATACAATGTCATCTAAACACATTGGCATGGCTAAAATGTTCCCTAAAACAAGAACTCTTTTTCTTACAGTCATTGATGAAATATGGTCATTGGATTACATGACAGTGTATCATATCCCAGAATATGCACATCTTTAGCACATGCAGCTGAAGAATTGATTAAATTCTCCTTAGTGCAAACTAATGTTAATAAATTCCACTCACTCTGGGATGATTTGTGAATTTGAGCAACTAATTTAATTGTACTTAATATGTTCTGCATTTACAGCTCTAGCTATCCAGTACTCAGCTGAAATGTTGTATGGCTGTACTGCTTGCAGTGTTTTCACCCTTGGATTAATAACTTCTGCTTTTATTATTCTCATTTGTTCATACTGGATAAAAGCATACATGAATACATGAAACTTAAATTTACAAAATTAAACATTTTTATAAAAAAAGAAATATAATAACATTGTGTCATTTTTACACCAATAACAGCACCACAAAGACAAATATACTGATAGCAGTGCCATTGTACATATGGACATTATCAAAAGAAAACTACAAGAGCTTGGTGTCTTTCTTCACATTGCTGTGGAAATGTAAAAAAAAAAAAAAAACATATTAAGAGGTCATACAGATTCAAGATTGAATTAATATGCCAAAAATAAATTTAAAAAAAGTAATAAACCAGTATACTTGAGGAAGCAACAGAGGAAATGAAATGAGTGAGTTAAATGAGTGAAAGTTAACTACTTTTTGAAATTTTTGTTTGTTCAGCAGTGCCCCAGAGTAACAGCTACCAGGGTTTTATCAGTATACAGAAGTAAAAAGTAGCTTACCATTGTCTTAAAACAAGCACTGACAAGCACTGTCATGCCCTCTGAGAAAAATGATTACTTGCACATTTAAATACAAATAGCTCTTTTGTAAGAAAAGCTGCTTCTGATCGAAATTCGAACTCCCAAATGAGACCTTCCTTCCTCAAAATCAAATGTTATTGAGTACAACATGACATTTTAGAAAAGAGGGTCATATCCAAAGCCTGAATAAAATGTAGTCACAAGGTTAATACAATTTTTTTGTCGCACAGCAGTAATGGGACAAGAGCACTGATAAATGGTCATATTTATATGTAAAATAATAGTGTAATATAAAATGGATTGTTCTGACCCTGGATTTTGATTGGTCAATACAACATTACAGTTGTTTTAAAATCCACGATTTGACAACACATTGTGTAAAACAATTTAGTAAAACACATTGTGTTACTGGTCACATCAAGGACATGAAGCATCATATTGTCAGATCTGTATCTCCGGAGAAAGGAGAATTTATTGGGATGTGGCTGCAAAAGGACAGAGGTTACACTTTCTGATCTTTTTTTTTGCTGATGTCCGTCATACACCAGATGAAGGTGCCTACAGCCACATTTGTATATATATATTTATAGCTCAATAAGTCAGCTGCTTCTGTAAGTACTTTGGACAACTGTAGTTTGCTCTATCCTGTGCTGTTCAGTAAAGAATGATGTTGCGGTTATGGTTGTATACAAATGCACAACGAGGAAGATTCAAGAATAACAGTCTTTTAATAAATCCACTGGCAAGGAAATCCACAAACAGGTACACAGGAAACACAACCACACATAGCACAAACAATACTGAACTGAAAACACAGGGCTTAAATACACAGACAAACGAGGCGGGTGATAGAACACACTGGTGGTGATAATGAAGGTGATCAGTAACTATGGAGACAAACTAGTGGCGGGAAATGGTGCAAAACAGAAGTCCAAACAGGGTGAACATGTGACAAATGAAACTGGTTGTTGATGTAAATTTATGTTGTATGAAGCCATTGTTTGGTTGTTGTTGTAAATAGTATGAACTTGTTAGTGGTCAAAGCATAATTACGCATAAGTACGGAGCCCCTAAAGGCAGTGGATGGGAGGAAAAATTATATCTCAATGTGTTCACTCACAAACAACTCAAAAGGTTTGCGAGCGAATGCAAAGTTTCTCAGGGGAACGCAAACGTTTTTGCTAGAGAATGCAAAAGCATCAAAATATTTTTTTTTTTTCCCCTCACATCCCGTATTTTTTCTACTACCATGTCCCTTTAGGGCTCCGTAATACAGTTAGTTTGTAAATGATTTTTAATGTTTGCTTGACAAATCCTTGTTTGAAAGATTCAGATAGTTTTCATAAGCTTGAAGTTTTTACTGTTACAGATAGAAAATCAGACCTACACAGACAGATCAATAAAAATTCAGACAGACCATATCAGATGACTTCAGACCCCATTGGACCTCAGCAGACCCCCAAGAAACCACATTAGACAACTTCTGACCCCATTGGACCACGTCAGTGTGACGAGACGACAGGCACTTTTATGTTCGGCTCCATTTGCAGAGCTTTTGTTCCACAATAGTAAACAGCAATGACAGTGTGGAAGCACCATAACACGTAGTAAATCAAGCAGGGTCTAACACAGATAATCAGTCCAAAAGAGTAAATCCAAATCTGGTCAGAAAAGCAATCGATGACTGTAAAGATGACGGTATTTCCCCAAGGTTATTATGGGACCAAGGTCGGCAGGGTACAGGTAAGGGTTGAAGAAGCCCTGCTGGGGTTGTTTAGAGGATTTTGAAGTTGCATAGATATCATAGTTGCTTACTAAGTTGGTTGTGTCTGAGGTAAAAGAGCTCCACCAGAAATGGTTCTGGGGTTTTATTTCACCTCTTTCCTGATTCTGAAAACGGATTGGGGGGTCTTCATCCCATCCTCAATCTCAAGGAATTCAACCATCATTTAAAACGATTGCCTTTCCGTATGCTCAGCCTATCAACATTTGTTAACCTTTATCAGACAAGGGGACTGGTTCACAACAGTGGATCTCCTGGATGCTTATTTTCTGCCTCAGCTTCAGGAGAAGCATGTGATTGTGCACTCAGACAGTACCATGGTAGTGTCATAAGCCGTGTTTCCACTGCAGGAACTTTCCCCAGGAACTAGGGACTTTGGGGTGGTACTCGGTGTGTTTTGACAGCTGGGACCAAGGTCTAAATGAAGTTCCAGGTAAAAATTTCCCCCTCAAAAAGTCCCTGCTTGCAAGGTAGTACTTTCTCAAAGTTCACTTTCGGGGGTTGGACTTGGTCGCTGAACATGCTGATTGGTTGAGTTCACGCAGCATTTTATTTCAACCACCATTTTTAAAAGTCTGTTGCGGTGCGTGCAGTAAGAGTTGTTTGCTATTCGAGTTTCAGGCTTTATTAATCTTATATGTGGAGGACGAAATCCATGCAGACAGCAACATTCTGGGGGGAAAAAAGTTCCTGGGACAAATTGTTCTGGGTAATTTCGGTGGAAACATGGCTATACATAAACCACCAAGGTGGGGTACGCTCAACATCCCTTTACAGGAAAGCTTGAGACCTTCTGTTATGGGCACATGCTCGGGGGGTGTCCCTGAGGGCTATTCATCTTCAGGGAGAGGACAATGTAGCAGCCGACCTTTTGTCAAGGGGAGGTCCTGGAATGGCAACTTCACCCAGCAGTGGTGCGGGCAATCTGGGCTTGGTTTGGGATGGCTCAGTGGATCTCTTTGCCTCACAGGAAACTGCACATTGTCCCCTGTGGTATTCAATATTGGGCCCCAGGGGGTCCCTAGGGGTGGATGCTCTAGAAAACAATTGGCCATCAGTGCTCCTGTACGCATTTCCTCCTTTCCCACTTCTGCCAGCGGTGCTAGCCAAAGTGAGGATCTTGAAGGCCAAAGGCCTGCTGGTTGCACCAAATTGGCCCCAGCAGTCATGGATGCTGGATTTGGTTGCGTTGCTGAGGGGGTTACCATGGTGTCTCCCAGTCAGGAAGAATATGCTGTCTCAGGCCCAGAGCCAACTCTGGCACCCAGATACCGGGAGGTACAATCTACACGTCTGGCCTCAAGACAGGAGTCTTCCAGAGCTCTTGGAAAAGCAGTTCTAACAACATTGCAGGCAGCCAAAGCCCCATCTACAAGGTGGCTGTATGCTGTTTGGTGGGAAAGGTTCTCTCAGTGGTGTCAGTCCAGGGAAATGTACCCAGTTTCATGTGAGGTACAGTCAGTCGTGTAATTTCTCCAGTTCTTGTTGGAAACTGGTCTAACAGAGTCAACCTTGAGGGGATATGTAGCGGCTATATTGGATCACGATACAGGCTATAGAGACCTTGTGAAACGCCTTCTGAAAGGGGCTCGCAGATTATGCCCATCTTGAGCTCGGTTAATTCCCTCATAAGATTTGAGCATTGTCCTGAAGGCTCTGTACACCCTGCATGAGATTGGAGGAAGAAAACTCATCTGTTTTACTCCTTCCAAACTCCTAATTTATGCCAAAAGTTCTACCCTGTTCCTTTGTCTCCAGACCTTTGGTACTAGAACCCTTTTATCCCCCTCCTCATGATTCTGCAGACGCAGCCAGATCGCATCTAATCTGCCCAGTCAGAGCACTGAGGAGATACATTGCTTGCACTCAACAAGTAAGACAAACCGACCAGCTGTTTGTCTGTTATTGGGACTCAGTGCAAGGCCAGGCTGTGTCCAAGCAGTGACTGGCAAAATGGGTAGTCAGGCTGATAGAACTAGCCTACCACAACACAGGGATGCCTCCTCCCAAGGCGGTGGTGGCCCATTCTACTAGAGGAATGGCTGCCTTCTGAGCACTGTTTAAGGGAGGAAGAGTGTGCAGCTGCAAGTTAGTCATCCTCTTTGACATTTGCCAAATTCTATTGCCTGATTCTTGCTAAGACAGTTTAATCTACTGTTCTGCAAATGGCAGAACAGGTATAAACTGCTTTATGATAAACTATATCAAGGTATTAATTACTTGGTGGCTTTGTTGTGAATTATATAGAGAACGAATAAAATGTTCTGTTTGCATGAATGGCTTTCCTTGTTTTATTGCCCCGCTAGGTTTTTCCCTCCTGACCTTATCTGGTACAAATTGACCCATACTGTGGCGTGTTGACTGAGATGAAATAGAACGGAGGGTTACACAGGTAACCCAGGTTCTGTGAATTAAGTCAACATGTCACGAGGCATGGTCACTTGTGGATTGCTTGGCACCACTCAGCAAAAGAGAAAGGCCCGGCTGGTTGACACCTGTATTTATAGACTGTCATTGCAAGCGGACTGAAACAGATAAAATAATTCCAAGGCTAGCACATCATTTATACAGTCTAACTCTGCATTGGGCACCAATCTGACTAGTGACATCAATGGTTGGATCAACAAGAGTGATCTCATTGAATTAACTCATCTGTACAATTAATCTAGTTTAAGTTCAATTAAACCTATTCAACTGTGTGAAAATGTTTTTCATAATTTTATTAAAGTGCAATATGTAATATTTTTTGTTCAAAATTAACAAACTTTTAAAAATGAGTCAATGCATCATCAATCCTTCTTCCAAAACATGTTTTTGTCTTACCCTGATGTTTATGTTTTAGACCTGATGGAATGGTTTTAAAATTGGAATCACCATCAGAATGCGACAGAGCTCGTAATAAAACCAGAATTAACACTGAGATGGAGAGAACTGGGGGACTGGAAATGTTTGAAAAGTGACATGGAGATTCTTATTCTTATTATTCAACAGGTGAGTAAGGTATTTTATTGAACAGATATATTGCCATATGTAGCTCTCTAACAGTTCATTGTAAAGCATTATCTATTGTGAAGGCTCATTTCATAATGGCTGTTGCTGTGCTGGAATTTTCAGAAGAAAAATAATTCATATGAATAGTTGACTTCCAGCATAAACATTCAGTCCTCACTCAGCTCATGTGTACTCACAAGCCAACAAACATGCATCTGCAACTTTTACAGAAACCTCAGCAATTACGCTTCCTCATTTACTCTCTATAAAAACTTTTTTTTTTTTTTAAATGAATAAAATGCTTTCCTATTCCTGTTGCACAAGTTTTAAGGTTCAATGAGTGTTACATAAACCCTTGTGTTAATGGACTACTTGCATAACTTCTGCGTTCTACTTATTATGACAACAGCATTCAGCGCACGTCCATACAGACAGTTACTCATAAGAACAGATTAATACTACGTTTTAGGGTTGTCAGTTGATTAAAACAATCATATTTTCTGTGTTAACATGCATACTGAACCTGCTGAAATGTTCCTATAAATATATTTTCTTTTCCAAATGGGCATTCTGAATAATAAAAACATTTCCCTACTAACCTGCAGCAGTGTAGTGCTGATCTTTTCATTTACAGTTTCTTTCACTCACTGATCACAGAGTTTCAATTTATAAACGAATTTGACTGGTAAACAGAATTTACGTGTGTATTGCTTATGCTCTTATTCCAGTCTTTTAAAATAGTTTGAATGTACTTGCCTTATAAAGAAATTTAACAATGTTAAACATAATTAATTAGTCTTAAACAGTAAAGTACTAACAGCGCTACTACTACTATAAATGATAATTAAGAATTTTGGCATAAACATGTAAAATGCATACAATGAAATGATTGTCAATGTAAAAAACTGAGTGAGTAAAACATTTAATACAAATAAATAAAGGTCCGTTCTTATATTATTCATCATAATATCTCTTGTCCTGTCCCTGAAAATACCTGGATTTTTAAATCTTCTTGCAGACACTGATTTTAAGTGGCGTTTAGTCAACTAGGGCTGCATTTTAGTCCGTTTTGATATGCCCTTTCCTTCATTAAATTCCCTCCGTCTTGTTGACTCAGATGTATGTCACTGCTTACGTTGCACGAGTGCCCACTACTATGATGGGTTTAAATAGAAAATCCTTTGTGGGTAAATTGAGGGTACATTTACATGACGACAACCATGTTCTAAAATGTTTTTTCCTTTGCACTTTTAAAAAGTTTTGCATACAGACGACAACGTTGTCAAAACGATCTCCATGATCTCCATGAAAATGACTAAAAAAACTGTATTATTCATGCCAGGTCAGTAGTTGGCGATGTCACTTTGTAAGGAAACACTAAGTACATCACTGAACACGTAATACACATACGCGTGATGTCACCGTTCTCACAAATTCAAGATGCACTTTGAAACCCCTTTTCAAAAGTTTTCATTTTCAGGCCTGTTGTGTAAATGAATGTCCAGAATGCATAAAAAGTTGAAAGTTCCATTTTTATTTGAAAATTGTGTCTTGTAAACGTACCATCAGTGCGAGCACTGCGAGTTGTGTTGTATTGTGGTCTATAGATCTGCCTGTAAGTGTACATATTAGAGCTGCACGATTCTGGAATTCTAGAATTACGATTTTTTTTGTTTGTTTGTTTCAAATAGAGATTCTTCCATGATTCTGAACAGACAAATAAACAAAATAATATGCAATTTACTAGAGGTTCTGACAAAATGTTAATTGCAGCAGTCTATTTAATGTTTAATTAATTTGAATGAATTATTTTTTAAAAAATCGGTTTGAATGAATGATTCAATGACTCACTCAAGACTTCACTTGTTTCATTACTGCATGAATCAGAGTTTTTGAACAAATCGCTTGAATGAATGATTCAATGACAAATAAAATTTTAAAAGTCACTTGTCGCCACCAAGTGGTGTAACGATGTAATTAACAATTGTTATTTCGAAGGGTCAAGTTACAGTACTTTCAAAAGGTGATTTGCTCTTTTTCGATTGCTTCTGTAGACATCAGTGTTTATATCCCAACTATAAACTTTTATCCCAGTTCTTCTGTTATCATTTTAATATTTGTAATACAGAAATAACGATACTGTGGTTGAAAAGACTGTTTGTGAAGCTGTTTCATATCTATACATGACAACTGCTCTCTCTGGATCAGCGGCAGCACCAACACAGATCTGAATGTTTCAAAGTTTAATAGACACAGGCAAATCGTTGTCATTTAGGAATAAGATCACATGGGTGTTTGAATCGAGATTGCAATCTTTTAACAATTAATCGTGCAGCTGTAATACATATTGAGTAGACTCGCTCCCTTTGGTCAAAATCGAGGGGTCGAGGGTCCAAATAAACTTCTCTCGTCCACTTGACGAAGTTGAACACACTTCACAATGGCGGTGGGGAAGGGGAGATGTTCTTAGGGAAGTCCGTGAGTGTATGTCTAAAAGTTTAAAAGTTAAACTAGGTGGCTACAGCACATTAAAAATATGCATAACCGGAAACTAGCCAACCGTACTATTTGAAAATAGAAGTACATTGAAGTCTATGGTGTGTTGCCCTGAATGTGCAATGTAGTAATTATTGTCTCTAAGTAATACACACTGGCGTTGATCAGTTCTCAGACTTGGCTTCAGTTTAAAAGAGCACCGACCATCTTGCTCCCAGTGGACCGGAGCTCTTTATAAATGCTACGGTATCCCTTCCTCTCTCATTATTATTACTGTCATCGACTGCATCATTTATTTATTAGTGCGGCCTCTTACCCCTTCAGAGGATCTCACTCCCAAGCCCACCCTTCCTTTACCCAGGGTCCTACAGCTAATGAGGGGCCAGACAGACACAGAGAGAGAAAGAGAGGAGGTCCCTGGAGAGGAGAACAGGAGCAGAGAAGCCCTCTGAATGATAATTGTAGATCAGTGTCTCTTAGATCCAAAATGCAAGACAGCGCTAGTTAGATCGTGAGAGAGATGTGTGAAAGGCATAGGGTGTTTGAGTGTACAGAAACATAAACAAGACACATTTTAGAGCCAAAAGCTACTTTAAGCCCTTTATTTTGCTGTGTGTTATGAGTTTAGGTTTAGGATAGCAGAGTATACATGGATGAGTTTGTTTATACATTCATATTGTACATAGACTAAAAATATCTGCGCACACACAAGTCCCACTTAAAAAATACATGAATTTCACAGCCTTGATGACACCATGCACACTTTTTAAGCATAACATTTGACAAAAAGAATTTTAGTATCACATGATACAACTTACAAACATTGGTGGAATATCTGATGAACTATATCTATGACTGTACATCCATTAAAAATCACCAAAACAGACTAATTAAAAGTCATGGAGCAGAAATGAGTTCTTGGTGTGAGAAGATTTTGTTCTTTATTCAAGCACAGCTAACTCCCACATCTTCACCGTGGTTACAGTTATGAGTTCCCATTCCTGCATGTGGACAGTCAAAAATGCTCCTCTCAGTTCCGGTACATCTCACCTCATCCAGCCAGATATTTCCAGTTCCTGCAGCAGATACACAGCAGACGGTTCTGAGAGGGTTTTGGAAACCATAACCTGTATACCATGAACCATTAACTAAAACCCCGTAACCACAGACGGATACATCACCTGCACCGGCCGTGTACACCTGGGTGGCCCTCTGGTAGCCCAACATCCTGCACACCACCAAACCATCCACAGTGTCAAAGCTGTCATCACACACCGTTCCCCAGGCATTATTATACAACACCTCGACTCTTCCACGGGTGGTGCTTCCCACTAAACGGACCAAAGCTAAAGACAAATACACACATGTGAGACACACTGTTGGACTGCCTTCACCTTGTTGGAGTGCTGCAGTATAGTATATGTACATTGTGCTTAGATAATTTTGTTTGCTACATGTTTAGGCATTGATATGTCATGCTAAAGTGACTGTTATTTTGTAGAGCTATGTTTTCATCCACCTATTTTCAAGTGAATTTTGGGTTATCGGGTAAAAAACCACTGGATGGAAACGCCAAGATGGATATGCATAAAAAAATGAGGTGGATCATTTTTTTATTCAATAAGAACTACGCACAAACTACGATGGAAACACATTTACATAATAAATCCCTTGATGCGCAACACAAAGCTCACGTGAATTTGCCTCAGCAGAGGATGTGATTGGATAACTGGACGAACCAGCGGACCAATCACATCACAGCATCTTAAATGTTTTTTTTGGTGGTTCTGAAATGCATGAGCCAAAGTCTGTCCTCAAAATGATTTAGTTTAATTCCCTACAGAAGCGTCTCACATGATTGCGTTCCCAAACACCTGCATCAACAGCGTTTAATGCGTTTCGTCTGAGACTCAAGTAATTTATGATAAAAGAGCCACAGATTCTTCCCTGATTGCAGCAACTTATATATTTATTACAGATATTTTACACCAAATTACCCAGAAAGTGATGATTTTGTTCTCTTGAACACATGGGATGGAAACACTGCTTTATTCGCAAATGTTTTATGCGATATTCCATTTTTGCGCACAAGTTAAATTCACAACTGTGGATGGAAACATAGCTAGTGACACACAGTAGTACAGAGAGATGAATCAGTATTTATGGAAATTACCAGACACAGCACCGCTCACACCCTTGGGTCCCACTTCACCTTTCTGACCCTTCAGACCTGTTTAAGACCATTATACATGTGCATACAATCAATTCACTTGCAAAACAGGTGAGTAATCATAGAAATGCTGTGCAAAATATGCCAAAACATACCTTGATCTCCCTTTTGCCCTAGAAAAGGGTACGATGAAAGATAGAAAGTCAAGAAACAGACACAGATGGATGTTGCCTTCTTGTAGTTAATAAACTTTTTACTAAACTCACCTGAATCCCCTTTACTTCCCTTTAATCCATTCAGACCCTGAGGTCCTCGGGCACCTATGTATGACACCGAACTTAGATGACGGCTACATGATATAAACATGTTTATCATCCGTTCACTTGTTTGTGTTTATTTACCTGTCAAGCCTTGATCTCCCTTTTGCCCCTGCAGTCCTGGGCGCCCTGAAAACAAATATTTACCCAAAATGATTGACAACAGCATATATCACTTTTATGTGCACGTGTTCTTAGCAGTCCTACAATACCTGGAGTGCCAATGCCAGTGTCTCCCTTTGGTCCAGGTGAGCCTTTTTCTCCAGGTGGTCCTTGCAGGCCACTTGGACCAAGAGGCCCTAAAAGACCAACCAACCACAGATTAGGGCACAAATGAATCAGGAATTATGAAACTTCATGGGTGCACCCTTCTGTCTGAAAACAAAGTCACGCCTAAAGCATTTGTGAGTTAGAATTATAATCTGCTGAAGTTGCCAAGTTAGTAGTATCAAATCTCTGAAATATTTGTGACTTGGAAGTAAATACTGTCAGTGAAATAATCTGTAGTTTTTGGAGATTTAATATCTTTGAAAGTCTACACATATGTTCTAATTACGTTTGAGTTCTGGACTGAAACTGCTGTGCAATGAGCTTTATCCAATATTGTGGTATCAGCTATTTCAGATAAACCAAAGTATACCAGATTTTATGCCAGTTCTCATAAGCCTGGCTATTGGTGTGTTCAAGTCCTCCTGGGAAGTTCGTGTTTATGACGTCAGGTGGTACAAGTCACTTTTGTCAGAGCAAGATGGCAGTGTACCTTCTCTTAATTTACTCCACAAAAATACAGTAAGGTTTTTAAACTGCCATTATATATTTTTGCAGGCACTTAGATGATTTTGTTGTAAATAAAAAAGACTGACAATGTTACTGCTAAACAGTGTTGGAAAGGTTACTTTGGAAATGTAATAGGTTACAGATTACAAGTTACCCTATTGAAAATGCAATAAGTAGTGTAACTTTTTCAGTTACTTTATTAAGGTAATATAACTAATTACATTTGATTACTTTTCGATTACTTTTCTAAATCTCTAACGAATGCTTTCATCTGTTATTCATTTTTTAAACCAGGCAGGGTTAACCTTACAGTAGTACTCAACACTGATTACTGTCAGACTTTCAAAATCCTTCATCACTTAAATTAAGATTATAATAATTTAATTTTAAAGCACAGCCACCACAAAATCAGACTTTAGCATCTCTTTTTAGTTTGAGATCATTCTGAGGTTAAATACAGATTTCTGGATTAAATGATTTTTAAATTTCCAGCACTGGAGTGCATTTTTATCACTCGCCATGGTGGCAACTCTCAGACAGGTTGTAGCCTCACTGCAAAAAATGCTTTTCTTACTTAGATTTGTCGTCTTGTTTCTAGTCCAAATATCTAAAAATTCTTAAATCAAGAAGCATTTTCTAGACAAGTAAAAATTATTATCTTGTTTTCAGAAAAAAATAAGTCAAAATTAAGTGAGTTTTTCCTTAAAACAAGCAAAATAATCTGCCAATGGGGTAAGAAGAATAATCTTGTTTTCAGTTTGAAGCAAGATTATTTTGCTTACCCTATTGGCAGATTATTTTGCTTCTACAATGCTTCTTGATTTAAGATTTTTTAGATATTTGGACTAGAAACAAGACGAAAAATCTAAGTAAGAAAATTATTTTTTTGCAGTGCTAAAGCTTTTAGTGGCAAAGTGGATTGATGTAAAAACCGCTGCAAATTCAAACGAGAACCAAAACGTTTGCTAAATGGCCAATGAATGGCAGGAGGCATTGTGCACATCAAAAACAGGTAAAGCAACAAAATGTTATTTAAATAGTGCTGTCAATCGATTAAACATGTTTATATTGTAATTATTTCACATTTAATCTCCAAATTGATGTAGAAACAACATAAAGACAGTATATTTTAAATATTTTATCTAAGGTAAGAAATATACAGAAAATAAATACATTTATCAAACACTTCACAGTCTTCACTGCATAAATTATAAGTGATATATCCTCATTAAAGCTACAAAAGTTCAGTCAAGAGCTGTGAGTGATTTTCTCTTTGTCTTTTGTTCTTTGATTAACATTAAAAACAGACATTATAGCAGTGGGTTTATTAGGCTGCTGTCACTTTAAGACTGGCCACACATGACGCGGATCTGACACACCTCCGATGTTTTCACAGCTCTTTGAGACTTTATTTAACTCGTTTAAAGGCCTGTACACACCGGGACGAATATCGGGCGCGATTATCGCCGACGTTTAACGCCTCGTGACTAAACAAAGGGCGCCAATATGAGTGTGCACACCAATGCTAAAACAGCAGGCGTAAAAATGTCATTTTTAAAAATAAAAAAAAAAATGCCTCGGGTTCGTTTTTTGGTTTGACGCGCCACGTTAAAAACTGGCCAACCAATGAGATTGGCGCTTTTATTCACGTGCCTGGAGCTGCTGAAGTTACAGTAAAACACGAAACGGTCTTGCCGAGCACACATTGATACCAAGACAACGAAGAGGAAGTAAGTAGATGAGGAAGACCCCTACAGTTCTTAGCCACACCAATATATGTGTATTGTATGCCATTTTATTTCTGTATTTTGTCTATTACGTTCAAGAAATATAGTTGAGAATGTCTATTTCATAAATATGTTTATTTGCACTACCGTTCACTTGCACTACTGTCATTGTGACTTATTTGCACTACCGTTTCTGACTACCATCTCCTCATGTCATGTGCCATTTTATATCTGTATTTTTATCTTCTTTAATTTGATTAATATCATAAATAGCCTATGTTTATTTGTACTACCGTTCAGCACAAGCGCCATATACTGTCAGGGAGTGAATTTGTACGTTCGCCAGTGAAAATCGCTTGAGTATGAACACGATAAACGTCTCGAAAAACGCTGGTGATAATCGTCCAGGTGTGTACGAGGCTTAAGACTGTGCTTACAACGATACTTGACAAAGCTGACACTTTGGCATACTTTTGTGTGTTTTTGTCTGTTCAAGCGATTCACAGATGCATGTCAGAACAGATTTTAAGTTCTTATTTTTGCGTCTTATCGCACTTGAATGGTTTAACAGCCATGAATGAATGATAGCGTGATCATATACTTTAATGTAGCTTTTCATAAGTAACTAATTAAATTACACGTTTTCACATTTTCTCAGTAACTGTAAAATTGCAGTTACATTTATTTTGTAGTTAAATTACGTAACGCCATTACATGTAACTACTTACTCCCCAACACTGCTGCTAAATACCTTTAAGTATTGTGGTATTCCGCCATGTTTATCACTAACTCATAAACTCGTATTTACGACTTTGTGGTGGCATTCATGTGCGTTCAACTCGTAAGTACAATCTTTCCGACATGACTTGAACATACCATATGTTCATAATCTTAACAGAGAGATTGACACATTGGTAAATGAGGTCGGCCCCTTCTAAATGGCATGAAGTCAATCTGGTTAATGATCTGGGCTGTGGTGTTGTATTGTTTCTTTACACAAGTTATCTTACCTCTTACACCCGGAGGTCCCTGCTCTCCTCGCTCACCACTGGGACCTGGGTCTCCTTTAGGCCCTGAGGAAGAGAGATTTTAAGAACAAGTACAAGACGTCAAACAGTTTTGAATGTAGAACAGTCAAGTGTGGCACTGACTGAGATTTAGTGGTGTTTAATAAGGCAAGCATCACTATTACTATTGTTCAGACTAAACAGATTAAACTGGTTTTGTGGTGTGGTTTTGATTGAATGTACATTTATTTTTTCTGGTGGACAATAAGAGAGGAAAAACATATCTTGTAATCAGAATGTCATAAAAATTTGGGTTGGCTCCTTTGACTTGGGCCAGTAAATAACTCCCTTGCAACCACCCAGAATACCTTACCAACAACCTAGTAATGCCCTAGAAATCACCCAAAACACCCTAGCAACTGCACTGTGATGTAAAAAAAAAAAAATCTCGGAAAATGCATTGTATTGTTTTATTTTTCTTCTTGTTATTTTTAGTAATAGTAGTAATTGGCAGCTCTAGATAAGCTATCAAATCATTCGGTTCAGATTTATCTTTCAACAAGTACCTGGATTTCCACGGAGCCCTGGTATTCCTGGCAAACCAGTCTTTCCGTTTGTACCTGGATGACCATCATTCCCAGGTAAACCTTGTGTGCACAGATAAAATACCAGAAAACGTTTCATTAGAGCAGTAGTAAAACTCTTACAACATGGAAAAATGTGCAAGGCATTTCCAAAACACATATTTTCTGTTTTATTACAGTACTGATTATTAAGGTGGCTTTTGATCACAGTAAACAGGCACCTTGTATTCCTCTCGCTCCTGGATCCCCCTTCAAGCCTGGAATACCTGGAGACAAAAATAAATACAGTCAGGGAGAGATGTGGATCTGCTATACTGTTCCAAAATGGGAGAGATGTGTGAAAGTGAGGAGGCAATTACCAGGTGCACCCGGAATGCCGACCGGACCCCTTTCCCCTGCAACACCTGGGTCTCCTCTCTGTCCTTTTTCACCTGGAGTTCCAGGCTCACCTACCTTACCTGAAAGAAATAAATATATTTTCAATAAACGTTCATTGTTTTGCAGCAATTTCACTGTATGCATCAAAGCAGTGAATGCTTTAGCATTACTAATGTGCAATTATTTCCCAAGCCAATGCAGCTCATTAAAACCAATGAAAAATGAACATAATACTCATACATGCTTTTCAAAAGCCATTACACCTATACACATTTGCATACAAATTCATAAAGATATACAAAAATACACTAACCTGGTGAGCCAGTGTTTCCTTTCTGTCCTGGTATTCCTGGGATTCCAGGAGAACCTGATACAGAACACAGCTGGATTATAAATACTGACTGCCTGGAGCGTGACATCAAAATGACAAAAAATACTATTCACACACATATTTTGGAAAAAAGGATCGAAGACACCAGAGGTCAAAATACAGCTTTAGTTCGTTCAGTGTTTATGTCTGTTTTGACCAGCAGGGAGTGCTAAAACCACACAGATTGTGAAGGAACATGTGGAAAGTAATTGGCTCTGTTCTGGTCACTGAGCTCTGTAGCTGGGTTCCAAAGAAGAGACCAATCAAAACCAGTCAAAATTAGCAGGATCTCAGAGTTTTTGGGTGCCTCACAGATCAGGGGTTCCCAACCACATTCCTGGAGGCCCCACAACACTGCACATTTTGCATGTCTCCCTAATCAAACACACCTGTAATGGAGGCCAGCTAGTAAGAGCTGTGCAGGTGACACCTCAAGAGATGCAAAAGAGGCAGTGTTTTTAAGTGTCCTAACTGATGGTGGTTTGAATCCTGTTAGGAGCTGTGTGAGTAGGACCTGTAACACTGGTGCCGTGACCCCGAGGGGAGTGACGTTTAGAGGGATGAGTGTAACCGGAGGCCATCTAGTAAGAGCTGTGCAGGTAAAACCTCACTCCTCTGTCTTCCCATGCTAGTTGATAATGGTTTGAATCCCGTTTAGAGTGGTGCGAGTAGGACCAGTTTCATTTGGACTTTTGGACTTTCATTTGGACTTTTGCAGCGCGTTTCTGTATTTGCATGTGTTGTGAACTTTTGCAGCGCATGTGTTGTCAAACTGATGAAGATGTTTTCTTTATTGGCTGGTGTTTTTTTTATTTGCATGTGTTTTCTTCATTTGCAGCACGTTGAGCTCTCTCGGCCACCATAGGTGAGTGTAATGGAGGCCAGCTAGTAAGAGCTGTGCAGGTGAAACCTCAAGGGGCAGTGGCTTTAAGCACCCTAGTTGACGATGGTTCAAATCCCATTCGGAGTGGTGCGAGTAGGAAGAGTTATATTAGAATAGTCTGCTAACATCGCTCAGAATATCTTAACTATATTAAACAGACAGATTTTTAATAAATTGTTCAAATAACTTTTAATAAGTTGTTTTACTAAATTTTAAACTTTTTTTGAATTGTTCAATCTGATGCCTCATGCTGGGAAGTGTAGTCAAGCGTTGGACAAATAAGTTTAGCAATTGCCTAAATACTGCAATGTACTAATATTACTATTGTTAAATTAGAGAGAGAGGGTGACAATATTTTCAAGACATGGATCATCAAAAAGAGCAAAAGTGACTAAAAGTACACAGTTACCTGGTAATCCAGGGATTCCAGGTCTTCCAGGTGGACCAGATGGACCAGGCGGACAAACCATGGCTATAAAATATAAAGAAAAATAGTGACCTCAATTGTGTGACTCGTGACTAACTGCTTTAAAGGGGTCATGAAATGGAAAATTGAAATGTTCTTGATATTTCCACATATAAGAGATTACTCTACAACAACAACAATAATAATAATAACATATTGCTAGTTTCATACCTCAAAGCTAACTCTGCAGATTAAAATGTTTTTGTTTTCCACCCTTCTGAAACGCTAAGATTTGAAATTGCCCCATTCGTGACATCACTATTTTCCTTCACACACCCATTAACATGCAAATAAAGCAGGTGTCATAATAAGATGTCAATGAGATGTCAAGAGGTGGTTCTGTCCCTGAATGTAGACAAACTGCAGCTCCAAAAACTGTGCATGCCCTTCCAAAAGATCAAACTATTAGAAATGCCTGACTGAAGTTTATTTTAATGATATGCATGAATATTTGAACAAGAATGTTTTCATTTGTTCAACATGCTGCCGGTTTTTCTAAATGTCAATTAATTATAGAAAGCATGAGCATGAACTTGGTTAACCTCCAGAAACATAATATAAAGATGTGGGTCACACTTTATAATAGGTGTCTTTAACTACAGTCTACTTACATAAAGCAAACAAACAAACAAAACAACACTTGTGCTGCTATTGAGGTGGATATGGGTAAGGTTAGGACAGGTTTGGTAGTATGGGTAGGTATAAGGGTGGCTTAAAGGAATAGTTCACCCAAAAAGTGGTGAATAAAGGCCTTCTCCTTTAATAAATGCCTTCTGAAGTGAAGCGATGCATTTGTGTAAGAAAAATATCCATAATTAAAACTTTAAAAACTTAAATAACTGGTTTCCGGCAGACACATCAACTTACGCCAAAAGAGTACCCCTTACGCGATGTAGAGGTAGCGTAAGCTTAGACGCCTCTCGCAGCCCAAACAAATAGGGCTGGGCAACAAACTCAAGCTCCTCCGACATTTCTTGAAATTTCTCATTTTAGACTTCTAATTCATGACTGGTGTTTTGCTCTCTCCTCTGCGCTTCAGCGTTTGTCATTGCGTCAGGTCAGAGTTCACTCTTTTGCTGTAAATCGATGCATACGGCCGTCTAATGTTTAAAGTTTTTAAAGTTTTAAATATGGATATTTTTCTCACACAAATACATCGCTTCGCTTCAGAAGGCCTTTATTAACCCTCTTTAGCTGTGTGGATATCTTTTATGATGCATGGATGCATTTTTTGGGGCTCTAAAATCTCATCTATTTACTGCTATTATAAAGCTTGGAAGAGCCAGGACATTATTTAATATAACTTAGATTGTATTCGTCTGAAAGAAGAAAGTCATATACACCGAGGGTTGCTTGAGGGTGAGTAAATCATGGGGTAATTTTTATTTTTGGGTGAACTTTAAGGTGTAAGGGAAGGGTCGACAGTCTCATTATTGATGTAATTACAGAAACTAATTACAGCGTTAATTTTTTAAATGTAATACAGTGTAAAAACATGCATGTACACAATGCATTGTATCAAATTATTAATTTAAATGTTAGTACATACTGTAGTAGTTAAAGACACTAAATATAAAGCAGGACACTAAATATAAAGATCTGAAAATGCATTTCATGACCCCTTTAACAATTGAAATCATGGCAGATTCTGAAAATAGTACCTGGTCAACCAGTAGGATTTCTCTTGTGTGTGTATGTGTACCTCTTTGTGCACTAACGTTGAGCTGGTTTAGTTGAGTCCTTAGTTTTTCAAGAGTCCCATTGTTTCCACACAGATCGGACATACACTCCTGTTAAACACACACAAAATATATATGAGAATGTGTTTATATGGCATAAATTAATGAAGGTGTGACATGTGTGTGCGTGTGTGTGTACCTCATCTGAGCTGGAGGTGCCCAGCTTAAATCGTTCAGCAGACTTCTGTTCATCTGTTCTGGCCTCAGCTGATGTACAGTGAGTGTGAACCCAAGCCTCCAGAGTGAAGACTGCATACAATACACATCATACAAAGCAGATTAAATCATGGAACAATGTGATAGTTTACATGATTTTGTGATTATTCATGTACAGTAGTCACAAGTAAGGCTGTCAATTGTCTAATAGTGTAGCGATGTATAAAGCACAGCTCACACAGAACTTACTTTCACACCGAGCAGCTTTCTATAAGTCAGTGCAGTGAATTCAAGTGACTAACTGGAAAATAAGTGAAATCTGCATGGGGAAATTTTAGTTACACTTTATTTTAAGGTGTCTTTGTTACACTGTAATTATACATTTAAGTACAGATCAATATTAATTAACTACATGTACTTACTATAGGGTTAGAATTAGGGTTTGGTTTGGTTTAGGGTTAGTTGCATGTAATTATGCATAGTTTATAGTTATTACTGGAGTAACTACATGTAACAGATGTAACAATGACAATGACTAAATTGCACCCGATCGCACCTATTCCTCCTCAGTTTTGCCCATGATATTTCACCAAGCAATGGTAAATGTGACTGCACCTTAAGGCTACAACTAAAATCTACAAATTTCCTTGCATTATATAAAATTGTGACATCTGTAAAGATTCCGTTTCCTTTTCTTCGTCAGTTTTGCTCAATGTGTTTTAATCAGCTGATGTTTTGCTGGTGATTTTTAGTGCATGTATGTATATATGTATATATGCATGTATATGCCACAGGAGTAGAGAATCACTTTCAACTATCAACATGGTCCAAGTCACAGTGCTTCTTCTTTTTGTTCAGTTTATTTATAATTGTATTATTTTAAAACCTAAAACTTGCTTGAAAAGTGTTTAATTCTTCTTCCAAATCAATGCCACTTGGTTTGATATTTTATATCTAATGCAAGGAAATTTATAAATGTTTAATTTTTAAATGAGAATTTATTTCAGTTCCATCTCACCTTTATATGTCAGAAAAGAATTCAGAGCAATCAGCAGCAGGAGAAACACTATGAGAACATTAATACAGTGACGTTTCTTAGCTGGTTTCTTTGTCGTTAGCTCTGTAACAAACAATGCAGAACTCTGGATTAAACTACAGAAAACTGAATAAAGTCCATTATAAGTGATATGATGGACATGAAAGTAGTGCCATTTTAAGTTACAGCATTTCCATGGACAACAGTCAATATTAGGAAATATCAGACCACTGAATGTCACAAATGATCAGAACGAAAAATTCCAGAAACACAACATTTTTGAAGCATATTTGAATGTGTCAGTGTCAGTCTGTCCTAGACTCACCACTCTGCTGGAATTCGTAGCGCTCGGCCTCAAACAGCTTCATGTTGTTGTCATATAGAGGGTTTGCCTGGCTGAATACAGAGGCCTTCCCTTCAATCCTGTCCACTTCTGTCTCCATCAGTCACTCCACCACACATTGACCTGTACACAGCCTGGGTGACAGTATAAAAAACAAAATGAAAGGGGAAAAAAAAAAAATGCTGACAAAAGAGATGCAGCGGAAATTGTTCCAATGAGTTGCATAAACTACTTTTCACAATAAGTTTCATTTCTAAGAATAACTAAACATGAAAGTACACAGCTTATGGTTAACCAAAAGTACAAACAATTATAATGATTATAAAAACAGTAGAAGTCTGTGTTCTGTCTTCATTATAAAAAAAGCTAATTAACCATATGTGTGAGTATGTGTGTGTGTGTGTGGTCCTGGTATCCCCTACGTCCCCTAAGAAACACTGTTTTTTATATGGTCTGGGTAAATATAGGACAGAACACATGTTGGATTAATTTTACCCGTCAAATTGGGTTGTTTATTTAACCCAATGGGTTGATTCATTTTTACTATAATACCAGCTCTTTTACTTCATACATGAATTAATGTTTACAGATTAACTTAAATCCTCTAAACTTTTTTCAAATACTCGACTCAACCACTGGTTTGCATGATAATTCCTTTACTTTCGATCATGTTTTACAGTACAGCATATTTATATTGTTCATATTTATATTTTAATACATATTAAGCTTGTTTAACAAATATTCAAAGAAAAATAAGTAATTCAAGCGTAATCGACCTGATTCTGTTGTCCTGATTCCCACTGTAAAGAGATGGCTCGCGTTCGGCGGGGGAACTGATAGCTTCAGACCGCAGCCTGCGTTTCACTTGTAGCTGAAAAATGCTGTTACTGACTCCATAATCTGTCCATAAATAATCAGTGTACAATTCTGAGAACATATTTTAACACCCTAAGTGTTTATATTCTGTATCTTTTTGAACAAAATCATAAAATTTTATGCAAGGCATCAAGAGTTTCCATCACATGAAAAGACCGATGCGACACTCATTTAGGCGACTCGCATCACGCCCTGTTTGTTGCTTTGCATAAAATTAAACAATATACAGAACAATAACAAATTTTTAGATAAAATAAAGGCACACAAACCTGTATTTTACCAAAGACATGCACCAATTTGACGGAGCTGCACTGCTCTCTTCTGAAGAGGGTGCAAAAAAGCCTGTGATAAATAACTAAACACTGGGTTGTTACGTCTAACCCAGGAGCTGGGTAACACAAAAACTACCCAAACACTGGGTTGTTACGTCTGACTCAGGAGCTGGGTAACACAAAAACTACCCAAACACCGGGTTGTTACGTCAGACCCAGGAGCTGGGTAACACAAAAACTACCCAAACACCGGGTTGTTACGTCAGACCCAGGAGCTGGGTAACACAAAAACTACCCAAACACTGGGTTGTTACGTCTGACCCAGGAGCTGGGTAACACAAAAACTACCCAAACACCGGGTTGTTACGTCAGACCCAGGAGCTGGGTAACACAAAAACTACCCAAACACCGGGTTGTTACGTCTGACCCAGGAGCTGGGTAACACAAAAACTACCCAAACACCGGGGGCCTCATGTACAAATACTTGCGTTGAATTCATACTAAAACATTGCGTACGGACAAAGCTGTAAATGTGCATACGCACAAAAAAAAACAACAGATGTATGAATCTCTGCGTACGAAGGATCCCACACATATTCTCTTTGTACATCCCAATTAACGTAAAATTGAGCGCACATGCACGAGCACAACACCCCACCCAGTCTCCTCCCTTAATTAAATCAATTTAAATATGGTAATGAGTCCACTTTGGCAAAAGAAAGCAGTAAGAAAATGGCAAAAGCAAGCGGCAAGAAACGAAACTTTACAGAAAGTGAATTGGAGGTGCTACTATCGGAGGTAGAAACGAGAAAATATATTTTATTTGGAACTTTGTCCTCCGGAATTAATAACAAAAGGAAAAAATATGAGTGGGAGAGTTTGGCTGAAGCCATCAATGCAGTGGGATCTGAAAATCGCACTGTAAATGATCTTAAAAAGAAATGGTCTGATATAAAGGTGGACGTTAAACGGAGAACTGCTGCGCACCGACAAAGTGTGGGCAGAACAGGCAGTGGTAAAGGGGTCGATGAACTTGCACCCTTTGAGCAGAGAGTTGCCTCAATTATGGGTGACACTTTACTCTCTGGAGTAGTATCTGCTGCTGTGGGAGACTCGGATTTACTACAGGACTGCCACGAAGGTAACCAATTTCTCATTTGTTTTTACTTTGTTACACATAGCTTACCTATTTAATTTTCAAATGCATGCAATGTAGCTGACCAAAAGTACACCAGAGATTTTACGTATCCATTGCATTTATGGCAAATGCGTGTACCCATTAATAAGGAACAGACTCAAATCACAGTTAACATGTGCCTGTGTTTATTTAGACTCATATGGTGCAACAGCCGGAACATCCACTGGCGCGCACTCGGAATCCGCCCATCCTGAGCAGCCAGCGCCCACTGTGCCCAGCGTCTCCAGTGTTTCTGGCGTTTCCAGTGCTCCCCCCAATGCTCCTCCCCGTCCGTCTGGCCGCGTCTTGACGCATGCTGTTCTGGAGTCACAACAGCAAATCGGTATGGCCATCGGAGAAATTAACAGTCACCTGAAAAATATCACTGACGCACTCACAGACATAAGCCACTCATTAAAGAAATTGGTCAAAAAATGAACTTTGTCTCCGATTACCATTTATATTGTCGCAGTCACATGTTGACGGGCCTGAATGGCTTGTTGGTTGGGCTGCACATACATTGGTCCTGGGTCAGGGTCATCTGGCGGTGCTGCCACCTCACCAAGTGGTATGCCATGCCTGTGCGCGACATTGTGCAGCACACCACAGGCCAGCACAATGCGGCACACCTTGTCAGGGCGGTATAACAGCATCCCCCCCCAGTCCTGTCAAGGCAGCGCCACCGACATTTCAGCTGCCCAATCGCCCGCTCTACAACTGACCGAGTGCGAGAATGGGCATCATTGTATCTGCGCTCTCGGTCAGTTTGTGGGTTGGTGAGGGGGGTTAACAGCCACGTCTTTAGTGGATAACCGCGGTCTCCTGAAGGGTTGTTGAATAATTAAATGCAAATAAATAAAAACTACTAAAAAATACAATTAGATAGAACGATAACTTTAAATGCATCACTCACCAAGAAGCCACCCATCGCGCACCCTGCCAGCTTGGAGCCTCATCCCAACCATGCTGTTTGTAAGGATGTATGAATCATGGGTTGACCCAGGCCAGCTTGCCACAATATTTGTTAGGCGCATTTGTGCATCACATATTATCTGCGCATTTATTGAATGGAAATGTTTCCGATTCACATATGCAAATTCTTCTTCAGATTGCGCCTTTATAGCAATGTGTGTGCAGTCGATCGTTCCGATTACATTAGGAAAACCGGCTATCGCTGCAAATTGCGTTTTAATGTTTGGCTGGTCAACTGCATCATATGGGAACCTTATATACCTGGTAGACATGCGGATGATCCCGTCCCATACAGCTGGCATTGTGCGGCTCAAAGACGACTGGCTTATTCCTGAGCGGTCTGCCAGTTCCCTTTGGAAAGAACCAGTTGCCAGGAAACCAATTGTTGTCAGCACCTGTAAGGAACGGGTATTGCATGGCTCCTCGCTGTCTCTCTCTCTAGATTCGGACCCAACTCAGCACAGAGCTCCAAGAGGATAGCCCTTGGAAATCTGAAACGGCTGATAAGCCAGTCATCATCCTGGGCCAGAAAATCATTGTGGTCCCTAAAAACTCGTTCTCTTCGGATTCTGCCATTAGCAATGTCCTCTAATAAGGCCAAAGCTGCCATTGCCATAGACTAAGGGTTGTATCAATTTGCACATGCTTTTATATGTTCTTACTTAATTGCATAATTGATAGAATATTCCCATAAGGCTTGTGTGACAATATATGTCAATTATTTTATAAATTGCAAATTAATAGCAATGCTTCCCACAGGTGGTGGTGCGATAGACTTGTAGAACAATCCGTTGTGTAATGTTTGCAACTTCACTTCATTGCCTGTAAGAGTCGCCAATGGACAAAAACAATGAGAAATGTACGTACGCCAGACATGAAATTGGCGTGGAGGAACGCACATTCTCGCGTTAATTTCACTGTTAGTACATCCAACCGTGAGCGTGAAAGCTGGCGTACGCAAAGTTTTTGTGCGTACGCAGGGTTGATACATGAGGCCCCGGGTTGTTACGTCTGACCCAGGAGCTGGGTAACACAAAAACTACCCAAACACCGGGTTGTTACGTCTGACCCAGGAGCTGGGTAACACAAAAAACTGGAACTACCCAAACACTGGAAAAATAACACAAAAAATTACCCAAAAGGCTCAACCCAGGACTTGGGTAGAAAAACTAACCCAAGATTTATTAGAGTGTGGTAATACCAGAAACTTTTGACCCTGTGTGGTCATTTTTGTTTCCCATGAGGAAAACAACTTATAAATCATACTAGTTAATTTTTCTAAAAATGTAAAAAACGTTTTGTGTGATGGGTAGGGTTAATTTAAAAATTTAACCAAGCAGTTGGGTTTGTCTATATTTGACCCAAATTTGGGTTGAAACAACTCAGCACTTTTAGAGTGTACAGTATGTACAGTATAAAAGTCATTTTGTCTATGGAAAGTCCCCAAAAAACATTGAAACCCAACACGTGTGTGTGCGCATAGTTGTGTATTCAAAGTTTGAGTATGTGCATATGCCTTTGTCCTTCCATTAAGAATGACAAACGGTCACTTCTCTCGCTCTGTGTGAGTGTGTGTTCCTGTCGGTGGGTAAACTGGCTGGTGATCAGGCCATCTGTTTAGATGGAAAGCTTTGAACAGAACCGCAGTGGCGCCCCTGACCTCAGATCAGCTCTAAACAGCCCTCTCTGCTCACACTTAACCTGCGCTGACAGAATGACCTTGTTTACTGTACTCAGTGTTTTGTTTATTTGTTTGTTTGATGACCACACCACTCAGTTGCTGATGTATGTGTTTTAGGGTGATTGATGACCTTGGGTGACCCTGTCAGTGTGTATCAGACAGCAGAGTGTGTGTGAATATAACCCTCTGTGGCTGCATGTTTCCACTTTACAAAGAGGCGCTTATATTTGTCACTGTAAAATACAGTCAATATGTTTAGATTTTATTTGCATGTTGTGTCTGTGCATTTGCATGTGGGTTGAGGTTTTAAAGGTAAACTATTTACCTCATTCTTTTTCAGTCAATCCTCCACAACACCTTCCTTACATTTCATTGATATGCTCAGGAAATTTGAGCATTTGATTCCCTCCATTATAATATTATTTTCCCTCCATTATAGACAGCGAGAAAACATGTGATGTTCTTTTTAATATTATTAATATATTATTCATTTTTATGTTTAGACTTGGTCTTGCAAAACATGATGGGTGAAATAAAATAAACCAATTAAAAATAAAGGTTTTAAAAGACCTTTCCACAAAAAGAATTTCACAAAAAACCTTTCAGTGATCAGTTCTTGAATTTTTTTCTCAGTGTAAAGAACATTTAAAAAATCTAAAGAACCTTTTTTTTCCACCCTAAAGAACCTTTTGTGGAATGAAGAGGTTCCATGGATGTTAAAGGTTCTTCATGGAACCATTGATGCCAATAAAGAGTGAAACATCTTTGTCATCTGTGCCGATGATGATCTCAATGTAGGATTTGTCAGTAAACTTCAAGAATGATGTATTATATATATTATAAATTCATTATATATTTACACATTATACTACTGTATATTATTATATCAAAATCAAAAACCTACCTTTTTTTGTATTTTTGTGGTTTTAGGGTTCTTGAGTAAACAACTTATTTCAGAAATTGCATAAACAACTGTACAAAATGCACAAACCTGCAATTTTAGTGACATATTCATGTACAATATTTGGTTTCCAGATACTTGAAATCCATAACAACAATCATGAGGCCTGCGTGTTATTTTTCTGCTGTGCAATGTCTTGTTTTAGACTTACATTTGTAATTTACTATTATAAAAAGCAGTATATTCACTAACATAAAAATTAAGCATCATGTAATAACTATGCAGGTGTTATTTCGAAGCATTGCGCATATTAGTTCATTATTTGCTTAGGACTTGTCTGCATTTATTGGGTAAATAAGCATCACACACCTGGAGAAAATGCTGATTGCCTAGAAGATTAAAAGCTTAATCATGTTTAGATACACATTGCGCTTTTCAACAGAGCCCTTCAACAGTGTCCTTCACTCACAGTCTCACTATTTACAAGAAACTAAAACAAAGTATCCCCTCGCGTGGATGGTACAGTTAGATCTTCACATTTAGTTGACACTGATTAAGGAAGGAACACCGACTTAAGCACAAATAAACATACTGCTGATATAACAAAATCAGGCAGGAAGTTGAGTTGTATGCGTGTCTTAGATGGTGAAACTGTGGAATTTCTCTTCCTCATCGAGGATGTAGAGGATATAACTTGAGGATGAGGTGATTTTTAGTGATGACCCCTGTAGGACTTTCTCTGTCGAAACACACACAGTACAGTGTGGTTAAATATATACATGTATGTTTCTGCAGTGGCTAGCATATTTAGGGGTTACAGTAAGTCTTATGTTAGGATTCTCTTTGAAATGGTAAAACTTGAACTTGAACAGTGTCCACTGTTCCCTACACACCTTCTTAACTAGTACTATGGTCTTTGTAATGTTCACATATGTGATACGCTTTACACTTGTGCACAACTGTGTAGTAATGGGATTTAAACTTACAGTAAAACTTGAGCTCAAACAATAGAATTTTGATTAAAGTAACATTTTTACATCTCTATAAAATCTAGGTTACAATGAGGCACTTAAAGTGGAAGTGAATGGGGCCGATTCCTAAACATTAAAATCTCAATTTTTGTAAAAGAAAAGTTGGGACGAGTAAAAATAATTTTATGAGTTATACTACGGGGCTGTGGAATGCTCGAATCTGATTGGTTGACGAACGTTCTAAGGTGTGCAATTATTTTCAGGGAAACACACGGCTAAAGTAGTTCTAGCAGGTCTTGACCGCATTACAGTTCCATATCACTTCGCCAAATGATTTCAGTTATTTCAATAGGTCCTTACAAAACCCACAATGACAATGACCAAGCAAATAAGTATAGTAAACAACAGGATGAAAACGACAAATTATTACATTATTACTTTCAAAACGTACACACGTACTGTATAGTACGGACAAACACTCGCACAGAAACGTTTGGTCGGACGAATTAATCAGTAAAATAGTTTAGCAACTTAAGATACTTGACTCACCAGCGAGGTAATAACTGTGCGGTTCTTGAGATAAACTTATAGTTTCGCTATTAGTAGAGACACTGCTGCTGTGAGAGATGCAGATTCAGGTAGGCTAATTCACATATGCTGCTTATTCTCTCTCTCTCTCTCTAACTGTGTTAATAACCGTATCAACGGTATTATTCTGCTATCAAGGCGTTTTTAGATTTAGCAATGGAGGCTTGGGATGAGATGCGTAAGAAATTAGTCCCACACACGAGAGTGTTTTAAGGGCAAAAACCTGAAAAATGTCTTGAAATACAACATCGGAACAGTGTCTTGAGGTGTGGTAACCGTAGTATAAGCAGAATAATTGACTCCGGGCCATTGAGTTCTTAGAAAATGATGCACACCCGAGGTGGTAATGCGGCCACGATGCGAAGCAAATGTGCATTGTTTTCTAAGAATTCAACGGCCTGTCGTCAATTATTCCTTTCATAATCAACATTATGCCACACATGCGATTGATTGAGCCAGTGTAATTTTATTTTCACTGATTGGGCCCCCTCACCCAGACTATTCTGGGGTGGATTATCCAAAAGCAAGTTCCATTGAACTCTATTGGAAACGAAGGAACTTGTGACCATAATTGGGAAATGCACCCCTGCATGGTGTCAGGGTAACTTGTCTCTATTCATGGTAAAACCACTGAAATTCTGTATCTAAAGGCAGGAACACACCAAGCCGATGCCAATGAACTAGTGGCTATGAAAGCAGACTGCGGGGTTGGCTCATGTCGGCAGTGTCTGGGTCCAAAGTTGCCCTGACACACCAAACCGACACTCGACAGCCGACAGCAAAGTAGTACGTCCGTCCTGCGCCTGCATAAGATGAAATGCCTTTCCGTACCAGCAGGTGGCAGTAGCTGAACAACCAATCAGAATGATCAGATGGCCCAACGGACCGACGAACTCCAACGCCGATTCAACATGTCGAATCGGCCGGAAAAAAGTTGACGGTGCGGAAGACACAGAAAACTTAGTCGGCGAACGAAAACTGCCCGACGGCTGACCGTCGGCTTGGTGTGTTCCTGCCTTAAGACATAATTATCTGGTGGTCTAAAATGTGTTTCTTTCATGGAGATCGATGAGTCAAATTTTCGAACATGTTGGCCTAGGCAATTTTCATATTATTCAATGCTCTGCCATCTGTATTTACTCAGTAGCTTTAAGCTTCATAGTTGCGACAAATTTGTTTTCGATCTGAAAAATACGTGAATGGGCCACGTATGTTTTTCTAGCTGAGGATACTTTGCATTACATCATCGCCCCCTTTCGTTCCTCCAGACCCCCCTCTTCAGTGCTCCGCTGGTGCCGACTCTGTAATGAAAGACCAGAATCTCAACTTCTTTATTTTAGCCAAACTCTGTCGTACTGAGGTGGTGCTCAAAGTCATATATCAATGTATATACAGTGCCTGCGATTTGAAATCTCACTGAAGATGTCTGGACACCCTGTTAAGTCTACTTCACAGGGAACTACTAGGCAAGTACCCAAAGAGAGAGAGAGAGAGAGAGAGCTCAACACCCTGTTCTGTTTGTCAAGATAATTAGAATGACCTGTTTCCCTCATGGACAACAAATCAAACATTATCAGGGGAGATTGTGGCTGAAAATTTAGAAGAAGAAGAAGAAGTGTATTTTTATCTCCTTTTGTTTTTTCCTTTTTAAGTGAAGAGTGTGAACGTGTCTAGCAAACCATTTTGTTGTGTCTCTTCAGATCAAGTTGTTCAGGTGTCAGGCCGGTGGTTACTGTGGCGAAAGGGAGCATGTGACATTGTTTTATTGGCTGTGACAGCAGCAGAATGTAGTGTCGATCCCAGACAGCAGCTAGACCTCAATCAAAGCTATAAAACACACCTTACTCTGTCACACACACACACACACACACACACACACCTCTATCAACCACACTCTTTGTCTCTGGCTCGCTCTCATTCGTAGAGTGGTTATTGCATGTGATTTAACAGTTATGGAGGGACCTGGAGAAGAGAGAAAATGTAGGAAAAAGAGAGGAGTGTATCCTAATATTGTCAACTTCCTTCTGCTCTAAAATCTCCACAGCTTCCTGTTGACCAAACGGCTCAGATAAATTTGATCACTCTTTACACAAACCTGCTGCGAATGACTTTGTGTGCATTTTCACAGAGCCTGTTGAAGTCTCTTTACATTCTGCTTAGCTGGGATTCGGTTTCTCACTCCGACCTTGTCCTCTGTCAAGATCTTCTCCTGCTGATCATCTTAAACACAATGGCACACCAGGCATGATTAATAATGAAGAAAGAGAGGGGAGAGAGAGATCCCACAGGAACATAGAGGGGAGGGGACTTAAAGATAGTTTCAAAAGCTAAAACGATAAGAGGCGAGACTTTTAGGTTGTGAGCTATTTGTGCATGAGGGATTGCACTTGTCTTTGAAGAGTAAAAGCACATGTCCTGCAGATTAACTTCTCTTTTTAGGTTATTTTCCAGAATTGGCACAGAAGTTCCAACTTAAGGGGCTCTAGAGGGACCTTGATGAATGTCCTTAGTGTGACTTAGCAGAACCAGCAGGTTCCTTGTGAAAAAGAAGTACACTTTAGCATACCTTAAAAAAGAAATTATATGATCAATATAAGTCATAGCAACATATGTTTTTACAAGCCACATTTCCAGAAGAGTTGGGGCATTTTGTAATATGCAATAAAATCAAGAATCTTTGATTTGTTAATTCTCTCGAACCTCTATTTAACTGACAAAAGTACAAAGAAAAGATTTCCAATATTTTCACTAAACAACTTCATTGTATTTTGTAAGTATAAACAAATTTTGATTTTGATGGCTGTAACACACTCCAGAAAAGTTGGGACAGAGCCGTGTTTACCACTGTGTCACATCATCTTTCCTTTTAATTACAATTTTTAATCATTTGGGAATTGAGGATACTAATTGTTACAGTTCTGCAAGTGGGATTTTTACCTAATCTCACCTGATACAAGACAGCTTCTCAACAGTCTGTGGTCATCGTTTGATTCTCCTTTTCATGATGGCCCATACATTTTCAATAAGAGTCAGATCTGGAGGCAGGCAGTCAGACACATCCACTGTACGCTGTAGAGTGTCTAGAAACCACTCTGATGAATCACATGCAGAATGAGGCCTGGCATTGTCTTGCTTCCCAGGAAAGATGTCATCTTGATGGCAGATATACAATCCAAATATATGCCTCCATGTCAATGGTACCTTCACACAAATGCAAGTCACCCATGCCATTTGCACTGATGCACCCCCATACCATGACAGATGTTTGCTTTTGCACCTGTCGCTGATGAAAGTCTGGATGATCCCTTTTGTCTTTGGGACTGAGAACTCAATGTCTGTTTTTTTCCCAAAAAAGCTGAAACATTGACTCATCTGACCACAGCACACGTCGTTTAGACCATCTGAGATGAGCTCGGGCCCAGAGAACTCAGCAGCATCTCTGCATAGAATCGATGTGTAGCTTTCTCCTTGTGTAACTGAGATTCGAGTTGCATTTCTTGATGCAGCGTCAGACTGTTAACCCTTAATTGCATGAATGTTTCGCCAATCATTCTTACATATTCGGGTCTTTAGCGACCCGGATCTATATCTAACACAGATGGATCTCTAACTGTCACGATAATATAAAACTCCTCTGATATTAGAGTAACAATTACATAAGAATAAAATTAAGCATATTTTGTTACCTTTTGGAGCTTGGAAGGGCTCAGTTTGAGCAGATGTTTTATGCCATCATCACTGTCCTCGTCAGAGCTCATTTCTCAGTACATTCAGCATGATAGTTTTGAGAATATGTTTGAGATCATGAATATGAGCCCATTTGCGATCTCAAAAAACTATATCATTTCCACTGTCTTCAAACTCAATATTTTGATTGCTGACAGCTTCACAAGATCCATCAAGTGACAGTGACAGTCATAGTTGATTGCGTTCAGTACTTGCTCTGCAGTAAATCGCTGAGCCATTTCACGTTTTGCTTATGATACTTCCTATTTTTTCGTTTTCTGCCTGAATGAAACGTCACTTTATCATTCTGTATCAGACATTGCCACCTTGTGGAATAAAGGTGAATTGCACTTATTCCATCATCAAAGATTCAATTATTTTTGTGCAGAAAAAATACTGATACACACTTCGGGTCATTAGTGACCCTACATAATTTTTACAAAAAATGAATGGGAAAACAGACATTCTTTTATAATTTTATGATTTTTTTTCTTGTTATATTGTTTATAATGAATTGAGTAATACTAAGAAGGTTGATGTCTAACTTTAAAAAAATGAATGAGGAGGAGGGTAGTGAATGACGTCCCGGGTCGATAAAGACCCATGGTATGCATTTAAGGGTTAAGTGACAACTGTTTTCCAAAGTACTCCCGAGTCCATGTGGCTTTATTTAACACAGTAGCATGACAGTTTCTAATGAAATGCCATCTGAGGGCTCAAAAGTCCTACCTGGCCCCATACAAGCTGAGATTTCTCTGGATTCCCTCTTGATTTTACAATATTATGTTCAGGTAGATGCTGAAAGATAAATTCTTTGCAATCTTGCATTGAGAAATGTGATTTTTGAATTGTTTGACAATTCTCTCATGACATTTGGCACAATGTGGTGAGCCATGACCCATCTCTTCTTGCAAAGACTGAGAATCTCTTTTACACCCAAACACGATACCCTCATCTATTACCAATTCATCTGCTAATTGTGGACCATTTAAAAACAGTTAACTTGGATATTATATAATCTTTTCACTTTTGTTTTGCTTCTGTCCTAACTTTTTTGGAGTGTGTTGCAGCCATCAAAATTAAAATTTGTTTTAATTTACAAAATACAATTATGTTGGTCAGTGAAAACATTGGAAATCTTTCTTTGTACTTTTGTCAGTTAAAAAAAAAAAAAGGTTCAGGAGAATTAACAAATCACAGATTGTGGTTTTTATCACATTTTACAAAATGTCCCAACTTTTCTGGAAATGGGGTTTGTACAACACTTTAACTCATTTAACAAATTCTCAATTATTTTCCCCCCATTTTTTTTATTATATAGATTCCACTAAGCAAGATTTAAAAAAAAAATGAGTTGAAATGACTTTAACAACCAATTTGATTTTACATGTGACATGTGGCCAAGTATGGTGTCCCATACTTGGAATTTGTGCTCTGCATGTCACCCATCCAAGTGCACAGACACAGCAGTGAGTATTGAACACACACACACACACACACACACATACACACACCCCACCTACATTTCCTGCCGGTACTGAGATTCGAACACACAACCTTTGGGTTACAGGTTCGACTCTCTAACCATTAACTCCCCACCCCCGAGGAAAAGTGCTTAGGGAAGTTTATGAGTGTATGTCTAAAAGTTAAATGTAGGCTTTATATACTATATACCAGGGGTTTCCAACCCTGCTCCTGGAGAGCTACTGTACCATCCTGCAGAGTTTTGCTCCAACCCAAATCAAACACACCTGAACCGGCTAATCAAGGCCTTCAGGATTACTTGGAGCTGAAGTCTGCAGGGGCAAGGTTGAGACATCTGTTATATACATTGTCATATATTTAAATACATTTGTAATTGCATACTTGTAATGAATATGTTTATTTACTACATTTAAAATACATTAACTTTAAATGTAATACTGAATAACTACAGTTAAAATTATAATCAAGTACTTTACATGTGCTTTAGTGTTAGTCAACACATTGCCTTTTATTTCATTAATATTATGTCATCTGCAAATATATATAATTTTAAATATACACTTAAAATTTGAAGTATGCTACAAGTGCACATTTCACAAGCTGTGTCATGGCAGTTGGTGTATTAAGTTAACTGTATAGTAGCAATCCACAGTGAAGTAATCTGGTAAATGGGCTACAACAGTACCTCAGCTCTCAGACTTTGACATTTCATAACAGCATACCATTTGAAAGGTTGCAGAATGTCAAAGCCTGTCACAGTCTAAAGAAAGAATTGTCCCGTGCCTGGAGGATCTTTTGAGAGAATGATCAATTGTAGACTTGACTATGTAATGCTATGTTGTAAAGGAAGTGTTTTACAGTAGGCCATGCCTCTTCTTCATTACAAAAAACCCTCAAGATATGTCTTGAAACCAAACTAAACATGAAATTGGTGGAATAGTGTCTATATGCACCAGAACAGATTATTTGTTAACATTTAAACAATGCAATCAATGTATACTGTTTCAATGTATTATTCTGTCAGTAGAATGACAGAAATAAATGGGCTGCATAACAATGAACTGAACTGTAATACACTATATTGCCAAAAGTTTTGGGACGCCTGCCTTTATGTGCACATGAACTTTAATGACATCCCATTCTTAATCCGTAGGGTTTAATATGGAGTTGGCCCACCCTTTGCAGCTATAACAGCTTCAACTATTCTGGGAAGGCTTTCCACAAGGTTTAGGAATTTAGGAACAAGGAATTTTTGACCCTTCGTCTAGAAGCGCATTTGTGAGGTCAGGCAGTGATGTTGGATGAGAAGGCCTGGCTCACAGTCTCCGCTCTAATTCATCCTAAAGGTGTTTTATCGGGTTGAGGTCAGGACTCTGTGCAGGCTAGTCAAGTTCCTCCACACCAAACTCGCTCATCCATGTCTTTATGGACCTTGCTTTGTGCACTGGTGCGCAGTCATGTTGGAACAGGAAGGGGCCATCCCCAAACTGTTCCCACAAAGTTGGGAGCATGAAATTGTCCAAAATGTCTTGGTATGCTGAAGTATTAAAGGGGGGTATCACACACAGTTTCTGCCAATATCATGTTAATCTTGAGTACATATAGAGTAGTAGTGCATCCTTCATATCTCCAAAAAGTCTTTAGTTTTATCATATTTATAAAAGATACATACGCTGTACCGAGTATTTCCGAAAACAGCCGAGCGCCTGGAGGCGTGATGTATGAGTGGAGATTGAGTGACGAGCTGTCACGAGCACACGCAGGTTTTGTGTAGAGATCAGCTGCAAGCTATCAATGGTCAGCTAAACAGATGTATTTAAACACACAGAATACACCATCGCATTATTCCTGGATTACTTTTGAATCACTAAAATGAATATAGCGTATAGTGAATGATGAATAACGAATTTATAAATTCACTACGTTCGTGTTGTTTACATTATATGCACTTAGGCGCCTATTGCCAACAAAACAGACATTTGAAGCAGTTTTACTCACCACCTGCTGTTCTGACTCGTGACCGAGATCATTATCGCTGTGACCGCTCCATCTTTCAGTTTCAAATGATATGTAAATCCAGCGTAGAACTGGGCCTTGTTTACTTAATCATAAGTGCCGATCCTGAGGGCTTGAGCAGCCATGGAAAAACACGAGATATTCTCCATTCATTTTAACCAATAAAAAAGTGATTGCAGCTATCAGTTTCTATGGTTATTTTTAGAGATGCACCGATACCGATACCAGTATCGGGATGATACCAAGCTTATGTACTCGTACTCGTAAAAATACCCCCGATACCAAAGACCGATACCTTACGTGACGTAACTGACAGAATTTCCCATGCAGAGATACACCGGCGACAACAGCAGAAACAATGTCAACCTTTCAAGGTGTGGAAATACTTCAAAATTAATGATGACAACACACACATTGCGAACTGCATGCTTTCAATCACAATTCGTTATCGATTAGTGAAGGGGGGATAGGTGGAATCGCGCTGAATGACACAGACCAGAAGCACTCTCTCTCTCGCAAGCGCGCTCTCTCTCTTTCTTGCGCGCGATTCCAGACATTTGTCAAAATGTCCATCGTGTGGAGTATCTCATGTAAATACAGTCGGTTATGGCTTAAGTGGACGTAAACATTCAGGTGAAAACAGGATATGTGTCAGTATCCATGGATTCGGTCTTAAAGGGACCGTAGCCTATATTTGTCATTAATGTTAATAAAACAACTAAATATGTTAAATAAATGTATACATGGTAAATAAACCTACTGTATCTGAAAAACAAGTTTATTCAATTTGTATCTCTATAGTATGTGTTGTATTGTTTGTAATTTATTTGTACATTTCTTTTTATATAACAATTATATATATTGGTAATTATGCCCTTTGAAGGTTATTGGACACTGTGCAATTTTTGTTCTTTAAGTTTGTGACAAGCACATAAAAATTATTAATTTTCATTGGAGTAATAATGAAGAAGGTGTCCTACATTCATTAGTCTCACTGTGTTGTGCTTGGAAAACTGCAACATCACCAAAAAAAAAAAAAAAAAGAGAGAGAGAGAGAAATTAATAAATGTATAGGCATCGGTATTGGCGAGTACTAGTAAAAAGTATTGGTACTTGTACTCGGTCCTTAAAAAATGGTATCGGTGCATCCCTAGTTATTTTAATAACAAATGACGAGAGCGCATCAATGTATTGCGTGAGAACAAAAATCTCAGCTCTACTTAACGCTGGGTTCTGTGGGAAGCAAGGTTATCTTTCCCTCACAACCAGAAACACACTTCTTTGGTTACATTGTTGATTTCATGCAGTCCTGTGACCTGTGCAGCGCTGCCGACGACTTTCGTAAACCTGAACGTGCGTTGATGGCCGTGCTCTTGCTCTCTCGCTCTGGTCGGCGTGTGCGCGTGCGCCCTTCCGGAAGAAGTGCCCGTACAAGGAATTCCGCCCCTGTTTACGTCATATAAATACGCCCCCCATGCTCGAAAAAAAGACCCCGAATCCTGTAAGGATTTGGAAGAGAATTTGTCGCACAGAAATACTCCGTCATTCGTCCAACTCGTGTTTTGAAACTTTGGATAAGTTTAGCATGAGAATCCAACTCTTTAACAGTGTAAATAAGTCAGAATACATGAGATAGCATTATACCCCCCTTTAAGAGTTCCTTTCACTGGAACTAAGAGGCCAAGCCCAACCCTGAAAAATAACCCCACACCATAATCCCCCCTCCACCAAACTTGCAGTGCCACACAGTGCAGTGCCAAACCCAGACTCGTCCATCGGATTGCCAGGCAGAGAAGTGTGATTCGTCTCTCCAGAGAACACGTCTCCACCACTCTAGAGTCCAGTGGCGGCGTGCTTTACACCACTGCATCCGACGCTTTGCATTGCACTTGGTGATGTAAGGCATGGATGCAGCTGCTCGGCCATGGAAACCCATTCCATGAAGCTCTCTACGCACTGTTCTTGAGCTAATCTGAAGGCCACATGAAGTTTGGAGGTCTGTAGCTATTGACTCTGCAGAAAGTTAGCGACTTCTGCGCACTGTGTGCCTCAGTATGCGCTGACCCCGCTCTGTGATTTTACGTGGCCTACCACTTCGTGGCTGAGTTGCTGTTGTTCCCAATTGCTTCCACTTTGTTATGATACCACTAACAGTTGACCGTGGAATATTTAGTGGTGAGGAAATTTCAGGAATGGACTTATTGCTAGTGATTTGACATTTGAACCCAGGCTTCGGAGCTTGTGCTGAGCATAAATGGGCGTGCCAGATGAAGCCTCGATTCGAGGCTTGTGTCGGTAACATAGAAATCTCGTGACCAATGACAAACAAAGCCTCACTTTCTGTTCAATCACATGCATGATTCACTTTGCGTATCGGAATGTTCGAACCATAAGATCTGACTTTGTGAGTAACGTTAGGTTTTCATTCAGACTTATTCAATTAAATTTTTAGATACCCAGTTATACAAGTAATATGAAGAATACAAATTATTTCAGGAAAATAAAATATTTGCCATATGCAATTCATACATGTGTACATTTATCCTTCTGTTACATCATATTGATATTCATACTGGCATTAAATGCCATAGTTTAATGGGTACATTAATTTATCACTGAGATAAATTCAACACACACGCGCGCACACTATTAGGCTTTTATTTGAGCTCTTAACATGAAACTGTGTGGTGGCTACTTCGTCCGACAAAGCTTCTTTCACAGGGTTTTGCCTGCTTTATTTTTACTAAACACCAGATGGTGCTGTTTTCGACACTCTCGAAGCTTTGAATCTTTTCCGAAACAATGAGGGAAAAGCCTCAGTGCTTCATGAGGCTTCATTTGCCCAACACTACTTATTGCACAGGTGGCAACCTATCACGGTACCACGCTTGAATTCACTGAGCTCTTGAGAGCGACCCATTCTTTCACAAATGTTTGTAGAAGCAGTCTGCATGCCTAGGTGCTTGATTTTATACACCTGTGGCCATGGAAGTGATTGAAACATCTGAATTCAGTGATTTGGAGAGGCATCCCAATACTTTTGGCAATATAGTGTAAGTGGCAGTAAAGTTACATTTCACTATATTAATATTAATACATGTTAGTAGTTATAATTATTGTAATATTACATTATGTACTTTTTCCCCAAGTATCTCATAATTGTAATCAGTCCCTGCTACAGTTTATCGTCAGTTTGGCTGAGGTCAGTCAATTTCCCAAAACTAAAAATACAAAACAACATGAGCACTGGGTGGCATGGTGGTGGAGGATCTTACAGTGACTAACAGAAGTGGCTAAAAATGTGGCTAAAATGCTGATTAGGTCAATGTTGGTAAAATTTCCCCAGATTCTCACATTTTTTCTTTTCTGAATTTCTCTAAAACAAATGACCTGGACATTGTGGGCATGCTGACAATTACAGTTTTGTTTCTTCTAAAATCAGCTGTGGAAATCTACATGATAAACAAGTTGCAGAGTTGTGACATTGTAAGGGATGTGTCGATCTGAAGCACAATGCACCAACATTTACAATGAATTGGAAATGAATGAATACATTTATTTTACTTTTACATGCATTATTTCAAATTTAAAAGTGTGATGTACGAAACAGCTTATAGACAAATTTCATGGCTTGTTCTGCATAGCAAAAATATTTAGTTTTGATGATTTTTATAAATAAGTGACAGAAATTAATAGTTTTTAAAATTTTGAATTATTGTTTACAACATAATTGTTTTGTTCAGGCTACTTCCATGTTGTGTTTCTGACATGCTGTAATACGTCCATGATACAAACTTCCCATGTGAACTTGAAGGCAGGGTAAGTTGAAGTGAACTGAAGCGTCTACTGGACAAATCCATTTGTCCATTTGAATCCCAGTGTCAGAAATCTGTGAGAAAGACACTTGCTTAGTCTAAAGAAATACACATTTTATCAGCCTGACAGCAAGGTGGTGTTTTTTCAGTCTCTGGAGAACACTGCTGATGTGCTGAATGTGCTCGTACCACTTACTTGACAAAAACCTGTACTTGACAAAAATCTGTTCAACATTTCCTGAATTATCCTGAAATACAGCTGAAGCACATTAGTCAATCTAAACATCACAAAATACTCATATAGGGGCCATAAAGTATAGTTCAGAATATTACAGTAGCATGCTGTATATGCAAACACATATTAGTCTCTCAAACTGTAAAAAGGGTAATCTGTGTATCTAGTGCCATCTGAAGGCAATATAGTCATACTTTCGAGTTGTACAGACTAGTGTTAGGTTTTATTTTTTGTGCTTTTTGCTTGGGAAAGTGACAGAAATTAGTTGAGTCTCATGCTCAAGCCCCTCCATTGCATGCAGCAAGCCATACTGTATCACTCTCAAGGTATATGAATATGTGAACTCATTGAATGAAAGTTAGGGAGGATCATGCTGATTTAATCACAGCAATCAAATCAGAAAAGATAAATTAACAGCTTATGCCTTCAGAGAAGTGCATAGCGAAGCATGGATTTCATCAGATCCTGTCTGTCCTTACTCCCCTTTCTGTTGAAACATTCCTGTCACTTGACCATTTTCTGTAATCATCTATTGTTCAAAAGCACATAAAATCATCAGATTCCTTGCAGTTCCCTGAGGTTGTATTTGGTGTGCTGTGCAAACACTTGCAAATATCTTGACAATCCCCTGTTCATTTACTTCAGGTTGCAAAGAAATTGCACTGCTATTCACAAACCCTCTCCCTCGGCCTTATGGGATAATAAAGTTCCATTGTATGCACACTTCAGAATGTTCCTGGGTACTTTTCGCCTACTGTTTTTTGAATACAATAGCTGCGTCCCAATTCAGGGGCTATGCACTTCAGAGTGCATGAAAGGGGTGGGGCTTTGGAGTGGAGGGTTGCCAGGTCTGCGCAACAAAATCATCCCAAAAAGTAACCTAATCACAGTACAAGTGTAAAAGTATCCCAATCCCAGACGTGGCAACAATGAGCCGAGCGTCGTTACATGGCTAGCGGCTGTGTGACAGACAGCTGACAGCTGACGTGTGTGCATTTGAAAGTTTTATGACTTTCTATTGGGTTTTAACATGTTTCACTGCCGGCGACGACGGAACACAGGACCAAAATAAGTATGGTTAAACTATGTAATGTTAGTTTTACATCATTAGCAATTAGTTAACCTTGTTTTTTTATGTTAAATGAAATGTTAACTGTGAAATATATATACATTCATACTTATACATTTACTCTGTATTTAAGCTGTATTTAAGTCTAAATTTAAAGTAGGCTACAGTAGGCTACTTTAGGATTTTATTCAACTGCACTCCATCTCAGAGACAAATATGAAAAACTTTTTAGACATCACGGATATTACAGTTTGATATTACATATTGGTGAAACCGGGGCATTGCTTACATTTATGTGAATTCACACAGAACTCATCACCGGCGTGCAATGAACTGTGGGATAGTGTAGACCGCGAAGTGTCTTGAGATGGACGTTTCATTCCACGGGGAAACGGAGAGGGTGCACTTGAAGTTGCTCTCGAATTACGTCAGCCCTCCTCGCGCAGCGGTGAATCGCACAAGAACAGAATAGAGTGCATAAAATGGGTACATTAAAATGTGTCGATATAAATATTATTTAAATGTCACTTTGTCAATGAAACAGCCTAATTTCTGTACAGTTTATTTTTTGTGATGTAACTTAAAAATGAAATGCATAAGTTGTATACTGTAAGACTTGATTTTCCTGCTAAGACAAAACTGAGATCAAGTGCCTTCCAATAAAGCAATAAAACTCATCTGGAGAGAAGATCTCAAAGAAATAGCATAGGACAATTAAAATACACTTTTGTTCGAGTGAGCAGTAGGCAACCGACTAAAGGTATTAGCTAACTTATTACACCCTCTGACGAAGATCAGACTGGCGAGTTTATGTCCGTGAGTTTACCGCAAATCCAGGGCGAATATCTCTGTGCGGCATCGGGTCCCTGATGAACGAATAATTGAAAGTATGGGATACCCAGAATAATCAAAAATCTAAATTAATGCATAACCAATGATTAATTTCTAATTGGAAACACAACTTAAGTGTAAAAATCATTTGAAATTGGAGTCAGATTAATCGAGTGAAATTAAGTGAACTTCACAGAGGCGCTGAAAAGGCATACATGCGTTAACCTTCGCCCAGGCCGTCAGATTCCCTTTTTTGGGCCGATGGGGGGGTTCCTTACAAAGTGGTGACCCCGACGTGATCTCCCATATCCAGTTGGTGAGTGTCTTTTCAGCGGAAAATTGGGATTTGCAACAAGCAAGAGGTTTGATCATCTTCTCTTTCTTCAGCTGTTGTGGTAAGTCCATTCTTATTTGTCTTTTAGAAGTGTTGAGGGAAAGATAGACGCATCCCATAGACACATTTGTAGAATGGGTCAGCATACCCAGATTTAAGACCGGAGACCGAAATCCGGTGGGGCTGGAGAATTAGACAACCACATTTTATCAAGGACATGATAACGGCAGCGTAGATGAGGAATGATATCCCTTGCTTTAACTTTAAAGATCTCCTTGTTTGCCTACGCAACAAGAGATTAACCTTAAATTGGAATAACAGCATCCAAATTTTATTCTGGTACTCAACAGAGGGCTGTAAGTTAAAACCTAAATTCTGAGGTAAAGAATGCTCAGCTACATGTTTATTTGCTTTGCTGCAACAACGTTGCAACACTGAAAATAAGCAGATGTTCACGTTAAATTGTGAAAAAATCTTGGGATTGGATAAACCAAAAGATAACAAGGAACAAAATCTCTCACTGGAATCCTGTGTGTGAAATGTAAAGCTGGACAAAACAGTGTTGTGAAACTAAACATTTATAAAAGAAAAGATTTGGGTATAATTCTGTTTCAGTCCTGGAGAACTGCTGCCATGCAGAAGTCCTAGAGACTGCAATTGGGAAAATACCCTAAATTTTAAAACTGATGTACATAATGATAATTATGATGTTAGAGGCTTGTAACCAAGCCTGAGGGTTTCACCCATTCAGAGGACATGCTTAGCTTGTCTTTGTTTCATAAAAGAAATTTAGCCAAAGAATAAGATGAATCACATCACTATACTTTGAGATTGTTCAAGAGGTGCTAAAAAGGTTTATGACTTGGTGTAAACAACACTGTTTAAGGCTCAGTCTTATAAAACATATCTTTTACCTTGGTCTTATTTCAGATTTTAAAATTACTGCACTCTTGTATGTTGTTTAGTGTCTCAAAAGAGACTGAAAAAACAAAAAGACCAAAAATTAATCTTTGTGCTCTCAATCAGACCTGTGTTTGTCCAACCTTTCTTTTCATATCCAAATAGATTCTCAGAAGAATGTAATTGATAACATCCTAGTCCAAAACAAGAAAATTGTGTCCAATTTTATATTGTAGTCACAAAAATCTTTAAATGATTTGACGCAATATTCACAGCATCAAAGTCTATAACTGTTTCCAGTTTGGCTTGTTACTGTTAACACACTGCTCATGTCAGCACAGCTGTAGCTTCAGGGCCAAACGCCTTCTAAAAGATCAGTGAGACGACAATTTACTCAGCCAAGACCCTTTTTGAGACCAGCAAATAAAATTATTTTTAATTTATACTATTTTAATATAATATAATTTATATTATGATCACATTATGATATATATTATATTATAATGGCCAGAGATGGCCTTTAATCTCATGATGGTTCAAGCAATGGTTTGGAAGAAGAAAGAATTTTGGAAAACAGCAGAAGGAATCAGGATGTAGTAAGATGGAACTAAGGGTTTTGTAATTGTGTTAGACACATTGTTCTCATAGAACACACATTGTATAGTTGTTTGTGCTACTACATGTGCACCTAGACTAGTTGAGTTTACTGTAAGTGATGCGTGACACACTTAGGTTTAAGGTTGTAGATGCTATGCATTCTAGACTATGTGTCTTGTGTAAGTTGGAATAACTGTAATACTGAAATTGTACAACAATTTCAAGTTGTATGTGTGTCTATGTTGAATTTGTTTGTCTCCTAAGTGGAACACTCAGCTATTTTCCATATAGCTGCAGTTAGACCATGTACAGGAGCATAGAATTGCCATAAGGCTACAATGTGCTTCACAATTGCATTAATTAAATTGTTAGGAAAGAAAAATGGAAGAAAGAAATCAAAGTAATGGGAAAGAACTTCTTTATCTTCTATCTGTGCAAGAATCTTTAATGAGAAAAATTACAACGCCCAGTATTTTTACCAACCAAAATTATTAACCTGATTGTCATATCTTGAATAGGCTAAATCCATTCAAGATCAAAACTAGAATTCAAATTTGATTCTATTGATCTGTAACCCAGTGACAAGGGGAGGAACAAGTTTTGATTTTCCTTTGCAACAAAACCACAAACAAAGTGGACAAGTGTTAGCAAACTCCTCTCTGGCACCGCTAGATCATATAGGATCTGATCAGGGAAGTTATTTTACTGGACATGAAATTAAATTTGTGTGAAACGTTAAAATCAGGCAGAAACTCTTCTGTTTTTACAGACCACAGAGGTCTAAATGGTCAGGTATTTGAATGACACCATAAATACCAATTGCTAAACAAACAGCACAACACCACAAATGGTGGTCTGGTGCTCTAATCACAGATCTGGCTAGTGTGAGATTCCCCCAGGAGACCTGGGTGTCATAATCCTCACAACACAACAGACTGTGTAAGCACAGCTGCAACAGCAACTCAAGGTGCAAGATTCTCTGACAATGCTTAAACTGACCACTAACATTAAGTTTTATCTGGCCTTTTTCTTTGCAGAAACATAATCATAATAATGTCTCTGTGAACTAAAACAAATTTTCTTCTAATGGCATAAAATCTTAACAGATTAAAGCCATCTGCAACAACTGTCTGGATAAGACCATTCAAGAAAATTAAGATGGCACCATCTATCTTAATGCAATTTGTTTAAAGGTTCAAGATCAACTGTTTTTTCTGTGTCTGTTTCCCTTTCAGGACTGACAGCTGCCATTTTTAGGGCCAGATTCCACAAGGGTCTGGTCCCACCTGCATTGAGCCAGGACACACAGCTTTATATGCAGAAGATGGGTGTGTAGAAACTTCAAGAGGCCATCCACACCTCATAACACTCACAGATAAATGGCCTCCCAGTGTAGAACTGGAACTAAATTATGCAACACAAATTATGGTAGGAGAGACACCACCCATCTTCTACACAAACATACAGAACGCACACACCCTACTACAAGCTCACAACATCTCTACCTGGCATAGATCATAAGGCTATCTAGGCTAAAATTATTCACATCATGCAAATCTGCATCATACATCATTCACCTTCATACATATAGGACAAGGGAATTATTGCCATAATTTCTCTTCTTATTTTAATTGTGACAAACAATTTTTAGGTGTTATGGAAACACTGTAATATGCAGGGCATGTGCATGGCTTTAGTCACACATCAATTAAAGTTCTGATCATTCAAATTCCAAATTCCAAATCTAAATGAGACCTATTCAGTAATACAACTGGTCTCTTTGGACAAAATGTTTATTATGGCCAGTCCTTGGCATTGTTGCAAACTAGGAGGGCCCCCTAGTTTCCAACATATGACTAATGGCAAATTTATCTAAACAGTTAGAACTGAAATGCAGACATTTCTGTAAATCAGTTACTCAATTTCCAGACCTGTATTCTCGAGTGTGACTTAGCCTGTACATCAAATGCACAGATGATGGTTGTAAAAGCTAAACAAGAGATTTTAAATCTCTGTTTCTGTAAATTCCATTCTCTAATTGATTTGATTAAAACCTTAGTTTTGCATTAAGGATTTGCAGTTAAGACAACTATTTTATAGACAGTTTTATAATTGTAATTATGAAATTGTGTATTTCTATGTTTAAGTATGTGATATATTTAATTATGTATACCACTGGTAAATATACTAGTTATTTTGACTCTTTGCTACCTTTCCTTTAATTCATCCAGACCAAGTCTAAATTCCACTACCATGAATTGGGTGATTAGAATGAGACCTGCTCACTAAAGATAGGACTCTGAAAAGGAGACCTAGTTTACCATCGCACTTTTGACATGTTCATCATGTGTTATTTTGTGTTCTTGTGTTTATCCAACAACCATTTTCCCATCTTACAATAACACCAAATTCATTACCTTCTAATTCTAATTCAAATTCAAACCTTCTACCTGAAGGTAACCGAGGACTTCTCACAGGATCAATTAAACCTGGGGCGGACACAAATGTTCCCATAAAGTGTAATGAGACTTTCCTGACACATTCTGCTCATGCTGACCAACACAACAGACTTGGTACAACCAGTCATTCTACAGGCAGAATACCACCACAGCCAAGTGCAGTTGGAAGCAAACCTGACCAAGAGGATCACAGACATCATGTCCAGCTACTACAGCATCCAGTCAGCACAGTACATCCACACTAAAGGGACTGTGTGTCATAGAGATGCATTCTGCAGTACTTTCATCTTAATGTTCAACCTGCCTTAATGTTGTTATTTCAGGTGACGACTTGACTCCTGCACCCATTGACTGGTGCTGCTAGGTGCCAACCCATGAACACTCTGAAAACAACACCCAATATATGGAAGCAGGAAATGTCCAAAAGTGGCCCCTCAGGACTGATTTGAATTTGCCCCAAGGGGCCAGGGGCGGACTGTAAGACTTCATTTTCCTGCTAAGACAAAACTGAGATCAAGTGCCCTCCAATAAAGCAATAAAACTCATCTGGAGAGAAGATCTCAAAGAAATAGCATAGGACAATAACGCCACACACACACACCCTCCTTCCCTTCCCCCTAACTCAAGTCACTGAAAGTTCTTCCAGATGTATAATGTAACTCGTGTATCTATTGTTTTTTCCCCTTTCATGTTTGGTATCATTTTAAATGTCTCAGTGCGATTGGTAAAATGGTCTCAATTTCACAGCAGGTATTATGAGGAAGATTGAAAACTAAGGAGAATTCTGTCCTCCTTTTGTCTCTTCAAGAGATCTGATAACCTACACTCCCCCCAAAACAGGTGTTGGTGTAGTAAATATTTACAAATCCTTTGTTCTGGTCTGGGTATATAAGGTAAAGTGCAAAGCAGTCATGGGGGATCTTCTGTAGCCAGAAACCCCCACGCAGTGATGGGCAAGTGTCCTAAAAACACTAATCCACCACTGTGTGTATGTACATTTCTTACTCTTTGAGTAATTTATGTTATACATTTATTATTTCTGAATTGGCTTCTAATTGTCTAACTGTAATGTAATTGGCATGATACATTTTTACTTGCCAAATAAAATGTTATATTTGATTTACTCTGGATTCTCCTGAAATCATTATTACCAGTAAATTATGGGAGGCTAATGCTACCGTAAATCTGTGTCCAGGGTAGAACAAACTGAAGGCGCACGAATGAAGGAGCAGTAGGCACTTTATCTGAAGACCTTTTGATTTCTGTTTACCACTGATTTAGCAAGTTGTATGGAAGTGGCTAAATTAAAATACATTTTTGTTCGAGTGAGCAGTAGGCAACCGACTAAAGGTATTAGCTAACTTATTACACCCTCTGACGAAGATCAGACTGGCGAGTTTATGTCCGTGAGTTTACCGCAAATCCGGGGCGAGTATCTCTGTGCGGCATCGGGTCCCTGATGAACGAATAATTGAAAGTATGGGATACCCAGAATAATCAAAAATCTAAATTAATGCATAACCAATGATTAATTTCTAATTGGAAACACAACTTAAGAGTAAAAATCATCAGTCAGTTAAACGAGTGAAATTAAGTGAACTTCACAGAGGCGCTGAAAAGGCATACATGCGTTAACCTTCGCCAAGGCCGTCGGATTCCGTTTTTGGGCCGATGGGGGGTTCCTTACAATACATTATATTGTAATGTAATTTATTTGTAAATGAGCCTGAGTAATTTCTGTTATTTTTTTTTTACATATGTTCATATGTTTAAATAAAATAATTGTTCTGTTCATTGTTTATTTCTTTTATGCAACTTATAATTTTACATGAAACATTATACATATACAATCATTTTTTCATCATGTAAATTAAATGTTTTTACAATAAAATATATCGTTATAGCTACATTACTTAAAGTACCTTTACAACTATTTACAACAGAACTAGGTTTAACATAAGAAAAACATAACATTTTTAATTAACAGTACATAAAACAGAACAAAACATATTTATTTTGTGTACACTTTCATTTAGCTGAGCAGGGAGACCCTGGTGGAGCTGCTGGACCTGGATGGGCTTCAGAGACCCTGGTAAGGCCTCTTTGCTGGTGGGACATCATCTGGGATGAGTGCATATTTCCACTGTCCACTGCAAATCTACCAACAGGTTGGCAGGGCTGACTCAATCGACGGCTGCCATGTAACAGATATTTTCAGAAAGGGGAAAGAATAAAATAATTAACTCTCAAACTCAAATCAAACCATAAAATATTTGAACATACAAAACAGATCTATGGTCCATTCAAATTTTGTCTTGGTCATCATAGCTTTAAAATTCTTGCCTGTTACAAATAGTCATGCTCAGCAGGTATATTTTAAGATATGTCAGTGTAAGTTTCTTTTAGTTAAAACAACTGACAACTGACACAGTTAACATTTCATTTAACATAAAAAACAAACAATGTTAACTATTTGCTAATGATATAAAACTAACATTACATAGTTTAACCACACATTTTTGGTCCAGTGTCCCGTCGTCGCCGGCAGTGAAGCATGTTAAAACCCAATAGAAAGTCTTTCTAAATCTTTCTAACTTTCAAATGCACACACGTCAGCTGTCAGCTGTCACACAGCCACTAGCCATGTAACGACGCTTGGCTCATTGTTGCCACGTCTGGGATTGGGATACTTTTACACTTGTGCTGTGATTACGTTACTTTTGGGATGGTTTTGTTGCGCAGACCTGGCAACCCTCCACTCCAAAGCCCCACCCCTTTCATGCACTCCGAAGTGCGTAGCCACTGAATTGGGACACAGCTAATGTATTTGGACATACTACTCTGTTGGCGTATAGTTTTTCGCACACCATATAGTAGGGATAGGAAAGTATTCGATTTCGGACGCAATCAGAGCAGTACTTATAATCTGTGCAAGCCCTCAGTCAGTGCCTGTGTCTGAAATCACCCCTATACCCTTAAATATGGCACTATTTGAGAGGGAAACCACTTGTAGTGGTGTCCAAAACCATAATGAACGTTATTAAGTGCAGTCATTCAATCCCACAATGCACCGCAATAACGAGTGTACAACAAATGTACACTAAAAAGGCTAGAGAATACCCATAATGCACTGTGAGAGTCATGTGCTTAATGAATTCCCGCGTCTGAATCATCCATCCATCCATTTCCACTGGTCCAATGTGGCTACAGTGTAATATCATACAGGTATAAATTCCTTTTGAGCTGATTATTAAATTGTTTAATTAAGGTTTATACATAGTTTCCATGACAGAGTACAAGATAAATTGTTTCTTTACTACTGGACCTGCCAGTTTGCTAAGTTTCAAATGATTATTAAACCGCAAGCAAAAAAAACACTTGTTTTCATTCAGTCCCTCAAGTGCACTATATTGGAGTATAGTGGAGTAATGTAGGGAATACATTAGGAAATGAGGGTATAGGGAGCGATTTCGGACACAGGCAGTGTCTAGTCTTGTTTTTCTCTAACCTCAAAGACTGTTCAAGCTCCTGTACATCTGCCTGTGGTTTCTCTACTTGTTTGTTTTCTTCGTTAATAATGCACAGTATACTGGTAATAGGAATATACTGGTATATATTTTATTTTAAACTGTACGATATCATGATTTTGCTCATTTTGGTACTTGATACGCTGCTGTTCCAATGTTCACTGCTAGGTGGCTACCCAAACTGGCGTGAAAATGTGACAACATAGAGGAACAAAATGGATGTAACGTCTGCACAGGATCAGGAGCAGCAACACAACTGTAAATTAAAGAAAGCTTTTAACGTTTGACCTCCTTCGTATAACTCATAGACCATGGCTCCGGCAGGTCTAGATGAAATGACCCTGTTGGCATCTTTGTTGCCTCAATTGAAGAGAAACAGGAGGCCTTCTCACCAGCTCCACGGACTTCAAAGAGTCACCCGTGCTTCACCCCACAGGGCGCTAAGGGCCATGTGGCAAATCCGAGACACTGGCCAAAACCCCAATGCACATCACACACACACACAGACACGCATGGAGAGTGTATGTACATTTATCCTCAAAATATGACTGTGCCAAAGTGTACCTGATGTTGTTGTATTCAAAACTGCATGTACGTATCCATATTATATAAGCTTAGCCATGACCGTAGTGTGTTAGTTTTACTCTAAACGGTATATTCAAGTATAAACTGTATTTCTCACTTTATGTCTTTTCCACCTGGCAAGTTTAGTCTCGTTGTAAACCTCTCTGAATGTTCTAATTAACAATGTATGTTACGTTACTGTAAAATGCATTTTTCTAATTTTTAATAATACTTAGAAGAAAATGTACTCAGATCTGACGCTTCATAAACTATGCAAATTAGGACGTAAATGGAGACAAAGAAAAAGTTTGCCCGCCAAAATTGCACCCTCGCCATTGGCTGGCACATCCAAGGAGGAGTGTTGGTTTGTTTGTCCTTAAAAGACAATGACACGCATCTCTTCGGTGCAACAAGTTCTTCTTTTGTCAAAACAATTTTGCAAAAACTGCTTTACGCTTTAATGCTAGAATAGGGAATTATTCCCTGTGGCCAGAGAAATAACCCCCTTTTATAATAGTCGATAAAGAGACTGATCAGTTTGCTGGACAAACTAGACCAGTCTTTCTAAATTAATTATTAAACTAGAACTAATCCTGAACCATATATGTAATTAATTATAATCCGTTGTAATTAATTCACAATATATGTGCATGATTCCCTTTTTGGTCGATTTATATTATAATAAATCATAACGCGTTATGATTTAATTATATATATATTTCACCCATAATTTGAGCTAATTAATTAAATACCTGTAATTCGCTACATGGATAAAGCAGTTGAATCTCACTCAACACTCCCAAAACTAATTACTAAAGAGGGCAGTAGAAGTGAAATTTGGAATTACTTTGCTTATAAAACTGATGAAGAACCATCAACCTTTGCCAAGCTTCTGTCACTTGCCCATCCTGATTTGTACAAGACATTAAGAGATCGACAGGTGAGTGCATCATTTAAACGATCTAATTTAGACATTTATTATCTTTTAACACTGATCAACATACATAAGATCATATCATTTAAATAACACGAAAGCTCCAGCGTGCATTTGACACGCTAGAACCAATGATTTTTTTATATAGGCCTAGGTCTAAGGCCTGGGACACACTAGTCGGTTTTCAAATCTTAACCGATTTTAAATCTGTGGGAGACCACAGACATCATGACAATTTCAATCTATTCTTAGTGCAGATGCTAGACAATTGCGTTCATGCATGAAAATAGAGGAATATCAAAATGGAAAAAAGCTTATCATTGCGGGACTTGTACCGGAGGGACCAAGCCTGAAAGGAGGTGGCAGAGGCGGTTGGTGAATCTGGTGTATTGTGCTTATATTGTGTCCGTGTACTCTTTTTATCATTGAATGACAGCTAGCATAGCATGGCATATGGAATTAATGTGATTGGCTGTTGTCACTATGACCAAGCTTCAAACACACCCTTCATCAAACGTTGACGCCAACGCCCTGTGTGAATGCCCCGCTATAGTGCAGACGCGATGTGAAGAAGCTATTTGCCAGAAGCAATTTGTTCGTTTTGAGAGATAGAGAGGGGAGATGCCATATTGCTGAAATTACTTCTCACAAAAAAGTTTTCAAATTACTGATTTGATGTGATAATCTGTGTTGATTATTTTACTAATAAACAAATTTCCCGCTTTCTAAACTCGAAACCTGTGTGAATGAGTAAAATTATGTGCAATACCCACTCCAAAATTCAGACCCTGTATGGTATCGAGTTAATATCGATACTACGATATTAGATTGTGGTACCGTACCGAAGCCAAAATTGTGGAACCGAGTAATTATTATTCCATAGTTCCTCCAGTGACTTTTCTCCAACATTTACTCTTCAGTTGTGTTGCGTGCAGATGTATATGATTGGATAGTCCACTGCTGCAGAGATGTTCAAATCAGCTGGAGTAATGATGTGTTCTATTTGTACTTCCCATTAGAAACTTGTAACTGTAACGCCCGTCAAATTGGAGTTCCAACTTGGAAACTCTGAGAAAACGCAACAACCCTTACTTCAGAATCAAATATGGCTGATTAGCACATTAACTAGAGTGAATTAGTTGTGATATATTCTTTATAAGCATTTCTGTTTGTCTGTCTCAATAAACTCATTGGTGCGCACAGTACTATCCAACCTCTATCTGTGGACATGATACTTCATCATTATCTGTGCAAAATACAACCTTTTATGTGTTTGTATTCCGGAAGAGCAACCACAACTAAGGTTTGCCTGAACATAAGGCCTGAACACAGAAAACATCTTAGTTTTCTAACCTGTGTACTGGAACACGGCCAACTCAGGTGTGACGTCATTCCCAGCTCCGACATCCGGATTTTTGAGGCAAATGATGGAGACTATTGGGCTACATTTACACTGTCAGTCCAAATCTGATTATTTTTCTATCCGATTGGAATCTGATCTAAAATTATTGACTGTACACATTGTGTATTGCATCTGTTCAGATCCGATTTGTGTGTCCATGCTGCTCTTTCATTTTCCAGAATATCTGCATTGGTTCCTATGGCAATGACATTGTTAGTAGGCATACGCCAACAACAACAGCAACATTGCAATACAGATGTTGTCTTATTTACAACATGACGATGTGTAGCCGCAGCACTGGACAACTACGTCTAATGAGGCAGTGACAGAAAGATAGGAGGCTGGTATGAGCTGATTTATTCAGTGCTGTCGCCTCTGCCGGATTCAAATCATGTCTCCGTTTTATTGTCATTCTGATTGTCCGGCACTTGCAACAAAACAACCTTGTTCCCTGAGATCGTGGTGTTTGCAAATGGATCTCATGGAGGGGTTAGAGATGTGGGTAGTTGACACACGTGTTTCAGACGCAATAACACAGAGTTGCTCCCAAAGTGTCCTTGACGCAGCGTCTCGTTCCCTTCTCAGGGAACTATGGTTATAGTCGTAACCTGAGACATTTCTGTAGCGACTGTCAGCATGTTGCCTATAACAACGTCTGACATCTACGTGGTGTGAGAAAGTCACATAAACCACACAAAATCCGATCAGAGCAGTCAGACTGAAACGGATTTCCAGAAATGCAATTTGAATAGAATTTCAAACCACATATGAATGTAGCTTGAAACTGATTTTTAAAACAATCACATTTCATGTGATTTTATGCCGTTCACACCTGCTAAATTGGATTTCAATTAAATATGCACAACAATTGGATTTGGACTGACAGTGTGAACGTAGCCTTGATGAATAACCTGATTCTCAGGTCAGAAATGATTTATCAGTAAAGTTTTACTGATTTCATTGAGGTCTCAGCTCATGCCCCGATCCCCTGGATGTCACTAATGCACAGGTGACCTGTTATCTTTACCGGACATAATAATCTGTGAACACTTTTTGCCAGACAATGAAGCAGAACAGCTGCATAGTTACTAAAGCTACTGTTAATGCTCGATATGTGAAGGTGTCTGCTGCCACACACACACACGCACACACACACACAGTCACTCTCAGGTCTTGTGTGTATAATTACCATAATGAAACTCTTATTGAGCTTAAGAGAGGTCAGCTGTAAGTGGCCTTTAGCTAATGAGAGAGACAGAGGCATTAAGGGAAAGACAGATTAGCAGCACACACACACATATAGAAGGAACTATATGTGTGTGTGTGTGTGTGTGTGTGTGTTTCGGAGAGGTGGGTCTGTAAGGTTCAGCTCCAAGTACATGTATAATTCATATAGCTCTTTCTTTATCTTGATTGACAGCATGCCCCCAAAACCCCTCTTCCACTAACCCACACATACACACGCCAGTCTTTAGCCTGCACACCTTAACAGTCACATGCATACTGAGACAGAGGATCAGCCTCTTCCTATCACTAGGGCAAGACCAGGTTCACGACGGGTGTAATTGGCCAATAGGTATGGGACAACAGGGCTGATGGCTGTGCATAATGACGTGCACCTGCCATTCTTGGATCATCACTCATCACTGCTGCCATAAATTCAATTTGGCATTTCTCCTTAAAGAAGACCGGACTTCTTCCAATGTTATGGAACGACCACCTTCTTTCACATCAGAAGCTCAGATCCCCTGTTGCTGTGGCCAGTCGGCCATGCAGTCCCTTGTGAAGAAGAAGTGAGCTTAACTGTGGGGATGTGCACTTGTAATGTAATATATATATTTTTTAAATCTACACTACACTACATAATGTAATAGCAATGGAATAAAAGGCTACTTAAAGGGTTAGTTCACCCAAATATGAAAATTCTGTCATTAATTACTCACCCTCATGTCGTTCCACATCCGTAAGACCTTCGTTCATCTTCAGAACACAAATGAAAATATTTTTGGCGAAATCCGAGAGGTATATCACTCGTCCATAGACAGCAATATAATCAACACTTTGAAGGTCCAGAAAGGTACTAAAGACATCGTCAAAACAGTCCACGTGACTACAGTGGTTCAACCTTAATGTTATGAAGTGACGAGAATACTTTTTTTGTGCGCAAAAACAAAACAAAAACAACAACTTTAACAATCTCTTCTCTTCTGTGTCATTCTCATACGTTGTTTACGTCAAGCATTTCCAGGTTCTACGTCAGAACACGGCTCATTATTGGCCGGCTCCTGCTTCAGCATCACACGCATATGTCGTGCTGCTCACATGATCAGCTTTGGCAAATACAGAGCCAGCAACTTTTACTTTTACTTCACTACATTCCAAAGCATAAGATTTTTATTCCACTACATTTCATAAAACATATCGTTACTCCTTATTTTAAAATGAAGAAATCATCACATGGTCAGAGACGCAAAAGCGGCGTCCAATTCGTGCACTAACTGATTCTTTTCAATTATCCTGTTAAATCAACAATTCATTCAACAAATCATTGATTCAATGATCCGTTCAGAGTGACTCTCCAGTGAATGAATTTACAAGTCTGACTGAAAATTAGCCAAGAACTGGGGGATCCTCTGAGTGTGCGCACGACTGATGGTGAAAAGTCAGCCTACTAATGTTGAATTTTAGGATGAATTATTGTAACTGAAAATCATATTTAGGTCACAACTGTCAGTTGTTTTTGAACTAAATCTGCTGTAAAGGGCGATCTGTTTAAGCCCACTGAAATGCTTTACTGCGGACACGCCCACATCAATGTGTCTACTTTTTAAAACTAACTTGCCGCTTCAAATAACGGTTGTATCATTACATCGTTACGCCACTAGGAGGCGACAAGTGACTGTTAAAATGTATTTGACATTGAATGATTCATTCATTCAAAAGATTTGTTCAAAAACATTGATTCATCCAGTAATGAAACAAGTGAAATAGTTATGAGTGAGTCATTAAATCATTCATTCAAACCTATTTGTTTTTAATTAATTAATTAATTAATTAAATATTTTTAAATGGACTGCTGCAATTAATATTTTGTTCTCTAGTAATTAATTATACGCAATTTTGTTTAGTTGTCTATTAAGAATCATGGGAGAATCATGATTTCTATTTGAAAGAAATAAATAAAAATCTTGATTCTCATTTTATCCAGAATCGTGCAACTCTAACACACATTAAAATAACACATGCACGTTCATCTTCCCCGCTGCTGTAGCAATTTTCTAAAAATGTTATGTATTTAGCCCTATATGTTTCGTCTGTTTTTATATTGTTTGTCAACACACATTATGTATCTGCATCCACTAATCTTCCATCCATACTGTCTAGTGCTGGCTATTTCATAATTATTTTGAGCAATAGGATTATATAAAATATATAATATAAAATTATATTATATTAGTGGCCTATATAAAATTACAAAATAAACATTCATCAATCAGTACTTTTTTACTTAAGTACATTAAAAATCAAGTACTTTTGTACTTTCACTCAAGTAAAATTGAAAAGGAGCACTAAATACTTTCACTTGAGTAATATTTTATGATATGTATCTGTACTTTTACTCAAGTTCTTGATTTGTGCACTTCGTCCACCACTGGCCTTCACTGTGCTTACTGCGTCACCTGCGTAAGGATAATGACAGGGAAGAGAAGAGATTGTTGAATAAAGTTTTTGTTCTAAAGTCCCTTCATAACATTAAGGTACATGTTAAATCATTACAGTATGTTTTAATAATCTTTTGTCATGCTTTAAAGAAGTTCACTTTTGTTGTGTTGACTAACATACTAAAGTACATGTAAAGTACTTTATTATAATTTTAACTGTAGTGTGTTTTTCGACATTAAAGTTAATATATTTTAAATGGACTAAATTGCAGCTTCATCATTACAAATGTGTAATTACAAATATATTTAAATACATGACAAACAAGTTTCTATAAACTCAAGTATATTCTTTTAAAGTATGTTATTTCCATAAGTACTCTTTTTAAAAATGTGCTGAAGTGTATTTCTTTTTCACAAGGGATGTTTGATGTTTGATACGTAAAATGTGAAACATGCCTCCAACATCCTCTTCATCAGTCCTGAACAGAGAAGCCGCACCGCTAACCTGAACCCTGGAGTTCGAAGCAATTACTTGATTACTTTTGCGAGTCATATTAATTGTAAATATGTCATTATATTACACTAGATATTTAACCAGTCACAGATTATTTTTGGAGGTTCCCAGAAATATGAAATTTCTGCTGCTTTGGGACCATGCGCAGTCGTCATCAGTCAATCAACGTGTCATGATGTCATTGTCCTGCGGCACCAGGGTTATCGGTCACATGGCATTTACGGCTCAGGTGATTGACTCAGTTTGTGTTCAGAGTGCCCATGAGCAAAAACATTATTATTATTATTATTATTATTATTATTATTTTGCAGTTATAGGCTCCAGCATCCCATGTGAAGCTTCATAGGACAAGCAGTTTGGAAAATGGATAGATTTATTTTATTACAGTTAAATACACAGTTCATCTAAAATGAAAATGTTTTGCCCTCCCCTAAAGCTTGCACCTAAAATAAAAGGCAACATTTGGAATGACATTAAGGTCAGTCAGTAAAGCCTATAGTGGAATTTCACTGCTAATTCTGTTTCTAGAATTACAATCATGCACACACAAGCATGCCATATATTTCTAATCTATACTGACATCTAGCCTCTACAGTGTTGCTCTATAAAAAACAGAGGAAATCTATTTAGGAATCTAAGTCTATAATAGAGTGCTTATGTGTCTAAACTTTGTAAGTCACAATGAGAGGACAGGGCATACGTACGCCTGTGTGTCACAGTCAGTCTGTGCTCAGGGAGATGCAGCTGGTACCAGAGTCTGTGTCTGTGGGTCTGCAGGCAACATTTATTTTTAACTCTCTTTCTCTCATACACACACTCATATTTCTATGCTCAGAATTCATTTGTAATATATCTCATTGCTAAATTTGCATTCCCTCGTGAAAAAGACAATTAAAGGAAATAATATACTTTAAAAGACCATACTGAGTGCAAACCGAATGTAATGTTTTCAGACAGTTGCATGTTAACTGCAATAAAATGAAAATGTATTTTACTGTAGATTAAATTTGTGCTACAATGCTTTTTTAACTCACTTAAGAGCATCGTTTCATAATTTCATTATTACTACTTCTGTCTTTGGTTAAAGTATACTGCTGAATATACTGACAAGCATTTATAGTAAACTAATATTAATGTAATTTCTATTGAAACTTGTATGTCAGTTTGAGCCAGAGTCTGATAAACACAGCCAAAAAGAATGAGCTGATCGATCCGAACCACCTTCGCAAGCAGGACGTTTCACAGAGGTAATTCTTTATTTTATTCTTCACTTAAAATTCAGATGTGATGTTATAACTGTGTAATTTCTCACTGCAATTCCGTATGTCCATTAACGCACTGACCTGCATCAAACTGCACAGTTCAGGAAGCAGTCATTAGAAAAATGGTGAGAATACAACAAAATGTTGTGGTTGAACTGCTAAGGAATAGTGTTAAAAATATATTTTAACCACTGATTCTTCAATTCTTTGGTCCATGTAATGGTGTTTTTTCCTTGCAGTGTTTTCTCGACATAGCAAACTCTTTCTGGCCTTATAACTACCCTTGTTTGAGGGTGAGCCGACGTAGCCAGCAGGGGGGATTAGGCAAATAAGTTGCATGGTGGTATAGCTACATACGTAAATAATGGTGAGACTACAAACAAGGCGTTTCAGGCAGGCGTTTTCTGTTGGAGAGATTCACTCCTTTTTGTGTGGACTTTGTGCTTTGCAACCTTGCAGTTTGTTTACATGCACAAACAAAAAAAAGCATATCAGGCCCCTTTTAATATTATCTGCAAGTACAGTTTTTTAGAAACTTTTAAGATTTGAAGTACACTACAAGTGCACATACATTAGAATTAAGCACGCTTCTTTTTCACAAGGGATAGTTGCAACTTCAGTTATTATTCATTTCTTACTTCCCTCAGATCTGACCTCAAGTCAAACATCATTCCTCATAATATTAGCACTTAATATGCATTTAATTAAATCACTGTTTCTAGCCAGCTCTGCATTCATGTTAACACGTTAAACATGAATAAGGAATATTCCAGCTAGACATTTTAAAAACATTATCTTGTCTGTTTTAGATTTATTAGCTCATGTAGCGTGATGATACTTTCATAAGAAACAGCATGTCATTAAACACTGAGGCCCAGATAAAAAAACTGACAGCTAAATGACTCCTGTAACAGATTTTGGCAATAAACATCAGTTGCAGCTGGACTTTAAAGTCTGAAACACATATTTAAACTAAATTTCTGACAGAAGCAGCTAGCTAAAGAGTAAAATTAAAAAACGGGAAAGAAAGAATGAGAGCTGGCTTGAGGATGGTCTGGGCTTCAGTGATGATGTTTAAGGATGATGGGAAATTCCTGAGGTTGCACACACACCACACACACACACACCCAGCGTGTGAAGTGTGAAGTCAGTGGTCCAGTGAGAGCCCTGGGGGTCGCTGCTCTTGATGACAGATCACCCAGAACTCCATAACAGCTCATTATGTAAAAGCCTCATGAATAGAGATGTGACGGGCAGACCGCAGCCGCGAAGATCGAGGCAGAAAAGGACAGAAGATGGGCGCTTCAGCATCTCAGATTTATTTCAGCATTATCAGCCATAATTCAGTCGCCATGATGAGCTGCCTCGGGCTGAAACGCCTCACGCCGGACAGGAGATATAAAAAAAAATGCGCACAAATCACATGATGTATGATTATAACTGAACAAAGCACATGATGTGTGGAATTAAACACCAAGAGAGTGAAAGGGATGGAAAAAAGCTGGAATTTTTGGTCCAGGGCCGTGTAATTACCATAGAGATGGTCTCCTCATTATTCAGATTAGTGGTCCTTAAACTGTTACACTAAACGTTAATATTGAAACATTATTATTTGCACAGTATAAATAATGTAAACTGTAATATAATGTATAATATAAAAGTAACACTTTAGTCTAATTCTCACTTTGAACTAGTTGCTTATTATCATGCACATTACTAGAATATTGGCTGTTTATTAGTACTTATAAAGCACATATTAATGCCTTATTCTGCATGATCATATTCTACATCCCTAAATCCTACCCAATACCTAAACAACTACCTTACTAACTAATAAGCAGTAATTAGGAGTTTATTGAGGCAAAAGTCATAGTTAGTTAACAGTGAGAATTGGACCCTAATCTAAAGTGTGACCAAAAAGATTATATAATTGCTGTATATTGTTCAAGTATCTTGCAAAATAAGGAAATATATTTTCTGGTGGAGATAGTGGAAATTGACCCTGCATCAAGTAGCAGGTATTAAACCCTGTCAGAATGTCACAATTATAATATGTTGCTTCTTTTTAGATTTTTTATTTTTGGCTTTATTGAGATAGTATAGACAGGAAGCAAAGTGGGGGATCGGGAAAGGTCCACGAACCAGGACTCCAACACGGTTCGCCGGCTCCAAATACATTTCTTCTTGCCCGGTTCATGATACTTCGAAAATGAAATGTTCAGTGAGTGAGCGAGTGGCGCTAAAAACATGTTCAAGTTTGATCTGAAACAGATGAACATTTATCTGGCAACGTTTTATTAAGTCAGCTGTTGTACATATGGCGGAGTGGACCTAAAGATTGTTTAATTTCCTCCGAAACAAATGAACATCACCGTGGCAATGTTTTATTGTTTTTCGTTTCACTGCAGTTCGAAACTGAAATGTCCATGGAGTGGTGCTAAAAATGAAATTTCACGGTTGTTAGTTTCACTCAAACCACCCTTGTTCACATTACTTAAAAACTCATGTAACTACATGAACCTAATTTAACTGAGTTGTTTCTACTAAAAATTAGTATTGTCAGCTTTATTTAAGTGTTTGTTCAGTCAACTTAACATTGCTGAGTGAAATGCACAAATTAATGTTGACATAACTAACTGGGCAGTGGATCCATAGTTCCCAGCATGCTTTGCAAGGAACTGCATTAGGAGAATAAATTTAGGGATTAAAGTGTTATTTTATGTGTTTTTCAGTAAAGGGAAAGATGTTGTTTGTTCATGTTAGAAGAAGACATCATAGGATAAAATGCTGTTATGATCTTGGCTACACAAAGTATTAAATGTAGGGGTGCCAAAAATTGCGGAATACATATATCACAGAAAAAAATATATTTCTTTCATTCTAATTTTTTTTTTCTTTCAATCTTAGCCTATTTAAGCCTAAGGTTAGATTTTTTGTGAATATTTTGAATGAAAGACCAAGACGATTTTCCATCCATCCTTTCTCCAAACCACTTCTCCTATATTGGGTCCTGTTCCATTACAAACATGATACTCTTGCTCACATGAACTCTTATTCATATTGTCGTACAGAACACCAAATCACTCAGATAATCACATGCTTACAAACATAAGTACACACCTACAACAAATACACCTACAGCATTCTGACACACACACACTCAGAGAGAGAGAGAGAGCTGAAGAGAGCTCAAACACTGGGCAGCTACTGCTCATAAAAATTACATGAGACGATTTAAGAAGGTAAATGTCAGCAGGAACTAAAGAAACACTCAGAAAACTCTCTCTCTCAGACACATCACACACTGAGTTTTAGATAAGCTTAAATGGCAGAAAGTCTCTTACGTACTCTGAGCTTTTGTGTCTGTTTTGCTTGTTGACAGTTCTGCAGATGAGGATGAAGCTGTTGGTCCTGTTGATTGACAGCTGTCATCTCTTAGCAGATAAAAGGCCTCAGAACAGCTTCACATATTACCACATCATTTACAGTGACACAGCAGACCTCATTAGCTCGATAGAGGGCGTGTGTGTGTTTAAAATCTTTGAAAAGTCCTGTTAATGGCCGGGGGTTGTGAGAATTGTGCAATATTTGACTCATTTTTCTGAGGATTTCTTTCATTTCTTTCATTATTTTATACTTCAGAACATTTGGTATGTAGTTCATGAATTGTATTGAGTGCTTTTATGGTGCTTTTTTAGTTATTTTTCATTAAATTATTGTGTGGTTACTCTTTTAAAAAAGAAGTGCTTAATTGTACTGAATGTGCACCTGTAGTGTACTGTAGTGTAAATCTTAAAACTATATTTAAAAAAAAAAAAAAAAAAAAAAAAAAGATGTACTTGCAGATAATATAATTTTAATTAAATAAAACCTCTTAAGTGCACTTTGTAATAATATATAATTGAAAGTTTTACTTTAAAATACATTTCAAATAATTATGTTTTAATAATCACTTATTTTCATGTGTCGACTAACATAACATTTTATGAGTTAAAGTTTAAATTCCTTCCACAAGTTCAGTACATTTAAAATGTACTGAATTGCAACTTCATCATTATAAATGTGTAATTACAAATATATTTAAATACATGACATAAAAGTTTCAATAGAGGTGACATTAAAGTATATTTTATTTTATCATAAATGTTTGTCAGTACATTCAGCAGTAACTTTAACCATATTTTAAAGACAATAGAAGTAATTATGAAATTACATATAAAGATGTACTTAAGTCATACTTAAGTGAGCCAATAAAACACTCTAAAGTTCAGCTAATTGTATTTAATATAAATTTAAACTATAATTCATTTATTTCATTGCAGTTAACATGCAATTATGTGTCCAAAAACATTACATTCAGTTCACACTTACAGTGGATATAAAAAGTCTACTCATCCCTGTTAAAACAGCTGGTTTATGTGATATAAAAAATTAAACAAAAATGAAAGCTGCAAGCAGCAATAAAAGGGCCCTTGCACCTGGGCTCACCTCCACCCGCTGGCCTTAGGAAAACAGTGAACAGTGGGCGACATGCATGTAAGCAAGTAAATACAGGAGAATTATGGCAAAGTCATTTCAAAGTGCCAGACTTCCTGCTGCCAACAGGTGGCGCTTTGAGCGTAACTGGATATTGCCATGTTGATGTCTTCAGGCCAGGACAATTATCAAACATGTTAAGTTTGGAGCAGATCAGACATCATATGCCTGAGTTACAACAACTTCCTGTTTCGTGGTGTTAATCGCATACATTAGCACTTAGCCAAGTGTTGCATGATTTAACGTGTTTCTAGTATGTATAGTACTTCTTGACATATTAAAATGTGTTTCAGGGAGTGAATTACAGTGTAAAGCATGCCATTTCCTGTTGCCAGCAGGTGGCGCTATGACTAACTGAATATTGGCATAAAGATGTCTTCAGGCCAGGACTCTCATCACACATGTGAAGTTTGGGGCAGAACGGACATTGTTTAACAGAGTTACAACAGCTTCCTCTTTCATGGCGAAACATCAGACTTTGTCAGGCCGCCACGGACACGCCCTTCAACGAAAACTCAAGATCTTCGCAATTTAACATCGCTAAGGCCTTAAGATTAGACTGACAACATATGGTGTTTATCTGGTTAAATCTCTATGAGGAGTTAATCACAGTGTAAAACATGTCCTTTCCTGTTGCCCACAGGTGGCACTATGACTGTAACTGAATACTGCCATGTTGATGTCTTCAGGCTAGGACTCTAATAAAACATGCGAAGTTTGGGGCAGATCCGACATTGTATACCCGAGTTACAAGAACTTCCTATTTCATGGCGAAACATCAAACTTTGTCAGGCCGCCACGGACACGCCCTTCAGCGAAAACTCTAGATCTTCGCAATTTAACGTTGCAAGGGCCTTTAGATTAGACTGACCAAATATGTTGATCTGATTAAAGCTCTAGGAGGAGTTCGTTAAAGTACAAAGTGTAGAAATGGCAAATCACGGAACTTGCAAAAATGATTTTAATATCTGTCTTGGGAAAAAGTAAGGTATGTTTCTAGATTTTTCTGTTCACTTATACAAGTTTGATATAAACAGCCTCTTTTATAAAATCATGTGAAATTTATGTAAATATGGGTTTTGAATAAATTAGAATTATAAAAATAACACATTTAAATACATGCGTCATATGTGATGCTCACAAACACAACACATGACCTTCTGTAATGCCCATGTCTACAAAACACACTCTTCTTTGTAAAAAAAAAAAAAAAAGAAGGTAGTCTTGTCTGAATCAATACATGAAATCACAGTTGACGGGTAATAAGAATTGTAACTCAAGTGTCATTTAGAAAAGTAGTCCTGTCCAAATAGTGATATAGTGTCATAGTTCAATTTCAAATGAGTGTGAAGTTAACATTTGCAATGTGTTTTTATATTTTAATTAACCTAATTATCAAACTAATAATATAATACTATGTTGTCAGTGGCCTACAAATAAACTGGCTTGATTAGCTTCAGGTGTGTTTGATTAGGGTTGGCACTAAACTCTGAAGCACAGTGAGTCTGCAAGAAAAGGGTTAAAGATTTGATCAAGGGTGAAACTGACACACACACAGCCAAGTGAACTTGAGGGAGCAAGGGGTAGGGGAAGGAGAGAGAGAGAGACAGAGACAGACTGAGAAGATCATTTTAAACAAAAGAATAACATCTAAATGTGACAGAAAGTAGTCTTTGATAAATGTTTAAATATACCTGCACATACAGTATAAAATAAAAAAGAAATCATTGCTCTATCTATGTATACTATTGCTCTATTGCTTGATTTATCCAACCCTGTTTAAAAATAGGTATAGTGAAATATTATTACAATTTAAAATAACTGTTTTCTGTTTGAATATATTTTATAAAGTAATTTATTCCTGTGATCAAAGCTGAATTTTCAGCATCATTACTCCAGTCTTCAGTGTCACATGATCCTTCAGAAATCATTCTAATATGATGATCTGCTGCTCAAGAAACATTTATGATTATTATCAATGTTGAAAACAGTTGTGTACTTTTTTTTTTTCAGGATTCTTTGATGAATAGAAAGTTCAAAAGAACAGCATTTATCTGAAATACAAAGCTTTTGTAACATTATACACTACCGTTCAAAAGTTTGGGGTCAGTAAGAATTTCTATTTTTATTTTTTTGAAAAGAAATTAAAGAAATTAATACTTTTATTCAGCAAGGATGCATTAAATCGATCAAAAGTGACAGTAAAGACATTTATAATGTTACAAAAGATTATATTTCAAATAAATGCTGTTATTTTGAACTTTCTATTCATCAAAAAATCCTGAAAAAAAAAATATTGTACACAAATATTTTGTACAATTATACACAATAAATGTTTCTTGAGCAGCAGATCAGCATATTAGAATGATTTCTGAAGGATCATGTGACACTGAAGACTGGAGTAATGATGCTGAAAAATGAAACATCGAACTTTGTCAGGCCGCCACGGACACGCCCTTCAGTGAAAACGTCTTGGGTTACGTCTGTAACCCTTGTTCCCTGAGAAGGGAACGAGATGCTGCGTCGGAACGACACTTGGGGAATGCCTCCAGCGTGATAGCATCTGAAGTACGTATTGAACTAGTCCAATCTCGATTGGTGTTGTGTGATGACGTCACGTGTCCCGGCGTCCCGGAAGCTACAAAGGCGAGCCGGCACACAGCAGTGTCAGCTTTCCATAGGACGAAGCAAGCCATTCTCAGGCACTCAGGAGGTGTGGCAAAGGGACGCAGTGTCTCGTTCCCTTCTCAGGGAACAAGGGTTACAGACATAACCCGAGACGTTCCCTTTGAGGGAACTCGCGCTGCGTCGGAACGACACTTGGGGAACGAAATACCCACTGCGCCACACCGAAGAGGCTGCCCTGGTGTGAAGCTTGTCAGGCACAACTCAGAGGGGTCTGAGAACTTGAGACCCCGGAGTAGAGGGCAGATCCAAGCTATAGTATCTTATGAACGTGTGAGGGGAGGCCCAGCCCGCAGCATCACAGACCTCTTGAAGGGAGACCCCTGAGAGCAGGGCCTTAGAGGAAGCTACTCCTCTAGTGGAGTGGGCCTTAATTAGGAGAGGCAAAGGCAGATTGTGCACCTCGTACTTCCGTTGTCAGAGCGCGTTCAGACCTTACCAACCAGATGCGTAAGACTGTGGTAAACTTACCACAGATATAAATATAAAGTTTTATTTATTTGTTTATTTATTTACCCAAACGCTGGGATGAGGCTGTTGAGTCATTTTTGGGTTATTTTTTCAGTGTTGGGTAGTTTTTGTGTTGTAATTGACCAATATATATATCTGAGTCAGAATTATGTGGTAATTATTTATTAATTACTAATGGGTTCCTTAAATCTTCACTTTAGAATACTGTTTCAAGTTCTAAGTAATTCCTGCAGAATTATCTAATAATTCTTTATGAATTGCTAATGGGTTCCCTATTTTTTCACTTTGGAATGATATTTTCAGGGTCTAAGTAAGCTAATTACAGCAGAATTATCTAATAATTATTTATTAATTACTAATGAGTTCCCTGTATTTTAACTTTAGAATACTGTTTCAAGTTCTAAGTAATTACTGCAGAATTATCTAATAATTCTTTATGAATTGCTAATGAGTTCCCTATATTTTTACTTTGGAATACTATTTCAGGTTCTTAATAGGCTAATTCTTGCAGAATTAATTGCATTAATTACTAATGGGTTCCGTGGTAATGTGATATGCTGAGGAAAACAGACACACTTACAGTACTGTATGAAATATAAAAACTAATCTGAGGTAAGTTGGCTATGGCAATGCATTTAGAGTCGGGGTGGGGTTTCTTTCCGAAGTTGATTTCTTACAGAACATAATCACAAAATAATTATTTACCACACAGGCAAAAACCTCTATAAAATTGACTGTATTTATTAATAATGCATTTTCATAATACAACTACTGATAACATTAGTAAATAAGAAAGGGCCACAACTCATTGTAATTGTGTTTGACTGTTCATTAGTAGTTACTTCATAGTTATTTTTCTTGAACATTAATTAGTAGATAATTAATAGTAGTTCTTCAGAAGGTATGACAGAATTCATTAGTTATTGATTAGCTAACTGTTACTTAACAAAATCATAAAATTCTATTACATACTGATTAGTTAACACATCTTCCTTAGTAGTTAACAGTAGTGACTTAAGTGTTAATGAAGAATTACCTATTAGTTCTTCAGTAATTCTTTATTAGTTATGCAGTAAGTAAGAAACAGTATTCTAAAGTGTTACCATGATTTCTTTAAAAGAAAATATCTCCCTTTGCTTTGAACTTTGAGCGTCGTAACTTTGCAGATGTTGTTTATGCTCAAACAGCAACATTACACACTAACTAAAGTTAAAAAAGTGAAATCATAATCAACCACCACTTTTAATGATGCACAGACATCAATACTACAAAACACAACAATGGTGACACTAAACAATAATAAAAAAAAAAGATAAACTCTGAAGATTACAAAATAAACCAACAACACAAACTGCTAAACGTGAAGCAAAAATAAGTTCAGCAGCACAGATAAAACCAACAAGAATCAAGAAACTCCACAGCATATTATATTCATGTTGCACTGCATGCTGGGTACCTTCATAGTACATATGCACTGTAGAAATACAGTATGATATTGTTTGTTTACAGTCACTTTTGTGTTTTCCAGTGCTGTAAACTCACAGTAAAACCAAGCTTCTTTTTTGTTTTTACAGTACAATTGTAAAAACTTGACTAAAATTGGCAGTAAAGTCTTACTGTGCATCACAAGTCTGTTCTGTTTAGTTTCATTATCATGGACTTTTAGTTTGTTTCAGTTTCACCTTTGTTCAGTGTAGCAAATTAGCTAAAAAAATATGAATAATTAATCATAACTAGTTATAATTAATTATAAATATTTGGATCAGTTAATAAAATTAACTTAATGTAATAAAATTAATATTGCAATCAATAAACCTGTTTGGCCAATGAACACTCAGTGTTAATTGTTTATTAATTCTAAGAAATGTTAATTTCCAGGTTATGGGAAATAACATTCTTATTGTACAGTGCTACTCAGAGCACGTAGTCAGGATCTGCATGATTAGGGACTCCAGTATATGAGCATGAAACATGGACAACTTTACGTGTGACATGAACAAGACTTTATTAACTAGACTAAACACTTAAACTACTCTAACATTCACACACATTCATGCATACAGTTTACCAAGGGAAAGAGAGAGTTGAAGCAGAATACAGGAAAGCAAGAAGTTACAGCATTGTTTGAAATTCAGCAGATCAACAGCCTTGAGCAAACCATCAGTTTAGTTCAAACACGCCCTTCTTTAAAAGGAGTAAGGATACTTAATGTATCAAATAATGAGAGAGAGATGAGAGAGAACCAGTTGGATTCAGAGGATCTTTGGTGAATGAAAAGTCTAGGCCGGAGCCTGGCACAAGCTTGGGGTTCCTTAGGAGCTTCTAGCTTCTTAGCATCATCTTCACAACAGAGTTTTCTCAGTAAAAGAGCAAGAGAGGGGGAAGAGGAAGAGAGCGTGCACTCCATCCCTCCACCCCTATGGCTGCAGTGGGTTCCTCCTTCCCCTCGGCTTCGCCTCTGTCCTCCATCACACCAGCTTCACTTCAGCCCTTGGGATCTTCAGCTCCACCTACATCGTTCGTCGCCACAACTGCACCTTGGTCTCCAGTGCCAGCGACTCCGCTCAGTACCATCGATCTTCTGTCTACGCCTATGGATCCTTTGTCCTCGTCTCCCGTGGTCATCCTCCAGCTGTCGTCAGTCACTACACCACCTTGGCTCCTCCCTCCCTCGACTCCGCCATGGGCTGTCATTTGTTCAGTTTTCCCGCTCCTCATTTGTATTCATATGCGTCAGCTGTGTTTGATTAATCATCCTTGTTTGTACTTCCTATAAGTTTCTCACATTCATTCTCGGTCCGATCACCATTATATTTTGTGTTTGCACTGCCTGTCTGCCTGCCTTTTGGACTGCCATTAAACCTTGAATGTTTAGAACCTTATTCTTCTGCCTTCATCTGTATTCCTGCAAGCACTGTGACGCTGTGAAATTGCTGTGGAAGTAATGCAATTATTAACCTGGAATATCCTATATTGTCACACTAATGTTTTTAACAGTGTAATACAAGCTCAGGAACATTTAGAATCTGTTGATGTTTTTGATATACAGTGTCTTGATTTGGTGCCCTGGATATTGATATTTTGTTATTTTATTTTTTTTTTTTTTTTAAATAGTATGCTTACTTTGGGAAATGTACCTGTTTTGCATATTCATGAACACAGATGTTTATATCAGGCCATAAACCCACAATTTTTGCATGAGTGCTTGCTTTGGTGTTGCCAGTATTCCTCATGCCACCCCTCTGCCACCCTATAAATAATTTTCTAGAGCCACCCTGATCTAGAGTGTATAAGACACAATATGTATAAGATTTCCTCTATTCAGTGATGAAAGATAACAGATCTAACAGCTAGAGAGGTGTGCTGCATGTGTGTGTCAGTGTCTCTTTAGCATGCGTTAGAGGGGAGTGCTTGACCTTTAACCTCTGATTGGCTGAGGCATGCTGCGCATTAGAGGGAAAGGTCTAATGAGTGATGGACAGCACGTGTATGTGTGTTGGACTGCATTGCAAGTGGCTTCAGCTGAGGTCACTACATATATCTTTACATACAGCAAATGAAGAGTCACTAGAAGCTCTTTTCCCATGATACCCTTAAAATGTACCATGGCTTTACTGTAGTATCTTGTAGTATTCTTTTTTGTGGAATTAGTATTTTGCTGGAAATATAAAGGAATATGTTTTATTTTTGTTGAAGTATGATAATTGTTCTTATAATTTCTAAATGTGCTTAGACTGCTATTAATAACGACCCATGGGTTGTTGCTGGGGTCAAATTGTTTATAGAATAGATTAGGGTAAGATGGATTGGGTAAGATCATTCAGTTTGCTGTGTTGCTATTATGAAATATCTTGAATTAAAATATTAGCAATTAAATATGTATATATTCATATATGCCTGTGTTTAAGTCATAGAATAAATTCACCATTCAGATACATCTCTTTTACTGGTATTGTTTTGTCTGTCATTGGTTATTCAACTAAATTGTCAAAACGGTAACACTTTAAAATAACAGTACATGAATAATCATGAACTAATACCAGAATTAATAGTTACTTCAACATGAACTCATGATAAGTTAAGATCTGAACTAATCATGAACTAATGAAGAGTGATCCTTAACTACGACAGGAGTCGTAAGGATTCATGCATGAAAACAGCAGCCTTAACTACGCGTTAATACATGTTTGATAATTAATGCATTAATTAACATTTAGGGTAAACTAAATCGAACAGTCTCTATAAGAAGGAATAATAAATATTTGGACTTTGAAATAAATTTAAACAATATATCATTGTCATAATTTAAACTACTGACATCAGCAGCTTCTTCATAAACATTACTGAAAGGCACAGGATTAGTTTGTCATTATTTTCACTGATCCTGCTTATCAAACATATAAAATAATAAATACACTAATAATTTATCTTAAAAGGTCTTAATATGTTTTGTGACATTCTTTCCCATCAAACTAAACCTACTGTGACTTATAACAGTTCCTGGGGAATCGGTTCCCAAAAAAATAACCAAACAGGAAACATGAACTAAGGTCAGGGAACATTTGCTGAGATCAGATTCAGAAGTTTACTCTCCATCCAGATGCAGGCCATGATGATACTGTACCTCCATTCTCTTACTTTTTGAAAAGGCACACAACATCACTTAACTGGGCTGAATACTAGTTGTGTTAGTACATGTGTATTTGATAGTAAGTTAATGATAAATCATGAGGTGAATTTGGTAGGTAGTTAACAGTGAATTAATTATGATTGTGCCCCCTCAAGTAAAGTCATGACATAAGTATGCATTAACAAACCATTAGTTTATGTTAGTATATGGTTAGTTAATAATGAGTTAATTATGATTGTGCCCCCTCAAGTAAAGTCATGACAAGATGCACTTACAAATCATTAACTAATATATGAATAAACTCTAAGAGTGCCATCCTTATTCCTTTACACCCTGGTACAAAAAAAAAAAAAATAAAAAAAAAAAATATAAATATATATAATTAAACATATATGGACATGAAAGCAAGCCATAAACATACCTGTAAAGACACACATACATTTACATGTAAAATCGGGCGCGTCCACAAGCTAATGCTAATCAAAGCATATACATTTAAACGACAAAAATATAAATACAGTTAATAACTGCACATAACCTCCTGAAAATCCCAATAAAACATACATGTAAATATGTATTTAATTATTAATTCGGTTTACCAAAGCAGTCAACATTTATTAGTTTAAAATGCCAGCATTACCGCTCGGAACACAACAAAGGCGCCAAGAGAACACCCAGCGTGCGCCACTAATGAGTGTCCCACCAGAAACAAACCCTACATACTTTAGTTCCGGGAAGAAATTATGACTATTTAGCTATGACTAAATATAAATAAACTATAAAAATCAGAAAACGGTTTAGATCAAATTAAATTTATTAGTGGTAGTTAGTCTATTTTCCACATTTGATTAGACGGATCTATGTAATTAATGGCTAAATAATCATGCACCATTCCAATTATTTGTCACAAAGCTGCAGATGGCAGATTATGATATTACAGTGTAAATTATGACAGTATTAAATCACAAGTTTAATTCAAATTCAGAGTACTTCTTGTTTACTCTTATGGAGCCTGATTTATTTAGATAACATGTATTAACGCGTAGTTAAGGCTGCTGTTTTCATGCATGAATCCTTATGACTCCTGTCGTAGTTAAGGATCACTCTTCATTAGTTCATGATTAGTTCATTTCTTAACTAATCATGAGTTCATGTTGAAGTAACTATTAATTCGGGTATTAGTTCATGATTATTCATGTACTGTTTTTGTAAAGTGTTACCGTCAAAACAGTAGAGTAGTTGATTAAAGCAATAAGCCCCGTGAAGCCGTGGTTTACAGTAAATTTATAACAGCTAAGGGGCGTTGTTATGCACAACGCAGAGCAGAGTGCCTAAAAAACCCTTAGCTGTTATAAATTCACTGTAAACCACGGCTTCACGGGGCTTATTGGTTTTATAAAATGGTTACTGCACAATACAAATATTAACGGCAAAAAAATATGTATCAATGCAACTTTCATGAAGTAAAATCATTAAAAGGCTTCCCTCCGCTGGAAAAAAATAGTCCCTGACCGTGAACAGCAACAGAAGTTAGTTATTTCCCTTAATAACACATTGGCTGATGAATCATCATCCTGCACATGCTAAACTTATATTTATTATGTTGCAATTTAAAAGTAAATGCACATTATTCTTAAAGGGGTCCTAAGCTTTATTCCATGTTCATCTTTCTTCAGTGTGTAATGTTGTTGTTTGAGCATGAAAAAAGTCTGCAAAGCACAAAGCAGGAGTTGTTCTCTATATCAGTGTCACTGTTTCTGAACTCCCTGAAACGCCTCCATTGTAGTCTTGAGTTTTTTTCCAGGAACGAACACGTCACAATATTCCTCATTTAAATCAAACTTGTGGTTATGGTAAGGGGCGGGACATTTCCCAAACTTTATTTGAATTAAATAAATACACATCTCTTGCTTTTGCTCACGTGCCCCTCCGTATGCCAAATAGGTTGCAGACCCGATTTAGGTTATTAAAGAAATGTAATTTTGCCAAAAAAGAACTTTTGCTTTAAATAAATGTTTATTTAAAAACTGCCTACTTCAGTGTAATATGTTACCATATAGGGCTGAAATGGTTCCTTGAGTAACTCGAATACAAAAAAATCATAGAGGCAAATTATTTGCCTCAAAGCTTTGTTTAGTCCATTTAACTACACACGGAGCACAGCTGTGTTTCCCCACAGACCATTATCACTGATGCACAACCTGCTAAACTCTGGAGATATGATGTAAACACAGAAGATGCTGCAGAATGAAAAATGGAGGAACGGGGAGAAAACAGCGAGTGGCGAGGAGAAGATTCAGGCCAAAAAAAAAAAAACAGCAGAAAGTTTCTAAAGTTTGGGATAATTTCAAACTAATACGAAGAAAACTCTGAAAGAAAACTCTGTACAGTGTGTTTACTGTATGACTGAACTGACGTAGGCCTGCTTTTTATTTTTATTTCACCTCTTTTTCAGTAAATCAAAGAGTTGTATGGACAGCTTCGTGCAGACAGCTGCATCCTTTTGAAATGAGCAAGAAACTGAGTTTACAGACAGCATTTTGAGCATGATTGTCACAGACATGCACCCACTGTCCATGGTGGAGGATGAGGGCGTTCAGAGGATGATTTCCACTTTCAATCCCAGGTACACGCTTCCCTCAAGAACGTACTTCATGAAAATGATGGAGAGAAAAAAGTTGAAGAAAACCCTTAAGGAGACTGACAGCATTGCACTCACGACCGACATTTGGACGAGTGCTACAGAGGCGTATCTGGGGGTGACGTGTCACTTTCTTGGGCAGGATTGGGAAATGGAGTCCCACAGCCTGACAACGATGCCCCTTGAAGAGAGACACACAACTGCAAATATTACAGAGTGGTTTGAAGACGTGATTGCCAAATTCGACATTCCACCAGAGAAGTGCAAAGCTGTTGTCCGTGACAACGTTGCTAATGTTGTAGCAGCAGTGAAGATTTTGGCAGAAAAGCATGGATGGGCATCAGTGCAATATGCAGGTCACACCCTGAACTTGGTTGTACAAAGTGTTCTGAAGAACCACCAAGCTATTTCCAAGTTTGTGGCTGAGGCAAAATGCCTCATTGAACATTTTAAAAAGAGCGAGCTGGCATGTACCAAGCTAAAGGAAAAGCAGCAGCAAAGGGCACAACGCAACACATGCTGGTGCAAGATGTATGTATTCACTGGAACAGCACTTATCACATGATGTCCAGGCTGCTGGAACAAAGATGGCCGGTGACTGCTGCCCTCTCAGACCCAGCCGTGACTCCGAAAGGAAAACATCACTACCTCAACATGAATCTCCAAACACAGTCCTAGTCGCTGCTGCTCTGGATCCCAGGTTTAGGAAACTTAAGTTCTTGCCTGCTGATGATGTGTTGAAGGTCCAAAACACAGTACAAACCATGGTACTGGCTGCCAAAAAGAAAGCAAGGCAGCCCCACATAAGTGAAAATGGAGCCTGCACCACAGCACAAGACAACCAAGTAACACACAGACGAAAACCGACAATGAACTGAACAGAGCAGGGAGTATAAATACACTGGGAAACATAATGATATACAGCTAAATGTAATCAGTAGTCAAGGAGACTAACTAGGATATAAACTAAACTAAACTAAACTAAACTGAACTAAACAGATGCACAAGAAACAAAACACATAAGAATGAAAAAACAACTAAACAAAACATAATCCTGACAGTACACCCCCGGAAGACGTGACCTCACGCCGTAAATGACAGTATAACGGCAGAGGGTGGGAGGGGGCTTAGGAGGTGTATGGTGAATACGAGGAGTAACAAGAGGAGCTGGGAAGGTGGCCCTCCATGGCGGAGCAGATGGTGGGACGAGCCAAGGCGGAGTCCTGACGGCTCTCTTGGACAGGACCTTGGGGCCAATCGACAGAGGACGAGCTGGGCGAGATGGAGATCACAGCGAAGCCACAGGGACCACAGCCCAGGAAGAGATTGCAGGTCTGGAGGTCCAAGGTGATACCGCCGGCTCAAAGGACCGAGGTGACGACGGGGGACTGGCAGAATGGGGCGACACCGGAAGGAGTGAGGACCATCGCGGAACCGGAGGGAAGGAGGATCCCGATGGAGACGAAGGGGTGGAAGGCTGAGGCACAGTCGGAGGCCCGGAAGTCCGTGGCAAAACCAGGGTGGCGATGGACCAAGGTAGAGTCGAGGGGACAAGGGTGTCCAGCGGAACTTGAGTGATGGCGGACCACAGAGGAGTTGAGGGAGCACAGAGCCAAGGTGGAGCCGATGGGCTGACAGGCCAAGGTGGAGTCAAGGGCCTGGAGTCCTAAGGTGAAGCCATGGGATCTGTCTTGCGGAGCTTAGCTGGTGGAGAAGAGATCCGAAGCGGAGCCAAGGAGCTGGAGGGAGACAGCGGCGAAGGTCAAGCTGAGGGGCTGCGTGACACCAGCTGGCCAGGTGAGTCCAGCCTTAATGATCAGGGGTGTAACGGTTCCAATTTATTTTGTCGACAGCAATTTAACCACCACTTTTGCAACGAGAATAATTTTTAGTGCGTAAAAATGGAAAAAATATTTACTTTATTCAACAATATCTTCTCTTCTGTGTCATTCTCCTATGTTTTTTATGTCCAGCGCTTCCAGGTTCTACGTCAGAATGCAGACTCATTATTGGCCAGCACCTGAGTCAGCATCACACGCATGCGTCATGCTACTTACGTGAACAGTGTCTGCCAATACTGAGCCGGCGTTCAGACGTAGAACACGTGTGTTCCAGCTAAAAGTTTCTGGAATTCACGCAGGCTTTTATGGTTTCCAGGAGATACTGTGTCATCAATAAGATTCAAGAGGTTTCATTTAAATTTATTCCCTGTATTTACCCAGTAAATCAGGTCATAAAAAGATTTAAGAAAGATATTGATTTGAAATGTGTGTTTTTGTCATTTAAATGATGAGAGTATTTGTCATCTTTGTTTTTGTCAGATTCGTTTTGTTCTTAATTTGTTTATTATTATTTTAGGTAAATATCACATTCATAGATGTTGATGGTCAAAAAAGGCACATAGTTTTGTACAATTTAAGTTTGAGCTTTCTCAGTATCTTAAAGCATTGGAGAGTGTATGAACACCAAGGCAAAAAAGACTAGACTGTTGTAAAGCTTAAAATTGTATCCTTTTTATTATCACCTTATTTTTGAATTAGAGATATGGATTTGATTTCAATACCCCTATGTAAATAGTTCTTCATTTTTGTATTGTTTCTTTATTTTTTCAATTTATTTGTTTATTATTTTATATTTATTATTTCTTATTATTATTATCATTATTTATTTACTTATTTGCCGATGCAAACCGCACTCCATACGTCGGATAATCTCCAAATGTGATCCCTAATCCCGTCATTTTCTTTGCCATCATCTTTTTTGATCCTTTTGCATTCTGTGCAATAAAGGTTTTAATCAGTTTATCCTTCACTGCTGAAGTCCTGACTTATTTTTTATCAGCCTGGAACTGCCTTGCAAATAGCACTGAGCCCTCTATTGGTCAACTACTTGGTAACAGATACTATGAGTTTATCTATTACTAGTAACAATTACAGCAACTAAAGAGAAAAATCAAAGACAGAGTCAAATTGATTAATCGTCATTAATCCAACAGAGCCAACCAACCATGTGACGTCACAGGCTGTAGTACTGCAAGATGGCGGCGTAACCTGCTAGCATAACCTGATATTGCATGTTCAACATGTTCCTGGGTCAACATTTTTGTTGATCCTGGAACAACATTCAAACCAACCAATCAGATTTGAGGGACAAGTTTACAGATTATGTCAAGTTTAGGCTTAAAATCATGAATTGGTGCTTCTACATCAGTGTTATTCATCTATCATTTCCCTCTGATTTTTGGGATAACTTATGGGTAGGGTTAGGTTTAGGGGTAGGAATAGGGTTAAGACTAAATTTTCAGACTAGAATGTTGTTCCAGGATCAACAAAATATGTTGACCCAGGAACGCATCTAACTCAGCAATATCAGGGCGTGCGCCCTTGCTATAAAGTCTGCTCCTGTCTGCCGCGCTGCTCAGAGTGGTTTGCGTCTGTGACTCCGTATAGCTTTGTTTTGAATCTCTTACTTTTGTTCATTGTTGCTTATATTATCATTACCTTATATAATATTGCCTACCACATTAATCTGACGTCGCTAGCTTGTAATCTTTGAATCTAAATCGCTGTTACAACGCGTTTGCATCTCGCTAGCTTGTTAACTTGTCATCAGTCTCTCGCGCTCCTTTTTCAACGCGTTCATCAAACAGCTGTGGTAACTCGGATCAGTCTACAAACACGGTGAGTCATGTCATCCTTTCCCTGTATCGTGTCGTGTTCCATATGCAACATGTTCAGTATAGCTCTCTCTGTCAGCGATGAGGGATTTACATGTCATAAATGTAGGCAAATAGTCAGGCTGACAGAGAGAATCTCAGAATTAGAGACACGCATCCAAACTTTAATCGAGGATAGTAAGAATGCAAGGGCTTCAGATACTGTTTTGGATGCGACTAGCTTAGTGAACTCTATACATTGTTCGGTTCGGCTGTAGAGCCCGGCGCAGCAGGGCAATTGGGTAGCGGTGAGGCGGCCTAGCCGCGGAAAACACCACTCTTCCGTTCCAATTAGAACATCAAACAGGTTCTCCCCACTCAGTGACGCACCCACTGAGAATCCTGTTGAAAGTGCCCTAGTTATTGGCGATTCTATTACACGGGCGTGAAAATAGAGACACCAGCCACCATAGTCACATGTTTGCCGGGGCCAGAGCACCTGACATCAAAGCAAATTTAAAAGTGCTGGCTAATGCTAATCGTAAATACACTAAAATTGTTATTCACGTCGGCACTAATGATGTTCGACTTGCAGTCGGAGATCACTAAAATTAACATTAAAGAGGTGTGTGAACTCGCAAGTACAATGTCAGAAGAAGTAATTTGCTCTGGCCCTCTTCCTGTTCGTCGGAGTGATGAGATAGTTAGCAGATTATCATCACTCAATGGCTGGCTGTCTAAGTGGTGTCCGCAGAATAATATAGGTTTCATAGACAATTGGAAAAGTTTTTGGGGCAGACCTGACCTGTTGAAAAGAGATGGTATTCATCCCTCCCGGGATGGTGCCGCTCTTCTCTCTAGTAATATGGCACATAGTCTTAGAACTAAAACATGACAAACTGGGGTCCAGGTCAGGAAGCAGACAGACTGGCTAAACCGACCGTCTGCTAGCTGCCTCACGTTACAGAAGTCAGATAATTCCCAACACATAGAAACTCTTACACCTAGATATTATCACATAGAGACTGTGTCTGTACCCGAATTAGTAAAAACAAAAACTTCCAAACCCATTTAATGGTAAAAATTTAATTGATGTTCAACAAATAAAAATAGAGATAAAAATGATAAACAAATGATAAAGCTTGGGTTGTTAAATATTAGATCCCTTTCTTCAAAAGCACTTATTGTAAATGATATTATCACAGACAATAATCTAGATGTGCTGTGTTTGACAGAAACTTGGCTAAAACCAGATGATTACATTACTTTAAATGAGTCGAGCCGCAAGGTTATGATTATCGACACAATCCTCGTCAGAAAGGCAAAGGGGGAGGTGTTGCTGTAATTTATAGTAATATTTACAGTATTAGTCAAAAGTCTTCCAAATATAATTCCTTTGAAGTGATGGTGCTTTACGTAACATTATGTAAGTTGACATTTGTGCTGGCTACTGTATACAGGCCACCAGGGCACCATACTGATTTTATCAAAGAATTTGCTGCTTTTCTTTCAGAGTTAGTACTAACTGCAGATAAAGTCCTTGTTGTTGGTGATTTTAATATCCATGTAGATAATAAAAAAGACTCATTGGGATTGGCATTTACAGACATTCTAAACTCTATTGGTGTTAGACAACACGTGTCAGGACCCACTCATTGTCGTAATCATACTTTAGATCTAATATTGTCACATGGAATCGATATTGATGCCGTTGAAATTCTGCAGCAGAGTGACGACATCTCAGATCATTATTTAGTCTCGTGTATACTACATTTAGTCAAGGCAGCTAAACTGCCTCCCTGCCATAAATATGGTAGAACCATCACTTCTACCACTAAAGATCGCTTTCTAAATAATCTTCCTGATCAGTTTCATCGCCTTAGCATACCAGATAGCTTAGAAGACCTCGATGTTGAAACAGAAACTATTGCCTCTGTCTTTTCCAGCACATTAGACTCAGTTTGCTCCTTTGCGTTTAAAAAAAGATTAAGGAAATTAATCCAACGCCGTGGTACGATGAGCACACCGGGCCCTAAAGGTAGCAGCCAGAAAAATGGAGCGCAGCTGGAAGAAAACAAAACTAGAAGTTTTTCGCATCTCGTGGAGAGAGAGAATGATTGAGTACAGAAAGGCCTTAAAACTGCTAGATCTGCCTATTTTTCAAAACTTTTAGAAGAAAATAAGCACAACCCTAGGTATTTATTTGATACAGTGGCTAAATTAACAAGAAATAAAGCTTCAACTTCTGATGTTTCCAAAGAGCACAGCAGTAATGACTTTATGAACTTCTTTACTTGTAAAATTGATAATATTAGAGAAAAATTATAACCATGCAACCGTCTACTACAGTATTGCGTCAGACAGTGCATTGTAGTGTCCCTGAGGAAAAATTAAATTCATTTACTGCTTTAGGAAAGGAAGAATTGTCTAAACTTATTAAATCATCAAAATCAACAACATGTATGTTAGACCCTATACCGACTAAACTATTGAAAGAGATGCTTCCAGAGATCATAGATCCTCTTCTTAATATCATCAATTCATCTTTATCACTAGGATACGTACCAAAAAGTTTTAAGCTGGCTATTATTAAACCTCTTATTAAAAACCACAACTTGATCCTAGAGAATTAGTCAATTACAGGCCGATCTCAAATCTCACTTTTCTGTCAAAAATACTAGAAAAGGCAGTATCATCACAACTATGTTCCTTTTTAGACAGAAATAGTATCTGTGAGGATTTCCAGTCAGGATTTAGACCGTACCATAGTACAGAGACTGCTCTCATTAGAGTTACTAATGATTTGCTCTTATCATCAGATCGTGGTTGTATCTCTCTATTAGTGTTACTGGATCTTAGTGCTGCATTTGACACTATCGATCACAACATTCTTTTAAATAGACTCGAAAATTATGTTGGCATTAGTGGAACTGCATTGTCATGGTTCAAATCATACTTATCTGACCGTTATCAGTTTGTAGTAGTAAACGAAGAGAGGTCATATCGATCACAGGTTCAATATGGAGTACCGCAAGGCTCAGTACTAGGACCGTTGCTTTTCACTCTGTACATGCTACCCTTGGGAGATATCATTAGGAAGCATGGCGTTAGTTTTCACTGTTACGCTGATGATACTCAGCTCTATATTTCTTCGCGCCCTGACGAAACTTACCAACTCACAAAATTAACAGAATGCATAGCTGATATAAAAAATTGGATGACCAGTAATTTCCTACTTCTAAATTCAGAAAAAACAGAGATTCTAATTTTTGGACCAAAAACCTCTTCACGTAATAACCTAGAATACTGTCTAACACTTGATGGCTGCTCTGTTAAGTCTTCGTCGTCCGTTAGGAACCTGGGTGTGCTCTTTGATACCAATCTTTCATTTGAAGGCCATGTTACTAGCATCTGTAAAACCGCATTCTTCCATCTTAAAAATATATCTAAACTACGACATATGCTCTCAATGAAAAATGCAGAACAGTTAGTTCATGCGTTCATGACCTCAAGGCTAGATTACTGTAACGCTCTACTGGGTGGTTGTTCCGCTCACCTGATAAATAAACTACAGCTCGTACAAAATGCAGCAGCTAGAGTTCTTACTAGAACTAGGAAGTATGACCATATTAGCCCAGTTCTGTCAACACTGCATTGGCTTCCTGTTAAACATCGTATAGATTTTAAAATCTTGCTAATTACTTACAAAGCACTAAATGGTTTAGCTCCCCAGTACCTGAGCGAGCTCTTAAAGCATTATAGTCCTTCACGTCTATTGCGATCTCAGGATTCAGGCCAGCTGATAATACCTAGAATATCAAAATCAACCGCAGGTGGTAGATCCTTCTCCTATCTGGCACCTAAACTCTGGAACAATCTTCCAAGCATTGTTCGGGAGGCAGACACACTCTGTCAGTTTAAATCTAGACTAAAACGCATCTCTTTAACCTGGCATACACATAACACATTATCAATTTATATTTTCAAATCCGTTAAAGGATTATTAGGCTGCATAAATTAGGTCAGCCGGAACCGGGAACACTTCCTATAACACCAGATGTACTCGTTACATCAGAAGAAGAATGGCATCTACGCTAATATTAGTCTTTCTGTTTATCCCGAGGTTTACCGTAGTCAACCAGATCCGGGCCGTATCCAGGTGAGACCGAGGACCGGCGCCTTGACGCCGACCACAACGTAGCCCTGAAGTATCAGCAGAGATTGAGTCAACTAGATCATCCATTGTGAAGGCCTCATCGACACAACAGCCAGTGGCACAGCTCCTCAACAAACCGTCCATACCGGTGTGATGAATACGATCCTCAACTGGACTGAACTGGAATAAATACTTTGAATGTTGCGATCCTATCAGACATAAGATAGCAACCTGAATCGTAACAAAGCACTGTTCGCCAGAGGAGAACTGGCCCCCCGACTAAGCCTGGTTTCTCCCAAGGTTTTTTTCTCCATTTTAACACAGAAGTCTATTTGCCACCTGTCTGCCATCTGATGTCACCTGTTGGAGTTTGGGTTCCTTGCCGCTGTCGCCTTTGGCTTGCTTAGTTGGGGACACTTGACATTTGATATTCAACAGTGCTTTGATCTGCCGACATTGACACTATTCTTTAAGAGCTGCTGTGCAGCTAAAATTATATACCAGTTATCAATGTTAAGCTGCTTTGACACAATCTGCATTGTAAAAAGCGCTATATAAATAAAGGTGACTTGACTTGACTTAAATGGTTTCATTTATCATGTTTGTTATATAAATTTGGATAAGAGTGGAAATTCACTATTATCTAGGATGTTTAAGGACACAAAAGTGGATACAGGCAGTGAGACAGATCGCAACAGGTCATATTACTATAAGAAATACACTGGAGGGGAACGTAGTCGGCGACAACATATGGTAAACAAACAAACAAAAACAAACCATTCATTATTTTTAACCATGTCAAAGATTAATTTCACCTGTCGCCGAATACGTTCCCCTTCAGTGTACTTCTTATAGTAATATGACCCGTTGCGATCTGTCTCACTGCCTGTATCCACTTTTGTGTCCTTAAACATTCGTTTTTTGGGGTCGACAGCTTATAAAAACTTATTTCTGGGTTTTTTAGCTTGTTAGCTGTACACCTTGTCACATAGCAGCTTTTAGGTATTGTTCTGTTTTTTGTAACAAGTCAGAAATGACAAGGAGGCAGCCTCACGCTATACAAAGTCAGTGGAGACGGTTGGATTGCCCCCCCCCCACCCCCACCCGGCCAGTGGGCGTGGTTTTCAGATTATGACGCGTGTCGCTCTGTCTCTATTGGAGAAGTGTATTTCAGGCTACATTTTGAGCTAGCATGGACACAGTTGCAGGAAGGCTCTGATGTATTGGAGAACGATAAAAGTGTAAAAAGCCAGGTACGTGTCTGAAGCCTGTTTCTGCCACAGTTGAGTTAAAAATATAATTCTGAGAAACTTTCTCGTAATAATGACTTAGTTTCTTATAATAATGAGAAACTTTCTCGTAATAGCTTAGTTTCTCATAATAACAAGAAACTTTCTCGTAATAATGAGAAACTTCTACGCATGCGCAAAGCAGCAGAGCAGAAGGGCGTGGCACGCTAGCGACATCTGCTGGTCAAAGCCGTGTAAATGCGAGAACACAGCAAACATGTCACGTTCTGCAAAACAGTTGTTTTCGTTAAAGTCAGTGTAATCTACAAATTGCAATCTATAGTAGGCCTATTATTAAATAACATCAATTGTAATGTAAGGAACCCCCCATCGGCCCAAAAACGGAATCCGACGGCCTGGGCGAAGGTTAACGCGTGTATGTCTTTTCAGCGCCTCTGTGAAGTTCACTTAATTTCACTCATTTAATCTGACTCCAATTTCAAATGATTTTTACTCTTAAGTCGTGTTTCCAATTAGAAGTTAATCATTGGTTATGCATTAATTTAGATATTTGATCATTCTGGATATCTCCTAATTTCAATTATTCGTTCATTATGGACCTATCATCGCTTAGAGACTTTCACATCGGCCGGCTGCGTTCTCACGGACATAAATTCGCCAGTTTATGATTCTTAGTCAGAGGGTGCAGAGTTTACTAATGCATTTGAGTCGAACCGCCACATGCTTGTTCATACAAAAATACAGTTTCCTTAGTCATGATACTGCAACTTGCTAAGCCAATAACAGACAAACTAAAAAAGTCCCATGATGTGCCCCTATGCTCCTTTCATGGGGCTCTCTAGTTTGACCTGTCCTGACGCAGATTTATGGAAATGACGGACTTTAATAATCTACTAGTCATAATGATTTCAGAGGAATCCAAGATAAATCAAGATTAACATTTTATTTTGTCAAGTAAAATGTATCATGTCAATTACATAGTTGGACAATTAGAAACTAATTCAGAAATAATAAATGCATAACATCAATTGCTCAAAGAGTAAGAAATGCACATACACACAGTGGTGGATTAGTGTTTTTAAGACACTTCCCCATCACTGTATGGGGGTTTCTGACAACAGAAGATCCCACATGACTGCTTTGCGCTTTACCTTATATACCCAGACCAGAACAAAAGGATTGTAAATATTTACTACACCAACACCTGTTTTGGGGGGAGAGGAGTGGGTTATCAGATCTCTTGAAGAGACAAAAGGAGGACAGAATTCTCCTTAGTTTTCAATCTACCTCATAACATAAGTGACTGCTGTGAAACTGAGACCATTTTACCAATCGCACTGAGACGTTTAAAATGATACCAAACATGAAAGAGGAAAAACAATAGATACACAAGTTACATTATACATCTTGAAGAACTTTCAGTGACTTGAGTTAGGGGGGAAGGGAAGGAGGGTGTGTGTGGGGGGGGGGGGGGTTGCATCCTGTAGGTGTTGTGAGGGCAAGGTGTTGTCCTATGCTATTTCTTTGAGATCTTCTCTCCAGATGAGTTTTATTGCTTTATTGTAGGGCACTTGATCTCAGTTTTGTCTTAGCAGGAAAATCAAGTCTTACAGTAAATTATCAGTATATCTTCCATAATTTTCCATGCGCACGAGAAGGTAGAAAGCAGGACTGCATGCTTGCAACATTTGTTTTAGCTACGTATTAGTGTGGAGTATGTTTCCAGCAGAAGCAGAGCGGTTACCGTGGTAACGACCAACTCCAACGACTGGTGGAAACTTGCATGAACTTCACAAAACTATCAGATTAACATTTATTCGTTGTTTAACGTCTTCATAAAATGTTTTGGTTTATGTGTTAATATTAACACACATATTTCGCGGATCCGTCTAGGCTATTTGATGTACAGGTTAGCCTTAACATACAGAAAACACATTTTAAGATGTCTATGACTTATTAGACTGTAAGTTATGCAAAACTGCTTGAAAATATGTTTAGCAGATGTTTGCAGACAGTTTTCCTGATGACGCGTTCTTTAACAGACTTGGATATGTAGGTGTGTGCTGTCTTATCCTCTATCTGTTTGAAATCCATGGATCACCATTCTGTGTTGCTGCTTGTTCATACACAAAAATACAAATGAATGTTACAAATGAATAAAAGACCGTCTCATACACGGATAATTTATTATTAATGTTATTTTATGATATATATATTACACTTTAGCAGAACGTGCCATGATTGTGTTTTCGCATTTAAACGGCTTTGACCAGCGGATGTCGCTAGCATGCCATGGCCGTCTGCTCCCTTGCTTTGCGCATGCGTAGAAGTTTCTCATTATTACGAAAAAAGTTTCTCATTATTATGAGAAACTAAGTAATTATTACGAGATTTTTCCCCCCGAATATAATAAATATTAACATATTAATTATAGTTTCTCATTATTATGAGATAGTACATTTTCTAATTATGATAAAGTTTCTAATTATCATGACTTACAGAATTATATTTTTAACTGTGGCGGAAATGGGCTTTCATATTTCTTTGCGCAGTAAGCCAAGGAAGACTTCAATATGGCAATAATGGCAAAAAAAAAAAAAAAAAAGTTTAAAACATCTCCCCTTTAAACGCTATAGGTCTCGACTATTTAAATAGAGTGTCGGTTAGGAATATGACTTGGCCTGAGGAAAAAAATTCAGTCAGAAGAATTTTTTTCACTTTAACCCATGTGTATAAAACCAATTCATTTAACTAAATATTAGTCTGAATTGTTAAGCCACAATATATTGCCAAACGTTTTGGGACGCCTGCCTTTACGTGCACATGAACTTTACTGACATCCTATTTTTAATCCGTAGGGTTTAATATGGAGTTTGCCCACCCTTTGCAGCTATAACTGCTTCAACTGTTCTGGGAAGGCTTTCTACAAGGTTTAGGAGTGTGTTTATGGGAATTTTTGACCATTCTTCTGAAAGCGCATTTGTGAGGTCAGGCACTGATGTTGGCGAGAAGGCCTGGCTTACAGTCTCCACTCTAATTCATCCCAAAGGTGTTCTATCAGGTTGAGGTCAGGACTCTGTGCAGGACAGTCAAGTTCCTCCACACCAAACTCGCTCATCCATGTCGTTATGGACCTTGCTTTGTGCACTGGTGCGCAGTCACGTTGGAACAGGACGGGGCCATCCCCAGACTGTTCCCACAAAGTTGGGAGCATGAAATTGTCCAAAATGTCTTGGTATGCTGAAGCATTAAGAGTTCCTTTCACCGGAACTAAGGGGCCAAGCCCAACCCCTGAAAAACAACCCCACACCGTAATCCCCCTTTCACCAAACTTTACACTTGGCACAGTGCAGTCAGGCAAGTACAGTTCTCCTGGCAACCACCAAACCCAGACTGGTCCATCGGATTGCCAGACAGAGAAGCGTGATTCGTCACTCCAGAGAACACGTCTCCACTGCTCTAGAGTCCAGTGGTGGCGTGCTTTACACCACTGCATCCGACGCTTTGCATTGCACTTGGTGACGTAAGGCTTGGATGCAGCTGCTCGGCCATGGAAACCCATTCCATGAAGCTCTCTACGCACTGTTCTTGAGCTAATCTGAAGGCCACATGAAGTTTGGAGGTCTGTAGCTATTGACTCTGCAGAAAGTTGGCGACATCTGCGCACCGTGTGCCTCAGCATGCTCTGACCCCGCTCTGTGATTTTACGTGGCCTCCCACTTCGTGGCTGAGTTGCTGTTGTTCCCCATTGCTTCCAGTTTGTTATGATACCACTAACAGTTGACTGTGGAATATTTAGTGGTGAGGAAATTTCACGAATTGACTTATTGCACAGGTGGCAACCTATCACGGTACCACGCTTGAATTCACTGAGCTCTTGAGAGCGACCCATTCTTTCACAAATGTTTGTAGAAGCAGTTTGCATGCCTAGGTGCTTAATTTTATACACCTGTGGCCATGGAAGTGATTGGAACATCTGAATTCAATGATTTGGAGGGGTGTCCCAATACTTTTGGCAATATAGTGTAGCTAGTTTTGTCCAAAATGGCAGCTATGGAGCAAAGTTAGCCAAATGCTGTGGAGTAAATTGAGCCAGCATTTAAATTTCTGAAGTATAAACTTGCATAATTTCAGTGTAATATTATGCAACTGGTTTAGTTTATCTTTTTTTGTTGTTTTGTTTTTCCGAGTTTATTTGATGGGAACAGTGTAAAATTACTCCAAATCCTTCTCTGATACGAACCAGAAGATGCTTAATCATATATACCTTTCCACCTGTAGTCCCTAATATCCTAACATAGTCGACATTAAAGAAAACCTACCATGCCAAGAACCTTTTTGACTAAAATGTTTTTTAGTTTCAGTAACATTTATTCATCCATTCTAATATAGTTTTAATTTCATTTTACTCAAATTCTCTTTAGTCTGTTTTTGGAAAGGTTACAACTTTGGTGTTCAACGTATTGTTTCAGAAATGTAAACAATTATAGATATTGGAATTTGAACTTCATTTGGTTCTTGAACTTCAAAAGGCTCATCTTACGCCACTCTCCTCCTACATCATTATTTACACAACAGAACACGAGGGCTAAACAAACTGGATTCTTCTAAGCAGCTTCTGGCAACGTTTAACAGGAGATGTGTGATTGTGTAGGAGACTCAGTGTGAGGATGAGCAGTTAGGGCTGATGTAGCTGCATAGAGTGACAGCACAGTGTTTGTCCCTGAGACCTAATGATGAAATAAAGTTGCTGTGACGGAGATGCTTTGAATGATGTCATTACTGGAGTCTGTGTTTATGTGTGTGTGTTTGCAGTGGGCAGTGCTCCTGCTGACTTCCTGAAAGCCCTCCAATGCAAAACTGTGTGACAGGTCTGTTACCCAGCTGCTCCAGTGTGTGTGTGTTGTTATATTGTAAAGAGTGTCAGATGAACTGAGAGAAATGAGCAAGGGGAGAGTGAGAAAGAGAGAGAAAAGTGATGTGAGCCCCCTGGCTTATTTTTCTTTCACTCTGTAACTACCAGCTGTGCCTCCTCTCACGATCACGAGGATCAGATCGCACTTATACGTCGCACATACACGGACTAATAAAAGCTTATTAAGGCACATGTTCCAACACAACTCCCCTCCAAACTCCACAATGAACACAGATCAGTCAAACACTTCAAATGAATAATCCAAGACAAAACCAGAATTATTCAGGTGTTCTCCGGATTCATTTGAATTCATGGGTTGTGTGAACAGTCATACAATTTGGTTCTTTTGTCAAAGCCAATAAATCTTTCGGATCAGTCAGAGATGTGCTTTGCACAAACAAATCAAACTAGATTAGCAGAGTGCTAGAAAGACAAGCACCAGAGCATTTAATTGCTGTAATTTTGTGTGTTGGGTAAACATGTATGAAAGATTAATCTGATATTCAAACCTGTGGCTGTTTAAGACATGTTTGTGAGAGCAAAACTCTTGTTTTATGTCTCATATTACTGTTCTTCCTCATGCTGCTCAGTGTGTAATCAGGTGTTAATGAGGAGCTCATTATATATAAAGTGTGTTAAGCCAAGTGTCGGATGGATTAACAGACGCCTTGTTGTTGGTTAAGGATGTTTATTAACCTTCTCTTTTTACCAGAACGTAAAACATCTGAATGTACAGGCACCAAATACTCATCAAAAAGCAGCTAAACTCAGTTTTTTCATCAATGTGATCTTCTAAATAACAGTTGTTGTTGGAAATGTTTTATTATGTGGACTTTATTTGGTTGATTTGACTAGACATCGTGTTCCTCCTCTCTGTCTTTGGCCGTGATGTTTGGCACGCTCAGTGTATTAGCTGTGTTACTGCTGGAGGTCTCAGAAGAACCTGTGTGAGGTCAAACATCAAGTCCCAGAATTCACTGCCGAATTACAACACTTCATTAAAACACACACACACAGATTTGTTATTTAAATACAAACTGAAAATACACTGTAATGCTCTATTGCTCAGTCATTTGTAATAGAGCTTGAATTAGGATTTAAAGGGATAATTCAACCATATATATATATATATATATATATATATATATATATATATATCCCTTCATTTTTTACTCACCCTCATGTTATTCCAAACCTGCATGACTTTCTTTCTACTGTATACCCAACCTAAACAACGTTGGACCCCATAGGCTTTCACTATATGGGGAGAAAAAGCTGAGACATTTGACAAAATATCTCTTTTTGGGTTATACAAAAGAAAGAAATCTGTGCAGGTTTGGAACTTCATGAGATTGAGTGAATGATGACAGGATTTTTAGATAAGCGTTCGCTTTAATTTTTCCAAGGAGCTGAAATACTTAAAACCTGTTTGTTTACACTTGTCCAGCTTAGGATTTCCAGTATTAGACCAAAATATGCTACATGAAACCAACTTATCTAACACCAGAAATTGCATAAGTCCAGACTAGGGGCTCATAAATGCAGTTATACAGGAAAATCATTCCATTTGAGCAAAAATCACTTGGAAAACTGTACAGATATGCTAATAATCATCTAGATGTGGTATCCTGATCACCATCCTGTGCATGTTTTGCTGCTTACTTAATGTTTCGTTTAATTGGGTATTACAGCCAAACACAAGACATCATTAAACGGAAAGGGACAAATTCAGACAACAAATTCTCACACAGGCGCTGAGTTCAGATGATCCTTATATTCCCAGCGACACTATGCAGACAGGGATGGCAATGGAGTGTCGCGCTGAGAGAGGAGATTCACGAACAGTCCGTGTGAAACGAGGCGCGTGGCAGCTCAGTCTGGATACAGAATGAAGCCAGAAAATGTACTGTATTTGTTGTTGTTGCCTCCGTGCGCCTTTCCGCCGTCGAGTTTGACATAAATCTCGTCGCCAGAGTCCAGGTGCAGCACGACACTGTTGCTCGCGTAGTCGTAGTTCTGATCGGCGTCCTGCGCGATGGCGCTCGCGCGAACCTGTTCAAATAAACGCAGAATGTCATTCAGTGCCGTTGAATTCGCAGCGCTCATGACAGCCTGTAGTTTTGAAATGAATTAATCTTCACTAATAAAAACCTTACATTTCGTTTTAATATTTGTTAACACAGAAATCATAGTTTTAGTCACCTGTTAAGTTGCATGTATTGAGAAAGATTTATAGGGTTTATAATGATAGGCCTAATTATAATTTTAATAGCCTACTTTATGACTGCTAAATTAGCCTTTTTCTGTTTATTTTTTTATTTTATTTTTTTTTTTATAACTGTTACCAGTGTTTATTTTATTACATCATCATTCATCCATTCACTTCCCTGCAGCAACAACCATTATCAATACATATTTAATGCATAATATGCCTATGCTTTGGACTGCTCTTTATTTAGTAATGCATTTAATGCGTATTGATGCACAATTGTTGAGGTGTATACCCGAGAGGGACAGTGTAGCCTAATTCAGACTTTTTGCCTCCAGCAGTTAAAAATAAATTTTTAGGGTATTTTAACTAGTTGCTTATTAGCATGCATATTACTAAAATGCATATTGCTGTTTATTAGTACTTATTAAGCCTTATTCTGCATGACCATATTCTACCTTCTTAATCCTACCCAATACCTAAACTTAACAACTACCTTACTAACTATTAATAAGCAGTAAATTAGGAGTTTATTGAGGGAAAATTCGTAGTTAATAGTGAATATGTGTTCCCTGTACTAAAGTGTTGCAAATTTTATCAGCTTATGCCATGCACTTTTTTCTGCTTATGATGCTTAAATTGACAGAACATGTCTGAATACAGTCACATTCCTAGAGTTCTTCAAATGCACCAGTCGTGCATCTGTTTGATACGCTTATTTCCACACGCGTGCATTTCGATGCATTTCCATCCTCTACTGAACAACAGTATATAACTCATTTGAAACTTGCTCATTGTGCGAATAATTCATTGACTTGAAGTGGGCGTCAATAAAGTGATAAATAATGACGACACATTTTTTTTTTTTTTAATTTATGTACCTTTAAATTTTAAATAGACAACGATAAAGCTGTTGCTAAAGCGATTATGTTTGTACACAGCGCATTATGTGTAACTTTTGTGTTTACCGAAAAGTCGTTTGAAAACTGTTGATATGTATCTGTGAAAAAACTCTTTAAGGCCTTCCCTGTTATTTTATTTTTTTTTTTTTTTTCTTTCTTGACCCCATTTTTCATGGGTGATTCAAGTCTTAATTAGCCTTAATTCGCATCATGTGTTTGCTGTTTTGCTCCTGCAAACACTGTAGAAATACCTGTCCATTTTTACAGAGGTCTGCCCACATGCTTGTCCCGTCCCCTCCGCGCATCAGCACATGGTAGGTGAAGTAGTAAATCCCGGACACCTGACACGTAAACTTGCCAGTGGTGGGATCATAGTGATTTCCGACATTTGTCACTACATCATCAAACCGGAGCACCTCGTAGCCTTCGTGAGGGTTCTTGAGACCCACGTAAAACGCGATCTTGGTGTTCCCTAGCGCTGGACCAACATCTCCTGTCTCAGTCCTCGCCGTCCCCGATGTGATGCCGGTAAATCCAGGTCTGCCAGAGTCTCCAGGTGGTCCCCTTGGACCAGGCGGACCAGGTTCGCCAGGTGGACCCCTGGGTCCCGGTTTGCCCGGACGGCCCGGTTCTCCTCTAGTCCCTTGAGCGAAAGACGGTGGGATGGCACTGAGATCCTGCATCACCTCCAGCGCCGTGGCGCTTGGTTTGGGGTTGTACGGATCACAGATCATCCGGCAGGTGCCTATCATTTCGTAGTGCGCTGAAACCACAGAGGTTTGGACCAGAAGCGGAATTGCGATGACCAGCGCCACGATCATGACGATGCCCACGACCGCGCCAATTATTCGCTTGCTGTGGAGCACCCGGGAAGCTCGCGCTAAAAAGTCCAGCTCGTTTTTGGAGGAAATAGTGACACACGAGCTTGAAATTACGACAAGAAAAAAACTCTCTTTCCTTTTAATGTATATAAAATGCACACACTCCCCTCCGTCCCTCCCTCTTGTGACCTCTGGCAGAATAGCACTGTCTGTGCCAGAGATGTCAGAGAAACTATTGGTTTTGGCACGCGCGCTGGAGCGCGAGACGGAGCGGTGGATGTTGCGCGCAGAGAGAAGACGCGCTGACTGACGTAGAGACGCTGTTGCAGTTTGGATGAACGATGCTGTGATAATAATCTCTCATCTAAAGCTTTAAATAAATATAGAGATGAACCGAGCGTAACAAAACATATGTTCGCGTTCAACAGAATTGGTTTTCAACCCCCTTCTCTCTAAAGGCTTGTAGTAATTAATTGTGATAATTGGCATTCTTAACAAGTTTTAATTTAGCTCTTGTTTTCAGTTCTGAGCAAATCTGTGCCTAATTCTTCATGTTCATCACATGGTGTCATTTACTTGGCAAAATTAGCCCTTAATTAGCACATGCCAACATGTTAGGAGAAGGCACCACAGAAGCAACATGTTTTTCATGTAAAAACACTCAAAAAAAGGAAACCTAACATCTAAGTTAACTGGACGTATTGAAGTCAAACATGTTTAAAATAACTGAATCACAAATACAATAATTTATATCAACAAAAGTAACATTCATGGCTTAAATCATGTAGAAATAGATCTTTAAGGTAACTATCACAGGTTATCACTTTTAATAATGTACCATGAAATATGAATATGCTGATTGTTCAGTGCCATCGTATCTATTAAAGTATCTTAATATTGCTGTCAGATACATCACTGTAACCATGGTACCACTACAATACCTTTGGAAAACTTTAGTGTTATAGTAGTAACCTTACTGCATAATGTTTCCTTCAAGAATGCATGGATACAATCTGATGCATCTTTTTTACAGTATTTGTTTTGTCATTGAAAATAAATTGATAAATATAATGTAGATTTTGTGTTTTTCTGTTCTTGAAGGTGCAGATGACTGTAAAAAATTACAGAGTACATTTCTATGGAAGAACATGAAATGGCAGCTTGCTATTTACTTTTTAACTAAATATAAGTCTGAACTTGAACATGATATTTAACATTCTCTATATGCAATTATAAATATAGATATAACGGATGGAAATGAAAAAAAATCTAATTTGTTTTGACCCACATAGGCGCAATAACACAAAATCCCTTTTAATATAAAAAGTAGCTAACTAAATATGAATGTCAGAATCCACTTTATGTGAAATATAAAGCAAAAAATATATTTTGATGCATGTTCAGGGTTTAGCCTTGAGAGAATGTTATTTATGTGTATGTACTGTATGCCTCTCTTCATATGGTGATTTTGTCTTTGCACCATCATTTAGTTTGGGCATTACTGACAAATACAAAAAGTACCAAAAATATCATGTCAATATGGAACATGCAGCAAAATAATAATGCAGTATTGACTCTTGTTTAGAGATAAAGTGATAATTTTGTCAGTGGTACAAGATGACCTTGAGCAGGTTGGACAGTGTTTCACAGGTGCTTCATCAGTGGAGAGAGTGATGAGGGAGGATTCAGAAGGCACTGAGCTGTTTTACCTCAGGCTTTATCTAAAACTTGTGCCCTCGTACAAGGGTTCTGCTTGAACAACGTGTGAGATGTGACATGTGAGGGAGTCCATGCTATTCCTTTTACTGCTCTGATTTCTTTATTAATGTGTAAAACGTTCATGTGTGTACATGAATCTGTGAGTGCCAGCATATTCATGGCTGTGTTTGTCTCTTTGTATCATTGTGTGAGTGTGTGTGTGTGTGTTTTTGTGTTTAAACTTATCTGCTCACTGGGCTGCTGGATGTGGGTCTGACTGCTGTGACTCAGGGTTGCGTGTGTGACAGAGACCACAACCATGAATAAACTGACACACACACATTCTCTCTCTTCACTCACACACGGCCATGAATATATTAGCCCTCACACACGTCCACTTATAAATAAACCTGTGCTCTCTCTCTCCCTCTCTCTCACACACACGCACACACACACAATCACACACTGACACACACAGACATTTCTGTTCTGTCACCGATCACTCATAGTGTTCAAAGAGGCAGTAGCCTGAAATGTGTTTGTGCGTGCTAGGACTTAAACGATAGAAGGAAAACGGGAGAGTGGGGTAAGATGAGTCAGTGTGTAAATTAGGCCACCCCCGGTACACTCTAAAAAAGAAATTACCACAACTTAAATGCATGGCTGCAACTTGCAAATTAAAAAATCTAATATTGTGAGTAATGCATTATTAATTATATTGAAATCAGTTGGAACATTTAGATTTTTTGGAGTGATGATCAACTTAAAAATTGTGTTTGTGTTACAATTTTTTAATTTTCTCTAACTCAGTGTAGTTTGTTTCTAATTTCATTAGAAGTTGTTATAACTCAAACAGACTGATGCAAACTGTTGTTTTAATTGCATGGTAATTGCTTGTGTTGCATAATTGTTGTTGAGCCAAAAGTTTTGTTTTTAGAGTATAGTTAAAATACTATAGAAACTATAAACTATTGACCAAATATTCAGGAAGTTGCCACTATTTCTACTGCTCGCAGTTGAAAGAGACAGATAACTGCTAAATCGCCAGTGTTATGTGGTTGTGTTTATTCTCTCCTACGATCTCCTGAGCTTTACTTTGTGGATTTGGTAACACTTTAGTATAGGGAACACATATAAACTATTAACTATGACTTTTCCCTCAATAAACTCCTAATTTACTGCTTATTAATAGTTAGTAAGGTAGTTGTTAAGTTTAGGCATTGGGTAGGATTAAGGGATGTAGAATATGGTCATGCAGAATAAGGCATTAATATGTGCTTTATAAGTACTAATAAACAGCCAATATTCTAGTAATATGCATGCTAATAAGCAACTATACCTAAAATGAAGTGTTACCATGGATTTATTAAAGAAAGTTTATATAAATGTATGAGGTGGCGAGCGGGGTCTTTTACCTCACACATGGGGTAAAAGGCACACAGTATTGATACAAATACTTCAGCTAAAATAATATGTTTTTAATAATGTCTAGGTTAGCACTTTAGCAAAGTTTGTACTATTTTCTATTTTGATAAATAAAAGAATTATATTTTAAAAATACAGAAACAAAATTATTTTGCTCTGAAAGCATTGTAGGAGATCCCATAATATTTAATATAGATTTACAGTAGTAACAATAAATGATATTTTATTATATGATATGATTAATATAATAATTTTAAATATGATTATTTTATTATAAATATGGGTATTATCTCTAAGGTGGACACCCAACTTAATATATGATATTTACCATTTGAATCTAACCATGTCATGTCAACAAATGGAAAAGTCAGCCAGCTATTTATTATCATGTTAATTATTGTGTCTTTTGCCCCAACAGCAGGGGCACCTTTTACCCCAAATACCATACTTTTACATATTCTTCCATTATTGAAAAACTTGAATTACCTTGAGCAAAACTGAAAATCATTAAGAAGACCTTTGTCTGAAAATACAAAGATTAATTTAACCGATTCTCATTTGCTACTTAAATCAACAACATTTTAAAATATAGCTGCAAGCAGAAAATTGGATATAACTCGACTCGGCATCATTCGAATCTAACGAGACCACATTCATGATTTTTGGACAAATCGTTCATAAGTTATTAGCAAAACTAGCCATTATTTTTGTATCTCCGGACCAGTAGGTGGCGCTGTGCTGAAACGCTGCATGTTGCCTCAGGGCAAGTTTGATCTGAATATGATAAAGCGTTGCAGAGATACAGCCTTATGTCTATTTTCGCAAGCACTACGTAAAATTAGTTAGCGAAAATGGTTTGAGAAATCGACTTAAATTCTTTTTGTTGGCATGGTCTGAAGATGATCAATGGCCTAGGAGGGGTTCGAAAAAGTAGGTTTTTTGGAAAATTCAAAATGGCGGAAAAATTTTCATGACGGAAAATGACGTCATAGGGTGCAATCAGTCAGTTCAGCCAGTATAGATTACTCATTCTATACACACATACATAATTTTAACTGAATGGTTTTCAAGATAGCAACAGGCTATGAAATCAGAATGAATGAATCTTCTTTGAATGGTGAATAATGAGGATGTTTGAAAATGTATATCTAATGCATAGTGACTTTTTATATACTTAGGTGCATCAATTTTACCTCTGTGTTATTGCATAGAGGCAAACCCAAGAGGCAAAATCAAATCATCTTACCCAACAGTGCACTTTAAATGATCAGTTGAATTTAGACTGGCCTGAAATGCAGCAGGACATTAAAATTGCAGTTTTCTGCTTAAACCTGGGTGTTTTACAGGTGTAGATGGCCCTTTTTTGTGGTGCAGAGCTGTAGTGAATCAGCACTGACTCCACCTCTGTCACAAACAGGCCTAATTATGTCAAAAGTACTTGTGCATGTTTGGCCATATGTGTGTTGTGTGCAGATGAGAGTTAGTCTCTGTTTTTACAATGCTGCCTGCTCTATACAAGCTCAGAGAGATGAAGACAATAACAGTTACACAGAGAGAATGATAATATGTTTGTTAGAAAGAGTTTGTATGTCATAATGAGTCATAATATTTTCATGCTGTCTTTCATTTGTCTTGCTTTTCACACACACACTTAAAAACTGGCCCTATTTTCTTAAACCTTATATTTACTCTGTGCAAACATATTTTAGTTCACTGCACTTTTATGTTGTGAAACAGTCCACTATGCTTCTGCATCACTTCTTGCACAAGTTTCACAATGTGCTGACGTTTACTCGTGAACCTTCATATGACAATTGGCCAGAAGTTATAAAAAAGTTTAAAACTGTAACATTGGGAGGGAGACTCAGATTAAGGAGAGGAGGATCCATTTGCAGCGATTTATTAATAATATAACAAAGGTACAACTAACTCTGAAAACAAGGACCTACAAACAAGGAAACCAAAACTGAGCATGTAAGGACAAGACCCGACGAGGAACAAAAGAGACACAAGGGCTTATATATGCAAGAAATGATTTAGATAACAAGACACAATCAGGGAATCACAAAAGGAAACAGGAACAGGACAATGAAAAATATCCATTCTTGGAAGAAGTGGCAATTACACTGATGCTAAATACTGCCACCTGCTGTTGGTCACTCACAACTGAAAATCAAGTCAAGGGAAAATCACTTTCACTGTTCATGTTCATATTCTTTGTCCAACAGTTGTATTTCACTTGTGAATGATCTATGTATGGACCTCTGTATTAAATTAGATGTTTGTGCCCATTCTGGCTGAAGAATGTATTATTGTATTTAGTATTCTTTAATCAGATTTGATATAAAGCTTACCTAATCACCCTGTTTAAAGGCAGAGAATAAAAACTGTCAGACAATAATATACTTCTACATACTGACAGACAACAAAACTCTCCGCCTGCACACACACACACACACATACACGTATGTGTGTTTAAATGTCAGTGTGCCGATAGCAGTGAATGTTTCCTGCTCAGGACCATAGTGCGCAGTGAACCCTGCATACATTAACACCCCCTGAGGTCATACACACACTTAAAATGCTAGCTTTGCCCTTTATGCGCAGCGCACACACATAAACACACACGCATATATTCATACATTCACATACAGTGAAGGGGGTCAAGTCTGGGTCAAGTACGGTCTAAGACAAGACTATGACCTGAATGCTGTAATGAGTGTAAATAATCATTTATCGAAAATATTCACATATTGCATCATCATAAACTTGAAAAGAAGTGTGCATAATTGTACTGAATGTGCACTTGTAGTGTACTTCAAATCTTGAAAGTATATTTGGTTACACTTTATTTTGCAGTGTCCTTGTTACATTGTAATTATACATTTAAGTACTAAGTAATATTAATTAACTTGCTTACTATAGGGTTTGGTTTAGGGTTAGTTGCATGTAATTATGCACAACTGACTGTTATTGCTATACTAAGTACATCTAATATGTAACAAGGACACTGCAAAATAAAGCGTTACCTATATGTTTTACCAGTGACCAATTTTTCAGAGGGCTCTTAAAAGAGTGCAAAGAAACTTATACTTTTTCCCTGTCTCCTGCCTTTGACATCTCAGCTCAGGATAGTCACTAGTGAAGGGTGTGAAGGTTCAATAAACTGTTCCATTTAAAAAACAAACAAACAAAAACAACAACAAAAAAATATTAGGTCTGATTATTAAAGGGGACCTATAATGCCCCTTTTACAAGATGTAATATAAGTCTCTGGTGTCCCCAGAATGTGTCTGTGAAGTTTCAGCTCAAAATACCCCACAGATCATTTATTATAGCTTGTCAAATTTGGTCCTATTTGTGTGTGTCCCTTTAAATGCAAATGAGCTGCTGCTCCTGGCCCCCTTTCCAGAAGAGGGCGGAGCTTTAACAGCTCCTGCTTCGGTTGCTCAACAACAACAAAGCTGGAGAATCTCACGCAGCCAAAATGAGGATTGTCAGTAACGGTGTTCAGCCTTACATTGTTCAAACCGGAGTCGACACTGATGGAGAGACTCAGGAAGAAGTTACAACTTTTAGAATGAAACTGGACGTTTCTGAATGGTTAGTGGATAAATTTATGTAGTTGCTGTGGAGTTGATTCAACTCATCCACTAGCATGTGCCATCATGTTAATCTTTTGTGCAAATCCAGTGTTGAATTGACCCTCGTTTGTGAAGCAGTCCGACGTAAGATGACGGCATGACAACAACACTCTACTACAACAACTCTTCCTCGTCTCTAAAGCAGCCCAACATGGCCACACCCCCTTTGTTGTGTGTTCTCGGGGGCGGGGTTTATGTAAATTTTAGGGTTTTTGATTTCACCAACCCGGGAAGAAGCTCGTTGTAGTCCCTACCAGCCGTTTGTTGTAGTTCTTAAAAAACGATTTCTGTAAAAGAAAATATCTCCATTGCATTGAACTTTGAGCGTCGTAATTTTGCAGATGTTGTTTATGCTCAAACAGCAACATTACACACTAACTAAAGTTAAAACAGTGAAATCATAATCAAGGATCCATTTAAGCAAAATCACTAATTGTCATCCTTCAACTATAAGATATAGTTGAGTAGTACGACATCCAATTTCAAGAGTCGTTCTTTGGAAGCTGGAAATTCCTACATTAAATGGAATGTATAATTAGATGACAAATGGGTGTCCAGTAATTAGCCGATTGTCTTGTGTGTGTTCATCATCACTGCAAATGTATGGAGCTTCTTGCTCATATGATTATTTTGTTATTGTCATTTTTATGTGATAGTCTGCAGTGGTTGGATGTTGGTGTGAAGCGCTACCAGGGGTCATATAGGCCAGGTTAAAGTGGAGCTGGGGGGAGGAACTGCTCCCAAACTGTCGAACTGACCCAAACTCCCAGCAGCATTTCTACTTTGTGCGTGTTGAAGGGGGGCACTGGTCTGGAGGCAGGCATCACCCCTGGCAAGAGTCTTTCCTCACATACACACACTCTCAAGTACACTGTACTGAGCTCAGCCTTTAAAGAGCTGATAACCAAGAAATGTACATACTCCTTGACATGTTAAGGAGCCCCTAGAAGGATGTGGTGGTGGAAAAAAATATGAGATGGGAGGAAAAAAGATATTTCAAAACTTTCGCATTCACTCGCAAAACTTTTGCATTCCACCAAGAAACATTGCATTCGCCAACAAACAACTCAAAGTGTTTGCCAGGTAACGCAAAGTTTCTGGGGGGAATGAACGCAAAAGCATTATTTTTCCTTCCATCTCATATTTTTTCCATCACCACGCCCCTTTAGGCGCTCCTTAACATGGTTTATTAGAGAACACATATTTCTGTTGATCAGTAAATATTAAGTAGCCTATTGTTATTTCAAAAGCAGAAAATATTGCATTGAAGGTTCTGGCATTGAATAATCCTGGACACATACAGGTCAGCAGGTTTCCCCTACTTCAAATGTTTCATACTCTGGTTTGTTGAGTTCCCTTTGATTCTGAGTCACGTCTTATGTGCGTTTGTCTGCTGTTTATCTATGGCCACAGTAATGAAGCGTGAAGGACACATGTCCGTGCCAGTTATGTCATAACACTGTAAGCATACTCAACGTTTCATAATGGGCACAAACACTCCCTGTGTTCACTGCTGGACATGTCAACAACTCAAGAGCCCAGTTTCTTCACTACCATTAATGGGAGCTGGAATGATGTACATACTTTATGAGAGTTCAAATTTACAGTAACGCTTTGCAATATATAGATGTAATAATAATATGTTTAAGTTTTTATCTTTGCTAACGTTAAAGCTGCAGTCTGTAACTTTTTTAATAATCCAGAATCAATTCTGAGCATGTACATAACCAGCCAGTGTTCAAAACTATCTCCTTACCTTAGCTCGATTCACAACAGTAAGCTTGTAATAATGTGTTCTAATCTGAGTGGTACTAGTAGGTTTCCACGGGAAATTCGAGCATGCCGCCATTTGCCTTTGCGTCGTTACATCACGTCTGTTTACATAAAGAACGAGTCCCAGTTAGTAGGTTATATCACATGTGAGGATGGTGTAGGCGGTGGATCATTGATAGCCTTTTCTCACAGCAGCTGCAATGATGAAACATATCATTTTGATGGCAACCAGAATGGACCAGCATGGACCAGCATAAGACCAGCATGGACCAGCAAAGGACCAGCATAAACCAGCTCAAACCAGCATACCAGCTCCAAAACCTACCTTAACCAGCATATGCTGTTTTTTTTCAGCAGGGTGTGCTATGTTCATTAAAAAAATAGGATAATAAAGGAAAATATCAAAGATTATAATGGGTTCTATATCTTTCTATCCGGTATACACAACTCTTCCCGCTTCCATTATGCCGCGCGACATGGCCTCGCCCACTTTGTTGCGTGTTCGCGGGGGTGTGTTTTGCAGGGTTTATGATGTCACCAACCCGGGAAGAAGCTCGTTGTAGTCCAAACCGGTCGTTTTGTAGGCATTAAACTGCCATAAATTTAAAAGACAATATCTCTGCATTGAACTTTCAGCGCTGAAACTTTGCAGATACTGTTTATGCTCAAGCAGCAACATTACACGCTAACTAAAGTTAAAAATGTGAAATCGCAATGAACCACCCCTTTAAAATGGGACCTTGTTTTTCCTGTATAGTTTTTCTGAGCATGTAGTTAGTCAGGAGGCTGGTCTATCTCGAGCTGAGGCTCAGAGACAGGGCTAGAGGTCCAGTATAGCCGCTCGGGCACCTCCTCCTTTTCGGAGCAAGGCGCAGAGACGTCTGGACTCGAGGAGGAAGAAGCAGGTTTTAAAGGAGGTGATCGATCACATACGCCAGTAGCGTCGGTAATCGATTCCCTCTCGTTGTGAGGGTGACTTAACATCTGCCCTCGCCCCTTCTTCCACCGCCTCCTGGGTTTTTGGTTTCATACTCAAGTGCTTCTTTAACAGTCAGGCTGACGGCTGGGCCTTTGAAAATATTTTTCTAAAGGCCCGCCTTCTGGCTTGATAGTGTAAGAGGCTCTTTTAGGCTTTAAAGAACCCTAGATTCCATCCCTCCTTGTTAAAGAAAATGGAAGGAGGAGTCTTTGGTCTTCGAGCCGCAGGAAAGTGAGCTGGGTCTATATTTATATTTCTAAATATGTTGACCTTGTGTTCCTGTGTAGTTTTCCTTAGTATGTAATCGGAAAAAGTAAGGGGTTTTTGGGCAAACTGAAGTTGTATATTGTGATATATTGTGCAGGCCACGAAATGGCCGCCTCTTAGCCACCTGTTGTTAGAGTAGCTTCTCATCTGCTGTTTGCTAGAGTAGTTTGAGTTAGCACTCGTCACTTCAGTTAGTATCTATGTTTAGGTCAGCCTTAATTGGCCGCCTGACATTGTTTGCTTGTGAGCTTTGCTTTCTTTCTCTTATCCATGAGATTTGGAGGTGAAGCCCAGGCTTTACTAGGCGTGTGGCCCTGTAGGCCCGCAGTTTAGCGGCCAGGCTAGAGCTAGGTGTCACAGACACGCCAGGCTCCACAGTCACCCAATCACAGCGCACTCCCTCACCAGAATACTGATCATCCACACCTGTCACTCATCAGCACCATCACCAGCAGCACTACAAAAGACACAGCAGCACTCACAGTCGCTGTCCGGTCTCGTTGACGCATACTCACCTGTTATGCTTACCTTAAGGACTCCTTTGAAGAATACTCACCTGTCTCCAGCGTTCTCCTCGTCTCCAGCGTTCTCCTTGTCTCCCAGTGTTCTCCTCGTCTCCCGTGAGTGTCTCTGTGTCCGGTCTGCTCCTCGTCCGCCTGCCTTCCACGATCCCTGGAAACCACAAGACAAGTATCAGCTCGACAATCACATCTGCCACGAACTGCATCAGTTTATACTCACCTGCACTCTGCCCACGCTTTCTGGTTGTTCAGTAAACTCTGTTCATATTCCATCAGTGTCTCCGTCCCCTTCTGTTTGTGACAGAAGACCGGACCAAACCGTCTGAACAGCCAGAATGAGTCCTCCGGATCCCATTCAAGATCTTGTGGATGCACTTCGTCGCTCACCCTCCAGCACTCCCACGTCAACACCGCCACCTTTATCTGACAGACAGCTCAAAAGTGGCATTTATAATCTCTCAACTCGACGGAAAAGCTCTTCACTGGGCTGAACCACTCTGGTCACAGAAAAATCCCGTTGTTCAGTCTCTGTCAAGCTTCATTGCTCATTTCAAAGACGTTTTTGGAAAACCCGCCTGGGATTCATCAGTTGGTGAGAGATTATATCAATTAAAACAAGGTTCCATGTCTGTGACTGATTATGCTCTCCAGTTTAGAACCCTAGCTGCATTGATGGTTGGAACAAACAAGACCTCATCACCACTTACCGTCAAGGTCTGGACCCCCGCGTGCGGTTGCATCTCGCTGCATACGAGGACTCCATCGGGCTCGAACGGTTTATCCAACTCTCCATCAGATTCGCCACTCGAATGCAGTCGTGTCTCGAAGAGCACCAGGGCCAGTCGTTCTTCCCATCCATCCTCCGTCGTCCAGAATCCGTCAGCTCCCCAGAACCAGCCAACGATTCAATGCAAGTAGAAAATTCTCGTCTATCATCAGCTGAGCGGCAGAGACGGCTGACCCAGAACCTCTGTTTATACTGCGGTCTAGCTAGCCATTACATTGCTGAATGCCCCACTCCCCCCACACGACCCATGGTGAGTGCTATCATGCCTACGTTAAATAAGATGAAACCACTTACCATTGTTGTAAACCTTACTGCTGCCGACTTCTGTCTTCCAGTTAATGCTCTCCTCGACTCTGGGTCAGCCGGGAATTTCATCTCTGGAGCCCTCTGCCGCCAGCTTCAGCTCAAAACAGCAGCCACGTCAAAAACCTACCAAATCCACTCGGTGACTGGAAGACCTCTAAGACAAGTGCGCTACAGTGTTGGTCCTATTCAACTTCAAATCGGCATCCTTCATGTGGAGGAGATCCATCTGCTGGTTCTGGAGGATTCAACCACTGACGTGATTTTAGGGCGCCCTTGGTTGGGAGCAGCACAACCCCATCATCTCCTGGTGGACAGGAGAGATCCTGAAGTGGGGTAACCCATGTTTTAATGACTGAGTTTCCTGTTCCAAGTTCTCCTCGTTCTGAAGAAGTCCAAGTCTGCGCTACTTCTGTTGAAAGTCCACTTGAAAATCGCTCAACAGACATCCCTAAATGTTACTCCCACTTCAGCGATGTCTTCTGTCCAAAGAAGGCCTCCACGCTGCCTCCACACCGGCCATGGGACTGCGCCATTGATCTGATTCCCGGTGAGCCAGTGCCCAGAGGGAAAATCTATGCCCTCTCCATCCCGGAGGAGAAGGCCATGGAGGACTATATCAACGAAGCTCTGTCTCAAGGCTACATTCATCCGTCTACTTCTCCTGCTGCTTCCAGCTTCTTTTTTGTGGCGAAGAAGGACGGAGGCTTGCGGCCCTGCATAGATTATAGAGCTTTAAATAAAATTACCGTCAAATTCAGATACCCACTTCCTCTCGTCCCATCAGCGCTGGAACATCTCCGAGGTGCCACTGTGTTCACCAAGTTGGACCTCCGCAGCGCGTACAACCTCATCCGAATACGTGAGTGGGACGAATGGAAGACAGCTTTTGTGACCCCTACCGGCCACTATGAGTATCTTGTTATGCCGTATGGACTCGTCAACGCCCCCTCCGTATTTCAGGACTTCATGCATGAGGTGCTCCGGGAGTTCCTGCACAAGTCAGTTCTGGTCTATATCGACAACATCTTGATCTACTCCCGGAGCCTGGCCGACCATCGCCGCCATGTTGCGGAGGTCCTGCAACGCCTGAGGGCTTTCAACCTGTTCCTCAAGGCCGAGAAGTGTATCTTCCACCAGCCCTCAGTGCAGTTCCTTGGCTACAACATCAATCACAGTGGCATCCGGATGGACGAGAGGAAGGTCTCCGCGATCAAGAACTGGCCCATCCCCACATCCGTTAAAGAACTGCAAAGATTCCTGGGTTTTGCTAATTTCTATAGAAGATTCATCCAAGGCTACAGTATCATCACCACCCCTCTCACAAACCTGTTACGCAGTAAGCCCAAGTCTCTGCCCTGGACCCCAGCCGCCACTCAAGCCTTCGACACTCTAAAGAAAGCTTTCACCTCTGCTCCCCTCCTGGTCCATCCCGACCCCAATACCCCATTCATCGTCGAGGTTGATGCTTCCACCACCTCTCCCAGCAGCAGGGGAACCCCAGTAGACTTCATCCATGTGCCTTCTTCTCCCGCAAACTCAACCCGGCGGAGATCAATTATGACATCGGGAACAGGGAGCTTCTTGCCATCAAGCTCGCCCTGGAGGAGTGGAGGCATTGGCTCGAAGGAGTCCAACATCCGTTCGTGGTTCTTACGGATCATAAGAACCTGGAGTATCTACGGAACGCCAAGAGGTTAAATCCACGTCAAGCGAGATGGGCTCTTTTCTTCACCAGGTTTAATTTCACGATCTCCTATCGACCAGGATCAAAGAACGTAAAAGCTGATGCCCTTTCCCGCATTCATGGATCTGATGAGTGCACCGAAGACCCAGAGCCCATACTCCCTGAAAAGCTCTTCGTGAATCCTATCGTCTGGTCTGAAGAGACACTGCCTGAGTCCAATGCCTCCACCAACACCCCGCCGGGTTGCCCCCAAGGTTTGCAGTACATCACCCGGACACGGCGCACTCCCCTCATCCATGCATCACACACGTCACTGGGCACTGGCCACCCAGGGGTCAATGAAACCCTCTCGTTGTTAAAACAACGCTTCTGGTGGCTGAACATGGCAGCTGACGTCAGGAGGTACGTGCAAGGGTGCAGGGAATGTGCCATCTCAAAGAGCCAACGCCATCTTCCCTCCGGGAAATTACAACCTCTGCCCGTTCCAAATCGCCCCTGGTCACACCTAGGAGTGGATTTCATCACGGACCTTCCAGTCTCCGACGGATGTACCTGTGTCATGGTGGTGGTGGATCGATTCTCAAAGTCATGTCGTCTGATTCCCCTGCGAGGACTTCCCACAGCAATGGAAACTGCTGAGATAATTCTCCAACTCCAACGAGCCCTACGCAGGCGCAGAATGGCAGCTGACCTTCGGCGTTCTGAAGCACCCAACTACCAGCCAGGACAGAAGGTTTGGCTGTCGACCAAGGACATCAGGATGTGCCTGCCCTGTAGGAAGCTGAGTCCTAGGTTCATTGGCCCCTTCACCATCCTCCGTCAGATCAACCCCGTCACCTACCAGCTACAACTTCCCCCTGAATACAAGATTCACCCCATGTTCCATGTTTCTCTGCTAAAACCTCACCATTTTTCTGTCACTCTGCCCACAGAGCCTGGCGAGACCGAGGAACCCCCCCTTCCTCTTATCGTGGACGACGGAGCAGCATACCTGGTTCGAGACATCTTGGACTCCCGGCACCGTGGTGGTCACCTGGAGTACCTGGTGGACTGGGAGGGGTACAGTCCCGAAGAACGGTCATGGGTTCCCAGGAATGATATACTCGACCCAAGCCTACTAGAAGAATTCCATGCCAGCCATCCCAATAGACCAGGGTCCATGGCCCTCAGGAGCGGCCCATGGGGGGGTAATGTCACAGACACGCCAGGCTCCACAGTCACCCAATCACAGCGCACTCCATCACCAGAATACTGATCATCCACACCAGTCACTCATCAGCACCATCACCAGCAGCATTACAAAAGACACAGCAGCACTCAGTCACTGTCCGGTCTCGTTGACGCATACTCACCTGTTATGCTTACCTTAAGGACTCCTTTGAAGAATACTCACCTGTCTCTAGCGTTCTCCTCGTCTCCAGCGTTCTCCTCGTCTCCCAGTGTTCTCCTCGTCTCCCGTGAGTGTCTCTGTGTCTGGTCTGCTCCTCGTCCGCCTGCCATCCAAGATCCCTGGAAACCACAAGACAAGTATCAGCTCGACAATCACATCTGCCACGAACTGCATCAATCTATACCCACCTGCACTCTTCCCACACTTTCTGGTTGTTCAGTAAACTCTGTTCATATTCCATCAGTGTCTCTGTCCCCTTCTGTTTGTAACACTAGGTTAGGTGTGTTTGTTAACTACCCTATGTATGACTATCCCTTGTCAGGTTGTATAGTTCCTAGTTCTGGCCTCCTCCTGAGGGAGTTGTTAGGCCATATGCCCATTTCCCTTTATTCATGTAGGTGCAATTGGTTGAGTTTAACAGCTAAGGTTGTAGACTGTTATTAGCCTCCCTGGTGCTGTTTTTCTCAGGTGGTAGGCCCTTATCTTTGCGTAGATAAGTTTATGCAGTGTATGCTAGGCCCCACTATCTAGAACTTTATTCATGCTATGAATTTGTCTTTCCCCTGAGCCACTTGAATTAGCATTCAAGTTTGAGTTGACGGTGCTAGCTTTTTAGCCTCCGTCCTCTAGGGCTCAGAACAGATTTACTGAATCTGTTTGGTGAGAGCGTTTATCCTTTATTGGATGGCATGTATTTACAAAGCATTTGTTTGCTTTGGGTTCTGAGCTATTGCCCTACATGTATGTGAGCTTTACTCTAGTGCTGCCACAGGTTAGCACCTGTTCTCATAATAGTAGGCTGTTCTTTTGTAATGTATTGGGAAACCATAATGCGTGTCCATCGACTGAAACATACATTAGCCGAATCTGCCTGTCTGTTTTACACGTTGTTGTTTTCAACGAACCATATTACAGATGTGTCATCAGGTTTCGGGATGAACCGCTGTGCAAGCGCGTGCCAAACCGTGGGTGGAGAACCGAATGGTTCGATTTTTTACCGAGAACCGTTTCACCCCTAGTAGTCACGCAGTGCTGATGTTGATAACATTAACAATTTGAGAACAAAGTATCACAATAATAATAATTTGCATGGTTTGACGTGATCCGAGCTAAGCTATCATTAGATTTAATCACCATTGGCAGTGCAATTTATTGTAATGCTTTTTCTCAGTTGGTCAGAACAAAAGTGGCATATTTGTTACTTACTTGTTCAGATGACATTTTCTGGTGAAGATTCTTATTTTATTACTTCAATACTTTATTTACTTTAATATTTATTTACTACTTTATTACTTTAATACTTCCAAGACTACAATCTGTGATTCCGAAGTACAGTATCCACACCAATGTGGTGACTGACAGCAAACATTAGATTCATCCGCCGTGCCGACATACAACCCACGTAAAGATGATAATTCCACAAATAACTGCAAGGTTTCAAACAGAGATGGCGACAAAGAGGCAAAACTTACGGACTGCAGCTTTAATGTAAAAATACAAATGTTCATTGTTAATAATTTTAGCTCAGGTCCAATAAATATATTAACAGATACAACTTTTGAATTTAATTATGTATTATTAAATGTTGGGTCTCACCTTATATAAAGTCTTTAACTACTATGTACTAACATTTAAATGAATCATTTGATACAATGCACTTATTGTGTACATGCATGTTTTTACATTGTACTGATATTTTTTTTTTTAAAAATAGCATGTAATTACAGCTGTAATTATTTTCTGTAAATACATCTATAATTACAATGTTGACCTTCTCTTACCCATTAACCCAGCCTTAAACCTTCCCATACCACCAAACCTGTCCTAACCTTACCCGTATCCACCTCAATCGCAGCACAATACAAGTATGTTACGTTTGGGTTTTGTATCACATTTTCATGTCTTTTATTTTGTTATTTGTCATAGTCATGTTTCCTGTCAAATATCGTGCGAGTCCCCGTTCCCCTCATGTGATCTTGTCATGTGTGATGTTCTGACTGGTTCCTTTGTACACGTGTCTTGTTTTCATTGGTTCCTTTGTTTCATGTGGCATGTTCCCATTGGTTGTCATAGTCATGTGCTGTATCGTGTATCACGTATTTAAGCCCCCATGTTTACCTTGTCTAGTTGTTGTGTCTAGATTGAGTTTGTGTTTTGTTTCACGTTTTGGATCTTCATTATTGTAAATGAACTGTACTTGGGTTCTCTTCACCATTGTCTTCATCTACTCAATACAAAGTACATTGTACTTAACAATTAATTTTTGTATGTAAGTGCATATTATTTAATGCCACCTAATATAAAGTGTGACCAAATGTTAAAATTAACAAACTAAAATGTATAAATGCTTTAAAAGACTTTTTTGTTGTTAGTTCATGTTAACTAATTCACCAATGTTAACAAATGGAAGTGTTACCAAATTTGAATCTGTACAATTTTCTGCAGAGAAACAAAGCGACAGACACAAAATGATGAGCTGGAACACTATTATAAGCGGTTTTGCTGTTTATAAGATTATTTCAGAACCAAAAAACCAGGATCACACTTTTTAAATGTGGGTGTCTAAATATGTCCAAGAGAAATAGGCCTACATGAATTTGCTCGCATTTTCAATTGGTGGCTTTGGTCATACAGAAAATGTCCCCTGGCCTACGCTGACATGTTCTGCTGGGTTTTCTTTCACTCGTTCTTTTTATTTATTTTTTTATTTTTTTATTTTTTCACTTCTGTCTGTCTGAACTACAGCTGTCCTGAGGCAAGGTGGAGCATGTCTCTGCACCAAAACACATGAGCTGACTTTGCCTTTCAGGAGAGAAAGAGAGAGAGTCAGATAGAAAGAGAGAGGAAGGTCAGCTGTGGGGATGTAAATAAGGCTTGTCTAAATTTGCCTTTCAAACACAGTATTTGTGTGTGACACAGAGAGAGAAAGAAAATATCAGATGAGTTTGCACCAAGGCAGACAATAATAAAGTAAAGCAATAATTCATCCAAAATGAGAATTACATCATCATTTACTCATCGTCACATCGTTCCAAACCTTTCTTTCGTGGGTAATGAAAGAAAATATCTTGGCAGGCTTTTTCCACAGAATGAATATGAAAAGACATGGATGTAGATGAGCTTCGAAAAAAGTAGCCCATATGACTCATGCTCTGTATTCCAAGTCTCCTGAAGCCAAGGAATAGATTTGTGTGAAGTAGAGTAAAACATAAGTCATTTTGCACTACAAATCTTCCCACTGCTGTAGCGCTCTAAACAACCAGGTCATTTGCCAGATCTAAATGAACTTGGTTATATTGGTATATATACTTTCAGGAACAATATAAGGTTATAAAATTCACATTTTGGGATAAACAACTGCTTTAATAGACAGATCCATTGGGAGATAGAGAGGGAATGATGTCATTGCCATTTCACTACTGTACAGTTGTACTAAACTCTCATTATGGAGACTTTCACTGTCGGTGAGCCTAAACAAAGACCATAACACTTAGAACAGATCAAACACAAGGCAAACCCTCCTCAGAACAGATGTTTATATGTAATGCATAATGTAGCTACCATTTGATGGTGTATATTACTGCAGCCAGTCTCTGATAGTATATTGTATAACAGTTGCGTATGTGGAAAGGAAATATTGATTTAAATTGAAATGTACAAAATTCACAGTTGAAATTCAAATGTACAGATCTCAAACAGACCACAATCACAGTTATGTAGGAAACAACTCCCAGATGAGCAGTCATATTTGAAGTGTTTATATAAATATAGGCTACATGAACAATATTTTCCCATTATCTGAATATTTGAGAGCTCAGTTAATCATTCTCTCTTGGTGCAGTTCTGCCATCTGCTGGATAAAATTAGAAGAACCAGAGACCAGAGAGTAGCTGCATGTTCATAACATGAATTTTATGTTTTAACCTTTTAGTGAGATCAAGGTAAACTTTTTGGTCCCACTTAAACCTATTCGTACCACCAAACCTGTCATAACCTTACCCGTATCCACAAGTGTTTTACAATACAACATCAACACAATAAGTGGTAGCACTTTATTTTACAGTATGTGTACTTTCCTGGTATATATATAGTAATTATGTTGTACATACAGGTAAAAGAGTGGTTACACAAGGTACTTACCTGACATGTATGTACATGGAAACTAATAAGAAACACTGCTATACTTTCCAATGGTACATACATGGTAACTACTTTGTACCTATAGACATGTGTTGGGTAATAACAGGCACTTACTTATAGTGTCCGTATATGGTAACTAACAGACACATTACTGTACTTACCAATGGTATGTACATGGTAACTATGTTGTACTTATGGACAAGTGTGGGTAATAACAGGCACTTGTTAATGGTAACTTGTAATACACATTACTGTACTTACTAATGGTATATACACAGTAACTATGTTGTACTCACCGACAAGTGTGGACACACATAACAGACACTTACTTACTGTGAAACAAATGTGCTTACCAAAATGATACACTGCAGTAACTATACAGCACTTCATAGTGTTAATACTTATCAAGTAGTCCTTTTAAGCAAGGCTTTTGACACAAGACAACTGAGTATACCAAGTACAGTTGTAGTGTTACTGATCTGTCAGCATACACATAATTATTAGGGTATGTATGTATGTCATCAAAATACCCCTACTGGACCAATCGGTTAAGTGAATCATTGTCCAGTAAAGATTAGTAAAGTTGAACCGCAAAGTATATCATCCAGTACTCAAGAAGTAATGTGTAACTTATGCATTAACTAACTGGTATATTCACTAGAAATAGGACTGTAAAATAAAGTGCATTCTTGTACATAAAGATTACATAGGAATTACCAGCTCTTTCCAGGTGTAACTTACACATTAACTAACTGGTATATTCACTAGTATGTTCATAGTAAGTACATGGAAATAGGACAGTAAAATAAAGTGCATCCTTGTAAATAAACATTACATAGGAATTACCAGCTCTTTCCAGGTGTAACTTACCCAACTGGTATATTCACTAGTAAGTTCATAGTAAGTACATGGAAATAGGACTGTAAAATAAAGTGCACCCTTGTACATAAACATTACACAGAAATTACCAGCTCTTTAACCTTTGTAATAATAAGCTTAAGCATATTAACTAGTAAGGACTGTAAAATAAGATGCACTGTTGTGGAGAGCAATTTAGCATTAACAGTTCATAAAACACTACATAAAGTACATACATAGTGTAGCAAAACAATTACTTTATTTCTTGAGAATTTTGTTTTTTAAATGGCATCAGTGAGAAAACAACACTATTTGGTAAGCCTCTGTTTTGTACTGTTGTTAACATGCACACACTGTAAGTAAGTGTCCCTTATTTGTGTCCACACTTGTCCGTGAGTACAACATAGTTACCATACCACTAGCAAGTACAGTAATGTGTCTTACTAGTTACCACACATAAGTGCCTGTTATTACCCACACTCGTCGGTGAGTACTACATAGTTACTGTGTATATACCATTAGTAAGAACAGTAATGTGTCTTACAAGTTACCATAAATAAGTGCCTGTTATTACCCACACTTGTCCATAAGTACAACATAGTTACCATGTACATACCATTAGTAAGTACAGTAATGTGTCTGTTAGTTACCATATACTGACACTATAAGTAAGTGCCTGTTATTACCCAACACCTGTCTATAGGTGCAAAGTAATTACCGTGAATGTACCATTGGAAAGTACAGCAGTGTTTCTTATTAGTTTCCATGTACATACATGTCAGGTAAGTACCTTGTGTTACCACTCTTTTACCTGTATGTACAACATAATTATTATATATATATATACCAGGAAAGTACACGTACTGTAAAATAAAGTGCACCCAATAAGTATATTGTACATAACAATTATTATTTTTAATGTAGGTACATAGTAGTTAAAGACACCTAATATAAAGTGGGACCACTTTTTTAGTTTGTCATGGAGGACTCAACCATGACACTTAACTTGAGCTCTAAATACCCCCTTTAATGAATAAGAAAATGGACATAATGTTACAGAATATACACAATACAATAGACTGATTTCACATGACTTCCATTCTGAAAGTTAAGTAAGAAAACCCCAGTAAAACTCATAGATAGAGGGTGACCTAAATGCAGAATAAACTCTTAAATATGAGGTGGATGAGTGTCCGGTATAGACCTATTTAATTTTTGACAGGAATGTAAATGAGGCTGTAAGGGAGAGAAGCATGGGTTCAGTGTGTTGTACTTTTGTTTGAATGAATGAGGCATTTATATAGCATGTTTCTGTGTACACCCAATGCACTTTACAATCATATCAGGGAGGCTCCCCTCAACCACTAGTGTGTAGCGTCCACTTGATGTGACAGCAGCCCATAGTACAATGGCGCCAATGCACTCACCACACACCAGCTGTAGGTGGAGAGGAGAGAGAGTGATAGAGCCAATTCAGTGGATGGAGATTATTAGAAGGCCATGATTGATAAAGGCCAATAAAGGGAATCTGGCCAGGACACCGGGGTTACACTAGAAGTGCCATGGGATTTTTAATGACCACAGAGAGTCAGGATCTCAGTTTAGCATCTTGTCCGAAGGATGAGCATGACCTCTTCCAGCAGCAACCTGGTACTGACCAGGCTCAACCCTGCTTAGCTTCAGTGGGCAACAAGTCTTACATTTACATTTACATTTATTCATTTGGCAGACGCTTTTATCCAAAGCGACTTACGAGTGAGGAATACAATAACCGAGTTGTCATGACGAGGCAAATAGGGACAAGAAGTGCCCACAATACAAGTTTTAGGCAGTGCTCAGAGTATCATAAGCTACAATAGAGAGGGATTAAAGGAAGTGAAAGGGTTGGTATAGGAATTTTTTTTTTTTTTAGGATGAGGATAAGTGCTCACGAAAGAGATGAGTTTTCAGCTGTCTTTTGAATATTGCCAGGGATTCTGCATTGCGGATGAAGGCAGGAAGATCATTCCACCAGCAAGGGACAGTGAACGAGAATGTCCTGGAGAGTGATTTCGTGCCTCTCTGTGATGGTACCACGAGCCTTCGCTCCTTTAATGAGCGTAGGCTTCTGGTCGGAGTGTAGACTCGTAAGAGTGAGTGGAAGTAGGAGGGTGCTGAGCCTGTGGTAGATCTGTAAGCAAGCGTCAACGCCTTGAATTTGATGCGAGCAGCAAGTGGTAGCCAGTGCAGGGAGATGAAGAGAGGTGTGACGTGGGCTCTTTTGGGCTCGTTAAAGACGAGACGTGCTGCAGCGTTCTGAATCATTTGAAGAGGCTTGATTGTGCATGATGGCAGTCCAGCCAGAAGAGCATTGCAGTAATCAAGCCTAGAAATGACCAGGGCCTGGACAAGGAGTTGTGTTGCATGTTCTGTTAGAAAGGGCCTGATTTTCCTGATGTTGTATAGTGCAAATCTGCATGACCGAGCTGTCTTTGCAATGTGGTCTTTGAAGGTCAGTTGGGCTGCAGGGTGATATGGCTGTGAGTGTTTAACAACATGGGCCTTGTTCAACTGCTAAAACTTTTAAAAGGAAATATGAATGATTAATTATAACTTGTTATAATTAATTATAAATATTTGGATTAGTTAAAGGGTTAGTTCACCCAAAAGTGGGGGCCATTAGTCCAGTAAACACCTCAAGTATGAATTCAATCCTCTTCTTAGCTCAATTAACCATTTATCTCAATGGATCAATTCAACCACTTCCTGTAGAACCAATATCACTAAAGTAATTTATAAAAGGTTGCCATATTTCAGATTTTTTTTCCTCTTTATTTTTTTAAGGAGGAGTTTAATATGGAGTTGGCCCACCCTTTGCAGCTATAACAGCTTTAACTTTTCTGGGAAGTTTTTCAACAAGGTCTAGGAGTGTGTTTATGGGAATTTTTGACCATTCTTCTAGAAGCATATTTATGAGGTCAGGCAGTGATGTTGGACGAGAAGGCCTGGCTCACAGTCTCCACTCTAATTCATCCTAAAGGTGTTCTATCGGGTTGAGGTCAGGACTCTGTCCAGGCCAGTCAAGTTCCTCCACACCAAACTCGCTCATCTGTGTCTTTATGGACCTTGCTTTGAGTACTGGTGCGCAGTCAGGCTGGAACAGGAAGGGGCCATCCCCAAACTGTTCCCACAAAGTTGGGAGCATGAAATTGTCCAAAATGTCTTGGTATGCTGAAGCATTAAGAATTCCTTTCACTGGAACTAAGGGGCCAAGCCCAACCCCTGAAAAACAACCCCACACCGTAATCCCCTTCCACCAAACTTTACACTTGGCACAATGCAGTCAGGCAAGTACCGTTCTCCTGGCAACCACCAAACCCAGACTTGTCCATCAGATTGCCAGACAGATTGCCATATATATATGAAATACCTATTTTACTGTGAGGATCACACAAAAGTATTATTTTCATTATGGATTGATTTGGAGAGTTGGGGTATATATTATATATATGTCACAGACACGTCAGGTTCCAACATCACCCAATCACAGCGCACTCAATCCCCAGAGTACTGATCACTTGCACCTGCACCTCATCAGCACTCCAATCTTCACCCACATAAAAGACACTCACACTCACTCAGTCACTGTCCGGTCTCGTACGCATTAACTACCCTAAATGCTTACCTCTTGGACTCCAGTTGAAAGCTACTTACCTGTCTCCATCGTCTCCAAGTCTCCTCGTCTCCCTGTGTTGTTCCAGTTCGTGTGTGAGTGTCTCCATTCCTCCTCGTCGGCCATCACAGCACCTCTCCACGGATCTTCACTTCTGCAAATCACCCAAAGGACAGTATTACCATTTATCATCACTTCATCATCCAAATTATTCATCTTCACTCACCTGCACCACCGTTAACTCTGCTGTGTGTGTTAAATAAAGTCTATATTCTGTTACCTCTGCCTCTGCTCCGTCTGTATTGTAACAATATATATATATATATATATATATATATATATATATATATATATATATATATATATATATATATATATATATATATATATATATATATATATATATATATATGGGATTATTTTGTTTAACAATGTTTTGCAGCTGCAAATATATATATATATATATATATAAAAAATGTGATCTGTGATCAAGGTATGTTATATTTTTTTTTGTATCTGTTCAAATGATGGAAACACTTTATCAATAAATATATCTATAAAGCTATAAATTCCTTTTCCAACCCAATCATCAAATGTTGTATTTTTAAATGAAGGAGCAAACAAATAATTTTTTTTATGATGGGGATTTTAAGGGAACCAGCTTGCCAAAAAAATGGAAAGATTTTCAGACCTGGGACCAGATCTTAAGTGTATGTGAAACTACTTTGGGTCTCTGTTTATATGCCTTCTGTATCTTTCTATCCCAAATAAATTCTGAAATAATTTTATCAAGACTATGGAAAAAAACTCTTCTTAATATATATTGGTCTACACTGAAATAAAAATACAAATTTTGGAAGAATATTCATTTTGATAATATTTTTTCTGCTAATGAGATCTACAAATATCTTAGTGACATTGATTCCTAAGTATTTAAACTGGGTTAAAGTTTTAAAGGGCAGTGTTTAAAAAGATTGTTGATCAGCTAAATTGTTAATTGGAAATAGTATACTTTTCCCCACATTAAGTTTATACCCTGAAATTTGTCCAAATTTCCTTAAAGTGAAAATTATTGCAGGAACAGATTTAGATGGGTTGGAAATATATAATAATAAATCATCCACATATAATGATACTTTATGCTCCCTCACCCCTCGAAAGACCACACTGTAGACTGCTAAGTTTTGTAAAGAGATTGACTGGCTACTCAGACAATTAATGTTGACCTTTCCCCTCAGAGCTAATTAATATAACCTCCCCAAAAAAACTACTCTCCAAAATATATAAAATAATATCCAAATCAGACAACACATTAAGCCTACCCAATGCTAAATGGGAATCAGATTTATCCATTGCTCCCAATGCCGCTTTCTGGACACAAATCTGTAAAAATATCTACTTTATGACAAAAAATGCCAACTTACAACTTATACAGTATAAAGTACTTCATAGATTTCACCTAACTGGACGGACATTATTTAAAATGGGTTTTACTTCAGAAACATGCTCACATTGCACACAAAACAACCCAGACACCTATCGTCACGCTATTTGGCATTGCACCTCAGTTAAAAAATTCTGGGAAAACGTTACTGACTCACTATCCAACCTTATGGGATGTCACATCCCGCTGTCTCCCTCCCTCTGTATATTAGGTGACATAGCCATAATCAATTTAAACAGTACAAACAGTCAATTACTCCTAGTGGCTCTAACTATTGCCAAGAAAACTATCCTCATGAACTGGAAATCAAGGAACACCATACACATTACAACTTGGAAAAATTTACTAATAGAGTACATCTCCATGGAAAACTTGTCTACCTCCACCCAAAATAATATATCAGAATTACATCCTTCTTGGTCATCTCTCTCTAACTTCCTACAGTCATGAATCCACTGACCTTCTTTGTCTGAAGCCATCCTCAATGGTCAGGAAGAGGTAACAACACCGACTAATATCAAATATAAATAAAATACTTATACGATTATATTTAAATCCCCCTCTCTCTCTCTCTTTCTTTCTTTCTCTCTCTCTCTCTTTCGCTGCTTCTGGACCCTGGTTGGCTGTGGCATACTAGTCCCTGCCATGTGCGGTTCTGATTAGTTGTGGGTGGGTGTGATGTGGGGCCAGGGGCCTTGGGCTTTCGTCCTCCAGCTTATACCTTTGCATGGGATTTCTTGTCTCCGGCTGGTTCAGCACGTCTCGCTGTTTTAATGCTTCACATATTAGATGAGGTGCACACACACATTCATTTGGAGCTTAAAACAAGTTAAAAGCAGAGAAAGAGAAAGAGAAAGAAAAAAAAAAAAAAGTGTGGCGTGGGCGTGGCGGCCTGGGCTTTGCACTGGGCTGGCTCCATGCTGCACGCCATGCTTTTTTAATGCATTATACACTAGTCGACATAAACATATGCCTATCATGAGTATAACATTGAAAGACACAAAGACAGGGTAACATTGAAACACACAATAACATTGAAGCACACAAAGACAGGGTAAGCGTGGCATGTGTGGGATGGCCGGAGAAGGGTGTGGATTTTGGGACCCTAGGCCCCACAGCACCCCACCCTGATAGCCCGTTGCAACATGACGCTGGCGGGGGTCTAACCTATGCCATGGCCATAAGGGGAATAGAGGCAGCTTTATAATACCTTATCGTTAATAGCTGTATCAATATTACCATTATTAATATTATTACTATTATTATTATTATTATTATTGCTATTACAACTACTACTATTATCATTATCATTACTGGCTGTATCAATATTACCATTGAATTTATAATTATTATTATTGTTATTATTATTATTTTTAATGTTGCTATTACTATTGCTACTGTCACCCTCCTCATCCCCCATTCTTCAGTTTTTTGTGTGATACTATTATTATCATCATCATTATTATTGTCATTAAAATTATTTATTTATTTATTTATTTTATTTTTTTCTTTATTTCATTGATATATATATATATTTTTTTTTTTTTTTTGTGGAAAAACTCTGGTTATATCTGTTGTACCTCCCTGCATGCTCCTTTATTCATATATTTCCACTCCCACACCCAGTTACACTTACAGTTACACACACACACACACACACACACACACAAATCTTACTGGCTGTTATGTATGTTTTGTTGGTCTTTGTATTTGTATTTTGCATTTAATTTCTCATCTGTAAATATTGTAATTGTCTGTTTGCATAATAAAAAAAAAAAGAAAAAAAAAAGAGATTGCCAGAGGTTAAATTGCTAACACAAAAAGCATCGGAGATAATGGGCAGCCCTGTCTAGTAGAATGTGCTAACATAAAGTAATCAGATCTTAATTTATTTATCTGTACTGATGACATTGGGAATGCATAAAGAAGCCTTATCCACAAAATAAATGTAGATCTGAAACCAAACCTTGACAGGGTCAAGAAGAGATAATCCCACTCGACCCTGTCAGAGGCCTTTTCAGCATCCAATGAAATAAGGATTTCCGAATAATGATGTCTTTATTGATAGTGTAAATTAACTTGCTGTCAATGGAGGCCTCACTGAGCCATCGGATTTGATCAAAAATATCTTAATTTGTGTTCCGAAGATGAACAAAGCTCTTACGGGTGTGGAACGACATGAGGGTGAGTAATTAATGACAGAATTTCATTTTTGGGTGAACTAACCCTTTAAAAACATTTAGAAGGAGAGGGGCTATGTCAGCAAGGAACATCTTGTAAAATTCTGGCGTATACCCATCTAGACCAGGTGCCTTTGAAGATAAACTCTGTATTGCATTTCTAACCTCTTCCAGAGTAATAGGTTCCTCTAATAGCTTTTTATCTCTTTCATTAAGAGAAGGGATATCCAAAAGAAGTCATCAAAGAGTTGAATTCTTTTACTGATTCAGTTGAATAAAGTTTAATATATACAAAAAAAAATAATTCTTGATTCATTTCTAATTGATCTTTTGTTATACAACCAGAACCCGAGAGAATCTCCATTATTAATTCTGATGAGCCAAATACTTTCCTATTTTATCACCACATTCATAATATTTATGTCTGGAATGATTTATTAATTTAACAGTCTCATCTGATGCTAGAAGATTAAATTCTGTTTGCAGCGTTATCCTTTTTGTCAGAAGTTGACAAAGAAGGAGGAGATTCTGCATATTGGTGTTCTATTTCTGTAATTTGTTCTATTAATTTTTGTCTTTTCTCTTTTTTAGTCTTAGTCTGATGTGCATAAAAAAGAGATAATTTGACCACGCAAGTAAGCCTTCAAAGCTTCTCATCATATGCTTTTAGATACTTCTGGGTTTTTGTTGATTTGCATATAAAATACTATTTGGGATCTTATAAACTCAACATGTGTTTCATTAGATAATAAACTATTATCCATTCACCAGGTTCTGGAAGTGTATCTGTTGGGGAAGGTTAGTTGTAATTTTAATAAAACAATGGCTTCATAGTCAATATACTTTACTGACGAAAGTAATTTAGAGTCCAAGAAAAAATAATCAATCCTAGAATAAGAATTGTGTGGTTGCGAAAAGAAAGAATATATTTTTTAGTAGTTGAGTTTAAATATCTCCAAACTTCTAAAAAATTCTGGATTAGTCTGGCTGATTTAGATACAGACTGTTGTCTGCTTGATGATCTGTCCAATACTGTGTCCAGATTAAAATCTCCTGCTAAAATTAGGCTGTGGCTGTGAAGGTTGGATAGGATTGCTAATACTGAGTTTATAAATTTCTCATCATCGTAGTTGGGAGCATAGATGTTTGCCAGTGTTACAGGTGTAACAGATGACCACCACAGCAGCGCAGACAGGCTTAAAGACCCCATGGTCGAACAGATGACCACCACAGCAGCACAGATGGGCTTAAAGACCCCCACAGTGGAGCAGATGACCAACACAGCAGAGTAGATGGGTTTGAAGACCCCAACAGTGGAGCAGACAGGGTTGAAGTCCACCAAGGCATTGCTGAGGACCACCAAGGTGGAGCTGATGTCAACCACCGCAGAGCCGAAGACCCCCAAAGCAGATCTGGCAGAACTAGAGGCTGACACGGCTGATCAGGCAAGACTGAAACACAAAGCACAGAGAGGTTAGCATTGGCCACAAAGACCATGTCAAGACAGGCAGGTAGGTTGTGGGTGGCCTCCATGGACATAACTGGACTAGCAAGTTGTTTCAGGTTGACAGGAAGTTCATATACGACCTCTGCAGTCATGTCGCGTCAAGGCAGACAACAACCTCAGACCTCTGAGGATGCGTCGAGGCAGACAGGAAGTTCAGGGACGACCTCTGTGGTTGCATCAAGGCAAATAACAAACTCAGGGACAGCCTCTATGGCTATGCCTTAATGGCTTCACGTGCAACATTCATGACGACCGGGAATACTGATGTGGTGTCCATGACGGCTGAAGACTCTGGCGAGGCACCTGTGAAGGCTGGAGACTCTAGCGTAGTGTCCATGACAGCGGGAGGCTTTGGTATGGTGGTCATAGGGTTGGACAATTATGGCCTAAAATCAAAACCTCAATTAATTAAACATTTTACCTCGATTACGATTAATGAACGATTATTTTTTTTTCAGTTCACTTACAAGGTTTGTACTGTAAATATGATTGACTATTAAAGGTGGTGTATTTTTTCCTATTGAAAGAGTGATCTGACATAACAGCTCACTATCAGCAGTTATTTTATCTATGGTTTGTTCATTTCTTACAGATTTCTGCTTGTTGTAAATCAGATAAAGATACATTAGCACAGTGGTACAAGTAGGCCTATGAGTGATTGCGTGTGAATTAGCCATACCGTCTCTCTATTAATTGTGAAGCTGTGGGTTGTAAATAGTTCCTTCAAATGTAGAAAAATATATGCTATAATAAGTTTTGAGTTTATAAGCTACTTTAGTGATAAATCACAGGACAGCGCTGACAACTAGTTTCTGCGTTCCTCTCTGTGCGCGCGATCTTCACGTTTTGTGCAGCTACTGTTTGTATGAGTGTTCGTGCCACAATGCAGCTGCGCGAGCATGGTAGCTTGATATAATACACATCCGATCATCTAAAATCGCTTCAATGTCCAAACTGGCAAACCTTAAAACACATACAACTGACACAGTTTAGTGAAGACGCAAGGCTCATGCTTGAGTGCGTCTCTGTGCGTTGACTCTGCGTTCACCCGCGTGTTGACTGGACGGGGCAGAGTCACATGGCAACATGTGGTAGTATGTTTTTAAGGGGGAAGTATTAACAGGATTAAAAAAACGAAATAACCTACATGGGAAAATTACGTCGGTTAGAGGTTCTGAATTTCGGTTTCAATTACTTTTCGATTAATTGTCCAGCCCTAGGTGGTCATATTGACTGGAGGTTCTGTCTTGGTGGCCATGTTGACTGAAGGCTCTGGTATGGCAGCCATGGGAGCTGGAAGCTCTGGCATGGCAGCCATAATAGTTGGAGGCCCTGGTGTGTCAACCCTTTTGGCTGAAGACTTTGGTGTGGCAGTCATCTTGACTTGGCATGGTGGCCATCTTGGCTGATGACTCTGGCATGGCAGCCCTCTTGGTCGGGGACTCTGGTATGGCAGCCATGATGTGAACCGGCTCTGAAGTGGCAGCCATGTTATGAACAGGCTCTTGCGTGGGAACCAAGGGACAGGAAGGCAAATAAAACACAGGACTAGTGATCATCAGAACTGGGCATGCTGGTGACTGTGATGGGCCAAGCTCTGTGGCCTTCGGAGCTTGATGCAATGTAGGATCTCCCCATTCATTGTAGGATCTCCCCATTCAAGTAGAAGGACTTGGTCATGGATGCCTGAAATAGCTGCCCAGAGGTGTTGCAAATATGGCAGCCGAGTGAACACTTCCCTTAAAATGGACTTCGATATTAATCACATTGCCTGTGTTCGTTCAAACCATTTTTCTGAAATAAAAACGCTCGCTGATAGGCAATAGCCAATTGGATTGCCACTTATGGATTATTCCACCCACTATTAAGGAACCAGTTTGGCTGTAGCTTCTACTTGGTCTTAAAGGCTTTGTTTTATGCAAACGGCTAAAATAATGAATAATCCCTTTTTGACAGGAAAAAGTGTGTGCATGTGACAGAGAGAGAGAGAGAGAGAGAGTGCTGAACAAGCGACAGTGAGGGTGCCTACACACTACAGATTACGGTGAGTCAGTGAACGCCTTGAATGCATTGACATCAATGGTAATAGAGTCCAGTAAAGGTGGAGAGGGGAAACAATGATTTGCAGTCTCTAATTCGCTGTATTCCCACTTTATTTACATTTAAAATGGATCTTATCCATGATAAATGAGCTTATGCATTCCTTCCCACCCAACACCTGTTGAAAGAGGAGTTCTGATTGACTGGGTCCCTACGTAGTGTTCACTGCTGCCTGCTCCCTGAACAGGGAATATCCATTCACTTCACTAGACAAAATGCGTTCATTTGAAACACCCTGCAATGTCATCACACACAGACGAATCTTGAATTGCAACTTTAGGAGAAATTTGAGTTATGATGACATAATATAGTTCTGTAAATATAATATAAATTACCATACTTTGATTTAATATATGTGTATTCATATAAACAGTAAGTCTTTAATTTAATTACTGTAATTTAATTTAATTCTGTCCGCTAGAGGTCGCAAGAGGCCTATTTAAAACAAAGGCGTAGCTTGATGACGCCAAGTTTGAGAGCGGAATCTTGGGACATGTGGGTTTCATGTGGGACATGAGTTGGATTTCCACAGAGTTGTACCTTCACCGGTTGTAGAGATCTCTGATGGAATCACGTCTTCATGTTCTGATATCAAAGACACACCAAGTTCAACTTGTTCGAAGTTCTTGATCTGCTGGGCGAACGGGAACGAACTCAATTGAGTTTGCAATAACTGAAGCTGTATTTTTTTGTATACATTTTATAGTTTTCACATGATTTTATATTTTATTCACTGGTTTGTTAAATACACAGTATTGCTGTGTTATTACTGTTATGTTTAATACAGTATCTCTTTAGTTAAAACCAAAAACGCATACCATCCAAGTGGACATCTGAAAATCTCTTGTGAAAAAAATAACCCCTAACCCCCGGTTTCACAGACAAAAATACATGTTTGAGCTGTTTTAACTGAAAGCAACTTGCACTGGCAAATCTTAAAATATGTCAGTGCCATTGTTTTGTCTCAAGATCACACCAGTAATGTTTTTTTTTTTTTTCTAAGACACACTTATAAAAGCTACTTAAATGTCCTAATTGAATTAAGGCTTAATCCTGGCTTAATCTAAGCCCTGTCTGTGAAACCGGGCCTTTGAGCAATAAAAACACAGGGGATCCTGACTGAGGTTGTCATAATTCATGCATGAAAGGGTTAATATGAAAAGAAATGTAATTTGCTTATATTACATGCTTTTTGGCAACATTTTTTTTTATTTAACCATAATCAAGAGTTGCACTGTAACACAATTTCAGTGCCAGCATCAAAAAAAGAAAAAAAGAAATTAAGATAAAATATAAAAAACAGTATTTTACTTTTAAAAAAACCATACCTGTTAACTGAACTCATGAATGTATGTTTGAAAATAAAATGCAATCTCTATTAAAGAAGCTTAAGTTTAAGGCAACTAAAACCATCAATGTCTGAAGAAATGTATGTAGTGTCTGGAAAAAAAAATAGAAATGTCAAGATCTATTAAATGTCAGCTTCAGTTGTCTCCTGCCTGGGAGTTGGGCTTGCGGACTGTCCATATGATATACCACGTTCTATGTTCACAGAGCAAAAGAAGTTGAGCTTCTCCTCACAGTCTCTGGGTGTCCAGACCCTTGTTTGCTTGTCCAAGGCTCCACAACGAAGGTTTCTAGCAGGACACTGAGGCTGCCCCGATCGAGGCCAGGCTGTGAAGTCAAGATCATCTCGATTGACCCAGAGCCACTCTCCTGCTAGAAAGCGTAGACCAGTCCACACATATTCAGTTTGAGCCTGTGTGATTTTCTGTAAAGCATAATCCATCCTGTTCTCTGAGATCAGACTCGCCAGATCATTATATTGTGTTCTGCAGTATTCCAGAGCTCCTTCCCAGCTCTCTCTCTGCTGCACCAGAAGAAACTCTGATATGTTCATACAGAAGAATTCATGATTTTCATCGCACTTTTCATCATGTAGTTTCTTATGACCTTTGTGTAGAAAAGCACAGTCATCATCATCAGGTTGTTTATCACCAGTATCCCAGCTAATTTGTGTTGTGGTTTCACCTCCGGTCCACATCCAGAATCCTGATTCTTTGTCGAGTCCAACCCAGGCATCAGAAGTTTGACCAACTGCATCTTCTAAAAATTGCTGTTCCTCCCTCTCATTGGTGAAGGTAGACAGGTCATGAAAGTGAGTTCTGCAGTGAAGAAGTGCAGAAATCCATGGCTTCTTCTGATTCACAAAGAAATGTTGTTTAAAGAGACCAGAGGAGAATCCGTAGAGCTCCAGGATTAGGAGCACAGCGAGGTCGTCTTCATCTTCATCCAGTGAAGAGATTTTGTGATTTTTCAACGATCAGTTGAAGTAGAGGACAGAACTGTGCATCATGACTCTCTCTTACTTAAACTGACATACAGCCAATGACAAAAGAGTGTGATGGTGTGACCAATCACAGCACACCTTTACAGACAGAACAAACAAACCAGCTGCATTTGACCAATCAAATAAACCTCATAATATTTAAGAAACTGTGGGCAGGTAAAACTGGCATGAAACATTTATGTATGTGCATGTGCTGAACAACATACAAATACATTTTCTTTTCCCCTTTTTAGTCTGCCAAATCTCTTCAACAGACAAAAAGAAAGTAGACAGTTTCTACACAATAGTCTCCAGCTGTAAACCTTTCAAACATACAGTATTTCCCAGGTGAAAAAAAAGTAAATTTCTATAATGTACTTAAAGTGCTCTATTTTAGTTACCACAAATACATTTTTAAACAGAGATAGTATATTAAAAGCACATTTTAGTTCTTATTTCATGGTGTCTCAAAATAGCACAGTTGAGTACACTTGGATGTTCTTAAGATTATCTTACTAAGTAGTACTAAAGAAGATTTTTTAGTATATTAAGTACAAACTTAGTGTGCAAAAATAGAGCACTTTAAGTACATTATAGAAGTGTACTTTTTTCACCTGGGTTTATCCTGGTATTTTTCCAACTCTTTTCAAAAGTGTTTGGGAGATTCTCTCTGTCACTCTGTTGAAATACTCAGAAATGCAAACCAGATCTAGTAAAGCATATCTTGAATAGCATCCAAACAAACTGAAAAGCATTTGCCTTTGGGCTGGGCCGTAGCTTATTCCATAGCCTTCTGTACACACCTCACAGCTGACGTAATAAAACCAAATAATTGGTAACCAAAGTTACCAACTACATATCAAGCAAAACACCTGTCTGTCTGAGAGTATTGGCCCTCAATTTGCTGTTGAATGCGTTATCAATGAAAATGATTCATTATTATTATTATTTCTATTACTGTATACATTAATGTCCAACACCACTTGTTGTACTCTACTCAAGATGGCAAAGTCACAGTGACAGCAACACGATACAAACAAATAAAGCAGTAGCCGTCAATCAACATCCAAAAACATTCAAAACATTTGCAGCTCACTAACATGAAGGGCCAGGTTGCTGGAAGTTCACTCAACACATCAACACAAATGATCTCATACATGCAAAAGATGGCAGAAGATATATAGGCCGTTCCCTTACACAGATTGTTACCCTTTCTGAGTAAATTCATTTAGGCCCAGTTTACACAGAATGCATTTTTGCCTTCTACTGTTCTAGAGCAGGGGTGTCCAAACTCTGTCCTGGAGGGTCACTGTCCTGCAGAGTTTAACTCCAACTTGCCTCAACAACCTGCCTGGAAGTTTCCTGTATGCATAAAAACCTTGATTAGCTGCTTCAGGTGTGTTTAATTGGGGTTGGAGCTAAACTCTGCAGGACAGTGGCCCTCCAGGAGCAGGATTGGACACTCCTGTTCTAGAGTATGGATGTGCATAATAAAGATCTTTTTGCTCAAAATTATGAAGAAAATGAGTGTTGTCATGGAGGTGTAAATGAGCAGGCAAGAAAGCGGATCTAGACACAGGAATGGTTTAATAAAACACATGGAAAACACTGGGAACAACCACACTTAACACCTACAACGTAGTGATGTGACATTTGAACCGAGGCTTCTGAGCTTGTGCCAAGCATAAATGGGCATGCCATATGAAATCACGTGACCAATGACAAACGAAGCCTCACTTTCTGTCCAATAACGTGTGCGATTCACTTTGCATATCGGAATGTTCGAACCCTCAGATCTTACTTTATGAGTAACGTTAGGTTTTCATTCAAACTTATTCAATAAAATTTTTAGATACCCAGTTATACAAGTAATATGAAGAATACAAATTATTTCAGGAAAATAAAATATTTGCCATATGCAATTCATATATATGCACATTTATTCTTTTGTTACATCTTATTGATATTCATACTGGCATTAAATGCCATAGTTTAATGGGTACATTCATTTATCACTGAGATAAATTCAACACACACGCGCGCACACTATTAGGCTTTTATTTGAGCACGTAATATGAAACTGTGTGGTGGCTGCTTTGTCCAACTAAAGTTTCTTTCACAGGGTTTTGCCTGCTTTATTTTTACTAAACACCAGATGGCGCTGTTTTCGACACTCTCGAAGCTTTGAATCTTTTCCCGAAACAATGAGGGAAAAACCTCAGTGCTTCATGAGGCTTCATTTGCCCAACACTACTACAACGACTAACAGAACTCAAGTGAAACACAAGCACTATATATACCCAGGGAAGACTAGCTTAACAAGATAACAATGGGGTGCGGTAAATGGAAACACCTGGGGAACCTAATCAACATGAAAAACTACAAAAACTACAAAGCATGACATAAGACAGGAAATAACTAAAGTGTCCACAAACGGAATACATGATAAGAGTATGGATGCGCATGAATTAATAAAAACTATTTGCTCACAATTTTGAAGAAAATGAGAGTATGGATTCGTACTAATTAATAAAGATCTTGCTCAAAATTATGAAGAAAATGAGAGTATGGATGCACATTAATTAATAAAGATCTATTTGCTCTATTTGCAGTATATATCATGGCCTTATGCCCGCTTTAAAGCATTCTCTGTGACGGCCGAGAAACCGCGCCATGAATGGGCTGAGGGCAGAATCCATCTGTGTGCATTGTCCTTTTTGCCAAGTTTAAAAAAGGCTGATACAGTAAAAATTGCTCAAAATATGGCTTTCGATAGGGCAGTGCATCATATTTTAAGGCCTTATGTCCATTTTAACTCTGTGAAATCATGCCGCAAAATGGGCTCAGTGTGCATTGTCATAGGCCTATGCCATGTTTAACCCTTTCAAGCGTGAGTTTAAAATATTCTAACTGACCCCCCGGAGTGAGTTTTTTGAAGGCGACCGTTATTTTAGAACATTTGCTCTTATTGTTTCCATGGCGATGTGTCATGTGTGTCACGTGCGCTGAACGCAGCCACAATAACACTGTATCACAGATGGATCGCTATTATTTTGTTTTTCCTTTTTTATTTAAAATATTCACAAACTTGCTTACCATGTCATCAACTATATGATATTCCGATTCTCAAATTTGTGTAAGTGACTGTGTTTTGTCGTTTTAAAACCTTTATAAATTATCTTTATCTTGATCAATAATGCGAGATGGGCGCCGCCATCTTAGTTTGCGCTACAGTTCACAGAGTCCTGTCAGTCGGATTTACAGCATGTGAATTCATCAGTTTCTCCCGAAATATATGCAAGTAAGTGGCTGGTGAACTGGAAGAATAATACGGTAAACTTTATAGTTACTTAGGCCCATTATGTGTGTCTGATATGAATGTCAGCAAATTATATTTGAATGGATTGTTATTGCTGCTCTCACTGATGTCTGACATCAGTGTGTTTTTTATAAACTCTAAATGTATTGTTTTACTGGTGCTTATGTGTATTTAAATGTCTGAAAACTTAAAAAAAACATTATGTGGCTGAAAACACTGCATAGCTGTGATATATGACAAGAGCTGCGCGCGTCTGTCTCACAGCCAAAGCGCGAAAACACAGTTTGAATCTGGCAGTTATGTGACGTCGCTGAACGTTCGAAATCCCATATGTGGAACCGTACCGCTCAAAGGGTTAATGGTTCATGAAAAAACATTGGTACAGTAAAAAATTATAAAAATTTGGATTTCGTTAGGGCAGTAGGCTATATTATATTGTCCCATGCAAACAGGAAATTGTAACATGTGATATGTTTCTCATGCTCCTCAGAGGCTGTGTTGATCACTTTTAATTAATCCACCAAAAGGGCCTTTCTAGAGACAGATACCAGTGTCCTGTGCTATAAAAAGGTCAAGCAGTGGTTAACACCTTGAATCTGACAAAAGATAGATGAACATAAAGCCACAATGCTGGCCACATAGTCACCAAGACTTCAGGAAAGGCCCAGGATACATACAAGGCCAAAGATAAAGAGGTCAAGAGAAGTGCCCGAAATTACGGCCTTTGTAGAAGAGCTAGCAGGAGATGCTGAGGGTGCTGCTGTAAGAGGTAAGATGAGTGTACAAAATCACCAAAGCAACTTACTGGTAAAATGATAAACCAGTCCATGACTGTTAAAGACAAGAATGGTAACAACCTCACTACCGACCAAGAAAAAGCTGCGAGATGGGTACAATACTTCCATTAAGTACTTCCAGCTGACAAACCCAGAGGCATCAGGTGGACCCCCTTTACATAGCTTAAAGATGTCATGAACTGATTTTCTTTTTTAATTTTATAATGTTCTCTAAGGTTCACTTATAATGTTATCAATTTAGGATAGGCTTTTTCAATCCTGGGCTTTTTTTTTCAATTTTCAATCCTGTTTTTGACCCTCTCGTTCAAACACTCGAAACACCCACTGCTCTGATTGGGTAACGGTTTTACATATTAAAAAAAATGTGTTCCCACCATTACACGTGTGGAATTGTTTTGGAAATTTCCGATGTTGAAAGATATCTCTTACGTATAGTTGAAACATTTGCCAACGATGTGAAACATTTATGTGTTTTACATATGCTTCATAAGTCTTGGTTGTGGCAAATAAAGTTTAAGTACATGGAGTTTCCACAGTTGTAATTGACAAAGTATGGCAGGCCAATTTTACATTCAGCCTCTACTCTTGTTGGTCTTGGGTGAGCTTTGCAGGTCACTGCCCCACTATGGGATTTTCTTATTTTGCAGTGACTGCGGCTCGCTGCTCTAGGCTGGCGGGGCTTTTATTTTGTACTTTTTATTTCTTTTCTTTGGGGCTAGGGCCCTGGAGCTCTATGGAAGGCTGTCTTTTCACATCCTTGCTATTTGCTTCCTCTCTTTCAGAGTGTGTTTAAGTTTCTAGCGAGTATTTTCTTAGAACGGATTTATAGTATGACAAGCTATTTTATCATCTAGCTGCCTTTTACTTCTGAACCTTCCTATACAGGTTGAGTTTTCAGTTTTGTTCTTTTTGTGTAGGCCTTCTGGCCTGTTTCAGCCCCTTCCTTTAGGTTGCAGCGACGCGGTTCTATTTGAACCTCCGCTCCCTTGAGCTCCAGTTCCTAACATGACCTGTTGGGTGGTGGTTTTTCGCTCAGGCCAGCTTGGTGTTGTCTTAAGCGTTGGCCTTTTTCTTAGGCCGCCTTGACATTCCTGAGTGTGTTGGCCCTCTTTATTATGATTTTTTATGATTTGCATGATTGGCTAACAATGCGAGTAGTAGGCCCTGCGGCCTCCTCTTCTATATTTCTCTGCTCCATTGCTAATGTATTTTAGCAATGTCCGAGTATGTGGTTCCCTGGTGTTTAGCATTAGCTCAGTGACAAGCAGTGAGCTTTTGTTATTTAGCCTCCCTGTGGTCGCTGTATGCGTTGCAGACTTCCTCTCGTTTTAGAGAGTGCGCTTTTTGGCTGAAGCCTCCGCTCTCTAAGCTTGGTAGTCTCATTGCGAGTGGCCCCTTGATTGTTTCAAGAGTTTGTTTAAATGGTCGGCTTCCTTTGGTTCTTTCCTGTGGAGGCTATTTATATGGAGCCAGCTCCTTTGAGTCTCTTAGGATCCTCTGGATCTCTCTTTCTATTTCAAGCTCTATGCCCCATGCATGCTTTACACCTACACTGCTCGGGTCGAATGCGGTCTTTCTCTCTCACTGGTTCTGAAATTCGCTCCCCTAGAGCTTTAGCATTGGCAACTCGGGCCCATGGCCGTGTTTCTGGGAGTAGTAGGCCCTGCTTGAGGCCTCCTTGCCATTCTGGTAGCGTTATGTTGTGCTCCCCTCATTGAAGGGTTGTTGGGCGATATGCTGAGCACACAGCTCGTGTTTGCCATGTAAACGAGTGTTCCAAGCCGGCAATTCTATTCTCACGTCTAAGTAGTTGGCTTCTCGGAGCCCCATTGGGTGTGTTATGTATATGTTGTAGGTTTCTCTTCCTGTTACCTCCATCTCTGAGCTGTTCAGATTCCCTAGGGTTTTTCTGGGAATCCTCACCAATTCTGGTGCTGTTTCACAGCTCTTTATTGCTAGGCTTGGTTTTTGCTCATTCCGGTTGAGCTTAGTTCTCCCCTTAACCTTAGGTCGTTAGAATTGGCTCCCGAAGACCGATCGGAAGGTAGAAGGAATCCCTGAAGGATCGGTTGTTAGGCTGTTGATACTCTCTTGCTGTTTGAGTTTGGTTTATATGCTAGGAGTACTCTCTGTCTCCTACTATACTCCAGTTTCTGTTCCTCCCCTGGCTTAGCTAGAGTACCCGGCCTCCAGAGTGTTCACTCTGTAGATCCTAGGTTGAGTAGACTGCTCCACTCTTTCAGGGTTCCTGGCTATTTGCTGAGCTCTACTCCCTGGGATGCCCATCTCTGGTCCAGTGAGTTGTTACTGCCTTTTTTTTTTTTTTTTTTTTTTTTTTTTTTTGCAGTTCTTCTCACAAGGTTTGCAGAGATTCTGTTCTTTCAGACAGGTTGTTGGCCCGACTAGCCCTTCTCTGGGCCGGTTCGGCCTCCCTGGTGGCCTTCAGGGTTGACCTTTTGTCCCCCTAGTAGTGACGGGCCAGAGTCCTTACGGTACTCTGGCCATTCTCCCTTAAAGGGACCCCTTCTTTGAAGTTATTGGTTCCAAGCCTTTGAGCTGCCTTGGTAGGCTTTCACTCTGTGGAGGCCTCTTTGAGGCTTTTTAGCTTGGGCGGTGGCCGTAGGGAGTTATGTCACTGACAGCCTGTGACCAGGGGTTGAGTGCTTGGCTCTCCTCTTAGCCATTTTTGCATGCACTCCCCTCAGCATGGCGGCGTGGGTATTCCGTTCCCAATATGCATTCTAGGACGCAGTGCGAGTTCCCTTTCGAAAGGGAACGTCTCAGGTTACGTATGTAACCATGGTTCCCTGAGAAGAGGGAACGAGACACTGCGTCTCCCTGCCATGCTTCTGGGCTGCCTGCTACAGTCACTTCAGACGAATAGTGGATGTCATGTTTCCTAGGCGCCCTTTATATACTGTCTGGTCGCACTAGTATGACGTCATAGGCTGTTGCCGGCCAATAGGATTGGTGTGATTCCACTTTCACTTCGGAGACCTGTCACGTGAGGGCGTTTCCCCATATGCGTTCTAGGACGCAGTGTCTCATTCCCTGTTCTCAGGGAACCATGGTTACATATGTAACCTGAGATGTTTTTCCAAAAACTTGCCACTTTAAAATATCTTGTAATCCTTAGAGGCATCTCTATGGTTTTGTTGCTGAAGTAATCTTATTTATTTGTATTTATTTATTTAAAAAAAGGGACAGTGTACATTAATCAACTTTCATGAATTTAAATGTATCCAAATTAGCCCTGTTTTTGCATTTCTCTCGTATTTACTAATTCATGTCATGTGGGAATCAGTCGGCGGGGATAAAAAGACGATGATGTAGAAGTAGGCTTTGATCTTCTTCTGCAGAGATGTAATAATGTGAAGAAAAAACCCAAAATGAGTCGTTTTCTGAGCTTAGTTTCAATAAAGCTGTTTTTGGACTAACAAGGAAGTTTGAGTTCTGAAACTTACAATATATTTTTATAGTACAGTGACGTCAAAAGGTCAAGGCACATTCGATTTCTCAGTTTGTGAGCACTTTAAAGACCTTGACTTTGACAATGACCTTGCTGTATTCTCTACAAAATTTAAACAAAGAAAAGACAGACAGGCTGAATAGCAGGTGGGCCTGAACATCAACCCTTCCAAGACCAAAGATATGTACATTCATTCCATCTAAAGCACCAATAACTGTCAATAATGAACCACTGTCAAAAAAGTCAGTTTTACATACCTATGAAGCCTCATCAGCAAGGATAACAACACAAAGAGACATATAAGCTAGGAAAAGCTAGAGGTGCATAATTTCCTCATTTGTCTCAGAATTGGAGTTGAAATTGTAGCCTGGTGCAGCTCTGCCCCCTGCTGGAGGTGAAACAGAGAGACATGCTGATATAATACAGCTACACCTTTACCCAGCGAATGAAATGGTTTGCAGTTTTGCCTGCATTCAAACAATATAATGCAGGCACTGTATATAAAGGTTAAGTATAAAGGTTTTTTTTTTTTTTTTCAGCACTCTGGAACAGAAAACTCCTTTCATACATAGAAATATGCTTTATGTTTTACTCTGTTCACCTACACTGTCACTCAATAGGCAAAAACACATACTGTGTCCTACAGAGGGCACTAAAGAAAAAAAAAAATCTGCTTTGAAACCTCACAGAATCAATCAAATTTTAAAAAATAAATACAAAATTATACACTGAAGGTTTGTCTTTTCATAAAATGTGCTGAATTGTGATGTTTGATACATTTAAAGACCAAGAAAAAAAGGGTAATGCTGTAGATTATACAGCTCGCTGTCATGGTAGGCTGCAGCAGAGATGAAAAAGGATCTAAGTGCAGCAGTCTTTATTTAAAATCAAGCTCAAATTCTTCACATAACATGCAATAGCTGGAACAGGAACAGAACAAACAACTTAAAGGATTAGTTCACTTTCAAATAAAATTTTCCTGATAATTTACTCACCCCCATATCATCCAAGATGTCCATGTCCTTTTTTTTTTTTGATGAAAACATTCCAGGATTATTCTCCTTATAGTGGACTTCAATGGCCTCCAAACGGTTGAAGGTCAAAATTACAGTTTCAGTGCAGCTTCAAAAGGCTTTAAACGATACCAGACGAGGAATAAGGGTCTTATCTACGCCTTCCCTATTATACTTACGGAAAAGTTGAATAGGGAAGGTATAGGACATACAGCGTAAGCTTTTTGAAGAATATGAAAGTGCGGTTTTGGCTGAACCACTTGGAAGGCGATCATTTGTTTATATAAAGCATATATATTTACATTTTTTTCGAAAATGACCGATCGTTTCGCTAGATAAGACCCTTATTCCTCGTCTGTTATCGTTTAAAGCCCTTTGAAGCTGCACTGAAACTGTAATTTTAACCTTCAACCATTTGGAGTCCATTGAAGTCCACTATAAGGAGAATAATCCTGGAATGTTTTCATCAAAAACCTTAATTTCTTTTTGACTGAAGAAAGAAAGACATGCACATCTTGGATGACATGGGGGTGAGTAAATGATCAGGAAAATTTTATTTGAAAGTGAACTAATCATTTAACACGACGTAGAACTGACAATGAACTGAAAGAAACACAGGGCTTAAATACACAGCAAATAGAAGAACTAATGAGAATAATTAACAAGACGCACTTGAACTGAAACTCAAAATCATTCTTTAAAGAACAGTAATAATAAATAAACAGTAAATAAACAGTATCTGCAAAGTTACAGCGCTGAAAGTTCAATGCAAACTGAGATATTGTCTTTTAAAGTTATGGCAGTTTAATGCCTACAATTACGACCGGTTTGGACTACAACAAGCTTCTTCCCGGGTTGGTGACATCATAAACCCTGCAATTAACATAAACACTGCCCCCCGGGAACACGCAACAAAGTGGGCGAGGCCATGTCGCGTGCATACAAGTCTTCTTCCTAGGGACACTGGACTTCGGGAACAATGTTTAAAATTTTTGTTTAATTCTGTTCCTGACAATTATAAAGCTAATTTAGCTGTCTGTGCTGCACATTTTACGGAAGACAGCTTCCAGAATCTACACGAGTTCAATGCTGGATTTGCACAAAGGCTATTACTGAAAGATGAAGCAGTTCCCACTTTAAAAGCAGAAGCCGCTGTTGTTTATGGGCAACATTATATTTTTTTATAAAGTTATATAGTTTCTGGGACGTAAACAAAGACCAACGCAGTTTGGCTTTGCTAGCCAGTTAGCTAAATTCTATTTCAATCGGCTGGTAGTTCTTTATCACTGTCCCAGTAGCTCATGAAAATAACAGAAACATGAGTACAAAAAGACATTACATTTCTCCAGTGTCTGTACTGTATTTTTGTATCTATTTTTATGTTATTTCCGGGAGCTACTGGGACAGTGATAAAGGTAAAAAGCCCACATCATGCCTGAGTCTGTAAACTGCCAATATTGAATTGGGGGTGAGGGGTTATATGAATGTATCTCTGAAGGGAACTTACTGTCTTCAAAAAACTTTCGATGGCAATGGCATTTTATTTTCCTCTTACCTCCAAATAAGGTAGCTATAAGTGCAGTGCTGCTTTGTTTACAGTGGTAACCAAGGAAACATTGTATCACTGCTCTTCCATAAGCGCCACCTGCTGTCAGAGAGTGAATCTGCGTCTCATTCAGCCTGTCTGCTGTTTTTGTTTCATGCTTTTTTTGTTTTTCACAAAGATAAAGTCAGACCGTTCTGTTTTTGCTTTAAATCTTGAAATGAAATCTAATTCAAATAAAAAACTGCTCATGCAACGTATGTAGCATCTTTGTTTGGATTAAAATTCAGTGGTTACCTCTAATTTGAAATGGCTAGATATTAAATAATAATAATAATAAATATCTGCAACCAGTATTGAAATCGCCCAATTTGTTTGTAAAAATAAATAAATTAGATTCTGAATTGGCCATGAAAAAATACTAAATACAATCTGGGGTGTCTTTTTCTATCAATTCTTCAATAGGTAGGTCTTGTCTTTCATAAAGGTCGAGGTCAGGGATCTTGGGCTTAAAAAGTTTGGTGACCACTGGTGTACACTATTGTTTCATTACGGCTTTTATGTTGTGTTTACCCACATGCTTGTTCATGCTATAAATTAAACAATACCTTTACAAAAATGCTACTACTCAGTCATGTATTCAGCTACAGTAAAGCTTTAATCAGAACACTATGGGGCAGCAGTAACATTTACAAGTGACAGCATATCTAAACACTTTGACACAAATACAAACAAAAATACTTAACATTCATAAACATCCTTTAAAAGCCGTGCTTTCAGAGGTTTTGCTTGACCCTCTTCATCATTACTGCTATCTGGGTCTGATTCAGGCTTAAATTGATATGGCAATATTGATGCCATTATTTACATTTCCACTGAAGCAAAGACTGGACTTTGGCCGAAGAACATGTGACGTTTGCCCGTAATGGTAAGGGGCGTGGCGTTTCCGGACAACGTGAATCGTGACAGCGTATTCCGGACAGCGAATCACAATACACAGGGCCAGCTAACCAATCTCAGTCCATTGCGTATTTCTGAGGGAGGGGCTTCATAGAACCAGAAACTCAATGGAGCGTTTTTAGGAGAAGAGAAACAGCGGTGTAGAATAAAGGTAAATTATATGAAAAATACTGCGTTTTTTTTTAAACAAAGCATTAAGACATGTTAAACTGCGCCCCATAAACACAAAAAAACAGTGAACCACCTCTTTAACTATGGTGACTAACAGGCAGGGAAACTGGAGTACACACTGACAGCAAAACACTAGACCAGAAATACAAACATAATTGAAAACAAACTTAAAATGTGACACTCGCAAAGTACTGTGTAAGTAAAACGAATTTACAGTGTAACTTTCGGTAATACGGGAACATTAGGAAAATAAAGGCGTAACAACCAGGAAAATTAACAAATTATTTGGTCCCACTTTATATTAAACGGCCTTAACTACTATGTACTTACATCAAAAAATAAGTGCAATGTACTTATTGGGTTCATATTGAATTGCAAAACACTTTTACTGCTACTGAGGTGGGATACAGGTAAGGTTAGGGAAAGCTTTGGAGGTATGGGTAGGTTTAAGGGTAGGGGTAAGGTGTAAGGGATGGGTCAACAGTGTAATTATAAATGTAATTACAGAAATTAATTACAGATGTAATTACATGCAGATGTTTTTAAAATATAAGTACAATGAAAAAACATGTATGTACACAATAACTGCATTGTATCAAATTAATAATTTAAACGTAAGTACATATTAGTTAAGGCCACTTAATATAAAGTGGGACCAATTATTTATACTGTAAGTATTTAAGAACTAAGGCCCACTTATTCTACTATTATGATAGGCAACAATCTTATGTTTGGGAGCAATTTAGTGAGAACATACACTGCAAACCTTTTTGTAATAATTGTGGGAAAGCATCTCCAAATCACGGATCTGATGGCGAACAAATATGGACAGTGATTCCGGTAAGAGAATCAGGCATGGGAGAAGTATATCCTCTTCAAACTTCTCTTTAATAGCACTTGTCAGGCAGTCAGTGATATCCCTTTACTATATCATAATTGTGTGGAGTTATGGAAAGTTATGTTGTGATCTGTAAAACAATAATAGAATATAATATGAATACAATGTATCTGTAAATGTTCATTACAAAATATCTCACAAAGTATTAATAACTGATTAAAACAGTCATCACAAATGAATACTCAACTGTAAGATGACACAGCATATAATACCAACAGCACGTGTTAACTCAACGTGATCATACTAACGCGGCTAACAGGATTAGCCTCTATCTGCGATCGCGCTGCAATCGTCATTTGCATATCTCAAACATTCTCTTTCTTGGACTTTGGCTGTCTGAATCCTTCCATCTGCCCCCGCATAGGTCTCTGCCACAGTACCGACAGGCCACAGAGCTCGCGGGAGTTGATGATCAATTAGGAGTACCACTTGTCCCACTGCCAACTCTTTACCATCCATTCTACATTTCTGTCTGCCCTGTAGTTATGGTAAGTAGCTGCAGATGAAAGCGGTCCAGAACTGATCAGCCAATACCTGGCTATGTCAACACCTGCATTTCCTCAAGAGCTCATTTGAGTCATATAGGGCTTGTGGCAATGAAGCATCACAGCGTCCCATGAGTAACATGTTCAAAGTCACGGGATCCAGGTCTGCAATGTCCGATGAGACATAGCTAAGTGGCTTGGAGTTGAGTATGCCCTCAGCTTCCACTAGTAATGTCTGCAGGACAGATTCAGGCATAGATTGTTCCTATATAATGAATCACAAGGCAGCTTTAACTGATTTTACCTCTCGCTCCCATGTTCCGCTGAAGTGAGGGGCACTCGGTGGGTTATAGAGAAACTGGATCTGCTGTTTAGCCAGCTGTGCCTGAAGTTCAGGAGCCATTCGACTAAAGGTGTCTTTTAACTTGTGATCGCCTCCAGTGAAGTTTGTGCCATTGTAACATAATATCTTAAAAGGCTTCCCTCTACGGGCTATAAAGTGCCATAAAGAAAGGAGGTAGGCATCACTTTTTTCAGGTGTCAAGGAAATTGAGATGTAAACATCTGGTTTTTAAGCACTTGTAAAAAATGCTTATCTCTTTTCTCTGCCTATCTTTACATGAAAAGGCCCGACATGCATAGCCTACAGGGTGGGAGGTCAGCCATCTGTGGGTTCTGTGGCTTGGCATGCCAAAACTGGCAATCCTGAGAGGAATGCTGGTGTTTGCGCACAGCTTCACAGCCTCTAAGCACCCAGAATTGATGCCGTAGCTCTGCTAGAACTCGCTCTGCACCAGGATAATGGAGCTGTTGATCTATGTCTTGAATGATTAGCTTTGTGACATGATGTTGAGGGTCTAGGACAATCGGGTGGATCTGATAAGACCACTATCTTTGTCATACTCTAGGGCGAGAGAACTCAGGCTCTGTTAGAATGGACTGTCCAGCTTTCAAAGCTCTGAATTTGTCTGGGAATTAATCAAGCTGTGCCTGTGCTAAGAGGAGCTTCTCTACCTGTATATAATTTGAGGCTTCACAAGTGGCGTCAGTGTTGTCCGCCCCATCACAGGACTCGACAGTAGCTTGAACTAGCTCCTTCGAGATTCTGAATTGACTGAGGTCTGAAGGTACTGGACTAGGAACAATAGTGACTGCTCCAACAAAGGATGCTCTTTTCATCTCACTCAGGTCAGGCTCAATCTCTGTGCTGGGTGTCAATGGCCACGTCATGTGGTTCAGTCAGGAAGGATGGCCCAGATCTCCATTGGTGGGGGCCTGCTAACTCTGTTAATGTGATACCTTGGGTGATATGGTCAGCTAGGTTACGAGCGGAGTCAATATACCTCCACCTGGTAAAATCTGTCAAAGTCTGAATCTACTCGGGACCCCACAAACCTTGTATTGACATGACTCCGATGTTAACCAAAGCAACACCGTAGTGCAATCAGTCCAATATGAGACTTATTTCATGGGAAGGGTCAGTTCAGCCTGTATTACTTTGGCCATCTGGGCTCCAGAAACACAGCTCACAGCTCTATGCATTGCATGGATAGGCATTTACGATAAGCCACACTTGATGGAGCTAGGACAGAGGCGTTGTGGACTCTCTCAATCCTGTCTGTGATCCGAAGGTAGGCCACGGAACCATATACCTCTCTGGGGCATCACAAAAGACATGTAACTCCCTAATGGTGGAATGAGTATCAGACTTGCTTGAAGCATAAGGTCGAGGGAATTATAGTTTGGTGATACTGGAAAGCTCTGCAACCCACGTGGACCATCTCTCACGCAGATGTATGGGTTTGATAGGGTAATCTCAGCTGAGTTTGTGTTTCCTCATGGTGAGTGTCATCGAGGCAATTCCACTGTAGGCCTACAGTAGGATCTTGCATGTCAGTGCTACTCTGAGACAACCAGCACTCGCTACTAGCTGATCTGGCTTACAATGGGATGTGTCTGAGGACTGAAGGTATATTGCACGCCCATTGTCTGATCTCGAAGCCTCCCTTTAGCAAAGACTGACGCAATCCATCTATTATGGCTTTGGCCTCACCTTGGTGAGGAGTACTGTAAAGGCAATTGTCTACATAGAATGAGTTCTCCACAATGTCAGCTAAGCCAACCATGGTGTCTTTGTGTTCCTGGGCATGATACTGGAGGGCATAAATGGCGCAGCACGGGCTGCAGGTCATAACAAAGGGAAGTACCTGCCACTTGTAGATGTCTGGGTCAGCTTCCCTATCCATGTTCCTCCAGATGAATCACAACAAAGACTTGTAACAAGTATACTTGGTTGAACATGCCTTTGATGTCCCCACTCACTGCAACTGCATGTTGTCTAAACCTCAGTATGATGCCTAGCAAAGATGGCCCCAGTGTTGGCCCCGGAAGGAGTTGTTCATTCAAGCTTTAACCATGGTACTGGAAGGAACAGTTGAAGATTATTCGGTCTTTCCCATTATGATGCACCATGTGGTGTGAAATGAACCACGACTCGGTGTACTTGTCTGCCTCCTCTGGTGTTATCTTGACAATGTATCCTGCAGATTCAAGCTTTTGAATTTCAGAGCAGTAGGTTTGAGCTTTCTTAGGATTCTTGGACAGCTTTTTCTCAACGTTTTTGGTATATATGGCAACATGGGCCACCCTCTATGCACTGGCTGAATAGGAGTCAGGAGGTGTGGCATGAATATTTGAATGAATCAGCATATAAATGATAATTAAAACCATGATGGTATAAGATTTGACGCAATGGTAATATGTAAAGAACAAACAGGTGTGGGCAGAGAACAGATCCCTGGGGGACACCTTGCTTCAAATGGGCAGTAAGTGATCAAAAGTCCTGCACTGAATTTTAGAACTGTCTGTCGGAGAGATACCAAGAAAGAGAAACCAGGAAAGAGCAGAACCAGAAATACCCACATCTGAAAGGCGAGAAATGAGTAGATCATGGGAAACGGTATCAAAGGCGGAGTTAAGGTCAAGTAGCAAAAGTATGGAGAGGGAACCAGAATCAGCAGAGAGTACCTTTACAAGTGCAGTTTCAGTAGGATGCAATGGTCAAAAGATTGAAGAAGATCGAAAAGATTGTGTTCAACTAGAAAAGACTGAAGCTGAGAGGCAACGGTGCTTTCCAGTAATTTGACAATGAATGGTAAATTTGAAATCGGATGATAATTAGATAAAACTGAGGGATCAAGGTTGGGTTTTTTGAGAACTGGGGTAACTGCAGCAGTTTTAAGTGGCATAGGGAATGGTGCAGAAGTAAGAGACGCATTGATGAAATGAGAAATAGGTGCAGAAATAACAGAGTGGCACAATTTTAAGAGAGGAGTAGAAGCAGGGTCAAGATGACAGGACAATAAATTAGCTTTCAAAATTAACTCAGAGACGAAGGATGGATTAGTCAATGAAAAGCAAGAGAGAGACTGACCAGAGAGATTGGGCGCAAAATTGAGCTTCGTAGCCTCATTAGGGAAACATTGGTGGACGGTATCTGTCTTATCCAGTAAATACTTCATGAAGGAACAGCAAAGATCATCTGAAGCTAATGCATTGTGAGTTTGGTGAGCTTACTTATCGTATTAAATAATGCTTTTGGCCTATTACTTGATTTGTTGATTGTAGCAGAGACAAAACTAGATCAAGCCAAATTCAGAGCAGATTTGTATTTTTTGAGATGTTCAAGGAAAGCAAAGTAATGAACAGTAAGGCCGGTTTTCTTGTAAAGACGCTCAAGCCGTCTACCGGTAGCCTTTAGGACACAAAGCTCCCTGGTACACTTTGTGTCACAAAGTGTGAGTAGAAGGGTCAGATCTGGCCTTAATAGGAGCATGATCCTGCAAGATCTCAGAAATTGTAGAATGATATATTGATAATATCAGTGATGGAAAAGAGATAGCACAAACATCAGAGACAACAATGGAAGTACAGAATGATGTAATATCAACAGTATTAAGATTACAATAGTCTTCGAACATTTAGTATGCACAGGCAAGCAAAGGCTAAAGTCAAAAAGTTTATGATCAGCAATGCCAGTGTGTCAGAAGAAGAAATGGAAGAAATATCAACCCCATCTCTCTATCTTCTAAAAAGACAAAGAAAAAAAGTTTAAGTCACTTTGTGGTGGACTGGCTCCCTGTAAGCATGGTATTCACATTGTAAAACTATTCCTAAATGTCTATAATTTAAGTAATTTAAGTAATTAATTTAACTGTAAAACTCATAAAACAGGTGAATAGTATTATATCAACTAATATTCTCATTATTAAATCAACAAAACAGAGGACTCTTGTAACGGGGAGTCAGACTTGATAGGATCCATGTGCAAGTTTATTAAACAAATCGTAGTCAAACAGGCAGGGGTCAAACACCAGCAATAACAATGTCCAAGACAGAGCAGAATCGTAAACAGGGACAGGCAAAGGGTCAGGGCAGGCGGCAGACAAGGCAGGGTAATCCAGATATCCAGGCAGAGAATCAACAGGGTAAGCAGCAAACAATCACAAAGAGAATAAACAGTCCAAGGTCAAACACAAGAATACAGATCACAGGAAAAACCACTCAGTAGTGTCAGCCAGGGCAAAACAAGACTTCGCAATGGGTGAGAGTGTGAGTGTGCTTTTATAGTCCAGGAGATGGGAATCAGGTGTGTGGGTAATTAGGACCAGGAACGGGGTTATGGGAAATGAAGTCCGTGATGAAAGTAGTACTCAGGTGAGGGAGCCCTCTGGTGGTGAGCGGAGGGAGCCACAGAGGCCACATTTGTGACAACTCTACTCACTCCTGTTACTTTTACTCACTCCTGTTATTTTTCATATGATTAACAGGACTGAAAGAAGCATGATTAACTTTTTAAGCAAAAAAACTATCATATATATGACATATGGCCACATAGCACACATGCTAATAGCATGAGGACACTGAGCAAATTCCAGTGACTTAAGATAGTATTTTTAAAATCGGTCTGTCAGAAACCGCTGCGTATTTTCCGTTCCTGGACGGACTTTCTGACAATGATAGTGTACCAATACACATAGGCTTTTTAAAAATTACGGGGTACATATCAGTGCATTTATACAGTTTTGTTTTTAAAAAACAAAATTGCAGCTGTTAGTTTGTGCTTCCATGTTTTAAGTCAAGTTAAACTAAAACTATTGCAACTTTTTTTTGGAAGTATTGGGGAAATATACATTGTTTTATGAAGTGACAGTAAGTGTGACATCTGCAGCCTGTAAATTAAATTGGTGCTTGTTACCCTTTTGTTCTATGTAGTTACAGGGTAAGTACAATAAAAAATACATACACAATCTGATATCACTGACTCTGAAACCTTTATTTGAAAAACAACTGAATTTAAAACAGATTTACAACAGTTCTTATTGGTTTAAAACTATTTTTTTAAATCAACATTTCATTTTAAATGCTTAAGTCTTGACAGAAAGTAACATGTTTTGTCTCCCTTCTATTTCTCTTGGTTGTGTGAGTCTGAATCCTGCGATATCTGCCTTTGATCTCGAAGGTGTGTGATCCACTACGAGAACAGAGAACTGTTCGTCTTGGCTTCTCTTTTTACGTCAAACATGAACTCACTCTCATGCACGCACTGGTGACAGTTGGTTAGAAGTGAAAAGATAAGTAAATTAAGAGAACATTTCTGGGTGTACTGTATTTTCTTGTAATACATAATACAGAATAGCAAGAGACATGAGATTCCTTCTTGAGATTCATCAGTAGAAAGAATGAAAAAGGAGAAGAGGAACAAGAGGAGGAAGAAGCCAAGCAAGAGAAACAAAAAAGGGACAAAACGTGCTACTTTCTGTCAGGACTTTAGTATTTAAAATAAAACGTTTATTTTAAAAATGTTTTAAATGAAAAAGGTCCAGAAGCGCCGTTGTGTCCTGTGGGCCAAGTCTCATTTAAAATGGACTGTTTCAAAGTGGAAAAGTTTTCTATGGTCAGACAAGTCCAAATTTGACGTTCTTGTTGGAAATCACGGACTCTGTGTCCTCCGGGCTAAAGAGGAGGAAGACCTTCCGGTGCGTTATCAGTGTTCAGTTCAAAAGCCAGCATCTCTGATGATATGGAGGTGCATAAGTGCATTCGGTATGGGCAGCTTGCATGTTTTGGAAGGCACTATGAATGCTGAAAGGTATATAAACGTTTTAGAGCAACATATGCTCCTCTCCAGACGATGTCTATTTCAGGGAAGGCCTTGTGTATTTCAGCAGGACAATGCAAAACCACATACTGCAGCTATTACAACAGCATGGCTTTGTCATAGAAGAGTCTGGGTGCTGAATTGGCCTGCCTGCAGTCCAGATCTTTCACCTATAGAGAAAAATACGTCAAAGACTATCACAAACTCTTCAGCAGCTGGAAACCTATATCAGGCAAGAATGGGACCAAATTTCAACACCAAAACTCCAGAAACTCATAATGCCCAGACGTCTTCACACTGATTTGAAAAGAAGAGGAGATGCTACACCATGGTAAACATGCCCCCGTCCAAACTATTTTGAATTGTAAAATTTCTCAGTTTAAACATTTGTTATGTTATCTATGTTCTATTGTGAATAAAATATTGGCTCATGTGATTTGAAAGTCTTTTAGTTTTCATTTTATTCAAATTTAAAAAACGTCCCAACATTTCCAGAATTCGGGTTGTAAATCATACTTATCTGACCGTTATCAGTTTGTAGCAGTAAATGAAGAGATGTCATATCGATCAGAAGTTCAGTGTGGAGTACCGCATGGCTCAGTACTAGGATCGTTGCTTTTCACTCTGTACATGCTACTGTTACACTAGGAGTGTAACGAATCACTCGTTTTCTCGATGCATCGATTACAAATCCTGCATATGCATATGCATCGATCTTGAAACATGTTTTTTGAATCGTGAATCGTTAATTTCGGTCGATAATCGATGTAAAATGCCAAGAATCTGATTAATCGCGATTCTATAGTGATTCAGTGCTTTAAAATATATAAACATTAAATTAGCCTACTACATTACTACACTACGAATTGATGGGAGACGTTGTGCGCATCACTCGAGCCCTCACAGCTCTCCTTCACAGACACGCGCTGCACTCTTTACCGCCTTTCACTGGAATGCGCTTGCACTCCGTCAGTAGCTCTCATCGACAGTTTTGAGCAGCCCACGTTTGAGCTCTCCTCAGGACAGCCACTGCTATGATAAGCAGATGACAGCTCTCTATTGAGACAGCAATAGTCCTCCAAAGTCACACTGCTCAAGCCATTGATAAAGCTGCCAAGTCATTGTGTGGTCACTACTGTTTAAATAAAACTCTTTCATTGAGTGGAAATGTCACCGTTATTTTATATAAGATAAAATACTGAAGTTTTACGGAAGTAGGTCATACCATTGACATTATCTGAGCAGTTGAAGTAAAACCCCGCTTATTCAAATTTAATGCATTGACGGAGCAAACACATAATGTAAGTGTGTAAATGCAGCATAAGCACAGTTCCAATGAAAGATAAATGAAATTTAACTTAATGTTGTTAAACTGAATGTGCGAAGGAAACTGCTGAAATAACTACAACATTAAAAACACTGAAATAAGAGCGTGCGGTTTATCTATTAATCAGATGCGCATTAAAGTTGTGTTCGTTACTATAGCAACAGTAGAACCCCAGCGTGTTTTCTTTTAGAATCACCATAAGGAAAATGTTCCGTATAAAGAGAACAAAGAGGGATTTTCTTACTATTCTGTGAAGAAAAGGTAGTTTAGTAAGTTGGGTAAGTGCATGATATTCTAGGGTAGTCTCTCCATGTAAGCATTAGTATGTTTAATGTACCTGGAACACAACCTTATTAATTTAATAAGGTTGTGTAGCCTTTTAACACTATCCTGCACTATAGTTAACTATGAACTTGGCCTAACAATACTTTTAAAGCCCTTTTAAAATTTTGGCTTATGTAAATTTCTACAAATGCCAATTTTTAGGCTATTAAAATAAAGTTATGTAGCATCATTAAGAACTAACATGAACTTACATTGACAATGGACAAAAGGTTGTTTTTTGCCCTTACTCTCTGACCTCCTTAAGGCCGCTGTGTAATTCACACCCTGACTAAGACACATGGGGGAAACATTTCAATAACCCTATGAATAAATATAAAAATGCAGAATCGAATCGAATTAATTGAATCGCATCGAATTTTAATGTGAATCGTCTCGAATCGTATCATGCTCTTTGATACCAATCTTTCATTTGAAAGCCACATTTCTAGCATATGTAAAACCACATTCTTCCATCTTAAAAATATATCTAAACTACGACATATGCTCTCAATGACAAATGCGGAACAGTTCATGCGTTCATGACCTCAAGGCTAGATTACTGTAATGCTCTACTGGTTGCCCTGAATGCTTAATAAGCAAATTCCAGCTGGTCCAAAATGCGACAGTTAGAGTTCTTTTTAGATGTATGAATATATTAGTCCGGCTCTGTCAACACTGCATTGGCTCCCTATTATTGTATACATTTTAAAATCTTGCTAATTACTTATAAAGCACCAAATGGTTTAGCTCCCCAGTACTTGAGAGAGCTCTTAAAGGGTTAGTTCACCAAAAAATGAAATTTCTGTCATTAATTACTCACCCTGATGTTGTTCCACACCCGTAAAACCTTTGTTCATCTTCGGATTTAACAAACCTTCGCCCACTATATCATGCATCACAGTCGGCTTGTGATTTGATCTTGGTCAGGATGGCTCTGATTAATTCAAGATCGTTAGTAAATAAGTCTTTTTTATTAAATTACTTTTTTACTTCATGAGGTTTGGACTTTTTATTTGTGACTGAGACTTGGCTTAAAGTTGGGTATCTCAGCCCTTTCACTGAACTTGTACCATCGAATTGTACTTTTTTAAATTCCCCATCTAAAACTCACGGGTGACCGGGCCTTTTCGGTAGTGGAATCTTCTACCCTTGCATGTTAGAGCGGCCCCTACTATATCTAGTTTTAAAACTCGGTTAAGAATTCATTTATTATCTCAGGCTTTTAATTCTACTGGTATTGAGGCATGTTTTTACATTGAATTTCTGTGCTCACTTTGAATTTACCTCTGTATTTTGAAATGAAATGAATGAAATGGAACACAAATTAAGAAATTTTTAATGAAATCTGAGAGGTTTTTTATCTCTCATAGAAAGCAACGTAATTACTGTAATTCAAGGTCCAGAAAAGTAGTAAAAAACATTGTTAAAATAGTCAATGTGACTACAGTGGTTCAATCTTAATGTTATGAAGCGACGAGTCACAGGAATACTTTTTGTGAGCAAAAACCAAACAAAAATTATGACTTTATTCAACAATATCTTCTGTCCCCTGCCTTACTGTCCAGCTTAAACAGGTTCTACATCAGAACGCCGGCTCATTATGGAATGTGCAAAACCATTTTGTGATCCAGACAGCCCATTTCATGGACGATATAAGGGTTACGCTTTAATTGAATGCAAAATAAATAGGACCTATTCAATATAATTCCAACATTACATATTCAATGAAGTAAAACACTTAAAGGGATACAGTAGTTTACTCAAATCAAAATACTTTAATCATCCTCATGTTAGCACATCTATCAATATTCATTAAGTGAATATATGGATTCTTCTATTATGATGGTGATTCGAAAGCTGTCTAAAAAATCATCGAAGTTAACTTAAGATAACTTGCTTCTTCAATACTTGATTCTGATTGGTTATGGCATTTAGCGTCAAATATTTCCTAATATATTTTCACAAGAGACACTACTCAAAAATGACTCTATGGCCATTGACTTACATTACATTGTATTGCATTACTGAAATGCAGTGTACAGTGAATAGATAAATAGATACATATAAAAAAGAGAAAGACTACAATGCATAATTACATATAATTCAAAATTAATAATTATGATAAAAATAAACAACTTATTAAAAATAAACACTACGATATTTCCTTGGTGATTTAATAATTCATGCGTCACAAAGCTACAGTTTACTGAATGGAATTTAAATGATCAATTTAACAATTTCACATAACTACAAAAAGTAAAGAAGTAAAATCTGTCGCACCCTATACAGCTCCTCTAAACACAACAACTTCTAATATGTTTATTTGATATGATTTATGTTTTATGTTTTTGTTTTTTGTATATTGTAAAATTATAAATCAAAAGAACGTGTTTTTACAATTTTTGTACTTAGCCACTAAAATTAAACAAACAAACAAAAAAGTATTTTCATCATTTCATTGAAACAATTTTCTCATTTGTTTTAGGGCAGGAACTTGATAGTGGAGCGCACTGTTTTGTGCAGTGAACCCGGAGCTTCTTTCCAGTGAGTGCGGAGCAGGAAATGTAAAGCGGGGTGATGCGGAGCTGTCGAGTGATTACTGAATGCTTTGAGTCAGGAGAAGAAATTGTTGAACCGTTATCCGTTCTGCTAGTGATCCAGTTTCTCAAAAAAAGAAAAAAAGAAAGAAAAAAGATGGTTTACATACTAGATAGCAGCAAATAGTTAGCAATAGTGTTGATGTTTATCAATAATGAAAATGTTCAAAAGTTGTTAAACAGGCTGTGATAACAAATGCCACAAAAAAAGATGACCCAAATATCTTAACAATTATCTTTTATATCTTTTATAGTTGTAATCTGTGCTCATAAAATATCTGTGTAAGTGACGTACCATCTACTGACAAAAGAAGTTGAGCTTCTCCTCACAGTCTCTGGGTGTCCAGACCCTTGTTTGCTTGCTCAGGGCTCCACAGCGAAGGTTTCTAGCAGGACACTGGGGCTGTCCCGAGTGAGGCCAGGCTGTGAAGTCAAGATCATCTCCATTGACCCAGAGCCACTCTCCTGCTAGAAAGCGCAGACCAGTCCACACATATTCAGTTTGAGCCTGTGTGATTTTCTGTAAAGCAGAATTCATCCTGTTCTCTGAGCTCAGACTCGCCAGATCATTATAATGTGTTCTGCAGTATTCCAGAGCTCCTTCCCAGCTCTCTCTGCTGCACCAGAAGAAACTCTGATATGTTCATACAGAAGAATTTGTGTATAGCATTGCAGTTTTCATCATGCAGTTTCTTAGTATCTCTGTGTAGAAAAGCACAGTTTTCATCAATACCTGGCTGATTCAAACTATCCCAGCTAATTTGTGTTGCATCTACACCTCCGATCCACTTCCAGACTCCTGAATCTTTGTAGAGTCCAATCCAGGCATCAGAAGTTTGACCAACTGCATCCGCTAAAAATCGCTGTTTCTCATTCTCATTGGTGAAGGTGGACAGGCCATTAAAGTAAGTAATGCAGTACCAATGTGCAAAGAGACAGTTCTTATCTTCATTAACAAAGAAATGTTGTTTAAAGAGACCAGAGGAGAGTCCGAAGAGCTCCAGGATTAGGAGCACAGCGAGAATCGTCTTCATCTTCATCCAGTGAAGAGATTTTGTGATTTTTCAATGATCAGTTGAAGGAGAGGACAGAACTGTGCGTGATGACACTGACTCTCTCTTACTTAAACTGACATAAAGCCAATGACAAAAGAGTGTGATGGTGTGACCAATCACAGCACACCTTTACAGACAGAACAAACAAACCAGCTGCATTTGACCAATCAAATAAACCTCATAATATTTCTAAGAAACTGTGGGCAGGTAAAACTGGCATGAAACATTTATGTATGTGCATGTGCTGAACAACATACAAATACATTTTTTTTTTCCCTTTTAGTCTGCTAAATCTCTTCAACAGACACAAAGAAAGTAGAAAATTTCTACACAATAGCATCCAGCTGTAAACCCATACAGTATTTTGCAAAGTATCCTGGTATTTTTCCAATTCTTTTCAAAAGTGTTTGGGAGATTCTCTCTGTCACTCTGTTGAAATACTCAGTTGCGGAAATGCAAACCAGATCTAGTAAAGCATATTTTGAATAGCATCCAAACAAACTGAAAAGCATTTGCCTTTGGGCTGAGCCATAGCTAATGAGGTGAATTGCGTTTGAGTGATTGCAGGATTGATGTAGGATCAATTAATTAAATTTGTTGTACATCGCAATACAAATTAGCAGACAAAAACCCTACTCAGCCTCAAACTGCAATGCACTGTGTTCTGACACTTTTCTATCATGGGCAGCTATAAAGGGATAGTTCACCCAAAAATGAAAATTTGATGTTTATCTGCTTAACCCCAGGGCATCCAAGATGTAGCTGACTTTGTTTCTTCAGTAGAACACAAATGATGATTTTTAACTCCAACCGTTGCAGTCTGTCAGTCGTATAATGCATGTCAATGGGAACACAATCTATAAGAGTCAAAAAAAAACATGCAGACAAATCCAAATTAAACTCTGCGGCTTGTGACGACACACTGATGTCCTAAGACACGAAACGATCGGTTTGTGCGAGAAACCGAACAGTATTTATATCATTTTTTACCTCTAATACACCACTATGTCCAACTGCCTTGAGCGTGCACAGCATCCGGTGCGTGAGGTGTGTACGCGCTCTGGCGTAGTTTAAAGGATTAGTCCACTTTTAAATAAAAATTTCCTGATAATTTACTCACCCCCATGTCATCCAAGATGTTCATGTCTTTCTTTCTTCAGTCGAAAAGAAATACAACTGTATATGCTTTATAAACACAAGTGATCGCCTTGCACGTGCTTTCGCTTTCCGTATTCTTCAAAAAGCTTACGCTGTATGTCCTACGCCTTCCTCTTTCAACTTACTGAACGAATGCGGCGCCAGTTCTGTTTTTTCCGTAAGTAGAATAGGAAAGGGTAGGACATACAGCATAAGCTTTTTGAAGAATACGGAAAGTGGAAGCACGTGCAAGGCGATCATTTCTGGGAGTATTCGCCCTCAATTTGCTTTTGAATGCGTTATCAATGAAAAGGATCCATTATTATTATTATTATTTCTATTACTGTATACATTAATGTCCAACACAACTTGTTGTACTCTACTCAAGATGGCAAAGTCACAGTGACAGCAACACGATACAAACAAATAAAGCAGTAGCCATCAATCAACATCCAAAAACATTCAAAACATTTGAAACTCACTAACATGAAGGGCCAGGTTGCTGGAAGTTCACTCAACACATCAACACATGATCTCTCACATGCAAAAGATGGCAGCAGATATATAGGCCGTTCCCTTACACAGATTGTTACCCTTTCTGAGTAAATTCATTTAGGCCCAGTTTACACAGAATGCATTTTTGCTTTCTACTGTTCTAGAGTATGGATGCGCATGAATTAATAAAGATCTATTTGCTCAAAATTATGAAGAAAATGAGAGTATGGATGCGCATTAATTAATAAAGATCAAATTTGCTCTATTTGCAGTATATATCATGGCCTTATGCCCGCTTTAAAGCATTCTCTGTGACGGCCGAGAAACTGCGCCATGAATGGGCTGAGGGCAGAATCCATCTGTGTGCATTGTCCTTTTTGCCAAGTTCAAAAAAGGGTGGTAGAGTAAAAATTGCTCAAAATGTGGCTTTCGACAGGGCAGTGCATCATATTTTAAGGCCTTATGTCCATTTTAACGAATTTAACTCTGTGGCGGCCATGAAATTGCGCCGCGAAATGGGCTCAGTGTGCGTTGTCATAGGCCTATACCATGTTTAATGGTTCATGAAAAAACATTGGTACAGTAAAAAATGATACAAATCTGGATTTCGTTAGGTCAGTGGGCTATATTTATACTGTCCCATGTAAAATACGAAAATTTCGTATTTCACAAGATCAAAAGCCCCTTTATTAAATCTTTTTTTTTATTTTTTTTTTTTTTTTGATTTAGCGCATCCTTACAAGTGGCAGAGAAATACTTGTTTTCTTCATTCAACTCTAACAGCGATTATTGCGAGCAGAGCTGTAGACATAAAGGACTTTAGATATAAAGGGAGGCACATTTTTAAAAATGTCAAACGAATAAGTAGCTGGATTCATCCTCGTACTAGATGAACTGGTCTAGCAAAAAACAAAATTTGAGCAAATACAGCTTTATTAATTCATGTGCATCCACACTCTCGCTTTCTTCTTAGGCACTGACACACAAATGAAATAGGTTATACACAAACCGGAAATTGTAACGTGTGATATGTTTCTCATGCGCCTCAGAGGTTGTGTTGATCACTAAATTAAATAATCTATCAAATGGGCCTTTCTAGAGACAGGTACCAGTGTCCTGTGCTATAAAAGGAACATTTATGTGTATTGCATATGCTTCATAAGTCTTGGTTATGGCAAATAAAGTTTAAGTACATGGAGTTTCCACAGTTGTAATTGACATACGGTGTTTTGTGTAAATGAAATTATGAATAAATGTACCATTGTTTGTCACACTGTCATTCTTACAGGCTATTCATAGTTCATTCAAAACGTATTGTCATTTGGAGTGTTGTGTTTTAAATAACCTGAAACCTGTTGTAATGTCTTACTAATGATGAAAAAGAAGATGCCGCTCACTGAAGTTTTTATTCAGGATTACAGCGAATGGCTTTGATCAAAACAATATCAAAAGCAGCATTCTCTATGTGGTTTCTTCTGTATCTCAGGAATCCATCACATTAACCCCATGAAAGCTAAAGCAAAGGAAAGAACAGAAAATCACAACTATTCAGTTTGACTGTGGCGCTACAGTATAAATACTCAGTACATATTAAACGATCTGTAACAGACAAAGCAATAGTAACGCATGGTAAAACCACTGTTACTCACACAAACACTTGTATAGTATGGCATTAGGCTACTGTCCAATATAGTCGACACTGCTTCATCTTTTATTTTCAGTCTCTCTGAAAAGCCTGTGTTGAACTTTGTTTTGCGTAAAAAACTAATTTGCAGGCAAATGAGGCAAACAAATGAACAGTGTCTTACTGACATGATCTGGAACTTTGTAAAAAAAAAAAAAATGTTCATCCACACTTTCTTAATGTTAGGATCACAAGGATGGCAATGCAAAGACTATTTTTCCAAAACTTGCCACTGCAACACATCTTGTAATCCTCAGAGGCATCTCTATGGTTTTGTTGCTGAAGTAATCTTAGTTATTTTTATTTATTTATTTCAAAAAAGGGACAGTGTACATTAATCAACTTTCATGAATTTAAATGTACCCAAATTAGCCCTGTTTTTGCATTTCTCTTGTTTTTACTAATTCATGTCATGTGCAAATCAGTCGGCGGGGATAAAAAGACAATGATGTAGAAGTAGGCGTTGATCTTCTTCTGCAGAGGTGTAATAATGTGACAAAAAAAAAAACGAATCGTTTTCTGAGCTTAGTTTCAATAAAGCTGTTTTTGGACTAACAAAACGAAATTTGAGTTCTGAAACTTACATGATATTTTTATAGTACAATGACTTACGTCATAAAAATAAAAAATGTCTCGTTTATTCGTTTTGTTTAATAAACGGAAAATGAGATTTTGGCCCGATTTCTCATTTTTCGTTTGTGATTTACAAATCAGTTTATGGACTTGATATTTCATTCGCACATGTGGGCGGCTTTAATCTGATTGGTCAAACCGTGCCGTCTTCAGGACGGCCTTATTTCTTTCAGGTAGAATAAGAGTCGGTACGGCATTGTCAAATCATCCCACTTTACCAAGCTTTTGAAATGTGTTATATTTAACTATAATTAGAGCTGCTGCAAAGCTTCGCCTCTAATGTACGACACTTGAGAGATTACAAGTCGTACCGTACGCTGACACAGAGTTTGGTGTATTATATTATTTCTGTTTTTAGTAGGTTAATAAATGCAATGAAAATATTTATACAATATGAATAGTGTGTGTGTGTGTGTGTGTGTGTGTGTGAGAGAGAGAGAGAGACCTGAATAAATAATTGTGAAAACTGAAATTTAAAAGTATGACTGTAAGCGTTGTGTAGTACTCCGTTCACACGAAAAGAATGAGATAAAAAAGATCATTGAATCAGAACTTGTAGGCTTCTGAATACCTGACAAAATTAGCAGGGTTGGAGAGTAACAGTATTATAGGTCTTCAATTGAAATACGAATTATGAATAGGAACTGTAAGTCATAGGCTAGAACAGTGTCAATCTTTGGTTATAAAAAATGTTGTTAATAGTTTACTTTGGATTAGAAATACAATCCAAAAAAATAGCAATTATATGAATTGTGATATGAGGAGATTTTCTGCTGTGGTTTGAATTAATATCAGTGTTAAACAAATGATCAAACATTAACTATTGACCATTCTGATTTAAAATGAATCGAATACATTCATCTACAAATTACATTTAACAGATTCTATAATATGTGGAGTACAAGTTAAAATCAACCATCTTAACATAATGTTGTCACAGACACGCCAGGCTCCACCGTCAGCCAATCACAGCGCACTCCCTCACCAGAGTACTAAACACACACACCTGTTCCCCATCAGCACCTCATCACAGCAGACATAAAAGCACACCACTCACCTCAGTCAGTTGTCTGGTCTCCTTCTAATGAAGGACTCTTCATGTTGATCTCCAAGACTTCTGAAATCCTTACCTGCTCTACTCTGGCGTGTTTTCCCAGTCTCCATGCTTCATCGTCTGTGTGAGTGTATCCACCTTCATCGTGTGTTCATCCTGTTACCGGCCATTCACCCAGCCACAATCTGCAAACCTGCAAAGACTCCAAGACTCCATCTTCTACCCACTTACCTGCATTACTGTGTTTACTGTGCTGTTCTCCAATAAATTTAATGTTTGTCCAGCAAAGCTGGTAGTATTTTTCTATACAAGCATTTTCTTTTTTTTTTGTTTGCATTTGTCATGAGCTCTATATTTTAAGATGTAAGGTGTTGATAAATCACATTCAGTTAATGTGAAGGGCATGTCAGGGGTGTCCTGCTCCTAAAGGATCAATGTCCTGCAAGGTTTAGCTCCAACCAAACACATCTGAACCAACTAGGCAAGGTCTTCAGGATTACTAGAAATATTCAGGCTGCATTCTCAGAAAAAAAAATGGTACAAAAGCTATTGCTGGAATGTTACCATTTAAAATGGTTTTAATATGCACCATTTAGGAATGTACACTTTTGGTACCCAATATGTAACTTTAAGGTACTAATATACACTTTAGGTATAGATGTACCTTTTGATAGGGCACCACTCCAATGACAGCTTTTGTACCTTTTTTCTAAGAGTGTAGGCAGATGTGTGAGTCAGTCAATACAATGTCAAATGTAATGTGCAAAACATTATTTTATCGTAACAACAATGCATGCAACCAAAATTGATCTTGATTCGAATGGGAGATTAAAAAAAATGCTCTCTGTTACATATTTTGTCAAACAAATAATCAGCTGCAATGCAGAACACACACAAGAGTGAAGGGGTGACACCATATCATATCCATGATGGAGAATGAAAACACACCCACACACCATGTTCAGGTTCGACTGTATTGTGACATAATTGCTAAAAATGATACTTTGACAAAGATCAATTTTTAATGTTATAATGTCTAAACACAAATCTAAATGAAAAGATAGGCTGCCTATAAAAATACCTATACATGGAAATAGCAAATGAGCAAGTGAGTGATGCTCTGCAGCCATCTAGTGGCTGTTCTTAAAATTTCATGTTATTTTAATTTTAAATGTTTGTTTTCCAGTTGATGGCAGCAATCTTTCACTAAACCATAACACATTGTCCACGTTATCTCCATGAACAAAATTAAGAAATTAAATTAGATATAAATTATTACAAATGCAAACACATTATAAAAAAAAAAATACATTATCATACATTCCCATGAGTTTGCAAAAATAATGTTGCGCTTTTAATTACGGAGAGCACACACACACACACACACACACACACACACACACACTAGTGATCTCATTAAAAGGCGAGTGTTCTCATGGTAATGTTTATCATTGATTTTTACGTCCAATCCTTGTTGCCCATACGTCATATTTTAATTGCATTTATCAACCTAATAAAAAATAGAAATAATATATTACACCAAACTCTGTGTCAGCGTACGGTACGACTTGTAATCTCTCAAGTGTCGTACATTAGAGGCGAAGCTTTGCAGCAGCTCTAATTATAGTTAAATATAACACATTTCAAAAGCTTAGTAAAGTGGGATGATTTGACAATGCCAAACCGACTCTTATTCTACCTGAAAGAAATAAGGCCGCCCTGAAGACGGCACGGTTTGACCAATCAGATTAAAGGGGCGTTTCAGCGCCGCCCACACGCGCGAATGAAATATCAAAGCTATAAACCGATTTGTAAATCACAAACGAAAAATGAGAAATCGGTCCAAAATCTCATTTTCCGTTTATTAAACTAAACGAATAAACAAGCCGTTTTATTTCTCGTTATTCCATTCCAAATAGGAAATTAATTGATAAAAACGTACACGGACCACCTTGCTGTATTCTCTACAAAATTTAAACATCTCCAAGAAAAGACAGACAGGCTGAATAGCAGGTGGGCCTGAACATCAACCCTTCCAAGACCAAAGATATGTACATTCATTCCATCTAATGCACCAATAACTGTCAATAATGAACCACTGTCAAAAAAGTCAGTTTTACATACCTATGAAGCCTCATCAGCAAGGATAACAACACAAAGAGACATATAAGCTAGGAAAAGCTAGAGGTGCATAATTTCCTCATTTGTCTCAGAATTGGAGTTGAAATTGTAGCCTGGTGCAGCTCTGCCCCCTGCTGGAGGTGAAACAGAGAGACATGCTGATATAATACAGCTACACCTTTACCCAGCGAATGAAATGGTTTGCAGTTTTGTTGTGCGCAGTGTCTTGTGCATAGGAAAAATTCCACAATGATATTTTAAAAATAATATTATTCATATTTTAATCAGTGTTCTTTAAGAGGACATCAGGACCCAGTTGCTATGAAAATAAAGAAACATTTTTAATGTTTTACATTCATTTTTTTCTTTAAAACATAGTCTGTATTAAAGATGTATAAATGGTTTTATGTTTAAACACACTATATATATATATATATATATTCAGCACTCTGGAACAGAAAACTTCCTTCATACATAGAAATATTCTTATGTTTTACTCTGTTCACCTACACTGTCACTCAATAGGCAAAAACACACACTGTGTCCTACAGAGGGCGCTAAAGAAATTAAAAAAAAAATCTGCTTTGAAAACTTACAGAATCAAATTTTAAAAAAATAAATACAAAATTATACACTGAAGGTTTGTCTTTTCATACAATGTGCTGAATTGTGATGTTTGATACATTTAAAGACCAAGAAAAAAAGGGTAACGCTGTAGATTATACAGCTCGCTGTCATGGTAGGCTGCAGCAGAGATGAAAAAGGATCTAAGTGCAGCAGTCTTTATTTAAAATCAAGCTCAAATTCTTCACATAACATGCAATAGTTGGAACAGGAACAGAACAAACAACTTAACACGACGTAGAACTGACAATGAACTGAAAGAAACACAGGGCTTAAATACACAGCAAATAGAAGAACTAATGAGAATAATTAACAAGACACACTTGAACTGAAACTCAAAATCATTCTTTAAAGGGGTGGTTCATTGCGATTTCACTTTTTTAACTTTAGTTAGTGTGTAATGTTGCTGCTTGAGCATAAACAGTATCTGCAAAGTTACAGCGCTGAAATTCAATGCAAACTGAGATATTGTCTTTTAAAGTTATGGCAGTTTAATGCCTACAATTACGACCGGTTTGGACTACAACGAGCTTCTTCCCGGGTTGGTGACATCATAAACCCTGCAATTAACATAAACACTGCCCCCCGGGAACACGCAACAAAGTGGGCGAGGCCATGTCGCGCGCATACAAGTCTTCTTCCTAGGGACGCTGGACTTTGGGAACAATGTTTAAAATTTTTGTTTAATTCTGTTCCTGACAATTATAAAGCTAATTTAGCTGTCTGTGCTGCACATTTTACGGAAGACAGCTTCCAGAATCTACACGAGTTCAATGCTGGATTTGCACAAAGGCTATTACTGAAAGATGAAGCAGTTCCCACTTTAAAAGCAGAAGCCGCTGTTGTTTATGGGCAACATTATATTTTTTTATAAAGTTATATAGTTTCTGGGACGTAAACAAAGACCAACGCGGTTTGGCTTCGCTAGCCAGTTAGCTAAATTCTATTTCATACTTCTCCAACAAACACCAACAAACACTAACAAACACTAACAAACTTCTATATAATCACACCAGCGAACTTCTGTTCGTGTTTGTTGGTGTTTCTGTTGTCAGTGTACAGCAGTGGTCGCCAACCCGTCGATCGCAGTCGGCTGGTAGATCTTTATCACTGTCCCAGTAGCTCACGAAAATAACAGAAACATGAGTACAAAAAGACATTACATTTCTCCAGTGTCTGTACTGTATTTTTGTATCTATTTTTATGTTATTTCCGGGAGCTACTGGGACAGTGATAAAGGTAAAAAGCCCACATCATGTCTGAGTCTGTAAACGACCGTTAACAGAGGCCAAAGATGCTGAAGACGGTAGCAAAGAGAAGAAAATTCTGTAGCAGCTCATTGTTTACCAAAAATATAAATATTGAATTGGGGGTGAGGGGTTATATGAATGTATCTCTGAAGGGAACTTAATGTCTTCAGAAAAGTTTCGATGGCAATGGCATTTTATTTTCCTCTTACCTCCAAATAAAGTAGCTATAAGCACAGTGCTGCTTTGTTTACAGCGGTAACCAAGGAAACACTGTATCACTGCTCTTCCATAAGCGCCACCTGCTGTCAGAGAGTGAATCTGCGTCTCATTCAGCCTGTCTGCTGTTTTTGTTTCATGCTTTTTTGTTTTTCACAAAGATAAAGTCAGACCGTTCTGTTTTTGCTTTAAATCTTCAAATGAAATCTAATTCAAATAAAAAACTGCTCATGCAACGTATGTAGCATCTTTGTTTGGATTAAAATGCAGTGGTTACCTCTAATTTGAAATGGCTAGATATTTTTGTTTATAATTCTTCTTCTTCTTCTTTCGGCTTCTCCCTTCAGGGGTCGCCACAGCGAATCATCTCTCTCCACCTATCCCTATCTTCTGCATCTTCAACACTTGCATCCACTAGCTTCATATCCTCATTTATTACATCCATATACCTCCTCTTTGGCCTTCCTCTTTGCCTCCTGCCTGGCAGCTCCATGTCCAACATTCTCCTACCAATATACTCACTCTCCCTCCTCTGAACATGCCCAAACCATCTTAATCTGGCCTCTCTAACTTTGTCCCCCAAACGTCCAACATGAGCTGTCCCTCTGATGTACTCGTTCCTAATTCTGTCCAACTTTGTCACTCCCAAAGAGAACCTCAACATCTTCAGCTCTGACTCCTGTCTCTTCCTCAGTGACACTGTCTCTAAACCATACAGCATGGCTGGTCTCACCACTGTCTTGTACACCTTCCCCTTGATTCTCGCTGATATTTTCCTATCACACAGAACTCCCGACACCTTTCTCCACTCATTCCAACCTGCCTGCACTTGCTTCTTCACCTCCTTCCCACACTCTCCATTACTCTGGACTGTTGAGCCCAAGTACTTAAACTCCTGTACCTTCTTCACCTCTTCACCCTGTAATCTTACTGTTCCACTTCCCTCCCTTTCATTCACACACATGTACTCAGTCTTACTACGACTGACTTTCATTCCTCTTCTCTCCAGCGCAAACCTCCACCTCTCCAGGTTTTCCTCCACCTGCTCCCTGCTCTCACTACAGATCACAATGTCATCTGCAAACATCATTGTCCAAGGAGACTCCTGTCTGACCTCCTCTGACAGCTCCATAGCAAACAGGAATGGGCTCAGAGCCGATCCCTGATGCAGTCCCACCTCCACTTTGAACTCTTCTGTCTGACCTATAGCACACCTCACCACTGTCCTGCTCCTCTCATACATGTCCTGCACCACTCTGACATACTTCTCTGCTACTCCTGACTTCCTCATGCAGTACCACAACTCTTCTCTTGGCACCATGTCATACGCTTTCTCCAAGTCTACAAACACACAGTGCAACTCTCTCTGATCATCCCTATACTTCTCCATCAAAATTCTCAGAGCAAAAATTGCATCAGTTGTGCTCTTTCTGGGCATGAAGCCATACTGCTGCTCACAAATTTCCACTACCTTCCTTAACCTAGCTTCTACTACTCTTTCCCATAGCTTCATTGTATGGCTCATCAACTTTATCCCCCTATAGTTGCTGCAACTCTGCACGTCACCCTTATTCTTAAAGATCGGCACTAACACACTTCTTCTCCATTCCTCAGGCATCTATTCTCTTCAGTCCTGTATTACGATCCATCTAGGTTAAATCGCGATAAATAAAATAAAGAAAGAAAAATGCCTCCCCTGCCCAGTCGTCAGACCAAAATAAATAAATAAATAAACCATTAGATTCAGGGTTCAAGAAAACGATGATAATTAGATAAAACTGAGGGATCAAGGTTGGGTTTTTTGAGAACTGGGGTAACTGCAGCAGTTTTAAGTGGCATAGGAAATGGTGCAGAAGTAAGAGATGCATTGATGAAATGAGAAATAGGTGCAGAAATAACAGAGCGGCACAATTTTAAGAGAGGAGTAGAAGCAGGGTCAAGATGACAGGAAAGTAAATTAGCTTTCAAAATTAACTCAGAGAAAAAAGATGGATTAGTCAATGAAAAGCAAGAGAGAGACTGACCAGAGAGATTGGGCGCAAAATTGAGCTTCGTAGCCTCATTAGGGAAACACTGGTGGACGGCATCTGTCTTATCCAGTAAATTCTTCATGAAGGAACAGCAAAGATCATCTGAAGCTAATGCATTGTGAGTTTGGTGAGCTTACTTATCGTATTAAATAATGCTTTTGGCCTATTACTTGATTTGTTGATTGTAGCAGAGACAAAACTAGATCGAGCCAAGTTCAGAGCAGATTTGTATTTTTTGAAATATTCAAGGAAAGCAAAGTAATGAACAGTAAGGCCGGTTTTCTTGTAAAGACGCTCAAGCTGTCTACAGCTCAGGAGTGTACCAGGGAGAAGTGTGAGTAGAAGGGTCAGATCTGGCCTTAATAGGAGCATGATCCTGCAAGATCTCAGAAACTGTAGAATGATATATTGATTATATCAGTGATGGAAAAGAGATAGCATAAACATCAGAGACAACAATGGAAGTACAGAATATGTAATATCAACAGTATTAAGATTACAATAAGATATGATAGTCTTCGGACATTTAGTATGCACAGGCAAGCAAAGGCTAAAGTCAATAAGTTTATGATCAGAAATGCCACTGTCAGAAGAAGAAATGGAAGAAATATCAACCCCATCTCTCCATCTTCTAGAAAGACAAAGACAAAAAGTTTAAGTCACTTTGTGGTGAAACATTGTGATCCACTACGAGAACAGAGAACTGTTCGTCTTGGCTTCTCTTTTTACGTCAAACATGAACTCACTCTCATGCACGCACTGGTGACAGTTGGTCAGAAGTGAAAAGATAAGTAAATTATGAGAACATTTCTGGGTGTATACAGAATAGCAAGAGACATTAGATTCCTTCTTGAGGTTCATCAGTGGAAAGAATGAAAAAGGAGAAGAGGAACAAGAGGAGGAAGAAGCCAAGCAAGAGAAACAAAAAAGGGACAAAACGTGCTACTTTCTGTCAGGACTTTAGTATTTAAAATAAAAAGTTTATTTTAAAAATGTTTTAAATGAAAAAGGTCCAGAAGCTCCGTTGTGTCCTGTGGGCCAAGTCTAATTTAAAATGGACTGTTTCAAAGTGGAAAAGTTTTCTATGGTCAGACAAGTCCAAATTTGACATTCTTGTTGGAAATCACGGACTCCGTGTCCTCCGGGCTAAAGAGGAGGAAGACCTTCCGGTGTGTTATCAGTGTTCAGTTCAAAAGCCAGCATCTCTGATGGTATGGGGGTGCATAAGTGCATTCGGTATGGGCAGCTTGCATGTTTTGGAAGGCATTATGAATGCTGAAAGGTATATAAAGGTTTTAGAGCAACATATGCTCCCCTCCAGACGACCTCTATTTCAGGGAAGGCCTTGTGTATTTCAGAAGGACAATGCAAAACCACATACTGCAGCTATTACAACAGCATGGCTTTGTCGCAGAAGAGTCTGGGTGCTCAATTGGCCTGCCTGCAGTCCAGGTCTTTCACCTATAGAGAAAAATACGTTAAAGACACATAATGTAAGCGTGTAAATGCAGCATAAGCACAGTTCCAATGAAAGATAAATGAAATTTAACTTAATGTCGTTAAACTGAATGTGCAAAGGAAACTGCTGAAATAACTACAACATTAAAAACACTGAAATAAGAGCTCGGGTTTATCTATTAATCAGATGCGCATTGAAGTTGTGTTCGTTACTATAGCAACAGTAGAAACCCTGCGTGTTTTCTTTTAGAATCACCATAAGGAAAATGTTCCGTATAAAGAGAACAAAGAGGGATTTTCTTACTATTCTGTAAAGAAAAGTTAGTTTAGGATTAGTTGGGAAAGTGCATGATATTCTAGGGTAGTCTCTCCATGTAAGCATTAGTATGTTTGATGTACCTGGAACACACAACCTTATTAATTTAATAAGGTTGTGTAGCCTTTAACACTATCCTGCACTATAGTTAACTATGAACTTGGCCTAACAATACTTTTAAAGCCCTTTTAAAATTTTTGGCTTATGTAAATTTCTACAAATGCCAATTTTTAGGCTATTAAAATAAAGTTATGTAGCATCGAACACCTATGAATCGTGAATCGAATTGATTCGCTGTCTACCCAAAGATTCACAGCCCTACTGATGATACTCAGCTCTATATTTCTGATATAAAAAATTGGATGACCAGTAATTTCCTACTAATTATTCTGAAAAAAAAAAAAAAAACAGATTCTAATTATTGGACCAAAAACGTCTGCATGTAATACCCCAGAATACTGTCTAACACTTGATGGCTGCTCTGTCAAGTCTTCGTCGTCAGTTAGGAACCTGGGTGTGCTCTTTGATACCAATCTTTCATTTGAAAGCCACATTTCTAGCATATGTAAAACCACATTCTTCCATCTTAAAAATATATCTAAACTACGACATATGCTCTCAATGACAAATGCGGAACAGTTCATGCGTTCATGACCTCAAGGCTAGATTACTGTAATGCTCTACTGGTTGCCCTGAATGCTTAATAAACAAACTCCAGCGGGTCCAAAATGCGACAGTTAGAGTTCTTTTTAGATGTATGAATATATTAGTCCGGCTCTGTCAACACTGCATTGGCTCCCTATTATTGTATACATTTTAAAATCTTGCTAATTACTTATAAAGCACCAAATGGTTTAGCTCCCCAGTACTTGAGAGAGCTCTTAAAGGGTTAGTTCACCAAAAAAATGAAATTTCTGTCATTAATTACTCACCCTGATGTTGTTCCACATCCGTAAAACCTTTGTTCATCTTCGGATTTAACAAACCTTCGCCCACTATATCATGCATCACAGTCGGCTTGTGATTCGATCTTGGTCAGGATGGCTCTGATTAATTCAAGATCATTAGTAAATAAGTCTTTTTTATTAAAGGACTTTTTTTACTTCATGAGGTTTGGACTTTTTATTTGTGACTGAGACTTGGCTTAAAGTTGGGTATCTCAGCCCTTTCACTGAACTTGTACCATCGAATTGTACTTTTTTAAATTCCCCATCTAAAACTCACGGGTGACCGGGCCTTTTCGGTAGTGGAATCTTCTACCCTTGCATGTTAGAGCGGCTCCTACTATATCTAGTTTTAAAACTCGGTTAAGAATTCATTTATTATCTCAGGCTTTTAATTCTACTGGTATTGAGGCATGTTTTTACATTGAATTTCTGTGTTCACTTTGAATTTACTTCTGTATTTTGAAATGAAATGAATGAAATGAAATTTTTATATCTCATAGAAAGCAACGTAATTACTGTCATTCAAGGTCCTGAAAAGTAGTAAAAAACATTGTTAAAATAGTCAATGTGACTACAGTGGTTCAATCTTAATGTTATGAAGCGACGAGTCACAGGAATACTTTTTGTGAGCAAAAACCAAACAAAAATTATGACTTTATTCAACAATATCTTCTGTCCCCTGCCTTACTGTCCAGCTTAAACAGGTTCTACATCAGAACGCCGGCTCATTATGGAATGTGCAAAACCATTTTGTGATCCAGACAGCCCATTTCATGGACGATATAAGGGTTACACTTTAATTGAATGCAAAATAAATAGGACCTATTCAATATAATTCCAACATTACATATTCAATGAAGTAAAACACTTAAAGGGATACAGTAGTTTACTCAAATCAAAATACTTTAATCATCCTCATGTTAGCACATCTATCAATATACATTAAGTGAATATATGGATTCTTCTATTATGATGGTGATTCGAAAACTGTCTAAAAAATCATCGAAGTTAACTTAAGATAACTTGCTTCTTCAATACTTGATTCTGATTGGTTATGGCATTTAGCGTCAGATATTTCCTAATATATTTTCACAAGAGACACTACTCAAAAATGACTCTATGGCCATTGACTTACATTACATTGTATTGCATTACTGAAATGCAGTGTACAGTGAATAGATAAATAGATACATATAAAAAAGAGAAAGACTACAATGCATAATTACATATAATTAAAAATTAATAATTATAATAAAAATAAACAACTTATTAAAAATAAACACTACGATATTTCCTTGGTGATTTAATAATTCATGCGTCATGACGCTACAGTTTACTGAATGGAATTTAAATGATCAATTTAACAATTTCACATAACTACAAAAAGTAAAGAAGTAAAATCTGTCGCACCCTATACAGCTCCTCTAAACACGAACAACTTCTAATATGTTTATTTGATTTGATTTATGTTTTTATAAAATTGTAATATATTGTAAAATTATAAATCAAAAGAACGTGTACAATTTTTGTACTTAGCCACTAAAATTAAACAAACAAACAAAAAAGTACTTTCATCATTTCATTGAAACAATTTTCTCATTTGTTTTAGGGCAGGAACTTGATAGTGGAGCGCACTGTTTTGTGCAGTGAACCCGGAGCTTCTTTCCAGTGAGTGCGGAGCAGGAAATGTAAAGCGGGGTGATGCGGAGCTGTCGAGTGATTACTGAATGCTTTGAGTCAGGAGAAGAAATCGTTGAACCGTTATCCGTTCTGCTAGTGATCCAGTTTGTCAAAAAAAGAAAAAAAGAAAGAAAAAAGATGGTTTACATACTAGATAGCAGCAAATAGTTAGCAATAGTGTTGATGTTTATCAATAATGAAAATGTTCAAAAGTTGTTAAACAGGCTGTGATAACAAATGCCACAAAAAAAGATGACCCAAATATCTTAACAATTATCTTTTATATCTTTTATAGTTGTAATCTGTGCTCATAAAATATCTGTGAAAGTGACGTACCATCTACTGACAAAAGAAGTTGAGCTTCTCCTCACAGTCTCTGGGTGTCCAGACCCTTGTTTGCTTGTCCAAGGCTCCACAGCGAAGGTTTCTGGCAGGACACTGGGGCTGTCCCGAGTGAGGCCAGGCCGTGAAGTCAAGATCATCTCCATTGACCCAGAACCACTCTCCTGCTAGAAAGCGTAGACCAGTCCACACATATTCAGTTTGAGCCTGTGTGATTTTCTGTAAAGCAGAATTCATCCTGTTCTCTGAGATCAGACTCGCCAGATCATTATAATGTGTTCTGCAGTATTCCAGAGCTCCTTCCCAGCTCTCTTCCTGCTGCACCAGAAGAAACTCTGATATGCTCATACAGAAGAATGTGTGTATAGCATTGCAGTTTTCATCATGCAGTTTCTTAGTATCTTTGTGTAGAAAAGCACAGTTTTCATCAATACCTAGCTGATTCAAACTATCCCAGCTAATTTGTGTTGCATATTCACCTCCGGTCCACATCCAGAATCCCAATATATTGTAGAGTCCAACCCAGGCATCAGAAGTTTGACCAACTGCATCCGCTAAAAATTGCTGTTTCTCATTCTCATTGGTGAAGCTGGACAGGCCATTAAAGTAAGTAATGCAGTGCCAATTTGCATCGAAATGGTTCTTATCTTCATTAACAAAGAAATGTTGTTTAAAGAGACCGGAGGAGAGTCCGAAGAGCTCCAGGATTAGGAGCACAGCAAGAATCGTCTTCATCTTCATCCAGTGAAGAGATCTTGTGATTTTTCAATGATCAGTTCAAGGAGAGGACAGAACTGTGCATCATGACTCTCTCTTACTTAAACTGACATACAGCCAATGACAAAAGAGTGTGATGGTGTGACCAATCACAGCACACCTTTACAGACAGAACAAACAAACCAGCTGCATTTGACCAATGAGGTTAATTTGATAATATTTCTAAGAAACTGTGGGCAGGTAAAACTGGCATGAAACTTTTTCATGTGCTCCCCAGTTCAGTGAAAGCAGTGGTCCCAGATTATGCTGAGAAAAAATATTCTGAGGTGAAATAATTTCTACATGAAAAAGTCTCAGGCAAGACTTGAAAAAACAGTAAATTCTATATTAGTACTTAAGTGTGAAAGTGTGTGAAAGTGTGAAGTGACATGTGGCCAAGTATGGTGACCCATACTAGGAATTTGTGCTCTGCATTTAACCCATCCAAGTGTACACACACAGCAGTGAACACACACACACCGTGAACACACACCCGGAGCAGTGGGCAGCCATTGCTGCGGCGCCCGGGGAGCAGTTGGGGGTACGGTGCCTTGCTCAAGGGTCTCACCTCAGTCGTGGTATTGAGGGTGAAGAGAGCACTGGATATTCACTCCCCTCACCAACAATCCCTGCCGGACCTGAGACTCGAACCCATGACCTATGGGTTACAAGTCCGACTCTCTATCCATTAGGCCACGACTGCCCCACAGCCACGACTGCCCCACATTCAAGCTTGTAGAAATTAACCCATTTGTGCCCAATTTTTTCTAAATGGTTTCATGCATATAGTTTTGTTAATAGTGTCCCATGTGAACATGTTCTGCATTTATTTTCCCCAGGTTTTTTTTTTTTTTTTTCTTAAAAATCATATTTGAATGTGCAGCAGCTATAGTTTCCGGTGGGCAAATATGTTATAAGCACCCTTTCATTGTCAAATTTGAATAGGAGGAGAACATTTGGCATCTAACTCAAAATAACTGCTTTCAACAGATCAATCTCTATTCATAAACACATTTATTATGTATAAAAGTCGAAGAATATTCGATACAAACCCAAAAAAGCTTTTGCATCTAGCTTAGAATCTCTTGAATATGAAAACACAACAAATTCATTTGTTTTAAAGTGGTGGAACACAGTGCAGAACAAAGTGCAGCCCATTAAGTTGCCCCAACAGGGCATTGCTAAGGACTTTAAAGGCGATTTTCTCAATATTTTTTTTTTTTTTTGCACCTTCAGATTCCAGATTTTCAAATAGTTGTATCTTGACCAAATATTGTCCTATCCCAACAAACCATATAACATTTTTTTTTTTTTTTAATGACCCTTATGACTGGTTTTGTGGTCCAGGGTCACATATAACAAACAAACAAACAAATAAATAAAGAAAGAAATAAAGAAATTGCAAACAGTGCATGTAGACAATTTCTTTCAAAAGACATTCGGAATAGGAAGTTATGTCATATGTGTCCTCCCCGCTCCCCTTTTCTATCTCTCTTGGGTAGAGTTTTAGAGGTTTGCATGAAATTTCTTTAAGCACTCAACATGCAAGGCAACACCGCATTTCTCACATGCAAAGTAAGTGCATCCATCACTATCAAATTAAGCTGTACAGCAGAGATGTCAGTTAAAGGGCTAAGTTATGTTCTAGGTGGGATATTATGAAAGAAAAAAGCACTAAACAAGACTAATAACCTTGACTTATTAAGCTATTAACACAGTATACCCCATTTCCCCATGATATATGTACTTACAAGTCATTTGCCCACCGGCAACTATAGCTGCCACTTGGACTTTCGACTAAGTGTACAAAAAACTATAGATCTCTTGTAAGATTTGTTTTGTTTGGATGATTCTAGAGACCTTCATGATTATGTAGATATGTATATGTCAACAAAAAATACTTATTAGTAACATGAAAATTACGTTTCTTTGGGAGAGTTTGCCTTCGCCATGCTTCCTGGAAGTAGGGGTTGGAAGTTGACAGCCTCATGTGACAGGAAGGAAGTGAATACCTTTTTTTGTTTGTTCTTGAAATCCTTTATTTGGTTGTTCCCTTTCAAGGGAACTCGCGCTGCGTCAAGCGCTTTGGGAACGCCTCTGCGTGAATGCGTCGTGAAGCACATGTGAAATCTGTCCAATGGAGTGACGGAACGTCATAGGCGGGTGACGTCATGACCAGGAAACTATAAAGCACACCCAAACCAAACAGAGTCAGCTTCTGTGTCTTCAGTAAGCGCTCTCTGTGAAACTGTCTGTCTTATTTATTGTTGTTTGTCTCTCAAGTTATTCAAGCACTCTTACATAAGACATTATAATGGCGACACCAGTGCAGCAATTCAGACCGTGTGCGTCTCCTTGTCCTCGTTACATCCCGGCGGGAGATGCACACGAGCTTTGTGTTGTTTGCCTGGGAGTGGAGCATGCCCAGTCAGCTCTCGAGGGAGCTGGCTGTGTGCATTGCGAGCAGATGTCTATGAAGACGCTCCGCTCCCGCCGGGCGCTTTTCGAGGAAAGCGGTTCGGCTCGCGCTCCCCGCGGCTCGGGTCCCGCTGTTGCCGAGGCACAGCGAAGGCTCGCGTCGTGGGGATCGCAAATGGATCTTGCAGAGGGGTTAGAGACGGGCCCCGCCCTTTCTCTGCCTTTACCTGCAGGATCCAGCGCTTCATTTCAGGAGCTAGAAGCACGCTCTGCGGTTTCTTCTGCCCCTGATGAAGCGCCCGATGCTGCATTGCTCTAGTTCTGAGGAACTGGATGTAGTCAGCATCGATCAGTGTGAAGAGTCGCCACCACATTCACAAGCATATGAGGAGCTCGTGGAGGTTGTCACTAGGGCGGTGGCCAGATTAAACATAAGCTGGCCGACCGAGAAACAGGAAGCCCGTCAGTCCAGTCTTTTAGATGAGCGCTTTCTCCCCTCTCGCGCACAACCTCCACGCCGGGGCTTGCCTTTTTTTCCCGACCTCCACACTGAGGTGTTGAGGTCGTGGAATAGACCCGCGTCTTTCCGGGTTTATAGTCCTCAAACATCTAACTACAGCAACATCTTAGGACTAAAAAGGCATGGTTATGGGGAGATGCCTCGGGTGGAAGAGACGCTCGCGAGCTATCTCTCCCCCGAGTCTGCAGCCTCCCTCAAAGCCCCGAAGTTACCCACTAAGCCCCTTCGTACATCATCTGCTTTAGTGGGTAAAGCGTACTCGGCGGCAGGTCAGGCGGCGGCTTGTTTACATACTATGGCCGTCCTCCAAGCTTATCAAGCCGACCTGCTGAAAGACCTTGATGAGGGTGGGGAAGTTACTCGCGAGGCATTTTCTGAGCTGAGGAAAGCTACAGATCTCTCTCTCCGTGCCACCAAGGAGACCGCTAGATCTATTGGGCGGTCTATGGCAGCCCTGGTGGCCACGGAGAGGCACCTCTGGCTCAACCTCGCTGATATGAAAGACCGAGATAGAACTTTTCTTCTCGATGCTCCACTGTCGCCGCCTGGCCTCTTCGGCGACTCCGTCAACTCAGTCGTCGAGAGGTTTCAAGAAGCCAAGAAACAGGCGGCGGCTTTTTCTAAGTTTCTTCCCCGCCGATCTCAGGTCTCTGGGGCTGCTAGTCAAAAAGTGCAGCCCCAGCCGAGTACAAGCTTCTCCCACAGAGCGCAACAAAAAGTGAGCGTTGCTTCCCGCGCCCCCCCGCAGAAAGACTGGGGGTCGGGGCAGCGCTCACAGCCGAAGTCCTCTAAAGGAAAGACGGATCTGAGGACCGTTATTATCCAGCGGAGGGCTTGAAAGAAGTCCTGACGCCAGTGGTGTCAGGCTTCTGAGGGCAGCCCTCCGAGGCTGGTCGGTGTTCACCTCAGTACACGGTGCCCGGCTTTCCTCGGTGCCCTCAGGGGCCGTTCTGCCAACCCTGCCACCTCGCGTGCTTCAGGGCGCAGCGGTCCTCGGCGAACACATATCTCAGCGTCCACCCGGCAACGTGGTGGCGCTGGGATGTTCGCCCCCTCCAAGGAGGGACTCAAGATGGCCAGTTCGGCTGCTCCCTGCCGGTTCGCCGTTTCAGGGCACCGAGCTGGTCACCCATCTAACACCAGAGGTCAGTCTCGAGAGACTGATTCCCTTAGTAGATTCTTTAGCAGCGTGGAAACTTCTGCCAAACGTATCTCAATGGGTCCTGCGCACAGTAGAGCTTGGGTACAGAATTCAGTTCGGGTTGCGACCACCCAGGTTCAACGGGGTTTTGTTCACCGAGGTGGGCCCGAGCAGGCTCTGGTTATGGAACAGGAAGTACAGACTCTCTTGCAAAAGAAGCTATAGAAAGGGTTCCTTCTCCCAGCAGGGAGTCAGGGTTTTACAGCCGGTACTTTATAGTTCCAAAGAAGGATGGAGGGTTGCGTCCTATTCTAGATCTGCGCCTGTTAAATCGTTCTGTCAAGAAGCTCAAGTTCAGGATGCTAACTCTGAAACAGATCGTGTCACAAATCAAGTCCGAGGATTGGTTTGTCACGATAGATCTGAAAGACGCATACTTTCACATATCCATTCTTCCTCAACACAGGAAGTTCCTGAGGTTCGCTTTGGCGGCGTACCAATATCGGGTTCTTCCTTCGGCCTAGCTTTATCACCCCGCACCTTCACGAAATGCGTGGATGCAGCTCTGGCTCCGTTGCGACTCCAGGGCATTCGCGTATTGAACTATATAGACGATTGGCTCATCCTGGCACAATCAGAGGAGTTGGTGGTTCAGCATCGAGATGCTGTTCTCGCCCACATGAAGCGTCTGGGGTTACGGCTAAACGCAAAGAAAAGTGTGCTTTCTCCAGCTCAGAGAACCTCTTTTCTAGGTGTAGTTTGGGATTCGGTGTCAATGCAAGCACGTCTTTCGCCAGCGCGCATAGATGCCATTCTCACAGCCGTAAGCAGGCTCAAGCTAGGCCAGTCACTCACTGTGAAACAGTTTCAGAGACTGTTAGGTCTGATGGCAGCTGCGTCCAACGTGATACCTTTTGGCCTGCTGTACATGAGACCTTTGCAGTGGTGGCTCAAGACCAGGGGGTTTTCCCCGAGGGGAAATCCTTTTCGCATGATCAAGGTCACGCGGCGATGCCTTCGTGCTTGTGTCATGTGGAAGAAACCCTGGTTTCTTTCCCAAGGCCCGGTGTTGGGGGCTCCTTGTCGCCGCTAACGCTAACGACGGATGCATCCCTCACCGGTTGGGGGGCGATCATGAGTGGTCGTTCGGTTCAGGGTCTTTGGAGGGGTCATTATCTTTCCTGGCACATAAACCAGTTGGAAATGATGGCGGTGTTCCTGGCACTCAAACACTTCCTTCCAGACCTCAGGGGCCATCATGTGTTGGTCCGCACGGACAACACAGCGGTGGTCTCATATATAAACCATCAGGGGGGTCTATGGTCGCGCCCCTTATGCAAGTTGGCACACCAGATCCTTCTGTGGGCCCAAGGGAAGTTGCTGTCAGTCAGGGCAGTGTACATCCCAGGGCGTCTCAATCAGGAAGCAGACATCCTGTCGAGGCAGGGGCCGAGGCTCGGGGAGTGGAGACTCCACCCCGAGGTGGTGGAGCTCCTTTGGGAGCGCTTCGGGAAAGCGGATGTGGACTTGTTTGCGTCTCTGGAAACGACCCAATGTCCTCTATATTTCTCCCTCTCACATCCAGCCCCCCTGGGGTTGGACGCTATGGTGCAGGCGTGGCCGAGGCTGCGTCTGTACGCCTTTCCCCCGATTGCTCTGCTTCCGGGAGTTTTGGAGAGAGTGCGCCAGGACGGGGTCCAGTTGCTTCTAGTAGCCCCGTTTTGGCCGGGCCGAGTATGGTTCTCGGACCTTATGTCCCTCCTCGACGGCTCTCCTCGAGATTCCGATCAGGAGGACCTACTCGCAGGCGGGGGGCTCAATCCTCCACCCCCGTCCGGAGTTGTGGAAATTGTGGGCGTGGCCTCTGAGGGGGCGCAGCTCATAGATTCCGGCCTCCCTACTGAGGTAGTGGAGACTATGCTCCATTCCAGAGCTCCCTCTACGAGGAAGCTGTATTCCTTGAAATGGAATGTTTTCTCTTTTTGGTGTAGAGAACATAATGTTGATCCTGTTAACTGCCCAGTTGGTTCAGTTCTGGAGTTTCTTCAAGAAAAGTTTTCTTCTGGTTTATCTCCTTCTACGCTAAAGGTTTACGTGGCGGCCATTGCGGCTTACCACGTCCCTTTAGAGGGTGCTTCTCTGGGCAGACACCCATGGGTTACTCGCTTCCTCCGTGGTACTCTGAGGCTGAGGCCTGCGACGCGTCAGAGAGTTCCGACTTGGGACTTGGCCATAGTGTTGGAGGGCCTTTCTACTGCTCCTTTCGAGCCTATTGAAGAGGTTCATATCAAATTCCTCACTCTAAAGACTATTTTCCTCCTCGCTATCTCTTTGTTAAAAAGAATTGGTGACCTTCAAGCCCTTTCGGTCTCTCCCTCTTGCTTGGACTTCGCCAGGCATGGTTAAAGCCTTCCTCTTTCCTCGGGAAGGTTATGTCCCTAAGGTCCCCACTAACGTGGCGGGCCCTATTATGTTGCAGGCCTTTGTCCTCCTCCATTTCTGGATCCAGACCAGGAAAAACTTAATTTGCTGTGCCCTGTTCGGGCTTTGGATGCTTACGTCCACAGAGCTGCCCTGTGGCGTAAGACGGATCAGTTGTTCGTCTGTTTCGGGGCCCCTCGTAAGGGGCACCCCGCATCTAAGCAAACTATGAGCAAGTGGGTGGTTGAGGCTATCTCACTTGCATATGAGTCGGCCGGGCTCCCTTCTCCTCTTAAGGTCCGTGCTCACTCTACTCGGAGTATGGCGGCCTCTTTGGCCTTATTGTCTGGAGTTTCCCTCCTAGAAGTTTGTGATGCGGCGGGTTGGTCCTCGCCGCACACTTTTGTTAGGTTTTATAACCTAGATGTGGCCTCGACCCCGGGGTCTAGAGTGCTGGTGTCTTAGTGTGCGCTGAACAGTTTCACACAGACAGGCACTCGGTTTTATGGCGGCGTGGGTATCTCGTTCCCCAAAGCGCTTGACGCAGCGCGAAGTTCCCTTGAAAGGGAACGTCTCAGGTTACGTGATGTAACCATGGTTCCCTGAGAGGGAACGAGGACGCCGCGCCCCTCTGCCATACTCCCTGCATGCCTGTGATCGACTTACTTCGACTTTTCAGAAGCTAACTCTGTTTGGTTTGGGTGTGCTTTATAGTTTCCTGGTCATGACGTCACCCGCCTATGACGTTCCGTCACTCCATTGGACAGATTTCACATGTGCTTCACGACGCATTCACGCAGAGGCGTTCCCAAAGCGCTTGACGCAGCGTCTCGTTCCCTCTCAGGGAACCATGGTTACATATGTAACCTGAGACGTTTTCTTGCATGTCATTGAGACATAAAACATAGATAACATCTAGAAAAATACTTACAAAAGGAAAATGACAACTACACTGCGGCAACTATAGTTGCTATAGGCTGAAATGGGTTATTAAAGCGTAAATATCAACAATATAAAATTAAGTAAAACCTACTCAACTTTTCTGATAGCGATGTTCCCATCATGCACTGGGGCATACATTTTTGCTGTTTTCTTGCTGATTTTACACTGTTTTATCGTTTTGTTGTTAGGTTTAGTAACTTGTGATTTTGTGACATCTGGAGTTCATTTTCTACTAATCGAATGTTACCATCATTGTGTATTGTGTACCCAGTATTAAAATCGTCTCGGTTACGTATGTATCCCTCGTTCCCTGAAGGAGGGAATGGAGACGTACGTCAGTAGTGACCGATGAATTGGGATATCGCTAGAGAGCCCAACCAGCTTCGAGTGAACTAAAACAAGCCAATGGAATTGGTGTGCGATATTTGCATAATGCGCACCACCCCCGCCAGGTGGTATAAATATGGAAGCAGATGCAATCGCACTCTGTTTTTCGCTGAGGAGACAACCTTGAGTCTGCACTGCAGCGAGGGCACAGGAACTGTGGCGAAGAGACGTACGTCTCCGTTCCCTCCTTCAGGGAACGAGAATTACATACGTAACCGAGATGTTCCCTTTCAGTCGGTCACGTTCGACGTACGTCAGTAGTGACTGACGAATTGGGATCCCAAATAAAACGCCATAGTTACTGACCCCTTCCAGCGCCCAGCGCAAGCTCCAGCCACCCGCCGCACCTGGGGGATGGAGAAGGGGGTGAGCTTACACTGAGAGAGTCTACTGCTGTTCCGCAAGACCCACTACAGAAGACTTAGACAACACTGGGGAAGCGAACCCGTAGGGGACACTGCGAAGGCCACAACCTACCCTGCAGGGGAGGAATTTACGTGGAAATACACTTATGGACTGGCCGTGGGCAGTATGCATATGGAGTCCCTGGGATGGCTCCAGCCTAGAGATAGGTGGAGACTCATGTGACAGGTGACGGCAATGCTGGCTCTGCTAAGGGAAGACACAGGCTCATTGTGGGGAGTTGACCGTGGACAATACACATATGGGACCACTGACATGAAGGGGTCGTGACATATGGCACCCAGCCAAACATCAACGTTGGTGACGTACGTTTGGCCTGGCATCAGACACTCCGCAATGTCCGAGCCGCAAGGGGAGACGGAGGAACTCGACAGGATTCGCCAAGCGGGGAACTTAGGCTATAGAATCTAGCGAACGTGTTGGGTGAGATACCAATCATCCAGCCGAGACGGTTCGGGACGCGGTGGAGGATTCCACATGAGCCCGACCTTCTCGGCGGCCTGGGAAAGCACAGCCGTTACCGTCACCCCGGCTGAAGTCTTGATAGCAGAAACACAGGTTGGCTCCGAAGCGAAAGACAGAGTCTGATTGCATCTGCTTCCATATTTATACCACCTGGCGGGGGCGGTGCACATTATGCAAATATTGCATGCCAATGGCTTGTTTTAGTTCACTCGAAGCTGATAGGGCTCTCTAGCAATATCCCAATTCGTCGGTCACTACTGACGTACGTCGAACATGACCGACTGAAAGGGAACTCTGTGTTGAGGTTATTTTGTAGATACGGTGTCTACACAATATCTATTGTATTATTTACTTATGTTTCTAAGCCTGTATTTTTAAGCATAGTTTAATTCAATGTTATATTATTTGAGTAAAAAGTTAATTTTGTTAAATTTACTTAACCCTTTCGCACGTAAGTTTAAAATATTCTTGCTGACCCCCCAGCGTGAGTTTTTTTAAGGCGACCATTACTTAGAACGTATCACTTTATTGTTTCTATGGTGACGTGTCATTGCTTGTCACATAACACACCACAGCACTGTATGACTGATGATCTGCTTTTATTTAATCTTTCATTTTTTATTCAAAATATTCACAAATTTGTTAGCTATAGCATGAAATATCTTATAATCTGATTTTCAAATATGTGCAAGTGGATGTGTTTTGTTGTTTAAACACCTTTATAACGATCGCATTAGGTGAGCTATATGCGCGATGGGCGCCGCCATGTTAATTTGCGCCACACAGAGAATAGGATCTGTTGGATTTACAACACATGAATTCATCCACTTCTCCCGAAATACATGAAAGTAAGTGAGTCGGTGAACAGGGGAAGAATAGAGTAAAATTTAAAGTTACTTTCACAATGTGTATCTGATATAAATAAAACGTGTCGTCTAATTATAATGGAAAGGGTTGTTATTTCCGCTTCTACAGACATCATTGTGTATTATACAAACTCTAAATATATTGTTTTGTTAGTACTCATGTGTATTTAAATGTCTGAAACCTAAAATAAGCATTATTTGGTTGAAAACACTGCATATATGTGATATATGAAAGCACTGCGCGCGTCCGTCTCTGGTTTAGCGCCAGCCAAAGCATGCATGCACATTTGAATGTGGCAGTTGATCACGTGAGGCGCTGAACGTTCTAATCACACCGGTGTGATCGTACGCTCCTGGGGCCAACCAAGACTGATCACACCGGTGTGATCGTATGCGTCAAAGGGTTAACTTATGTAGATTTTAATTAATTCTTTATGTGAAATTAAATTTTATATATTTAAGTAGTATTTACTTAATTTCTTTATGAATGTTAAGTTTAATAATAAGTAGATTTTGCTTGGTAAGTTGTACAGAGCAGTAGCAGTAACATTTACTTAAAATGTGCAACTTGTTACAAGGATTTTATCCAGTAAAGTTATTTTTTTTCCATGCACACTGTAAAAAGTGATTTGTTGGCTCAACATCCATTACTTATAAAGATAAATAGATTAAACTAAAAAAAAAAGATATATATTCATAACATTTCAAGCTCTACTTAACATTTCTAGTGTATACAACACAAAAATGTAAATTAAAAGGTGCACATCAGTGTATGCGTAAAGTAAACGAAAGAATGTAAGTAAACTAGCATTACAACTTGGTTAAAATTAAGTAAACTTAAGATAAAATGTACACATTTGTGAGCTGCGTGATATGCAAATATTCTATCCAGCCAATGAGAGAAGCTGCAGCCATTTTGAAGCGTGATGTGGTGATGACAGTGAGAACTCTGTCAGATGAGCTGTCTTAAAAGAAAATAAAGTAAAATATTTAAATATGACTATTTAGACATTCATAAACACTTGTTTATTGTGTTTAGGGGTGTATTTCTAAACCGTAAGCGCAACGCAACATTTTCTGAAGTTCGATGTGGTGAAGACTGAGACAAGAGGTAAGCTAAAGCTTAGCTTTATATTAACAAAGTAAAACATTACATTTTGACATTTTTGACATTCATTAACACTCATTTATTGTGTTAGTGGGATTGTATTCGTAAACTGGAAGCACGATGTGGTGATGATAGTGAAAGGAGGTAAGCTAAAGCTTAGCTTTATATTAACGAAATAAAATATTGTGTGTCGTCTAATCAGTGGCGATTTCAGTAAATGAGGCTTCATTATGGCATCACTGTTTCGAAACGTTTCAAAACAGTTCGAAATTTTAATGGTTCACCGGTAGAGGGCGATGATAAAGTGAACCCATGAATCATGCAGATCTGCCCATCACTACATGTGAGTACAGTGGTTCACTATTAATATTATAAAGCGATGAGAATATTTTTGGTGCGCCAAAAAAAAAAAAAAATAACGACTTATTTAGTGATGGCCAATTTCAAAACACTGCTTCAGGAAGCTTCGGAGTGTTATGAATCAGCGTGTCGAATCATGATTTGGATCGCGTGTCAAACCGACAAACTGCTGAAATCACGTGACTTTGGCGCTCCGAACCGCTGATTCGACACGCTGATTCATAACGCTCCGAAGCTTCCTGAAGCAGTGTTTTGAAATCGGCCATCACTATATAAGTCGTTATTTTGTTTTTTTGGCGCACCAAAAATATTCTCATCGCTTTATAATATTAATATTGAACCACTGTACTCACATGAACTGATTTAAATATGTTTTTAGTACCTTTATGGATCTTGAGAGAGGAAATGTCATTGCTCCCTATGCAGGCCTCACGGAGCCATCGGATTTCAACAAAAATATCTTAATTTGCGTTCCGAAGATTAACGAAGGTCTTACAGGTGTAGAACGACATGAGGGTGAGTAATAAATGACAGAATTTTCATTTTTGGGTGAACTAACCCTTTAAGCTTATATTTTGAATTGCAATGCAGTCAACAATCATAAATGTAACTTATGAATACTTTGTTTGCAATTTGTTCTATATATCGAGCTTTGCACATGAATCAGGAAACCGGTTTGCACGTGAATATATTTTTTTATAAATGTGCACGCTTCCATCAAACGTATTGTTGAGTGCTTAAATGCAGTGTTTGTATTCACGAAGACTGTATAAGGTAAAAGTATTTAGTTTGCTCAAATGCATATGCATTAATGCACTGAGTTTTCACTTCAAAAATAATACATAATAAAAGTTAAAAAAGCAAGCCAAATCATTTTTTATGTTGTATAATATTGTTGTTTTTTTCATCCATCTTTCCAGTGCGAACAGTTGTGGTGCAACAAAAGGATATGGTGCATCCTGTTTTTGGAGGTAACCATTTTTGTTAATTTCACACTTGACTATTAATTGTTTTTGACAAATTGGCTTTGACCCAATTGTCAAGGCCAAGCACCTGAACACCAATCTTGCTAGAAGCAAGAATCAACCACATGACAGTAACAGCTACATGTAAGCAACATGTGAAGCTACATGTAAAATCTGCTGAGGTTTCAACACCCAGAAATGGGGGTGGGAAAGCTTCAAGGGCGGCCTGTGAAGGCCAAGCCTCCTAAAAAGCTAGCTTGCTGAATGCAAGCACCCACAAACACATGATTCGTTCAAAAACGAGTCAAACCAGCAGATAAGACTGTAGAGTGCCCACATAACAGTCCACCTAACACAATCCAACAAGCAGTGCACTCAGTAAAAGAACCTTTTACTCTTTAAAGCAAGAGGAGTACAGCATACGCCATCATGATCTAAAGGAGGCCCGAAAAACAGGCCTACAACTTCAGACAGACACGTGGCGTCAGCTTGTGGCAGTGTTTCAAGCTCCAGGAAGGACAAACAACCGAACTACAAGGAGGTTAATAAGTCACATGGGGCCCTGGCCAACCAGCAGTGTACTCAGTAAAACACCTCTAAACTCTCTCAGCGAGAGGAGTACACTATTACATACACCAACATGTTCTCAAAGGAGGCCCCGAGGGCCTATTACTTTTAAACATATGGCATAGTCTAGTGGCCACTAAAGTTCTAGGAGCAAAATAGAACCAGCATATTAACGAGGTAGCTACTTAGATCAACTAGTGCTAAAGGATAAACATGAACCAAGCTCAAGAAAGCAAATATAGAAAACTGAACCGCAGTAAGGTTTACTTACAGAAACTCACTCTGAGAGCAACGTACTCAGCAACGTACTCAGTAAAAACACTTTTACCCTCAAAGTGAGAGGAGTACACAAACGAACGCCAACATGCTACACAGGACGCCTAGAAGGCCTACAACTTTCAAACACGTGGCATCGGCTAGTGGCAATCATGATCATACCAGCCAGCATGCCATGTACTCAGTAAAAACACTTTTTACTCTAAAATCAAGAGGAGTACACCCTCCGCCACAAAACTCTACGAGAGGCCTTACCTAGGGCCTACTCTACAGAGACGGGCGTGGCCTAGCAGCGGTGATAAGACAGAACTGTGCCAACATGTAATCTGAAAGGAGGCCTTAGACCTGAGCTAAGTCTACACATTCCAACAGGCAATGTACCAAAACTTAAGCAGTTACAAGGCACAAAGAAATGCTAACATGGTCTAAGGGAGGCCTACACAAGGCCTACTACCTCAAACAGACACGAGCATAGACCTGTGGCAGTTTTTGCTAAACAAAGTGAGCAAAACTCATGACCATACACCAACAACACTTGTAAACACAAGCTGCTAAACTAGAAGGAGGCTGAAACCATTAGAGCCTACAACTCCTACAGTTATATGCAATATAGCTGTTGTGGCAATGATCAAACTAGCGGGAGCTAACAGAAACCAAACTAAAAGTGAGGTTCTCTACACTCAACCTGAATGTGCAATCCAACAGGTGATGCACTCAGTGAAACACCACAAACCCTAACCGGGGAGTACAATAGTCACCATGTTCTTGACTAGAGGCTAACACAAGCCTACTAATATGAGAACAGGTGCTAACCTGTGGCAGCACTAGAGTAAAGCTCACATACATGTAGGGCAAAGGCTAGAACCCAAAGCAACCATAAGCTTTGTAAATACATGCCATCCTAAAAAGGATAAATGCTCTCACCAAACAGAATTACAGATCTGTGCTGAACCTTAATTAAATTGAATTAAACCTCAAACTTGAATCTCAATTCAAGGGGCTCAAGGAAAGACAAATTCACAGCATGAAAAAGTTAGCAAACACTGCATACACTTATCTACGCAAAGATAAGGGCCTACCACCTGAGAAAACAGCATCAGGGAGGCTCATAACAACCTACTACCTTAGCTGTTAACCTCAGCCATTGCACCTACACAATAAACAAGGGGAAATGGGCATAAGGCCTAACAACTCCCTCAGGAGGAGGCCAGAACTGGGAACTATACAACCTACCAAGGGATAGTAATTTAAAGAGTGATTTATAACAATAAACACCTACCTAGTTCTAGCCTGGGCCGCTAAGCTATGGGCCTACAGGGCCACATGCCTAGCAAAGCCTGGGCTTCACCTCTGAATCTCCACAGAAAAGAGGAAATATAGCAAAGCTCAACAAGCAAACAAAGCCAGGCGGCCGATTAAGGCCAACCTAGACATAAAATAACCGAAGTGACGAGTGCTAACTCAAACTATTCTAGCAAACACTAGATGAGAAGCTACTCAAAACAAAGGTGGCTAAGCGGCGGCCATTTTGTGGCCTGCACAAATATCGTTCTAGCCAACCTAACAACTTCAGTTTGCCCAAAACCCCTATTCATCAGAAAAAATTTCCATCATGGCCCCAACCATCAGCCTGACTGTTTAGGAGCGCCTGAGCATGTTAAACAGAATCAAAAAACCCCAGGAGGTGGAGGAAGAAGGGGCGAGGGCAGATGTACATTTGCCCTTGCAAAAGAGGGGATCGATCACCAAAGCTGCTGGCGCCTGTGTTCGATCACCTCCCTCAAATCCTGCTTCTTCCTCCTCGAGTCCCGCCACTTTTGCGATTTGCTCCTAGGAGGAGGAGGTGCTCGAGCGGCGACGCTGGACTTCTGGCCCTGCCTCTGAGCCTCAGCTCGAGATGGGCCAGGACCTCCTGGCTGTCTGGGCCCAGATCCGGATCTGATCGGGATGCAGATTCTAAATGCTGCCGAGTGCGCCTTCGCCTCCCTGAACTTTCCAACCACCGCCTCGACGGAGGTACCGAAAAGTTCAGAGGGTGATACCGGGGCATCGATGTCCGCTAGGTTCAACCACAGATGTCTCTCCGTGGCCACCATCGCCGCCATCGATCTGCCAATCGATGCAGCGGTCTGCTTAGTGGCCCGGAGAGCGAGATCAGTGGTGCGGCACAGCTCTTCCACCGCTTCAGGGGACAAACCTTGCCCCTGATCCAGATCCTTCAGCAGATCGGCCTGGTAGGCTTGCAACACTGCCATCGTGCGCAAAGCCGCACCAGCCTGACCTGCTGCCCCGTATGCCCTGCCGTTCAAGCGTGATGTCGCTTTAAGGGGCTTAGACGGCAGGACCGGAGCTTTCAGTGTCGGTGCGCTCCCCGTGACGAGATAGTTCGCAAACGTCTCGTCAATAGGGGGCATCGACACATACCCATGCTGGCTCAACCCCTCAACATCAGCGAAGTTCACCCACTGATGAAGATGAATGCAAGCCGAGTATGGGTTCTTCCATGCCTTCTCGATCTCAACGTGAAGATCAGGAAGGAAAGGAAGGCTCACGGGAGTTACCAGGTTATGGCTGGAAAGGAATCGCTCGTCAAGCCGTCCATGAGCAGTTTCTTTCCTAATGCGCTCCCAAGGCAGCTGCAGTCTGCCAGAAGCGCGTTCCATAACCTCCAGTTACTCAGCATACGCTGTGCAGGGAGGCTTAAAGGAAACAGCAGGCTCACCTGCCTCTTCCTCAGCCATCATCTCCTGCTCACTGGGGCTAGCTGCCAGAAGAGCACTCGCTCCCGGATCTGATGACGTCAGAGAAAGGACGTCATCGTCATCCAGGAGCTCATCCTCGTCAGCCGCCAGGGGCTGAGAAAGATATACACCTCTCTCAAACTCCTCAGCGAGCTCCACCTGTGAGCCCCATGATTTCAGCCACCGCTCCGCCTCAGCACGAGCGGAGCCAGAACCACCGGGCACAGATGTTGATGCCCCTTCCCTTGAGAAGAGAGTCAGATGAGAACGGAGCGTCCTCATGGGAAGACGCTCACAATTAACACAGACAGCGCCCTCAAGCACTGTCCGTGTGTGCTCCTCGCCCAGACAGAAAACGCACAGGTTGTGTGTGTCCTCCGGTGTCAAAAACCTTGGACACGGGTCAGCACACTTCCTGAAATGTTTGTCAGACATTTTCAGAGAAAATTTCCGTACCGGATTTGATAACAAGGCAAAGACACAACAGTCCCAAAAGACGAAGAGATACTGACTGATTCTCTAGGCGCTCCTTATATACTTCCAGGTCGCGCTATGATGATGTCATAGGCTGTCGCCGGCCAATAGGATTGGAGTGGTTTGATACTTGGCTTTCAGACATCGGTTCACGAGTGACATTCCCCATATGCGGTAAACGCAGAGTTGAGTTCCCTTTCGAAAGGGAACAGCCTATTTGCAAATTAGCATAAATCACATTGATACATTTTACAAACCTACTAGCATGTTGTTGTCACATTTATGTTCAGTTTTCACAGACTTTTAGTTATCATGGACTTTTAGGTTGTTTTCATTCGTCACATGTGTCTCCTTTGTCTTAGATTCTCGCCACTCATCTGTTACCATGGGCACTAACTCAAACATCACAGCTGTTCATCATTTAGTGCATCACCATTGCATATTTAATTTCCTCTTGTTCACTTGTTTGTCTGGTCACGTCTAAAGGTATGTTTTCACAACAATGATGTATTAAACACGGAAAGATTTTTTCTTTGTACAGATGACAATGTTATCAAAACTATCCTGTTCACACGGATCCACAAAAATGACTGAAAACACTGTATTATGCATGCCAGATGAGTAGTTGCCGATGTTGCTTTCATAAAAAAGTTTTCCGTTTTTAGTTGAAAACGGTGTTGTGTAAACAGCCCCTAAGTTAAGTGTGTTGCATCCTGTTCACCTGTCATTTGGATTATTGTTATTAAAGCTTTGTGTTGGAACCTTCTTCATCTTCGTCTGTTTACCTGCAACCACCCTTGACAGTTGTTTAGAGTAAAAAAATAAAAATAAAAATTTCGTTGAGGGAGCTGGCGTTTTGAGTGACATTGGCACTCCCTGTCATGCATATATACCACTGCAGTTGGCACATCTTTCAGTTTTAAGGTCAACGATTAATTAATCATTAATTTAAATGATAGTTGAACATGGGAATTTGTGTAAATTGACATCCCAACAACAAACCTCAATTAAAAACTTAATAATGTCAGTAAATCAATTTTACCCAAATAAACATTTTATTTATTTAATATAAAGGTGTGTTTTCTTATTTAAAAATAGTCTCATTTTGTGTTATATAAATGCATTATATTTTTCCCACTGTAAAACAATTTGAAACTACCAAGTAATGTTGTAAGTAAATACACATCTGCTATGCTTTTATTTAGGATAGCCATGGTGACCTTGAGGAACTGGAACAGCACACACACTGAGGATTATCACAAAGGTGTCTTCATGGACGATCCTTTAGAGACTGGAACTTTCTTTTTCTCAAATTGTCACTTTTTTTTTTCAGAAGTACTACAGTTGTGATTTTGCTGTTTCCAGAGTAGCATTGCAATCTCTGTCAGAAAACCTAAAATGCTTTATTTTCGTACTAATTGTGTGAAAATCTTTTGTTGAATAAATGTCCAAAAATGTAAGTAAAATGCATGTGCTTATTGTATGTTTTGCACTTATTTTAAGACATTGAATGTCCTGGAGCAGTACAGTAAGTTTTATTCAATTGCTCAAGGTCTAAAAATAAAATTAAAAAATAAAATTAAAAAATAAAATTAAAATTTTAAGTTGGTTCAACTCAATTAACTGTCTTTTTTTAATGTAAATTAGCTTAAATGTTAACACAACTTGCTATTACTTAGTAAATTCAACTGGTGTTTTTAAGTAAAGAATGTTGAGTAAACAAATATTGAGTAAACAAATATAACACAGGTTTTCTTGTTAGCTTTACATAAATTTGCTTCAAGTTGGATTTACTTAAAAAGTGTGATGCAAAAATGGTGCATATATATTTTATGTAAATCCAACATATCATTTTTTACAGTGTAGGTTTTCATATGAACAACATACAAATACAATTAGTTTTAGTTAGTTCTACTATAACCCTTCAAAAAATGGCAATTTATTTTCAAGGAATTCTGATATACCTTTAAAATCTTTAATCATCTGACTTTCTCTCATGTTCTCTGTTTTACAGACCCAGTGGATTGTTTTTACAAAAACAATGCAAACCAAATCCAGTAAAAACAGTCTGGAATGCCATCCAAAACAAGCTGTCAAACATTTGCCTTTGGGATCAGCTGTGCAGAGCAAACATTTACTGTGCTTCAGGGTAAGAAGATCTGCAGACACTGAAGTAGGATTATCCATGACCAGTGCCCATCAAATGAGAACACCACAACATTCAAAAGATCAGTGAATCCCCACCGAGCCATTAGAGTGTCGTAGAAATGAATCCATGGTGCCTAAATTGCTGAAGTAGACCGTCTCTCCCATCCCTGCCTAATATCAAACTAGGGTTTGTTATGATAGAGCTAATCAATAAAGTAGACCCTCCTTGTTCCACAAACTTAAAACCCCTGTAAGACCAAATGGCCAAGAGACACCTTCGTGACTCTAATGCATAAATCCATATCAGGAAATGGAGACTTGTGTAGACAGTCTCAAGGCCTGAAATCAACACACACCTTACATAAGGAGAACACATTTATTGACTTAATTTACCTTATTAAATGAACTATTTTCTCTACAAAAGACACTCAATAAAATAAGTAATTGAACAAACTTAATTGAATTGAGAGCAGGAATTCCATCCTAAACATGCATATATGAGGCTCACAGCCTAAACACAAGCGACACTCTTCTGCATAATGGTAACCACAACATTCAAAAACATTACAGAAACTTTTCTAAATGTCCAACATAACTGAATATTAAACACTAAACTAACAACATCTTTCCCTTTACTGAAAAACACATAAAATGGGATTATAAAAATGTATTTTAATGGGGTCATTAAAAATGTATTATAACGTTATTATAAAAACTTCATTGTGTAATTTATATGTAAGTAGCTTACAAATCAATTACTTTTAACCTTTAATATTATATTGATGTACCAGCTGTGGTTCCCTGTATAGTTTACAGCATTAGTTGAGAGATATTTTTTCTTTTTGACATATAAATTTGCCATATACTTTACCTGATAGGCCCAAATTAATCATTATTGAATTGAAGGTAATCAAATCGAAATCAAATCACAAGCTTCTGAATCAAAATCGAATCCAATTGTGAAATTTGTGTCAGTGCCCAGCCCTAGTGTCAATATATTTTTTTTTTACTTGATGCAAATGTTGTTTTTTCCATTTATTTTCTTGTGGGAGTGCACCAGAATGCTTAGTTTATATGTTAAAATCACAAAAAAAAATTTGCAGGTATGATTTATATCGACAAACACTGTTAGTTCACTTGAAAACTTAGTTTTGAATGCTTCATCTCGGAGAAGCGTGGTGTTGAAATGCCATCTAGGGCCCCGAGCTGGATTAGAGCTAAACAAAACAGAAGCAATCACTGACTTATGGTCGGAAAACGCCACGGGAAATAAGCTAACATTAACAATATTATGAAACAAGCCTCTAGAAGAAAAAATAAAGTCAATACGAGAGAAAGATTTGTGTCTAGATGATAAATGGGTGTAGCCTTTAACATCAGGATTTCATGTATGCCAAAGATCCACCACCCCGGCATCATTGATCCAGGAACGTAAAGCCTCAGAAGCATATTTTTATAATCTAAATTTTCAGAGTTTCCCAACCTATCAGCTGAATAGTCAACAACAGCATTAAAATCAGGGCCAATAATGAATTTGAAGCCAGAAAGCTCCAGAAGTACCTTAGTGATTTGTTCGTAAAATTCTTTTTCAAAAGTATTAGGAGCATAAATTGAAACTAAGGCAACATCTCTATTTTCTATATGAACTTTCGCAACTGTTATTCTACCTTTGCTATCTGCCCAAGTATCCAACAGCTTAAAGCGCAGATTACGCTGACATATAATCGCCACCCCTTTAGATTTATTTGCAAGCAAGCAAGAACACGGAAAAAACAATTAGGCATGCGATTTGTGTCCCTTTTGACCAAATAAGTCTCTTGTAAGAAGGCTATTTATTCTTTGTTTCCGCAAAAAGTCCAAAGTAGCAACTCTTTTTACTGGATTATTCAGGCCCCTTACATTGAGGCTGAGAAAGTTCAACTTGACACCATCAGCCATTTAAGAAGTGATAAAAGGCCCATTCCACCGAATGGGTGACATTTGCTGGTTGAAACTCTTCAAAATTAAACTTTATTTTTTATATTTTTTTCAACACTGAATCTAATTCTACACATATTTAACTATTCAAAATGTGTATTGGTCAATCTCAGGCAACTTTATTTAATTTTTTACAAGGTTTCAAATCAGAAGATGGATGCATGTTTTCTTAGTCCTGTTACCAAAACTCATGTGCCATTTAAAAAGCATGTTTAAAAGCATGTCAATTAATTCCTTTATATTCACCTCAAAAAAAGTGTTTATTTTGAAGAAATTGTTGGTTATTTGTTCAAATAATTGATATTTGTGAATAAAAAATCACTTTATATTTAGGCAAGGTGTATTTTAATTAAAAAAGCTAAACAATTTTTTTCATTTAAAAGAAGACAGAAGGCTCAAGTATATCATTTTCTTAAATAATTTAATTTATTTAACAATTGTATAAATGAAGTCAACAAACAGAATTCTTACGTAAGAATTGGGACTGTCCAGATGGGTCAAAGCAGAATGGAGTGCCGTGGAGATGGCATCCTCCGTTGACCTGTTTGTACGGTAGGCATACTGGTGAGAATCCAGGGCTATGGGAAGACTGGCTCTCAAATGTGGTAAAACCAGTCTCTCAAAGCACTTAGCAATGATGGGGGTAAGTGCTACTGGGCGAAAGTCGTTCAAGGCTGATGCAGTAGAATGCTTTGGCACTGGTATAATAGTGGCGGCCTTAAAGCAGGAAGGGACAACTTCCTGAGCCAGCGGCAGATTGAAAATATCAGGAAAGACCCCGGCCAGCTGCTCTGCACAGACTCTGAGCACACGCCCAGGTATTTGTAAGGAAATCCGGGCATGCTGCTTTCCTTACATCCACCTTGCTCAAGATGTTATAAACTTAGGTAGAAGAGAGTGAAAAATGCAGTTCACCAGGTAGGCGATCCGCTTTTGATGTGGTCTCTCTCTTACCCTGGTCGAAGCAAGCATAAAAGTGATTAAACTTATCGGGCATAGTGGCAGTACAGGATTGAGGCACTGGACTAGTTGTTTTAAAGTCTACAATAGAGCGAATACCTTGCCACATACACTACCAGTCAAAAGTTTGGACACGGTAAGATTTTAATGTTTTTAAAAGAAGTTTCGTCTGCTCACCAAGGCTGCATTTATTTAATTAAAAATACAGTAAAAACAGTAATATTGTGAAATATTATTACAATTTAAAATAACTGTTTTCTGTTTGAATATATTTTATAAAGTAATTTATTTCTGTGATCAAAGCTGAATTTTCAGCATCATTACTCCAGTCTTCAGTGTCACATGATCCTTCAGAAATCATTCTAATATGATGATCTGCTGCTTAAGAAACATTTATTGTGTACAACTGTACAAAATATTTGTGTACAATATTTTTTTTTCAAGATTCTTTGATGAATAGAAAGTTCAAAAGAACAGCATTTATTTGAATTATAATCTTTTGCAACATTATAAATGTCTTTACTGTCGCTTTTAATGCATCCTTGCTGAATAAAAGTATTAATTTCTTTAATTTCTTTTCAAAAAAATAAAAATAAAAATTCTTACTGACCCCAAACTTTTGAATGGTAGTGTATAATGTTACAAAAGCTTTGTATTTCAGATAAATGCTGTTCTTTTGAACCTTCTATTCATCAAGGAATTCTGAAAAAAAAAGTACACAACTGTTTTCAACATTGATAATAATCATAAATGTTTCTTGAGCAGCAGATCATCATATTAGAATGATTTCTGAAGGATCATGTGACACTGAAGACTGGAGTAATGATGCTGAAAATTCAGCTTTGATCACAGGAATAAATTACTTTATAAAATATATTCAAACAGAAAACAGTTATTTTAAATTGTAATAATATTTCACAATATTACTGTTTTTACTGTATTTTTAATTAAATAATTGCAGCCTTGGTGAGCAGACGAAACTTCTTTAAAAATCTTAAAAACATTAAAAATCTTACCGTGTCCAAACGTTTGACAGGTAGTGTACATCGGGGGTCTGAAGATACAAAATGCTCTTCGATCCGTTGTTTGTAAGTGTATTTGGCCTTGTTAATACCCCTCCTGAGATTGGCCCTGGCTGAACTGTAAGCAGCCTGGTCACCGGATCGGAAAGCATCATCTCTGGCTTTGAACAGAAGGCGAACCTCCCTGTTAATCCATGGCTTCTGGTTAGGAAAAACGTCTATTTTTTTAAGTGTTGACACTCCATCGACACATTTGATAATGTGATCTAAAACAGAGTTGGTGTAATAGTCAATATTAATCTGAGAGGATGTAGTGGCTTGTGCAGCAAATACACTCCAATCTGAATGTTTGAATTGATGCTGGAGAAGAGAATCAGCACGCTCTGAGCAGATCTTAATGGTTCTCATTGTAGAACTAACACGCTTAGCAACCTGCTTATATTTGGGAAATAAAAACAAAGAGAGATGGTCTGACTGACCCAGGTGGGGTAGGGGAATAACCTTATAGGTATCAGCAACATTAGTGTAGACATGGTCCAAAATTGTATGTCCTCTTGTTGAACATAAGACATTCTGATGGAATTTAGGAAGCATACTACAAGTTGCAATGATTAAAGTTCCCGGCAACAATAAATGCCCCATCTGGATATAATGTCTGCAGCCGACTAATAGCAGTACTGAGATCTTTCATTGCTATTTTTAGCGTTTGCATTAGGTGGCACATATACAGCAGCTATGATTCCTGCTCGAGTGTGGATTATCTCACCTATTCTGATCATCTGTGGATTACATTCTCGTGTGGACAGTGTGTTCCAGCCCGTTGCAGTCTCTTTGCCACCAAAGCCTGTTCTACGTGTTGCACTTCTACATCTGACCATCTTGCCTTGCTGTTCTGTTCTGCTGTGGACTTAATAAACAGGCTTATAAATCATAAGAAATTAATTAAATTAATGTAAATAAAACCAATAGCAATAAGCAGTTTAATATGAGTGAGAGTGTGTGTGTGTGTGTGTGTGTGTGTGCACCCATGTCTATAACTCCTGTGGTACAAAAATGAAAAACTAGGATCTGATAATCATTAAAAAACGCAGAGAAAAAAAAAATACACGGCTGCTCAATATCCTAGCTTAAATCAAAAACCAAAAGCTTCACCGCAAATAAAGGTTTATACATAAGAAAACTCTCCCATATCTTTTTGCCAACCACCCATCATTAGTTTGAACATACACAGATCATAAAGAAAAAAGAGAGATGTCTTTTGTAAAGACAGCAAACACTCATCGAAAAACTAAAGATACGAGTTCACATAGTACCGTCCATATAAGCTTTGGCGTCTTTCAGGTCTCTGAAAGTTTTCTGTATGCCGTTCGCCTTGAAGACCAACAAGGCTGGATAGTTCATTTGGAAGTGGATGCCTTTCTTAATAAGTTCAGCGCAGATCGGGTTGAAGGCTCTCCTCGCGGCGCGAACTGTAGAGAAGTTGATCCTCGTATTGAAGCTGGCCTTTGCGTCTGCGGTCAGAATTGTAGCGACGTCTCTGGAGCGATGAATCTTGATAATAACAGGGCGAGGACGGCCATCTGTAGGCGTACCTAGCCCTCGGTGTTCGCGTGCGATAGACGGGACTGGCAACTCAAGCAGCTTTGGGATGAAAGATTCGAAAAATGTATGGGATCACTTCCCTCAACGAACTCCTTGAGGTTTAGAATTCTGATATTGTCCCGCCTGCCCTGTTATAGATCTTTCTCTTTTCTTCTTTTTTTTTTTTTCTTTTCATTGTGGGTTTCAGTCAGACTCCGAAGACCCTGAGTGTAGATAGGCTACCTAGGAAGCCTCAAAAATGTCCTCATTTGTCTCAGAATTGTAGTTGAAATTGTAGCCTGGTGCAGCTCTGCCCCCTGCTGGAGGTGAAACAGAGAGACATGCTGATATAATACAGCTACACCTTTACCCAGCGAATGAAATAATTTGCAATTTTGTCTTTTGCATAGGAAAAAAAAAAACAAACACAATGATTTTTTAAAAATATTATTCATATTTTAATCAATGTTCTTTTAGAGGACATCAGTTACTATGAAAATAAAGAAACGTTTATGTAAATTAAGAAAAATTTAATACATAGTCTAATTTAACATTCTTTAATACAAATGTTTCATATGGTTTTATATTTGAACTCTGGAACAGAAAACTCCTTTCATACATAGAAATATGGTTATGATTTACTCTGTTCACCTACACTGTCACTCAATAGGCAAAAACACACACTGTGTCCTACAGAGGGCACTGAAGCAATTAGGGTCTTTCTTGTTAAAGAAAATTCTGCATTAAAAACTCAAGAATTAATCAAATATTAAAAATAAATACAAAATAATACACCAAATGTTTGTCTTTTCATGAAACGTGCTGAATTGTGATGTTTGAAAAAAAGACATTGCTGTGGCCAAACCTAAAACAAAGAAACCCTTATATTTAAGGCCATGATATGTGAAGTCTCTGAAAAATATTAAAACTAAATGTTCTCCTCAGAGGACAAAAATGCATGGATGTCTTAATAAAAAATAAAAAAAATAGCCTTTTTATTTCACAAAATTACATGAAATGAAATAAATTGGAATGTACAAAACCATTTTGTGATCCAGGCAGCCCCTTTCATTGACGATATAAGGGTTACGCTTTAATTAAATGCCAAATAAATAGGACCTATTCATTATAATCCCAACATATCCAATGAAGTAAACTGCATTGACTTACATTACATTACATTACATTACACCTGAAATGCACAGTGTACAGTGAATAGATATGCCTTGAAAAACATAAAAAAAGAGAAAGACTACAATGCATAATTACATTTAATTCAAAATTAATAATCATAATAATAATGTGTGTGTTATTAAAAATAAACACTAAGATATTTCTTTAAGCTATACAGTTTACTGAATGGAATTTAAATGATCAATTTAACAATTTCACATAACTACAAAAAGTAAAGAAGTAAAATCTGTCGCACCCTATACAGCTCCTCTAAACACAACAACTTCTAATATGTTTATTTGATATGATTTAGTTATAAAACAAAATAACTTGAACAATTAAGTACAATTGTACTTAGCCACCAAAATTAAACAAAAAATAGTACTTTCATCCTTTCATTGAAACAATTTTCTCATTTGTTTTAGGGCAGGAACTTGATAGTGGAGCGCACTGTTTTGTGCAGTGAACCCGGAGCTTCTTTCCAGTAAGTGCGGAGCAGGAAATGTAAAGCGGGGTGATGCGGAGCTGTCGAGTGATTACTGAATGCTTTGAGTCAGGAGAAGAAATTGTTGAACCGTTATCCGTTCTGCTAGTGATTCAGTTTGTCTTATTAACAAAAAAGAAACAAAAAGATGGTTAACATACTAGATAGCAGAAAATAGTTATCAATAGTGTTGATGTTTATTAATAATGAAAATGTTCAAAAGTTGTTAAACAGGTTATGATAACAAATTGGGGACCACAGTAAAAAGATGGCCCAAAATCTTAATGGCACCATATCTTTTATAGTTGTAATCTGTGCTCATAAAAATATCTGTGTAAGTGACGTACCATCTACTGACAAAAGAAGTTGAGCTTCTCCTCACAGTCTCTGGGTGTCCAGACCCCTGTTTGCTTGCTCAAGGCTCCACAGCGAAGGTTTCTGGCAGGACACTGGGGCTGTCCCGAGTGAGGCCAGGCTGTGAAGTCAAGATCATCTCCATTGACCCATCTCCACTCTCCTGCTAGAAAGCGCAGACCAGTCCACACATATTCAGTTTGAGCCTGTGTGATTTTCTGTAAAGCAGAATTCATCCTGTTCTCTGAGATCAGACTCGCCAGATCATTATAATGTGTTCTGCAGTATTCCAGAGCTCCTTCCCAGCTCTCTCTCTGCAACATCGGAGCAAGCTCTCTGTTCATACAGAAGAATTTATGTTTTTTATCGCACTTTTCATCATGCAGTTTCTTACTATATCCGTGTAGAAAAACACAGTTTTCATCTTTACCTGGCTGATTCAAACTATCCCAGCTAATATTTGTTGCATATTCACCTCCGGTCCACTTCCAGAATCTTGATACTTTGTACAAACCAATCCAGGCATCAGAAGTTTGATTATTTGCATCTGCTAAAAATTGCTGTTCCTCACTCTCACTGGTGTAGGTAGACAGGTCATGAAAGTGAGTTCTGCAGTACCATAGTGCAGAATACCATGTCTTATCATCGTCTACAAAGAAATGATGTTTAATGAGACCGGAGGAGAGTCCGTAGAGCTCCAGGATTAGGAGCACAGCGAGGGTCGACTTCATCTTCATCCAGTGAAGAGATTTTGTGATTTTTCAATGATCAGTTGAAGGAGAGGACAGAACTGTGCGTGATGACACTGACTCTCTCTTACTTAAACTGACATTCAGCCAATGACAAAAGAGTGTGATGGTGCGACCAATCACAGCACACCTTTACAGACAGAACAAACAAACCAGCTGCATTTAACCAATGAAATAAACCTCTTAATAGAAAGAAACTGTGCTCCCCAGTTTGGTTAAAGTAGTGGTCCCAGATTAGGTTCTCATATGAACAACATACAAACACAAATAGTTTGAGTTAGTTCTACTATAACCTTTTAAAAATAACTAAATGTTTTCAAGGCAGGGCCATCCTTAGGGTAGTTGTGACCCCGCGCTTGAGGGGGCCGCATAGCAAATGGATTGCCCCGCTTCTGCTACCCTGCGACCCCATGCATGCCTGGGAAGGCCCTGTTTCAAGGCATTCTTATATACCTTTAAAACCTGTCATCATCTGACTTTCTCTCATGTTCTCTGTTTTACAAACCCAGTAGATTGTTTTTCCATATACAAAAATGCAAATCAAATCCAGTAAACCAAACCTTGAAACCAAACCATCCAAATAAGCTGTCAAATATTTGCCTTTAGGTGCAGAGGTGCAGAAAGAAAACATTTACTGTGCATTCTCCAGGGAAATAATATCTGCAGGCACCGACCTAGGGCATCATCAGCCTAATAGCTGATGAACACTAATAGCCACTTCTATTTACAATTTATATACATGGTGAAATTTGTGTCATGTATGAAAACTAACCTGCTTGGTTTGTCTCTGGCTAATATATATATATATACACATACACATACATGATGTACAGAATTTTCTATATTGCAGCTGCTGGTTTCATAGGTAACAGATCTTGCCAAGTCTAGGATCTCTAAAGCTATTGCTTATACCTACAGCAAAGTGAACAAACCATTTTTTGCCTTGTTGATGATAAAACTAATAATAATAATAAAAGAAATCACACTGGCTTACAGTAAAAGAGGGTCCCAAACAAAAATGTAAACATTAGAATATGGAGGCTTACAACACAAAGATATTGGGTTTTGACATAAGTCAGCATAAATAATACAAATATTCTGTTTCAAATGGGAACTTGCACTGCATCCTAGGATGCTTTGGGGAATGCCTCCAGTGTGACCGGTGTCTGAAGCACGTGTCCAAATGCAACAGTAACACTGGCCAGTGAAAGTCTTTGATTGTCTCTACCAGTGCAACCAGAGTATAAAAAGGCACCTTTTGTCTTCAGGAACCATTTGTTTATGTATGTGAAGATCACTCAGCCAAACATTTCAGGAACTATGTGCCTCTGTATAAGAGACAACACACGACTTGAGGACACGCGACTTGTGCGACTTGTGTGTTTTTTGTTTTTTTGTAAGGAGCACACGCATTTAGTTCTCAAGTGAACGGAATGCACTCATTATGAAAGAGACAAGTAAGAAGATTTCACTTCTTTTTTCTCACCTGAGGGATAGTTGTTAGTGTTTGCACGAGCGAGTACGGCTCTCGAGGGAGTTAAAGATTTGGTATAGGGTATTTCTCATTAACACACTCTTTACATTTTGAAAACAAGAAACAAGTGGTGAAACAGAAACGTCCTCTAAAAATGAAAATAGTGAAATTCTTAATAGTAATTCCAATAATTCCAAATTACATTCATGTTATTCTATTAGTTTAAGCAAAATAATTGTAAGTATCAATTCAACAGGTATGCAGCATTACGAAAATGAAACTAAGTTTGTGACAAAGTGACTAAGGCCCGGTTTCACAGACAGGGCTCAGACTAAGCCAGGATTATGCCTTAGATCAACATTTAACATTTAAGTAGTTTTTATAAATGTGCCTTAGAAAAACTATAGGAACAAAATAGTTAAATGAATGATTTTGTTATCATGTTAGTGATATCTCACATTTTGAAAATCTGATTAGTGTGGGTCATGGTTTACTTGTTTGTCTGTGTTTTCCACATTTCCAGATTATTGGCGGCACTTCCGCAGTGTAGACACCAGACTGAAAATGTATCGTTTTAACAGAATAGCTCTGATTGGGGAGTTAAAATCTTGACATCTGGCAAACGCAAGCATGACAGCTTACAGAGGCTTGTTATAAACAGTCTGTAATATTTTGTATCCTCTTTTTATTTGACAAAAACAAAGAGGGGTTTTGGTAAAGTTTTTTTTTTTTTTTTTTAACTAAGTTTACAATTTTGAAAAGTTTACAATTTAAAAACAACCATTCTGAACTCTTTTTGAACTGGTTAGCCAGATTCATTGAAAAGAATCAACTCTACCCTGCTAAAAAATCCAGCTGGTCTCCAGGGGGACAGAAGACCAAGGCAGAGTCAGCTAGCCTGAGGACCAAGGCAGAAACAGAAAGCAAAAGAACCAAGGTGATGCCGCTGGACCAGAGGCCTGAGATGGCCTAGGGATCTGAGTAACAAGGCTGTGGGCTGAGAAGACCAAGATGGATTTGAAGGCACAGCCACAGGCCCAGAAGTCTGTGGCAAAACCAGGGTGACAGCAAACCAAGGCAGTGACAGCAGGACGAGGGAACCTGGTGAAGCTAAAGGGATGACAGGCAATGGTGGAGACAAGGGAGCGAAGAGCCATGATAGAGCCAATGAGTTGAAGGACCGAGGCAGAGTCCTTGTTAAGACTTCCTTGTTTGTTGTCTCTCCCCAAAACCCTTAACTATGTTTGCCTGCCCACTAGTGTCTATAATTAACATAACATTAAACATTACAGATGCTAAAGACAGATGCCTCCTGGTCGGGCTGGGGAGTAGTCTTAGGTGGCCATCCAGCCCAAGGGATTTTCATCTCAATTGGCACATCAACTGCCTCAGCTTAGAAAGGGGAACGTCTCCGGTTACTTGACTGTAACCCTGTTCCCTTAAAAAGCAAGAACGAGTTGCTGCGCTTCATTCATTTATTCCTGTGATCAAAGCTGAATTTTCATCATCATTTCTCCAGTGTTCAGTGTCACATGATCCTTCAAAAATCATCTAATATGCTGATTTGATGCTAAATTATTATCAGTTATTATTTGTGCTGAATTATTAATAATATTTCTTTCTATTATCAATGCTGAAAACTATTTTTGCATTTTGACAGTTTTTGTTGAGTCTTTGATGAATAGAAAGTTCAAAAGAACAGCATTTATTTTAAATATAAATCATTTGTAATAACTATAAATATCTTATACTGTCACTGAAATCAATCTAATGCATCCTTTTTAAATAAAAGCATTTCTATTTTTTAATCTTAATTTTTCTATTAATCTTAAATCTTTCTTTTCTTTTCTTTTCTTTAGTGTAGTGTATCACGTTTTCCACAAAATTATGAAGCAGCACAACTATTTTCAACAATGATAATAATCAGCATTTCAGTTATATTTCTGTACTGTGTTATATTTTATGTTGGTAAGTGGTGTTAAAAATTGCTCTGTGCATAATGAGCTGGTGGGTATATGGTGTGGAGTGTTGCACACCAGGTGTTATGGGCCGCTCTGTGTCAGAAAGTCCAGGGCCACTTTTTAGCCCCAGCCCCAAACGAAACAGAACATAAATGTGGCACTACTTGTAGTCTCATGTAGTCTGTTATGAGGTTTACTTGCAGTAATAAAACACAAAAAGAATGATGAAAAAGGAACACCACAAATACATTTAATTTCTGTAAAACTATAACAATGTAACAAGTAAAAGCAGTTTTAAGCAAACTCTACAGAGAAAATAAAGTGAATATGTAATGTTTAATGACTTAGTGACTACCTGAACCTCAAATCATCCAAATTTTAGTCACTGCAGGCAAAAAGTAGCATTTAAATTTACATTACATTTCCATTATGGTTCCTTATGTGGAAAAAAGAAAAATCAGTGCGTGGCTATGACTACTGATATAACCAGCAGCAAAAGGAACTTACATTGCGTCATAGAATTAAGTACATTTTACAATAAAGAATTGTATTTAAAAAATGTTATTCCATCATGTCCATTTTTTCCATCACAATTTCATTTTTATGAATTAAATAAAATGGAAAAAAACTACCTAAGTTTTGCTTTTATTCAAATTAAAATGTTTCATCTCTTTCTGTTCAACCCTGTTATGCTGTGATTTACAAGTGACATCTTAATAGTCTTTGACCACATGATTTAAAGTTTCTATTTCAGTCTTTCATTATCAGTAATTCATTATGTATACACTTATCAAGCTCAGGACTTCTTCGATAGTTCTAGAATTCCAGTGCTGTAAAAAAAATTGAGATACAGGGGCAACATTTAATGAATCAACCATTAAAAAAAAAAAATTTGTTGGCCACTATTCAAAATATTTTACCCCATATATGCTGGTCTTTGGCAGTTACCGTCCTCTGGGTCTAAGAAGTGAAAGTTCTTGAAATATATGCATGTGCATGTCTACTCATCTGTAAATATTTCCCATGCAAACAATAATGTCTGGATTTGTTTTTGAAGTGAACTTTGAGTGAATGTAAATGTTGTTTATTTGAAGTAGTGCATTTTCATACACGCATCACACTAGACATAACAAAAGCAAACAAGTTATCAACTCCATTACATATATGTGCAAAAATCTTTAGGCCACCATTAGATGTTGTTTTAGCAATGGTATAATGACCATATATAATTATTTCTCTTTATTAGAATATAACCAGGAAATACAGGACATTTGTATATATATATAAAAAAAAGACTTCTATAGGCTTAAAATGGCAAGTATTTACTGACCTCTCTTTACACTTGAGCAATAACAGGAATCTAAATGGAACGGAAAAGGACTGGAAGGCCAAGGAAACTTTCAAAATCTGATGAGAAGTTTCTCAGATTTTCTTCTTTGAGAAAGTGGAAGAAGTCCAGGATGTTACACTAAATACTGATTTTTTTTCTTTACATTTTTGTGAACATATTTCCTGTATTTTCTGTTTGTATGGTAATAAAGACCAAAAAAATAAATATAGATGGATGGTCATTAAAACTTTGCTAAAGTTAAAAGTTAAAACTTTACTTTTGCACAGTACTATATATACATATATATATAAACCTGTGTGAAAGTAATATCCCTCAAGACATTTAATTGTGCCTAATGAAAGTGTATATAAAAGGGTGAAAATCTGTATTTAATCAACTGAGTCAGGACCACTTCGTCAAGTATATAATTTATTACATTATAGCATACAGTTAGTGTTGGCGGTATGGTTCTGTTCTGGGCAAAACTCCCTACGCCTGTCCATGCAGCCATGCTTGGACAGAGCGGGGAGAGCAGCAAGTAAACGCCTGACGTGGCCTGCCTAAACTAACGCGATGCTTGACTTCTGCCCTTTGGATCTGTTTATTGTGTGAAGTAACTTTTTCCGCTATGACCCAAATCAAAATCAGGTAGAGGAACAAATTCAAAGGGTTAGTTCACCCAAAAATGTAAATTATCCCATAATTTACTCACCCTCAAGCCATCTTAGACTGTCAAACACAATCTGAGTTATATTAAAAAATATTCTGGCTCTTCCAAGCTTTATAATGGGAGTGAACAGTAACCTAGATTTTAAAGCCCCTAAAAGTGCATCCATCCATCATAAAAGTAATCCATAAGGCTCCAGGGAGTTAATAAAAGCCAGCGTATGATGTAGGATGTAGGAGTAGGAGCTTAGGTGAGATTAGACGCCTCACGGTTCGAACAAATAGGGCTGGGCAACAAATTCAAGCTCCTCACACATTTCTCTTTAAAAATTCTCATTTTAGACTTCTAATTTGTGACCGGCATTTTGTTTTGCTCCATCCTCTGTGCTTCCACGTTCATCAATACGTCATGGGTCAGGTCAAAGTTCACTCTTCTGCCGGAATCGACTCATGTACAGAAGCCAGTGATTCTAGTTTCTAAAGTTATAAATATGGATATTTTCCTTACAAAAATGCATTGCTTTGCTTCAGAAGGCCATAGAAATGCAAGGTCTGTCCAAAGGCTGAATGTGCGACAACACACAGTGTCTGCATTATGAGTGGTTTTGAGATATTTTGCATTCCATTTGACTTTGTAGATAGAACCTTTTTGTTTTCTAAACACAAAGTCCCAAAATGTACACAACTTAAAAAAAAAAAAAAAAAAAAATGTAAATAGGTAGTCACAGAATAAGAATATGTGAATAACTCAATTTTGACAAAAATGTCAGATAGAACCTTATAATTCCAAGGTGACGAATAGTATCAAAATTCTTGTTTCTTCTGAATCATTGTTTTAATCACTAAAAAGTGTATATCTCATTTTTATGTTTTATAAAACATATTTGCCATTCTAATTATCTGAAAAAAACATTGCGCCTATCAGCTCTAGACCATGCTGGCAAAAAGCTATCAAAAGAATTTTGATCCAATAAACCATTTTCCAGATTTATTTGTTAGGTGTTGCAAAAGTCCGAACAAAGTCCTTCTCAAAAACTGTACAATATAGAGAGCAAGTCATTCTAGACAAACATTCATGAATTTATGATACTCGGGAGGCTAACAGCAAATTATAAACTATCAGCCACTTCAACTGAAAGATGAAGGCCAGTAGCTCCTCACTGCAGAACACAAGATCCAGATCCAGAGGATGGAGATGGGTAGGTTTAGGGATCAGGGGGTGGAGACAGGTAGGCTTTGGGATATGTAAAGTGTGAGGAGCTGGATCTGGATCCAACCTCGTCCCCTAGATGTAGTGTTCTGCAGAGAAGACCTCTCATGAAGGCTGTGATATTAATGTTGTCCACAAGAGGAAGCCACAGGATAAGGAGCCTTTTTTCCCCCAAAATGGAAATAAAGCATGGAAAGAGATAATTTTGTCTTTTTCAAGATAATATATATTACAAAAATTGTTATAATGACACATTTATCTACTGTTGTGGTATTAATAATAAAACACATGTGTTAAACTGCAAACATAAGTAGCCTAATCACACAGACAGCATGTTCTCAGCAGCTCACAAGCACCTGCAGCCCAAGAATTATTCCATTTATTTACTTTTTCTTATATGTAGACTTAAGTAATATGACAGTTTGTTCTGTGTAGTATTTCTCCATTCTAGTATTTTACTATACTATAATTTTTTATAAAAATGTTACATGGTTTATTTATTTAAGTGTTTACTTGGTTCCATTGTCAGTTTTACAAAACATTTCACATTAGAGTTTAAGCACAACACTTCAAATACACTGTTTAAAAGGTTAGGCTACTAAATAAATTGAAAAAATGAAAAGGGCTGTCACCATTATGTTCAGTTTAGTTTAGTTCATGGATTTTTAGTTTGCATTTCTTCCTGTTTTCCTTTGTTTGTATTCCCTTGTTACTATGGTCACCATCATTATGAGTTTGTTTGTATCAGCTGTGTATCATTAATTATCTCGTTTGTGTTTGCTTTATAAGTTGTACCCTTTCCTGCACTCTTGGTCCAGTCACCGTTGCATGTGTTTCCCTGCCTGTCTGCCTGTTATTTGGATTATTCTCATTACATTTTGTGTTGAATCTTTATTCTTCATCTTCTGTCTGCCTGCAACCACTCGAGACAAGGGCCTTAAGATAAGTGCTTAAGATAAAGTTTTGAGCTGGAAATGATATCCTCAAATTTATTTGAAACTGTCCTGTGACATTCTATGACATTCAACTCTTATATTTAAATGTTGAATTTATATGTTGAATATGAGTCCACTGTGATTATACCTTATGTAAACATTTTTAAAGAGGAGTATTTTTGACTTCTTGTTTAATCTAACAGTAAGATGATGTTGCCCTTTTTGACATGTGCGCTGCTCAAACCCGTTTCATCAAACCCTAACTTTCACTGAAGTTTCAGGATGGACTTTGTTGTAAAAACCACATCATAGATACATTTCAGTTGGATCGTTAATCATGCACATGGCTTGGACCCCGGTGATTGTCACTTGTGGCCACATTTTTTTTCCTTTATACAGTATATTAAATTATATTTGAATTAAATAATTTAGGCACGCTGAAATTTAAGTGTAAATCAATGCAATAAATAAAAGACAACGGTAACACTTTACAATTGTCAACAGATGAAGATGAAGACAGACAAAGGCAGATTCATGATAATGAACAGGTGTGATGATTAGATGAGTGTCCATGACAACTGATGACTGGTGGGAAACTAAGACAAAGAAACACAATTGACTGATGAAAACAAACTGAAAGTCCATGAAAATGAAAACTACAAACAAAACTGAGTGTGTGTGACATAATGCCCCCTCCTGGAAGTCGCGACTTCACGGCTTGGCGAGGAGAAGGAGGAGGGCATGGAGATGGTGCAGGGATGGTGACAGGAGATGGCAAAGGGTTGGTGATGAGTGGCAACGGAGGAATGGTGGCATCCGGATGACAAGGAGATGGTGATGATGGTGGGCATCTAATGGCACAGACCCAGAGCCCGAGACAACAGCCCACGGCAGAGTCGAGGGAGGGAGGAGCCAAGGTGGAGTAGAGGCTGACGTCAACTGGGGGATGACCGACGGAGGTGGAGCTGATGGATCCTAGGGCGCAGACGGAGAGCCGATGGAGCAGAGTGACATTGCTAGTACAGGAGGCCTAGGGGATGCCGCGGTGACGAGTGTCTGAGGTGGAGCCAGAGTGCCCGAGGACTGAGGCGATGCCAACGTGATGGAGGACATACCCGAAGAGAAGGAGCCCACTGCAGCTAAAGGGGTGGAGGAATGGACCATAGCAGAAGATCTGCAAGTCTGTGGCGGAAGTGGAGTGACGACTGACTAAGGGGGAGCCGGTGGAATGAGGGAACCAGGTGAAGTCAAAAGGCAGAGGGTGTCTGGTGCAGCCAGGGTGGGAGGAGCAAAGGCGGAGCCGACGGGTCAGAGATGAGACGTAACGAGGTGATCAGAGGCCAAAGATGGAGCCACAAGATCCATCCACTCAGGCGCTGATGGTGGTTGCTCGACATCACAGCATAGCATTCCAGGAGATGGCGAAGGGTTGCAAACCTCCAGCAGAGGAGGGGCTGGAGGACAGGCTGAGAATGGGCAGTGACACAGGCAGATGGAGGCTTGACAGGGTCGAAGGTAATAATACATTGTCCATGCAGGTTTCTGTGCTGTTTAGAAATGGCAAGAAGATTTTTGGTAAAAATAAGAAAATCCAGGCAAATTTGGGTCCATGATCCATTTTTGGTTGGTTGTTCTCTTACCAGGTGAAGATGAAGACAGACGAAGGCAGATTTAAAATATATACAAGGTTTAATCCAAAAACACGCACAAAGGCGTAGCAGTTTGCCCAAACAGAAACACATACAACATTGAAACTTAAGGGTGAAACAGATTAACTTAAATGCACAGTGATAATGAGATGATAACGAACAGGTGTAATGATTAGATGAGTGTCCATGACAACTGATGATTGGTGGGAAACTAAGACAAAGAACCTAATATGACTGATGAAAACAAACTGAAGGTCCATGAAAACAGAAACTAAAAACAAACAAAACTGAGTGCAAGTGACAACAGTAAGGTTTCATTAATTAACAGTTAACTACACTGGTTAACGTGAACTAATAATGCACTGTAGTTCTACAGCATTTATTAATCTTTGTTAATGTTAATTTCAGCATTTACTAATACAATTATTAAAATCAAAAGTTGTATTTGTAACAACTAGTTACTGCAGTGTGAATTAACATGAACAATCAATGAATAGCTGTATTTTTCTTAACTAACACGATCTCTGATATCTTTCAATGTAAATTTAGCACCAATAGCTTTTATTTCACATACTTTGATGAGTTAAATACAACTCTGAAAACGCCTCTGTTATTGTAACTTTGGTTCCCTGAAGAGGGAGCTCACACTGCATCGATTGATGCTGTGGGAATGCTCTGTGTGATTGCGTCGTGAAGCACATGTGAAATCAACTCTCAGGATCATTACAAACTGTTGGTGATGCAGCATATCAGATCACATAAGTATGGCATGTATTTTGTGGATGTTTGCTAACATTTGATTCTGAATGAGTTTGATAGTGCTGCACGGCTAACGGGGCTAAAGCTACACACAGTTGGAGAGACTCGATAAGAATGCAGATGCGTTTATGAATTATACAGACTACAAGCGTTTTTGGGTTAAAAATGAAAATAACGACATGGCTCTGGTCTCCATGAATACAGTAAAAAACAATGGTAACTTTAACCACCTTTAACAGTACATTAGCAACATGCCAACAAAACATTTAGAAAGACAATTTACAAATATCACTAAATATATCATGATATCATGGATCATGAACAGTTATTATCGATCCATCTGCCATTTTCGCTATTGTCATTGCTTGCTTCACAATACCTGCAGAACGTCTGATGATTCGGCTGTGCAGCTCCAGGCGTTAATACTGCCTTGAACATGGGCTGGTATATGCAAATATTGGGGGCGTACATATTAATGACCCTGACTGTTGCGTCACAGTTGGTGTTATGTTGAGATTCGCCTGTTTTTCCGTGGTGTTTTTCACGCACAAGATTTACATATGAAGGAGGAAACCATGGTGTTTGAGGCTCATGGTATGTCATTTCCATGTACAGAACTCTTATTATTCAACTATGCCAAGGTAAATTAAATTTTCAATTCTAGGACATCTTTAAGGTGTGAGATTTCCCCCAGTTTCACAGACAAGGCTTAAGCTAGTCCTAGACTAAAATGCATGTTTGAGCTGTTTTACCTGAAAGCAACCTGTACTGACATATCTTAAAATATGTCAGTGTCATTGTTTTGTCTCAAGATGTACACCAGTAATGTTTTTTTCTAGTGAAAGTTTATAAAAGCTACTTAAATGCCTTAATTGAACTAAGGTCTAATCCTGGCTTAGGCTAAGCCCTTTCTGTGAAACCGGGCCTATGTTTCTTTTTCCCACTATTACTTTAATACATTCTTTCCTTATTAGAGGCATACAATCTTTTACCCACTCCTTGGCAACACCTATCTATCAAACCCAAACTTGTGCCACATCTGTCATCATAGAGTTTCAAGCAGTGAGTGTCTGTCATATGCTGTTTGCCTCCCTCCTATTTATTAGAAATTATTCTATTATAATAATTAATCAAGAAATTATTATAACTATATCTATGCGGCTTGTTCACATCTGTCCAAATGAACATATGTGTGCTTTGTCAAGATCATTCTCTTATGTTCATAGTGCTGGTTTTGTCTATCTTTTCTATCTCTACCTGTGATCACTTGGAATGTGGTCATCATTAAATCCTGCCACTATTCGCCATTGTCACCACATTTCAGATCTGCACTACTGTTATTGACCTTATCTGTTAATAAACCCACACTCAGTGTGCTCATATGTGACATTTTCTTTCCTAGCTGATTTTTTCTTATCTGTTTAACCCACTGTGGTCTGAGGGTTTTTGGGGCCCTGGAGAAGTTTTGAAATGCCCAGACATTTGTGCTTTTTTCAGTTGCTTATAAACATATTAATAGCAATAGTGTCATTACACTGTATTCAGCATGAACTAGGCTACCATAATATGTGAGCAACATGTATGTACATGTTTCTATTTTTGAGAAAATAACGTTTGTGTGGTTATTGAAAAAACAAAAATTTTAAGTAAGTTTAAGTTACTTAATATTAAGTAAACTTTAATAAGGCCACAAAAGACAAAACACATACTGAATATGTGTAAGACACTTTTGGTTTAGAAAGACAGTATGCGTGGAGGCGTGAGTAATCCTGAATAATGCTGTGATTCACACCTGAGGAGACAATGACCCGCATAATGAGCCTTTCAGTCAGGTATGTGAGAGAGAACTAAAGAATGTGAGGACAAAGTAGTTTATTTAGAATATAGTTAACAATATAAATGAAAGTCAAAGGCACATTTTGAGTACATAGTTATACCTGGAAATAAATCCTGTTCAAAAATACATGTGAACATCACATACCTGGCATTTCCAGGGTGTTTGGTGTTTCTATGCACTGGAGAGGGAAAAAAAGAAAAGAAAAGAAAAAAACACTTTCCTGCTTCCAGTCAGTGATCTCATGTTCATGCATAATGGCCAATGTGGGTCAGTATCTGGTCACTATGATTCTCAAATGAGATAAAATATGAGATAAAAGAAAAAAAAAAATCAACTATTGTATTAACATTAATATAATGTCCACTCTTAACAGAAAACATGATTTTTGTGATCTCATGCATGCATGTATTACTGCACATCATGTGAAGAAAATTTTGTATAGGCCCATTATATTTTAAATTATATACATTACCGGTCAAAAGATTGGACACGTTACTATTTTTAATGTTTTTGAAAGAAGTGTCATGCTCATCAAGCCTGCATTTATTTGATCAAAAATACAGAAAAAAATCCCATATTGTGAAATATTACTACAATTTAAAATAATGGTTTTCGCTTTGACTTTCATTATTCAAAACCTGACATTTCAAAGTTTCTTTAAACATATCTCATGTTTGTGTGGTAAGTATTCACTAAGTTACAGTTCATTTTCTAACGACTATCAGAATGGACTACATTGAGAAAGAGACTGCAGATTGCGCATCATGTTAGTTTTCTTTATTTTGCAAAAAGCACAACATTTTGTACACAAATAAAAGAAGACATTTCACCGTTTTGAATGATGTATAACTCTTGTTTGTATGTCCAAAATTGACAGAGTATTTTGAGTCTCTTTCGCAATAGTAAGAAAAAAAACAGTGATATCAGTTAAACATCACAATATTCCATGTAAAACTGCTTTGGAACAATATTGTATTTAAATGATATGTTTTGATTAATATTACTTTAATACACATAATATAATAATTGCTAAATGATAATCTGATGTTGCTGATTTTGTCAAGGGTTGGTTCAAACCAGGAGAGTAGAGGCAAGGACCTAATTGCAGCAGTCCTTTATTAAGCATAACACAGGAAAATCAGAAGACCAGGAAACCAAACCAAAAAATACAGACAAGAACAGACAAAGACCTAAACCAAACAGGGGGAATACAAATACACAATATAATGAGGAGTAAAACAAGGCACAAGTGGGACAAATTAATCAACTACTGAGTAACCATTGCAACCTAAGACAGGGGAGTGGGCGGGTGTCGGAGGAGCCGGAGGAGGAGGAGGTGACAATGGTGGAACGGCTGGCAGAGGAGAAGAGCATGGGGTGGCCACAGAGTGGGGATGTCCAGATGGAGCTGGAGGTATGGAGGCCCATGGCACAGCAATTGGAGTTGCGGAGTCAGGGGACAGAAGACAGAGGCAGAGTCAGGGAACCTGCAGACCAAGACAGAGCCAGAGAGCTGGAGAACCAGGGTGACACCACTGGGCCAGAGGGTCGAGGAGGAGTCAGGGAATCCAAGGACCATGGTGGAGCTGGGGGCTGGGAAGGCCAAGATGGAGCTGGAGAGAGTCCATGGTAGAGCTGATGGGATGGAGGAACCCGGTGGAGTCCACAGCGGAGCAAGGGGCATGATGAACCCAGGCAGAAACGGTAGGATGAGGTACCCAAATGCAGTCGGTGGGATGACAGGCCACGGTAAAGCCAAGAGATCTCAGGAGCCACCCCAAGAGAGGGGTGGGAGCATGTGTGGGAGTCCATTCCAGAGTGTGTAGATCAATAAGTGCTAGCTTTGGGACCACCGGACTTGTCGCAGAGTATTAAGAGGACTTATTCTTCCTCCTTTGCCTCCTCCTCTGCGCTAGGGTCAACAGAGTGCCTGGACTGGAGGATGGAGAGGACTCTTGAGGTTCTGGAAGGGCTAGAGTGGAGCCAAGAGATTTCTGAAGGACGGAAGTGGACTGTGGAGGCTCTGGGGAAACTGGACTGAAGGGATTTGGGCCCTCTTCCACTTCTCCCAAAATAAAGGAGGACCCACTCAACCATAGGGCATAATCCACATATTGTACCAGGGTACAGTTGGTTTCTCCCACTGGCATCAGTCAACAGATGATAATGAGGATAATAAGGGGTAAAACAAGGCACAGGTGGGACAAATCAATCAACTAATGAGTAATCATGGCAGCCTAGGACACAGGGATCAAACACAGGAAAAGAAACCAAATACAGACAAGTCGTGACAGATATCAGTGTTCATACTCTTAAATAGACTAAGTTAATGCTTATTTGGGGTAAAAATACAAACTCTGACCTTTTAATGTTTTTATTGGTGAAAATGATATGCTATTGGTGAACTATGCTGTATTTCGTATATAATATTAAAATTATACTATTACAATGTATACACCAATTCTATACCGTTTGTACATGTAGATTATTTATATATGTTCTGTTCTATTAGTTTTGATCCAGATGTGTGCAGGCAGCTTTTGGTTGTTTTTGTCGAGAGGAGAAGAACCACGTACACAATCTGGACTCTATAAAAAGAAGAGGAGAGGGTATATTTTGCATCAAATGCCAATTTGCATGAAAGCAGTAGTGTCATATGTTGGTTTCAAACACCAAGATAAATGTTATGTCAAAAAGGGTTGTCAAATGTTGTTATTTTACACGATTCATTAATTATACTTTAGTTTGGTATCTGGTTTGATATATTTTGTTATCTTTTCTATTTCTTTTTTCACATTAATTGGTTTGTTTCACATTTACTACAGTGAAGAGCCATTAAATAGCTCAAAATACATACATTAAAATGTAAATGTGCATCTCAAAAAGCAGCAGTTTTAACAGGGGTGTGTAGACTTTTTATACCCACTGATTGTTGTAGAAAATATATTTTTTAACTTTATATAGTATTTTATATTTAAAGAAGGTGTTCAAACACATTTTAAACGTGTGACAACTAGTCTCCCTTAAAAACAAGTGACACTTTTCAAGAGACGTACCATCTACTGACAAAAGAAGTTGAGCTTCTCCTCACAGTCTCTGGGTGTCCAGACCCCTGTTTGCTTGCTCAGGGCTCCACAGCGAAGGTTTCTGGCAGGACACTGGGGCTGTCCCGACTGAGGCCAGGCCGTGAAGTCAAGATCATCTCCATTGACCCAGAACCACTCTCCTGCTAGAAAGCGCAGACCAGTCCACACATATTCAGTTTGAGCCGGTGTGATTTTCTGTAAAGCAGAATTCATCCTGTTCTCTGAGATCAGACTCGCCAGATCATTATAATGTGTTCTGCAGTATTCCAGAGCTCCTTCCCAGCTGTCTTCCTGCTGCACCAGAACAAACTCTGATATGTTCATACAGAAGAATTTATGACTTTCACTGCACTTTTCATCATGTAGTTTCTTAAGACTTTTGTGTACAAAAGCACAGTCATCATCATCTTTAGGTTGTTTATTACTAGTATTCCAGCTAATTTGTGTTGTGTTTTCACCTCCGGTCCACTTCCAGACTCCTGATTCTTTGTAGAGTCCAACCCAGGCATCAGAAGTTTGACCAGCTGCATCTTTCCAAAATTGCTGCTCCTCCCTCTCATTGGTGAAGGTAGACAGGTCATGAAAGTGTGTTTTGCAGTGCTTTCTTGCAGAATCCCATGTCTTAACCTCATTCACAAAGAAATGTTGTTTAAAGAGACCGGAGGAGAGTCCGTAGAGCTCCAGGATTAGGAGCACAGCGAGGGTCGTCTTCATCTTCATCCAGTGAAGAGATTTTGTGATTTTTCAGTGATAGGTTGAAGTATAGGACAGAACTGTGCGTGATGACACTGACTCTCTCTAACTTAAACTGACATTCAGCCAATGACAAAAGAGTGTGATGGTGCGACCAATCACAGCACACCTTTACAGACAGAACAAACAAACCAGCATTTAACCAATCAAATAAACCTCTTAATATTTCTAAGAAACTCTGGGCCAGGTAAAACTGGCATGAAACAAATAAAGTGATGAAATTAAACAGATGAAATGAATTTTGCTTCAATTTAATTAAAACATGTTACACAACTCTTTCATTATGTTGTCACAATTTCATTTCATTGTGTTTGACCAATTTACTAAATACAGTTGAAATTACATAAGTGATTTTTAGTTTTAAAGTAGCATTTTAGACTCAGATGTCTAAATGTGAAAGATGCTGTAGGCTTATATAGTTTGTAACTAAAGTTTTACACACAACTACAAACAAGAAATATCAAAGAAATATGTATTTATTACTAGATTATACCAAGAAAAACTGCAAACTCAACTCATTCTGACATAACTCTTGTCATAATCTGCCATAATGTGACTTCCTCTCAGGTTCTCAGAATAATAGACCAAATGCAAATTTTAAAAAACTATTAAAACAAATCTTGAAAACCATCTAAACAAGCAGATATGCATTTGCCTGTGAGAATAATGGAGCACGATGCAAACATTCACCTGTAACTAAATACACAGATGCTGACTCCTCAACTAAGTGCTCAATCAACTGCCTAATTATTTGAAGAGAACTACAACATTTACATGTACTTTTACATTTATTCATTTAGCAAACTCTTTAGCCAAATCAACTTACAAATGAGAATAATAAAAGCAGAAAAAAATCAATCTAATAGAGACAAGTAGTGCTGCTACTCTTCCGAATGTACAATAGCAGTACAATAGAGCAGAAAAATACAACACATTACAGACAGGAAATTATGTCTAAAGAATCCAAATCTTCTGTTTAAACCATCTTTCTTTTTTTCAGGCACAAAATGCATTTTAGAATAATGGTGTTACAGTAAAAGCAGTTTTAACTTTAATTAAAACTGTTTAACTTGGCTTAACTTACACTAGGTAAAAAAAAGGGCTTTGTTTGAATCCGAGGTGGCATGTGACGTCATAGGGGCACAATCATTTGCACAAGATTGCCTCTTGACCAAGACAACAACACCTACTTTTACATCATCTCATCGTTGGCCCCGCCCACTGGTGTTCATCGATGACCAACGGATCTAAAGTAGGCCTAGTTGTTTACGATAAGATTGTGATAATAACAAGATTGCGATGCAACGCAGACATTGTGCTATTCCTGGCTGTGGAAAAGCATCATCTTTGCATAAGCTGCCGATCGAATCCCAATGTCAGAGAAAAATTCAGTTTATTTTTACATTACACTGTGGATTATTTGGTAATTCAGTCGCAGTATCGACGCAGGCTTTGCAAACAGACTTTTACGATATGGATTCGACAGCAACTCCACAAACATTTAAGTAACAGTGTTCATTCTAATGCCTAATCTGTGATCAGTAATATCTGATATTTAATTATTCAAGTTCTCTTAAATTTTTTTAATACTGTTTATGTGTAATGGATGTAGGCCAGTAAGAGCTGTGCATGTAAACTTTACTCCCCTGATCTCAATAGGCGCTCTAGCGACTGACGCTAGAGAGTGTGGTCTTTAGCCTCCTTGTTAGAGTGCCCGACTCCTATAGGGACAGACCCGGGTTCGAGTCTCACTCAGAGTGAGTGGTTCGACCTGGAAGGGTTACATTGGTGCTGTGACCCGGATGGGACTGAGGTTGAGGGGGTTGAGTGTAACGCATATAGGCCGGTAAGAGCTGTGCGTGTAAACCTCACTACCCTGATCTCAAGAGGCGCTCTAGCGACTGATGCTAGAGACTGCGGTCTTTAGCCTCCTTGTTAGAGTGCTCAATTCCCATATGGACGGACCCGGGTTCAAGTCTCACTCAGAGCGGGTGGTTCGAACCGGAAAGGTTACATATGCATCAGTAAATCAAGCCAGTGACTAAACGTAGTAAAAGTATCAGAGAGGGTTCCACATGAAATATATATTTCAAATGCAAAGATGTCAGCCAATCACAGCAGTGGGCATTTACACTGAAGTCTCACAGCTAAATTCAGGATAGAAAAATGCCTTTTATTTCTAAATTATGACATTTAATGATGTCAATACTAACATTATAAGTGCACCTCAGGAAACATTACTTCCACTTCATGACCCCTTTAAACAACATCTTTTACAAGACACAACTGACATGCATTGACTAGCGCTGTCATGGGAAGTCCCCTTAAATGGTAAAAGGACAAAGACAATGCTATAGCTTTCCTCAGCGGGCATTCAAACTGATTTTATGAATAAAAGATTGACCTGAAGAATATCAGCTAGATACAGCTAAGCACTCGCTTAGTTGGGGACACTTGATATTGCATTGACACCATTGTATGCGAACTGAACTGAGCTGGACGATGACATCACTGTTTTCTCCAGAGCTGCTGTATAGATAAATGAACTAAATTAATAGCTAATGATTTTTACAATGGAATGAATCAATACTGAGCTTACTTAAGCTGGACAATGACAACATTTTCTTCTAGAGCTGCTGTACAGCCAAAAATGATGTTCCCTCTATCACTGTAAAGCTGCTCTGACACAATCTGCATTGTAAAAGTGCTTTATAAAAAAAGGTAACTTGACTTGGCTTAGTCGATCTCTCTCCCACATAATGCTCTATCTACATAATACAGTAAGCTTCAATGAAGCGACTCAACGTTCCTTCATTACTAGTTCTAAAGTGACGTTTTAGAATTAGTAATGGAGGCTTGGGCTCAACTGTTAAACTTTTAACTTGAGATTTAAATCCATGGTGGAAGGAATTAGTTCCTCACAAATGAGGGTTTTTAAAGAAAATCCATTGTTATTTCTTATTTATGTACACACTTGTGCCGTCGAACTGTTGTATAAATGAAATATCACACTCGTAGCCGTGCCATATGGCTGTATATCAGCACGCTGTGACCTACGGCACTCGGCCAGCCGTGCTGATATACATGGCTGGCCAGCACACAAGCTGTGTGTGCGTGTGAGTGTGTGTGAAATATGTGTCCTATTGAGGATTAGTGGCTTGTAGACTTAGATCTCAAATTATGCAAATTTTATAGGCAAAAGCTGAAATTAAATAGCATGCATATTTGCATTACATTTCCATTTGGGCTCATTCTCGGGAAAAATTCATTGTGTGTCACCTGTGACTAATGATATAATGACAGGAAAATGAATTACATTATTTGAATAGTAATAATACAGTATAATAATAGTATAAATCAGAAATGTTTCAACTACTCCATAAAAACCATGAATATTGGTAATCAAGTCAGCAAGTGTACCTAAATGTATTTGTTAGACATTTAAAATGTTTCCAAAAAATTAGCAGTAAAATATAATTGATGTAAAAGCTCTCTCGAATCCATATTTCATTGAGGACAGAATTTAAGAATATAAAATTATCCAAAAGGTGTTCTTTAAGACAATATAACGGACCTGTGGATAAATTAACGATGTATTGGTCCTTAGACTTTTGCAAATTGTAGATTTAATTGTTGCATCTATACGGATGGTGCTTGTGTAACAGGTCTGTATTTGGATTTTAAGTGGATTCTTAATTGTAAAAAGTATGTTTTTGTTGTTCCTTATATACCTTTTCATACATTCATCTTTATACATAAAATCTGCCAAAACACACACACACAAAATGAATAAGTTACTAATCTGTTACATACAGTATGAACCAAAAGAATAGGACCCTGTCTGAGAGAAATATCCATCATGTATAGTTGGATGGGGATAAATGAGTTATGGTTTAAGATGCGTATAGAAATAGTCATCAGAAAGTCAAACTAGCTGTTTTTTCACTATGTAGCTATGTAGTGCTAAAGTAACTTATACAGTGAGCTTGTGGGTAAAATAAATTATTTTAATTTAATCAGTTTCATATTCTGAACAAAGGAAAATCAACTGATGCTGTCATTGTCAATTCAGTCTTTCTCATTCATTGGTAAACATGTTGACATTTTACATGTAGTATTTAAAATAAATTTGGTGTACTAATACTAGAATCTTTTTTTTTTTTTTTTTTTTTTTTTTTTTGCATTTGTTCTATTAATATGTGGTGATCCAGATGTGTGCAGGGTGTTTATGGGGGAAGTTTCTGTCGAGTGGAGCTGAACTGGGTACACAGTCTGTCACTGGTAGATTCAGTAAAGGTAGGAGAAGATGAGAGACCACTGCCTGCAACACACACACACACACAGAGAGAGAGAAGGAGAGTGTTTGAAAGATATATTCTAACATTTACCTCATTAGAAATAGTTCATCCAAACTTCTGTCATCATTTACTCACCATCATGTCACCTAAAAATTTGGTGTAGAAACAATTTTCACTCAGAAATTGCTATTAAATTTCACACTTAAATTACAAAGAAATGGCACGTAACACATAGAGTTAAATGTGAAATTTTGAAGTAGGAAGACATTTTTACCGTGTGTATGACTTTCTTCTGTGTAACACAAACGGAGACATTTAGAGGGATATTCTGATCACTCCCTTAAAGGTTCCAAAATGGTCCATGCGAAGAGCAGACCAAAATATATTTAGTGAAAATCTTGACATTGATCTGCCATAGCTCTTCTTGATGCATTCATGAAGGTTCATGTGAGAGGTAGGGATGTCCCATTCATGAAGGTATAAGTCTGATCTTTTCATTTATCCAGTAAACAAAATCAAAAGTGATTCATTTATGAAGGTTCCTGGCATCATCATGCAATGATGTCACTATGCATTTCTTTTCTAACAACTCAGTGTCTCAATGTTATATCAGTGAAACAAATAAAGTCATTTGTGCCAATGCATATTTAAACATTCAAATAAAAAAAGTTTTTTTGTGTGAATGCCTATTGCTGCTTTTAATGATTGCGGTCACAGTGATTGTCATGCACAAACGCGGAAATGAACCAGTTTTATAAACTCATTGATTTCGCTTAACAACTTAAAATTATGATCTGCAAGTAAAATAAACCATTGTACAATTTACTTATTTACATCTCTTGACAGAAAGGTTTTTGCGGTTAATAAAATTTTATTGTAGTCATAACAAGCACTGTGACAGCAGTCATAATAAGCATATTTCCAGTTCATGCCTCAGCATAGTATAGTCAACCCACTTCGACAGTCGGTTGAACCGGCTCAATCGGTTCTTTTTGGGTCGGACGTGCTACTTCGGCTTTGCGTCTTGAGTCATCAACCTGGAACTAAAGTTTGATTCAGTTCAATTAGTGAACCAGCTCAAAAGAACGATTTGTTCAAGAATTAAACATCACTATTATGGTTTGGACTGTTTACCCTGTATTTATGACCTTTTGCCTGTTTTTGGCTACGATTGTGGATTACCCTTTCAATAAACTATTGTATTTATCTTCAAACTTTGTGTCTCGGAGCAGTGCATGACAAAGGTGAACTGATTCGATTCTTGAGTTTGAGTTTAACTCACTGACTCAGGAATCCAGCGACAACAGTAACAGATTATCGGTGAATAATGATATAAATAGTGTATTTTTTTTTTTAAATAAATAAAAAGGGTTTCAAATCATGAATTCAGAACACTTGCATAGCAGGAGTCATATATTTTTATGGCAATTCTGTGATACTTTTGTGGTGTTTTTGCTTGAAAATTCCTGTTACTGTTACTTGTAGAGAGATAGTACGCTACTTAAGTCAAAATTTTCTCTTTTTATGTTTCACAGAAAAAAAAGAAAGTCATAGCAGTTTGGAACAACATAAGAAAAGCTTCACACACTTATTCCCAACGTTTTACAAAATATTCAATATTGTACTGTGAACACTTTAGTCACTAACAACAGTAATGACCTGAATAAATACGTAAATGAATTAACATTATTAAAATCAATTTATGTCAGTAATGTTATTAAGGCTTGGCAATCTTTGTCCGGCACAACATTAGCTGCGTTCACCCTCAGTCTCTCTCACTCACCTCTCATGAGGTTGTACATGTTCAGGTAGTTTGTTCCTGAGTCTAAAATGGCATACCAGCTACGAGAGACAGACCTGCCCTGAGGAGAGATTGAACGTTTCCAGTAAGACTAAATTATTGTCAGGACATTCACAAAAAACTGAAAACACAGCATCAAAATGGAGTGTGTCCACTGTTGGAAGAAAGATAATGTTACCCTCACCTGAATATCACAGGTGTCTGGGTCTGGACTGCTGAGGTTGAAGGTGATGTCATCCACAAACCTCATCACAGGAGTGGTGTGTGTAGCAGTGATGTCCTCTGCATTAACAGACACCAGCTAAAGATATGAAACAAAATCATCACAGTTAGAAGTGAATAATAAGCATACAATTATGTCTAAAATCATGGAGAACAGCAAGAAAACAAATAACAAAAGAATACTCTGAAGTCCAAGTGGAGTTCCTAAGTGAGCAAATACGGAGCAGTGCTTTTGATTGTTGTGCAGAATGTTTAGGATGTTTTAAGCCCTTCAGACCGGTGATGTTCAAGGTTATACAGGTGGGGTCATTTCCCGTTGCTTGGCGAAATTTCACGGGCGAAATCCAGTAGTTTCAGAATCTGCTTGAGTTTTGTGTGAAGGTGAAAAAATTCCCTCAGATTTTGCTCGTTCAGGTTGGTAACATGAATTTGCCATGCCGTGAATTTGATTCATGTTAATACTATGGTATTTTTTTTAAGTGCCTTGGAATACCATGTAAATACCCTGGTATAGGAATATGGTAATAGTAAGTGGTAATTTAATGTTAGCTAGATACACCGATCAGGCATAACATTTTGTCCTCAAAGTTGATGTGTTAGAAGCAGGAAAATTGGGCAAGCGTAAGGATTTAAGCGAGTTTGACAAGGGCCAAATTGTGATGGCTAGATGACTGGGTCAGAGCATCTCCAAAACTGCAGCTCTTGTGGGGTGTTCCCGGTCTGCAGTGGTCAGTATCTATCAGAAGTGCTCCAAGGAAGGAACATTGGTGAACCGGCGACAGGGTCATGGGCGGCCAAGACTCATTGATGCACGTGGGGAGCGAAGGCTGGCCCGTGTGGTCCGATCCAACAGACGAGCTGCTGTAGCTCAAATTGCTCAAGAAGTTAATGCTGGTTCTGATAGAAAGGTCTCAGGATACACAGTGCATCACAGTTTGTTGCGTATGGAGCTACATAGCTGCAGACCAGTCAGGGTGCCCATGCTGACCCCTGTCCACCGCTGAAAGAGCCAACAGTGGACACGTGAGCGTCAGAACTGGACCACGGAGCAATGGAAGAAGGTGGCCTGGTCTGATGAATCACGTTTTCTTTTACATCACGTGGATGGCCGGGTGCGTGTGCGTCTCTTACCTGGGGAACACGTGGCACCAGGATGCACTATGGGAAGAAGGCAAGCCGGCGGAGGCAGTGTGATGCTTTGGGCAATGTTCTGCTGGGAAACCTTGGGTCCTGCCATCCATGTGGATGTTACTTTGACACGTACCACCTACCTAAGCATTGTTGCAGACCATGTTCATCCTTTCATGGAAACGGTATTCCCTGGTGGCTGTGCCACTAGCCAGGATTAAATCCCAGTTACGCAGATAGAGTATGCTGTAACACTGTGTTATAACGTGTCCAGCTATTAGAACTATGCTGTTCTATGACGTTAGTGATATAACTCACATTATTTTTAGGAATTTTATTGAGAAACCATGAGAAACAGGAGAATAAAGAGTGAGAGTCAATGTTCAGTGTTTAGCTGGCTTGTCTAGTCGTCTCCTGTTCTGTGAGAGCTGTGTATGTATGTCAATCTCCAAAATGAGTTTATTTTTAATTATTAAAAAGCACCATTATATATAACCATTATATATTAATAATTTTGTTTTAATGACAAAATACTTTAGTTTGTCTTGTTACAATGGGCATGGTCACATTTCACTTCTATTCTTTCGGGGTAAATAAAGAAAAAAGTATACACTGTAATAATGAAACAAGGCCAAATAATTGTACTAGATGTGTGAAATGAATGTGGGGGAAAAAAAATACTCCCAAATGGATTTACACAAACTGAAAAGTGTTAGGTTGCCTGCTCTCCCCTACATTTTAACCATTTCAGCTTCCTGTCCACCATATTTAGTCTTTTTCTTTATATTCATGCACACACTCACAGAATAAAGGCATCTTTGGCTCTTCCCAGGACATGTTTCTGTTGACCACTCTTTAATCTGGTTGACCAAGAGGGAGGAGACGTCAAAGCAGGGAATATCGATTTTCCTAAAATAACAAATAAATAAATAAATACTTAAATAAGATAAATACTTAAATATATTTAAATACATGTGAAATATAAGAGTTTAAATAATTGGCCTAGCCTATTTTAAATGTTTCTACAAACAGGGATACACGTGCAGATATGTATTAATGTGTTTGTAAATCTGGACATTGTGGCCTATTGCGTGACTATCGCGGTTACGAACCACTCAACAGCGCACTGTGCATGGAGCGGACCGGCCGCCAAAGCGCACAGTATCCCGATACCGAGAGCCAGTGCAGCCAGCACGGACACACACACCATCATTTTTCGGTTAGAGCTGCACCAGGAGTCGGCGGAGCGAGAAACCCCCTCGTCGCGTAACAAGCCTGTGCTCATGCTCGCCGCGTCCTTATCGCGGCCGTACAGATGTAGGATCCAGATCAGCTGAGTCCGCTCTGCGGGTCCACAAAATATTAGCACAGGACAGTAGAGGTGCCACACTTCACATGAGAGGCCTGTAGTAGAGTCCAGTGCCTGTCTCTCCCCGTCATGGATTATGCATTATTTATAATCCCGTTCAATAACAGGTTATTTCTAGGGGGCGTTAACACAGGAGCTCAGAGCAGCAAGACGCCGCTCAACGGAATGGAAGGAGTCCCGAGACGTCACATCAGACTGATCACTCGGACCAATCAGCTGTAAACTCGACCCTAGTATTCAGCAACAGTAAACATGCTGCGGCGCAACACAACGCTCTCCTATGTTCTATACAGATAGTGAGTGTATGATAAGGAATGTCTTTTTCTGCACGGTCTCATATCTCTATTGCACAGTAACGGAAGCGCACCGGTTAGTCCTGGAACAGCACAGTCCAAGAGTCACCAGAAGACGTTATTTGAAAGTGGTGAGTACACGTTAAATCATATAATACAATGGATTTTCTGAAATTGCCGCTAAATAATGATGTAAAGGAGTGTAAAAGTTAAAGAATATTCTTTTAGCATTTGCCCTGAGCAATTGAGCATGTTTGTTTCCCACCCATTTAGTGGAAACGAAACTTACTGACAACTCATTTGAAGGACGAAAAATAGAAACTTCTGACATGCCAAACAACATCAACAACAATGATAATAATAATAACATGCCATCCAAATATTTATTTACAACAAACAAAAAAACACTCCACTAATCTTTAAAGGCAAATCATTAATGTAAAATTTGGGTATTTTTGGCACTTTTCATTAACATATATTTTTAACAGTAAGCATAAAAAAAAAGAAAGAAAAACAGGGTTGCATAGTTGAGTTTAAAATTGAGAAAATGGACAGAGTATATTCTTGTCTTCCTGTTATGCTGTAGAAAGGGGGGAAAAACATATTGTTAGAGTTTTTTTTTTTTTTTTTAATGTTAAATGATTTTGATATGGGGATGTGGTAAATTGGGCACAAATATTTTATTGCAGATTAAAACAAGTTAATTACACACAAGTATTAATGAACTTATTAAAGGATTAGTTCAATGAAAATTACCCCATGATTTACTCACCCTCAAGCCATCCTAGGTGTATATGAATTTATTCTGTCAGACGAATACAATCAGAGTTATATTAATAAATATCCTGTTGCTCCAAAGCTTTATAATGGCAGTGAACGGAAACCACCTGTTTGAAGCTTGAAAAAAGAAGTGCATCCATTCATCATAAACGTACTCCACACGGCTCCAGGGGGTTAAAGGATTAGTTCACTTTCAAATTAAAATTTCCTGATAATTTACTCACCCCCATGTCATCCAAGATGTCCATGTCCTCCTTTTTTCAGTTAAGGTTTTTGATGAAAACATTCCAGGATTTCTCTCCTTATAGTGCACTTCAATAGACCCCAAACGGTTAAAGGTCTTCCCTATTCAACTTACAGAAAAAACGGAATTGGCGCCGTGTTCGTTCCGTAATTTGAATAGGGACAGTGTAGGACATACAGCGTAAGCTTTTTGAAGAATATGGAAGGCGGTCTGGCGGAAGCACTTGTGAGGCGATCATTTGTGTTTATAAAGCATATACATTTTTATTTATTTTTTTTAGAAAATGACAGTCGTTACTCTAGATAAGACCCTTATTCCTCATCTGGTATCGTTTAAAGCCTTTTGAAGCTGCACTAAAACTGTAAAAATTTTGACCTTCAACCATTTGGGGTCTATTGAAGTCCACTATAAGGAGAATAATCCTGGAATGTTTTCATCAAAAACCTTAATTTCTTTTCGACTGAAGAAAGAAGGACATGGACATCTTGGATGACATGGGGGTGAGTAAATTATCTGGAAATTTTAATTTGAAAGTGAACTAATCCTTTAATAAAGGCCTTCTGAAGTGAAGCGATGCGTTTGTGTAAAGGCAGGAACACACCAAGCCGTTGGGCAGTTTTTGTTCGTCGGCCGACTAAGTTTTCTCAGTGTGTTCCGCACCGTCGGCTGAAGGTGGTCCTCGTCGGCCTTTTTTCGGCCGATTCGACATGTTGAATCGGCGTCGGAGCTCGTCGGTCCATCTGATCATTTTGATTGGCCGTTTAGCTACTGCCACCTGCTGGTACGGAAAGGCATTTCATCTGGCGCAGGCGCAGGACGACGTGCTACTTGGCCGTCTGCTGTCGAGCGTCGGTTTGGTGTGTCAGGCCAACTTTGGACCCAAACACTGCCGACGTGAGCCAACCCCGCAGTCTGCTTTCGTCACCACTAGTTCGTCGGCGTCAGCTTGGTGCTTTTTCATAAGTTGAACACGGAAGGCGGTCTGACACGAAACATGAAAGTTTTGCATTTATTGCTTTAAAGGTAATGGGACAGCAATTTGAAATGCATAATTATATATAAACTCACACTCTTCATCTCAGGTTCATTATGGCAGAAGATTTGACAACTCCTTTGCTCTCAGACTCTGAAGTCCCTGCTGAAGCCCCTGCTCTGAAGACCAGCACTACGGTGGCCATACTCGGTTCTGGAGACTTTTCTCGTTCACTGGCTGTGCGGCTGGTAGCTTGTGGTGTTCGAGTGGTGGTTGGGAGTCGGTGTGTAAATCGCATCCCATCAGGACTGTTCCCTGATGCAGTGGAGTTGAGGAACCAGGAGGGGGCAGTATCACAAGCAGGGTGTCTGGTGTTTATGGCCTTGTTCCCTGAGCATTACCGCTCCTTGCTGGGGCTACAGTCTGCACTTGCAGGGAAGGTGCTTGTGGATGTAAGTAATGCAGCAGAGATGAATAACCATGGTCCTTCTAATGCGGAGCGACTAGCTGAGCTGTTTCCAGACAGTCTGGTGGTCAAAGGATTTAATACGGTTTCAACCTGGGAGCTGCAGACTGGGGCTCATGATGGAAGCAGACAGGTCAGGGCTGTTGTTGTGCTATCTGTATTTGTTGAAAACTAGTGCAGGGTTATTTTAACTCTATGAGCTTTTACCTTTCACTACTGTAGGTCCTGATCTGCAGTAACAGTATAGAGGGGAAGAGGAAAGTTGTGGAGTTGGCCCGGCAGATGGGGTTCCACCCGGTGGATATGGGTGGCTTGTCTGCTGCTCGAGAAATTGAGGTAGCTCCATTGCGCCTATTCCCATCTTGGAGTGGCTCGGTTGTTGTCACCTTCCTCCTCTTTCTCTTCTTCTATGGCTATGGTTTTCTGCGGGGAATTCTGCTGCCATTTCTTGCACAAGGACACAATGCTTTCTACCGTCTCGCCCTCGATCTGGTGAATGAGAGCCTGCCAGCGGTAGCCTTGGTGACCCTGGCACTTGTATACTTCCCAGGCTTGTTTGCTGCATGGTTGCAGCTCTGGAAGGGCACCAAATACCAGCGTTTCCCATCCTGGTTGGACAACTGGTTGCAGCGAAGGAAACAACTGGGTCTGTTGAGCTTCCTGTGTGCAACATTGCATGGTGTCTACAGCCTTTGCCAGCCGCTGCGCAGAATTACACTCTACAGGCTCGTCAATACTGCCTACAGACAGGTGCGCAAACAAAAAAAAAAAACAGCCTGAGAATAAAGATCTTTAGTATGTCATTTGAAGGGCCTAACAATAGGAAAGTATACTGTATGTTATGTTTTTGTCTGAACAAATCAGGTTAAAGCAGGTGTAGAGGAGCCTTGGGATGAGCTGGGGGTTTGGCGATCTGAGCTGTACCTTTCTTGTGGTGTGTTGGGTCTGGGCGTCCTCTCTTTATTGGCCATCACTTCCCTTCCCTCAGTGGGCAACAACCTCAACTGGAGAGAGTTTACATTTGTACAGGTGAGCCCATGCATACCATAAAAGTGTTTACCATTCCTGTTCCTGGAGGCACACCAACAGTACACATTTTGGATCTCTCCCTTATCTGACTCATCCATTTCAGGTTTTGGAGTCTTTACTAACATGTTGAATCAGGTGTGTTTGATTAGGAAGAGTTCGATAATGTGTAATGTTGGTGTGCCTCCAGAAACAGGGTTGGGAAAGACTGTCATTACACATTTTCCACACTTGACACACTTGGCTGGAGCTTTGGTGAACCGGCCCTGACTCTGCCTAAACCAGGGGTGGCCAAACCTGTAGCTGCTACCTTCCTGCAGAGGTCAGTTCAACCCTGTTCCAACACACCTGCCTGTCTTTTTTTAAAGTAATCCTGATTAGAGTTGGAGCTTATCTTAGCAGGAAAATAGCTTTCTAGGAGCAGGACTAGCTACCCTGGACCAGGGGGTAGGCAACCCTGCCACTGGGGGTTCCATCCTGCAGAATTTATTTCCAACCTAAATCAAACACACCTGAAATAGCTAAACTAGGTGCTCAGGATTACTTTAAAGGCGTGTTGGAGCAGGGATGGAAACGAAGTCTCCATGAAGGTAGTTTACCAGGACTTTCATCAGGACTAACCACCCCTGCCCTGGCCTAAACCCTCTGTGCACTTGTACACAAATTCTAAAAAATAGACTCAAATAAAAGTCTTTTCATACCTGAAGTATTTAATCCTACTCGTAGAGAACACACTGTTCGGCAGAGATTATATCCAACCCCTCTCAAGCACAGCCTATAATTTTTAAGTAATCCTGAAGACTCTGCCTAGTTCATGGGTGTCGAAACTCGACAAGATAGTGGGGCTGTTTCTCAATTTTAAGAATGCAAAGAATGAACTTGCAATCTCTTGGAGACCTGTCTTACCAGGCTACCTTGAACAAACTCAAAAACTCAAGAACTCATAACTTATCTTTGTGAGAATTGAGATGTGATCTTGTTGCTTAACTGACCGTTTTACTAGCATATTATTGTAGATCTTTTTATTTTACTTTGTGTATGTGTGTATGTAAAATATTTCCTATGCTTTGCCAGTATTAAGATTCGTTTAAATCTTTTACGTTTACGTTTGAGAGCTTGCAGCGGGAATCTCTTGTGCTAAGTGAGAACAAGATAAGTTTAAAAATTACAGGCTTCTGTATGTCGTCCGTCCACAATAACTTTTTGGATTTCTAACTGTTCAATTTTCTGGTCTGCATTCTTTGCATCCTCAATATCAAGAACACATCTGGGTAATTTGATGTACTTGAGTTCTTGAATCGATATTTGACAGTTGATGATGACGTAGAACCAAAACACAAGATCGAACAAGAATGCATATAGAGAAATGGACTGGGTCTCCAGGAGCAGTGTTGAACAGTTCCAAACAATATGTAGTTATGGGCCTAGTTGAAACCTGGTACCTAAATTCCCGATCCGATCTGCTGTGCTATATGTTGATGTTAGTTATAACTAGCTAGTTTTGGTGCATTAATTGATTGATAGTTGACTTTCAGGCCAGTAGGAAACATGAAAATGTTGCTCTGGGTGGAGAGTATTAAAAAAAAAAAAAAAAAGATATTGTGACATGATTTCAAATGTACATAATTTTGGCAATGTCTTTGATTAACATGCAAATGAACATTCAACCCACAAGCAAAGTCACAGCTTTTTAACATTTACTAAATTTGAAATTAGTTTTCTCTCTTCTTCCTTCAGTCAGGTTTGGGCTATATTGCTCTGACTCTGTCCATCATGCACACGCTCTTCTTTGGCTGGGATTTTGCCTTCCACATTGAGGCATATCCATTCTATATGCCACCCAGCTACGTATTGGCTGTAGTTCTGCCCTGCATCATTCTGGTGTGCCGTTGCTTTCTGCTGCTACCATGCATCTCCACCAGACTAACACGAATCCGCCGCGGATGGGAGAGTAAACGCAACTGTCCAGTTTTACAGCACCACCATGTGGTGGCTAATGGAATACCATAGAAAGTCTGGGAAGAAATACTAAGACTTTTATAAGATGTAAGTGTTAAACGGATATACAGTTGGCAGTGCAGTGGCCAACAGTGTAAATATGCAAATATAAAAAAAATCCAAGAGCTAAATATAAAGTGGAAAATGTTAAAGTATTTTGAGACTGGTCAAATTCTCTGACTAGTTTAAGTCAGCCCTACCTGAAAGTGATATCATGCAGAGGTATTCTAGCCTTCAATAACTCCACACTCAACTTTTCCTACTCTTTCTTTGCACTGAACTGTGCCTTATTTTATTACCATATCCCAATATTTCAGATGATCTTCCTCTGGGCCAGTTACTGTGTAAACTCAATTTACAATTTGCTCCACCTGTAACAGGGAAGCCTACGTTATACTGAGTACTAATAATGACAAAAATTGCACTGCATTTATGTGTATAAACTGTTGTAAACAAAGCCTGTGTGAAATTACACTTTGTAATTAAATGTTAAAAAAATGTTTGGATGTCTGTTTATATATACACAAAACAAATTCAAAATGACTGCATATTTTGATCTGATAAACTTATTAAATGTTACTATTTTTTTATTTTCACATCTGTTCCTCTTATTGATCGGTTGTAGTTATTGTGGATATTGTACAAAAAGAAGTTTTGAATTGAACTTTCAAACAATAAGGTTTTTGGTGTTGTGAAAGCACGATTCATACCTTCACCTTTATTTAACAAAAACAGCAAACAACTTCCAATGTGTCATTTAAATTAAACAAAATATCTGGTATCTGATTTGTTCTAACTGAAATTAAAAAAGATCTAAAATAAATGGTACTCAACACTCATTTTGGATCTGAAAATTAGAGTATTCTTACTTAAGAAAATAATTATTCTTTGACAACATAAAAACATCACTCAAAATTTGTGCTGATAACATTTGAATGGAAAGACGACAATATAAAAGTAAAGCTATAGATTAAATTAAAATAGATGTTTCAATCCCATTTAGAGATCACAGCCAAAAAGAAGTGCCTCTGGTGTTGAATCCTGATCGCCATCACCATTCTGTCTGTGGATTGGCCTTGAACTTTTTATAGTCTGCCATTTTGAAGAAGGCAAGTTCTGTCTCATTGGCTGTGAAGAGATGAAAAGATTTCAGCAGGTACACAAATAGTCAATTACCAGAAGTGGACAGACTTAGTTTTGCATTTGTTTTTAATGTTTATACACTACCGGTCAAAAGTTTGGAATTGGTAAGATTTTTAATGTTTTTAAAAGTTTCGTCTGCTCACCAAGGCTGCATTTATTTAATTAAAAATACAGTAAAAACAGTAATATTGTGGAATATTATTACAATTTAAAATAACTGTTTTCTGTTTGAATATATTTTATAAAGTAATTTATTCCTGTGATCAAAGCTGAATTTTCAGCATCATTACTCCAGTCTTCAGTGTCACATGATCCTTCAGAAATCATTCTAATATGCTGATCTGCTGCTCAAGAAACATTTATTGTGTACAATTGTACAAAATATTTGTGTACAATATATATTTTTTCAGGATTCTTTGATGAATAGAAAGTAAAAAAAAAAAAAAAAAAAAAACAGCATTTATTTGAAATACAATCTTTTGTAACATAAATGTTTCTTGAGCAGCAGATCATCATATTAGAATGATTTCTGAAGGATCATGTGACACTGAAGACTGGAGTAATGATGCTGAAAATTCAGCTTTGATCACAGGAATAAATTACTTTATAAAATATATTCAAACAGAAAACAATTATTTTAAATTGTAATAATATTTCACAATATTACTGTTTTTACTGTATTTTTAATTAAATAAATGCAGCCTTGGTGAGCAGACGAAACTTCTTTTAAAAACATTAAAAATCTTACCGATTCCAAACTTTTGACTGGTAGTGTATGTAATACAGCATATGGCCTTCATATATTAATGTTAATCGCCAATTCCATTTAGTTTTTAGTATTTCTGTTCACCAAAGCAAGCCCTAAATATTGCTTTTACATACCAACACCACATGCCCGTAACCTGCAGCCATCACGCAGAATCAACTTCTCATCATCTTCTAAACTCATTACAAGCTCATTCGTCTGAAATCATCAAAAAAACAAATCTTGTTCAATATTTATCATATTAGGTTAATTTACTCATTTTGTTTATACAGCTATTCATCACAATTACATTGTTTCTAATCAATCAGGTAGACATTTCCAATTTTATTAAATGGGAAAGATAGAACAAGAAATGAGTTAATTTAACCCACTGTATCATATTTTATAAGCACATTTCTGTGGTCTCAAATATGTATAAAATATGATACTCAACAAAAATTACATGTGCAAGCTTTTTTTTTTTTGATATTTTGGTAACACTTTACAGTAAGGTTCATTAGTTAAACATTAGTTAATGTATTAACTAACATGAACTAACCATGAGTAATACATTTGTTACAGTATCTACTAATCTTCGTTAACGTTAGTTAATGAAAATACAGCTGTTCATTGTTTGTTCATGTTACTTCACAGTGCATTAACTAATGTTAACAAGATTTTAATAATGTATTAGTAAATGTTTAAATTAACATTAACAAAGATTAATAAATGCTGTTTAAGTGCAGTTTATTATTAGTTCATGTTAACTAATGTAGTTAACTAATGAACCTTATTGTAAAGTGTTACCGATATTTTGTGTACAAGTTAAATAAACTGTTCCATTTCAAAAACTGATTTTTCTGACTTCACAGTCAAGTTGCACAACATAAAACATAAAAGGTTATGTTTTCTAATACGTCATGGAAGGAATGGTCCAGAAAATGCTGCACGAGCGTGCTGAAACTACCGCGTCGTCATGGAGAGCGCAGCTCATGGTTGCTTAGTAACGGCAGATGCAACTGGAGCGCAAGCTCCTTTGGAAAGGAGAAAGCGGCAAGGACGCATTTTCCGTGCTTTTTTAGACGCAACATATGAACGGTGCCTTAAAAGGGTTCAAATGGTTCAAAGCGCCAAATGCGAGTAGAATCAGCACTGAAACGTGTTTGCATGTGGGAATGCGACATTCGTCATTAGAATCGTTTATAATTCTGTTGTTGTTTAAGAGAAGTGAGAAGTTTCAGTGTCACATGATCCTTCAGAAATGCTGACTTGCGGCTCAAGAAACATTCACTATTATTATCAATGTTAAAAAGCAGGTTTTGCTGCTTAACATTTTTGTGGAAACGATACAATTCAAACATTTGTTGTAAGATTTAAAAAAGTTATTAATACTTTAATTCATCATACATTAAAGAGAAGAAAAGTGACTTAAAATGTTACAAAATATTTCTATTTAATAAATGCTTTAATAAATGTAATATATTTGATAAATGCAAATAAATGATGCTCATTGAACTTTCTATTTTTAAAAGAATCCTGAAAAAATAAAATGTATCATCATTTCCACAAAAATAAAACGCAGCACAACTGTTTTCAACATTGATAATAATCGGAAATGAGCATCAAATCAAATTGTAATGATTTCTGAAGGATCATGTGACACTGAAGACTGGAGTAATGATGCTGAAAATTCAGCTTTGATCACAGGAATACATTACATTTTAACATATATTCACATAGAAACAGAAATATTTCTGTTTTTACTGTATTTTTGATCAAATAAATGCAGCATTGGTGAGCAGAAGAGATTTATTTCAAAATCATTAATAATTGTTTCCGAACTTTTGGCAGATACTTTAATAATAACAATTCTATTATTTTTATTATATTGTATCATATATTATTTATTATCATTATTAAATGCTGCTTTTTACAGGACAATAGTATGTGTTACTACAAAATAAAAATTATATACTGTGTAGCTTATATATATATATATATATATATATGAAGACTTCAGATGCAAAAGCCTCTAAGAGCCATCTGAAATTTTCTTCTAAAATGAGCATTTTTATCAAGCTTGTATGTTTAGGGTCAGTAATTTCACTCTAATGGCAATGAAAAGGACCTATAAATTGCCATTAGAATGAAATTACTGACCCTAAACATACAAGCTTGATAAAAATGCTCATTTTAGAAGAAAATTGCTTTTGCATCTGAAGTCTTCATATATATATATATAAGAAGGCTTGGGGAAGTGGCCAGATTTCCCTACTTTTTTATCTGATTACATGCTGATATACTTTTAACCCAGTAGTCTACTTCTGTGATAACATGGACATTTGTACCACAGAAATAACGATACTGTGTGGCTGAAAAGACTGTTTGTGAAGCTCTTTCACTCATGATAGGATCAGCAGCAGCAGGAATGAGATCGTGTGGGTGTTTGAAACGAAATCGCGATCTTTTAACGACTAATCGTGCAGCTCTACTTCAGAAGTACAGCACTTTCCTGATCATTTATGCCACACGTTGCTGAGCATATTTACCTTTGCTCCATGTGCTTGGTGTATGATTTTCATCGTGTCTGCAACAACACAACAACAGGAGGTTAAAATCAATAACTGCGACTCATATTTTTGGAAAAAAGTACTTACCATATTCAAACTTCTTAAAGGGTGGAGGCAATCCAGCTCTGGTTGAAACGTCTTCAAATACAGAAGTGCTTTAGTTACTCATTATTATAATATAAATATCTGATTTATTTTTTACTGATAAACATGAATCATGGGAATTATGTTTACAGTCAACCCGATGTCGTCGTGTCTACCTTGTTTAACAAATGTAATAAACTCCTCCACCGTCTGATCTAAATGAACGTCTTTGAAAACCACCGGTTTGAAGTTGCGATGCTCAAAAGATCGAACCAGACGAACCGTCAGAACCGCCTGATCACACATCTCGAGCCCAGTCACGTCACAAACTACACTGAACAAACACACAGAGTTCAGAAAGGATTATAGCGTAAAAATAAACATTTGTAAATGACCCTGAGAACAGTGACAGACAGCGGAAAAGACGTGAGCACTTCGCTATTTAGCGTACTTATATATTTAATAATAACGATTTCAAAGCGTTTATTTCCAGCACTTTCTGTGAAGTGAAATTCTAGACCAACTAGTCGCTGCACGATGCATCGATCAGGCAACAGCAGTATCAGGCAAGAGCAATAGAACTGCGGAGCAGTAGATAAAAAATTCAGCACGTGACTCCTTCACTGTGGAAACTAAGCGGTAAAGAAAAATAAATGTCTCCACAACGTATAGCAGTCCGTTATATTTGAATATTCTATGGCTTGTTTTCTGAGCTCCTATTTTCATTCTTTTTTAAGCACTTAGGTGTGTTCATTTATAATTATATTTATCCTGGTCAGAAATGTAATGCAAAAAAATATCTATTATAATTTGGACACCATTCTGTTTATTTTAGATAGTGAGACTAAGTAACGTTGAACTTTAAACAAAATTTTGGAAAGTAATTTGCATGTAGATTAATGTACTGTTATTAATTACCAAATAGCTTCAAATAGACTCCAAAAATGTAATTTAATTCCAAAAAATGTATATGGGTTTAACTGAAAATGTTAATATTTGTGGTTAATTTTAAATACATTAATTACAGAAAGGTCTGCGTGCACCTTATCAAACCAAGGATCAGTTGTTTGTTCAAACACCTAAATGTAAATCCACTGATAACTATCAGAAAACACGTCAGTGTAAAAAGAAGCTCTGCTACAATGTCTATCTGTCTGTCTGAATAAAGGCCATCTCTATTTCTGCACATACTCTCAATCTGGCATCCCTGGGGTGACCCTGTGGCCCAGTTAAAAGAACCTACAATTTCGTGAATTTGATTGGACCGGTAGCTCGGTACATGCTCCAGCAGCCAATGGGGTGAAGGGGCGTTTCCACGGGCGTGACAGCCGACACTACGGTAAACGTCGGAGCGTTGCTGCCATTCACAGCGGTTTTGAAGCACATCATTTTAACAGACTGAAGCATCTGCAACCATGTCTGAGGTCAGTATGAACAAACTCGACGCTTTTGTTTGACACGAGGGTGTTTGAGCCTTGCAATGTGCTGTATTTATAACTATTATTTGGTAAAGAGAGCGGCATGCTGCGGTTTGTATGGGCCCACGTGAATTGGTAAGCATTTCATATGTTATAAAGATGAACACGCGTTTACCTCGGTCAAGAGAGGTAAAAAAGTGAATGTAGTAAACGAGACTGGGGCATAATACTGTATGAGTGTAGCGCCATGTCTACGTGGGCGTGGCGTGACCGTAACTGCGCTATAATAATGAAACAACCGCTTTTGTGTTCCGCTGCATCGCGATTTTACGACACCTTATAGAGATGGTTACGTTACCCCGTAAATCCTGTAGTATGAATGGAATGACAAAAGGAGATGTTAGAGATGTGATAGCCTCAGTCACCATTCATTTTCAATGTAAGGGAAAATTATGCAATGAAAGGTGACATTATTACCATCGTGTTGGAATCTTATAAGTTTGCAACGACATGATCGATGATGCCAGGAGATTAATTTTGGGCTGAATGAAACCTTTAATAATCGGATCAATGACGTGACAGCTCTTATTTTGTCCAAAGGCCTTGATAATTATAAAAACAAAGATATGACATGATTTTGAAGTGTCAAAAGGTCATTCGGTTTAACCGTCCAAAGGCCAAAACAGCCATTTAATTTGTGATTTAAATATCTTAAAATGCATGTAATAAATGTATATTTTTTTATGCTGGCATGATTTTATAACATCATATATCAACATAATGCAAAATGGTAATAAAATTATGTGTAGAAGTCGTTGCTTTGTTTTGAGAAAGAATGTCTGGAAAAATTAATTTCATTGATGTCATTCGGAGTAACCAATATAAAGGGACCATTTTGGTCAACATCATGTGACAGGAGAATGTGACATCATTCAGACACCTACAAAGGACCACATGGTCATGAAGCAAAGTAACTAACTCTCTCTTAACTATTTGAAAAATTCATGTTTTCACGCATGTTCCGAAACATCAGGTCATTCGGTACAACCGCTATAAAACATGTAAAATGTTGTAATATTTCAAAAACTTATACTAAATATAAAATATTTGATTGTCCTTTTGCTAGTTAGCTAGATATATTAGTCTGTTGCATTGTTTGAAAATATCGTCATTCGTTGTTTTTTTTTTTTTGTTTTTGTTTTTTCAAATTTTGGTTAAACCGAATGACTTTTTTGGTGACAAATTTTCTCCGTCTTGTAAAAAGCAGTGTTAAAGTTTATAAAACCCATATAATCTCATGGTTAACACTTGTTAACACTTCAAAATTAATTATATCTCCGTTGTTTTTTTTGTTGTTGTTTTTTTTACACTTTTAGAATCCTTATTCGTCAATGACCCAATTTAACTTTGAAGAACATGGAAACTGTTGCAACTTTTTGGAAAGTTTTCGAATCAACTAAAATGTACTTTAATTACGAGTTTTTAAAATGGCGTCTTGCAGATCGTTGATAGTTAAGTTGGAAGAAGAGTTATTTTAGTATTGGAGCGTGTAGTTTTGTTTTGGCCGTTACGCATGAAAATTAACACGTGCAATACGTTAACGATTCTTCTCCAAAAATACTTGTCAGTTAAAGATGTGTGAAATGGTCTTTATCAAGCTTGTTCTAATGCACACTGAAATCTGATAACGTGCTTCTATAGTAACACTGAGGTTTAGCTACTGGTTAGTGTGGTTTACTGCAGCAGGAAGATGAGCCAACAGCAGCTGGTCGATGATGAGGAGCCTTGATGTGCGTGTCACGTAATCAGAGCAAAGAATCACAGGCATAGTAAAGTATGTGTAAGAGGGATGGAGTTTGACCCCGTGATTAGAAATCTGCTAAAAGCCTTTTTTATTGTGTGCTTGCTCTTGTGCCACGGTTACGTAATCACTTCACGTCTCCCACCAGCACTGTGAAGCAAGACTGAGAATGCAAAATGGCCATGACCAAAATCTTTTCAGCCCTTTTTGTAAGAAATAAGAATGAGAGCTGAATGCATATGGATGTAGGGGAGTTTTTGGAAAGCTTATCTGTTTTCTGTATGCGGTGTAGAGCAGAGTGCAAAATGAATGCAGCTTGGGGGAAATGTCACTGAAAGTGACTAATATTCAGTCTTGCAGTTACATAAATATCACAAACAAATCTACACCGTAGATTCTACTGCACCACAGCAAAATAAGTCATGATATACCAGAGTTGGTGAGATGAGACTCATTACTGGCTGTTTATATCCACCTACAGTGTTATGCAAAAGTTTGGGAACCCCTTGCAGAATGTGTGAAAATGTGAATAATTTTAACAAAATAAGAGAGATCATAAAAAATGCATGTTATTTTTTATTTAGTACTGTCCTGAGTGAGATATTTTACATTAAAGATGTTTACATATAGTCCACAAGAAAAAAAATTAGCTGAATTTATTAAAATAACCCTGTTCAAAAGTTTGTGAACCATTGATTCTTAATACTGTGTGGTTACCTGGATGATCTATGACTGTTTTTTTGTTTTGTGATGGTTGTTCATGAGTCTCTTGTTTGTTCTGAGCAGTTAAACTGAGCTCTGTTCTTCAGAAAAATCCTCCAGCCGCTGCAGATTCTTCAGTTTTCAAGGATTTTTGCATATTTGAACCCTTTCCAGCAGTGACTGAATGATTTTGAGATCCGTCTTTTCACACTGAGGACAACTGAGGGACTCAAACACAACTAATAAAAAAGGTTCAAACATTCACTGATGCTCCAGAAGGAAACACGATGCATTAAGGGCCGGGGGGTGAAAACTTTTTGAATTTGAAGATCAAGGTAAATTGTACTTAATTTGTCTTCCGGGAAACATGCAAGTATCTTCTGTTGCTTCAGAAGGGCAGTACTAAATGAAGAAAAAAATGATATTTTAACAAAATAAGAAAAATTTGGACCTCTTCATCCTGTTCAAAAGTTTTCACCCCCCGGCTCTTAATGCATCAGGATCTCAAAATCATGCAGTCACTGCTGGAAAGGGTTCAAATATGTAAAAAAAAATCCTTGAAAACTGAAGAATCTGCAGCAGCTGGAGGATTTAGGACAAACAAGGGACTCATGAACAACTATTTAAAAAAAAAAAAAAAAAAAAAAAAAAAAACAGTCGTGGATCATCCAGGTAACCAAGAATCAATGGTTCACATACTTTTGAACAGGGTCATTTTAATAAATTCAGCTATTTTTTTGTCTTAAGGACTTTATGTAAACATCTTTTATGTAAAATATCTTACTCAGGACAGTACTAAATAAAAAATAACATGCATTTTGTATGATCTCTCTTATTTTGTTAAAATTATTCACATTTTCACAGATTCTGCAAGGGGTTCCCGAAGTTTCACATAACACTGTATTTTTTTAATGCAAATTTTGGAATATTGCATAAAAAAACCCTATGGATGGAAATGGTAAGATGCACATAAATTCTAAAAATGTGCATAAAAACTTGTCTTTTTTATCGATAAAAAGACGTATATAAACTCCAATGGAAACACATTTACTGAATAAATCACTATAAAATAATAATGTGACTTTGCCTCAACTGAGGCTGTGATTGGATAACTGGACTAACCAGCGGACCAATCGCATCACAGCATCTCAAATGTTGTTTTTTGTGGTTCTGAAACGCCTGAGCCAAAGTCTGTCATCAGAATGATTTAGTTTAATTCCCTACAGAAGCGTCTCACATGATTGCGTTCCCAAACACCAGCATCCGAGAACAAGAGAAGAACACACTCTAAAAAAACGAAACAAATGTACACAGTAAAATATAATAATAATATAATAATATACCATAATATATATAATATGTTATATTATGGTATAATAATATACCATAATATAATGCATTCTGGGTAATATTTGTCATTTTAAGAAAAGAGACCTATTGGCTACTTTCTCAAAAACGACAAATAATATTACACAGAATGCATTGAAAAATACTGTAAAAACAATGCATTCTGGGTAATATTTGTTGTTTTCGAGAACATATCCTATAGGTTACTTTCTCAAAAACGACAAATATTATCCAGAATGCATTGTTATATTACAGTATATTACTGTTTCAATGAAAAACTGTATTTTACTGTGTAAAATTTATTTTTTTACAGTTATTTTTTAGAGTGAGTGTTTATTGTGTTTTATCTCTGAGAAGAAAGTCATTTAAGATGGAAGAAAATGGAGCCACAGGTTCTTCCCCGATTGCAGCAACTTCCAATTTTTTATTATTTTGCACCAATTTCCCAGGAAGTGACGATTTTGTTCTCTTGAACACATAGGATGGAAACGCTGCTTTATTCGCAAAAGTTTAATGCGATATTCCAGTTTTGCAAGTTAACTCACTCACTGAACTGCAAGTTATCATAACTTTCAATGATGTCTCGAAAGTCTTAAATTAAACTCAGTTCAATATTACTGACTGATTGTCCATATATGACAACATGAAGTCATGGAGCGTTCAGTCTGGTCACATTGTTGGTTTTTCCACAGGCTGAGTTTCAGAAAGCAGCAGAGGAGGTCAAACATCTGAAAGCGAAACCAACGGATGCTGAGATGCTGGAGATTTACAGTCTGTACAAACAGGCCACCGTAGGAGATGTTAACACAGGTGAGCTTTTCCTCAAACCCATAAATCTGGCCTAAGCTTATCCATAAAACTAAATTGCAGTTCTTTAAAAGTGTGTGTGTGTGTGTGTGTTTCTTTCCAGCTCGACCGGGCATGTTAGACTTCACTGGCAAGGCCAAGTGGGATGCCTGGGAGGCAAAGAAAGGTCAGTCTCTCCTCCCTGCCACCAGAGGGCAGCGAGAAATCATTTTAAGTTTGTGTTTTTACATATAAAACTGTAAATGATCTCCAAAAGCAGCTCACTCAGTGTGTGTGTGTGTGTCCATCTGTTTTTCTTCTCCTGCACATTTCAGGTTTGAGTAAGGAAGATGCTGTGAAAGCGTACATCGCTAAGGTAGAGGAGCTGAAAGGGAAATACGGCATCTAACAGACGGGCCCATCACAGCCGGCCTGCCTTTACCAGCACTGTTCTTATAAAGCGCCTTAAGCTCTCTAGCGTCCCTCACGAGGGTGTTACGGTTACGCTGTAGCACACAGGCTCCGTTCTGTGTGAGAGAATAGGCACATTCCTCGCAGGCCAAGAGAAACCATCCAACAGCAACCATGTAGTGAAAAGCACAAATGAATACAAATGTATGCAATGCCATAAAATCAACTTTTCAAAAACCCCATGTTTTGATAAGGAAAATCATGTCAGATTTTTTTAAGCAAGACCCCTGTGAAAGATTTTCTGATTAAAAATGACCCGATCAAATGTATTTACTGCATGTGTTGTATTTATTTCATAGTTAAATAGTTGTTTAAAGACGTAATAGTGCATGCTGCATTTTATAGACTATACCTGTTTTCCCGGAGATGTACCTGACTACAACTAGTGTGAAGTGGTAGGATCATCATTCCCATTATATAAGACCTACATCAATCAATCTAGCCAATACTATATGATATGATCAAAGTCCTATCAGTCATTTGAGGGCTTATGAGCTAGTCAAAGGTCACGTCACCTGACTAGACACAAACACATGAGAGCTTTAAAATACTTCTCTCCAGTGGGTTCATGTGGTGGATGATGTAGAAACATCAAGAAAAGGCTTTCATTGAACTATCAAAATTAGCTTTATTCGCCAAGTGTGTGCAAACACAGGAAAATTAGTGTTGGTTTCAACTACGTGGCCCTTTCAGCGTTTTTCTATCCTACCCAATGTCTTTACCTCAGTCTCAGTCTGGAAGGGGATCAAAGTCTTTTTGCTAGAGAGCATAAATTGCATTATGTTCTGGGTCACAGTCACCCAAAAGGGACTTCGGCCTCTCAACAATGATAATCGAAAGTTTAATCTGTGAAGAGAAACGATGTTTAGCAATACAGTATTCTGAGATTAATGCCTTTAGTGCTTGATACAAACAACAAAGACTAGTTATTCTACTACAGTGCATATTTCATTTTTATTAGTAAAAATGAGTCATTTTACTATAGTCGAAAAGATATTAGTGATAAACCTGCTAAAAAACAAACACACAAAAAACCTAGCCTGGTTGGCTTGTCTCAGCTGGTCTCTCAGTCTGGCCAAACTGGTTTTCAATTGGTTGATCAGCTCCCAGAATGCTTAAAACACACTTTCCACACACTAAAATTTGGGTTTCAGTCATACAAAATGAAAATGAAATAAATATGAGTGTTATTGTTAAAACGTTTCCAAGATAGTTTTGTTGCCTTCATATAGCTAAAATGAAGAAAACATAAGTGATCCTGTAGGGCAAAAACGGGTGAAGTTGAAGAACTCTCAGACTCCACAGATGCTGCTTCTCGCATAATGTGTGATTCCGTGACCGGAAAACTAACACGAGCGCCCGTGATCTGCGTGTCAAGGACGAGACGGGCGGGTGTGAAGACTTAACTACTTCTGCTCACCGACTTCAGTTAATGTTACACTGAAATAATACTGTACTTTCGACTGGAGTTGACTTGGCTTCTGCGTCTCGCTTCTCCTGGTCTGTTGGCTGTAACGCACTTTGAAATCAATATGACGGCAATAAAAATCAGGGTAATGCCTTTTAAATGTATTTTAAATGTTTATTTTACGCTTAGAATGTTTTTTTTTTACATTTGCTTTGGATTAAAGAGGAAGATAAACATTAATATTTAGCGCAAGCTCGTAAGGTAAGAAGATTGTTTCTGGTCGTGAGCGGGTAAACATTATTTTTATTAGCCTATTTGCAAGAAATAGGCATATTTTACTCCCTTTTTTTATTTTTAAATATACTAACCCTGCTGAAAAAAACAGCATTTGTTGGTTAAGGTTGGTTTTGAAGCTGGTATGCTGGTTTGAGTTGGTTTATGCTGGTCAAGTGTTGGTTCAATGCTGGTCCTGAGCTGGTCCTGGACCAGCATAAACCAACTCAAACCAGCATACCAGCTTCAAAACCTACCTACCAGCATATGCTGGTTTTTTTCAGCAGGGAAATTACATATTTAGGAGGTAAACAGATTTAACAGCTTTCAGTCAGAAAGTACTAAAAAAGTACTAAAGCTGTCACACTTTCAAAAGGTACATCTTTGTACCATATTTACCCTCTAAAGGGTCCATATTAGTACCTAAATAGTAGTATAGTACCTTTTGAAATGCCTACCGCCCCAGCAGCTTTTGTCAGGTTCATGCACAGACATTTTGGGGGGCAGGTGTTCAAGTTAAAAACAAGGGCACCCTTTTTTTTTTATTATTATTATTTTTTTAAAGTAAAGTTACATATCGTTCATCATCTTTTAATTAATTACACTATTTAACACTATAGGGCTGTATCAACAAAATCCATCTTACCATTTATCAAAATCCATTTACACTGCAATTACCATTGTTACCAACAGTGTTATGAGATTAATGTTCTAAATATAACAGTTTGAATATAGCAATATGAAATGTTATTAAATTATACTTTTATGTGAAACTAAAAACACTGGTATAGTGAATTACAGAATCATTCATTCAGCTGGTTTGTTCAAACCAGCTGATTCAATCATGAAAGAAGCAAGTGTCCATTAGTCTCAGGAATGGCTGAACGTCTGATGCATATGGCACACAAAATTGGAAACACTGGTTGAATTCTACAGGATTTCCGGGAGACATGTGTCGTGTTCTTTATTGGTCCACCTGGAAACAAAGCCGTTGTGATGCCAAACCCCCTCATGGAAGAATAACGCTGTCGTGTTTACAACTGTGACAATGAGCACTTATCAGGATTAAGCAAACGCTGGATTTTCAAAAGTATTTGAAGTTTGCAGCTCCATTGTTGCAGTAAACTTGCATAACATTCTTGAATGAATAATAATTTATTAGGACATCGACTTTACATTTTCACACCCCTAAACATGACGCGGAACAAAACGAACAGTGATTGTTTGCTTTATATGTCGGTCAGACGGCCTCTGGGCCTCATTGGAGTCCAGACCTTCTGCCGTCAGTCTGAAGGTCTGGCTACGCGAGACTAAGGACCAGATTTACTAAACGGCAAATTAGTGTGAGAACACAATTCCATAAAAGCGATGATGGGAGTGGAAAGTTCTCTACTGATGACGCACAAATTGAAGAACACAGACGTAGCCGTATCATTTCCATAATGACCAACACAATCTACCAAGAGCAGTGCAAATTAGCGTCTGGTTTAAGATATGCTTTGTTTGGGCAGTAAATAATGACGCAAATACCAGTAAATTGACTAGCACAAACATTAGTAAATCACGTTACGTGATTCATTTAAATACTCTCCTCCCATAAATTTTGCGTCTGAAAGAGAAACTCCTATAAATGCATATGCAATAAGTTCAGCTGCAAAATAACCATGTCCATGCCTCTTCGGCGCAAATTTTTCACTGCGTGTCTTTAGTACATCCTGACAGTAGTTTTTTAACGCCTAAAGAGGGTTTGCGCTGGCGCAAGCTGTTAGTAAATCTGGCCCTAAATGTCCACTAACTTTATGAATGAGTCATTGAATCATTGACTCACCCGATTTGTTCAAAAACAGTTAATCTCTAAAGAACAAAAAAACGAGTGTTGCTGGGAGATACAATGTTTCTGCTTGGTTTGGAACTATTTCCGTAGGCAAAATAGAGCAAAAACAGTCAAAATTGACAATGTTATGTCTAAAAATTGTCAATACATACAATCAACTTTTTGTTTATTGAACTGTTGTATAAAATTAAAGGGATAGTTCACCCAAAAAGTCTATCATCATTTACTCACCCTTATGTTGTTCCAGGAGATGTGGATGCGGGATGTCAGAGAGTGGGAGGGGCTCGTGCGGTCTGGCAGAGTTATTAAGAATAAGTTGTCGGGCACACGCTTAATTGAGAATTGATGCCACAGGCCAAATTAAAAAAAAAACAAAAGAGCACTTATCTAATCAGAGGCCAAAGGGCAGGTGTTTGAGCACCACTTGGGGTCTATCTGTGCACGTGCTTGGCTTTTGTACTTTTTTTTTCTGAGAGTGAAGGGTGAACCTTAGCAGGATGTCATGTTGATACAGATGTGGAGCAGATTTCTTCTGATGACTCTGTTTCTCTCTAGGTCGGGGCTGTTCCACATGGGAAGTCCACTCCTCTATTTCTAGACGTATTTTGCCGCAGTCTCATTATCCTGTGTACATCTCTGTCGGTCGTCCTCTCATCTGTTGCAGTGTGTGACGGTCACTGGCTGCTGGCCGGCAGACACATGTTCGGTCTGTGGTATTTCTGCTCAGTGGAGCAGCAGCAGAGCTCTGAGTTGGGGTCGCAGAGCTTCAAAGCCTCCTCTAACTGCACTAGACATCTGGAGGAGGCAGGGGTGGACGGTCTGGGTGTGGGCCTGGCGGCGTGTCGCTTTGTGATCACGCTGGCTGTGGTCAGTGCCATATTCGGACTGGAGTTGCTTGTGATGTCGCAGGCGAGTGAAGGGAGGGACTCCAGTCGGCGCTGGACTCTCGGGGCACGGCTGGTCCTGCTGGCAGGGCTAATGGCTGCTGGAGGGGTCGCAACGTTTGTACTCCTCTTAGGGACATTTGCAACACTGCTTGGGTTCACGCTCACCTTCTGGTGCCAGTTCACGGCCACCTTCCTGTTCTTCCTCAATGGAATGGCAGCACGGCACATCCAGCATATTGAACCTCTGCTGCCCTTTAGAGAATATCCTGACAAACTGTAGAAATAAACAAGCTGCTGTTGCTTTATTTTGAGCAGCTCTGCTCTGTATCTGCATTCTTTTGGATCAAGACGAGTGATTTTGATGGTTTGTCAATAATTAGGTGCACTCTTTAAAATGGTCCGTAAAAATAGGGCCCAATGTAGCATGGTAATATCAAGGGATTTTCCGTATTGAAATTTCACAGGTGTTCTTCATGTTTTTTTTTTTTTTTTTTTTTGTCACACATTAGATTAGGGTTTAATTCTCAATATTAACTAACTATTAACTATGACTTTTGCCTCAAACTCCTAATTGGGTCAACAACATGATGGGTCATTTTTTTGTCTAAAGGCCTTAATAAAAAAACAAAAACAAAGATATGACATCCAAAGTATGTAAGGTAGTACAACTAGATCTCTTTTATTGAATCCAAAAGGTTTTAATTATATTTTGCTACATATAAAGGTTTTAGATTAAAGATTAAAGATTTTGTCAAAAGTTCATTCAGTTTGACCGTCCAAAGGCCAATACAACCATTTCATTTGTGATTAAAATATCTGGTAACACTTTACAATATGGTTCATTAGTTAAACATTAGTTAATGTATTAACTAACATGAACTAACCATGAGCAATACACTTGTTACTGTATTTACTAATCTTCGTTAACGTTAGCTAATGAAAATACAGTTGTTTATTGTTTGTTCATGTTAGTTCACAGTGCATTAACTAATGTTAACAAGATTTTAATAATGTATTAGTAAATGTTGAAATGTTGAAAGTGTTACCAAATATCTTATAATGTAATAAATGTATATATTTTTTATTCTGGCATGATTTTATAACATCATAAATCAACATAGTGTAAAAATGTATTAAATTATGTGTAGATGTCGTTGCTTTGTTTTGAGAAAGAATGTCCGGAAAAATGAATTTCATTGATGTCATTCGGAGTAACCAATATAAAGGGATCATTTTGGATCAAGTCATGTGGTCAATATCATGTGACAGGATGTGATATCATTCGGACACCTGCAAAGGACCACATGGTCATGCAGCAAAGTAACTAACTCTCTTTTAACAATTTGAAAAATTCATGTTTTCACTTGCTCATACGCATGTCCCGAAACATAAGGTCGTTTGGTACAACCGCTATAAAACATGGAAAATGTTGTAATATTTTAAAAACTTGTACTAAACATAAAATGTTTGATTTTCCTTTTGCTAGCTAGCTAAATATCAGTCTGTTAGCATTGTTTGAAAATATCGTCATTTGGTAAAACCAAAAGTGTCATATGGTAAAACCGAAATTGGTTAAAACGAATGACTTTTTTGGTAACAAATTTTGTCCATCTTGTAAAAAATGACAAAAGCAGTGTTAATTGATTATAAAAAACCACAATCTCATTGTTAACACAAAACTTCAAAATTAATTATATCTCCATTATGTTTTTTTTACACTTTTAAAAACCTTATTCGTCAATGACCCAATTACTGTTTATTAACTGTTCATAAGGTAGTTGTTAAGTTTAGGTATTGGGTAGGATTAAGGGATGTAGAATATGGTTGTGCAGAATAAGGCATTAATATGTGCTTTATAAGTACTAATAATAAGCCAATATCCTAGTAATATGCAGCTAATAAACAAATAGTTCATAGTGAGAATTGGACCCTAAAGCGTTACTTTTTTTTTTCTTTTTTTTTACAGTGAGAATAACTTGTGTTTTTCACAGGCCTGAATGTTTTTACTAGTCTGTTTGGTTGTTTTATTTATTTTAATCTTAAATATTTCTTTCACAGCAGATTGTTTCAGTATATCATTATTTTTTATGTCATTGATTATTATTTCCATTTACTGTAATTAATATTATTAATAATGACCAGCAGTTGACAGCTGACTTCACTTTTCATCTGTGAATAAATGACTCTTTACAGGTAGTCTTTATAGTATATTTAATGAAATATTTTTTACAGTATTTTTAATCTCATTTCATGAGGAGATCTCTCTGCATCTCTACAAGAAAAAAAAAACATTAAAGGTTTTTAAAAAAAAAAAAACCTTTAATGTTTCTTAAGGTTCACTTAAAGTTAATACAGTTTTTTGCACACAAAATAGTTATATATTCATAAAACATGATGCTTTTCCCATGCGGCCTCGTGTCAGAAAGCTCCTTTAAGACTTCAGTAAACATTCACTGTTGTGATAACATCATTGCATCTCGATCCCTTCAGCTGAGAAGCACCCCATCACCTCGTGGAATTGGTAAAATGGGTGTGGATGTGTTGTTGTGGAGCCGGTCAGATACAAGTGACTACTAAAGTGTGACAACACAATGTGGAAAGAGGCAAACACTCTTTTGCAGTGAGGATTTTTACTGTCTAAAACGTACTGTATTTTTATATAGTAAGTCAAGCTTTTATACACCGATCAAGCATAACATTATGACCACCTTTTCCTAATATTGTGTTGGTCCCCCTTTTACTGCCAAAACAGCCCTGACCCGTCGAGGCATGGACTCTACTAGACCCCTGAAGGTGTGCTGTGGTATCTGCACCAAGATGTTGGCAGCAGATCCTTTAAGTCCTGTAAGCTGCGAGGTGGAGCCCTTCTTCCATTGCTCCATGGTCCAGTTCTGATGCTCAATGAGCCTTGGCCGCCCATGACCCTGTCACCGGTTCACCACTGTTCCTTCCTTGGAGCACTTTTGATAGATACTGACCATTCCAGACCGGGAACACCCCACAAGAGCTGCAGTTTTGGAGATGCTCTGACCCAGTCGTCTAGCCATCACAATCTGGCCCTTGTCAAACTCGCTCAAATCCTTACGCTTGCCCATTTTTCCTGCTTCTAACACATCAACTTTGAGGACAAAATGTTCACTTGCTGTCTAATATATCCACCCACTAACAGGTGCCGTGATGAAGAGATCATCAGTGTTATTCATTTCACCTGTCAGTGCTCATAATGTCATGTCTGATCGGTGTATGTCAATAGTTCAAAGAAAATGCGATTCCTCATGTCATGACCCCTTTAAATATTATCACATGTTGTGCTGTCATCTTTCTCATATACTGTATAATAATTTACTTTCATAGCACACAGGCATTTCTTTCATAATAACTACGACACCATAAAGAACAGGCATATACAAGAAAAATACAGTCATTTCCATAAATTGTCAGACAGTTTTAGCTTCTCTATCAGTGAGTGTCAGTCAACTGACAGTTTTAAATGGACTGTGCATTTCTGATTGGTTCAGACATTGCCACTCTTAGAAGAAAAGGTTCTATATGGAACCTTAGAGGTTCCGTCAGGAGCTTAATATATAGAACACTTTTAATGGGTTCCCATCATGGGATCATTTTATGGATTTAGTTTGAATTAATTAATTTGGTTTTAATACATCCATCCAAAAATCTGTCATAAAAATATTATATATTAATGTTTTTTTTCCACAGTCCTGATCACAACTATCAAAAATTCTTTAATTTTAAGGATTTTAACCAATTTAAATGCCTATTTGTTTACATAATGCCACTGTTGTTTTTATGAAATAAAATAACAACAACAATAATTTTACATAGACATATGGGGGGGTTATTACAGTTTTAGCAACAACATTAATATTTATGCATTATTATTTTTTGTGCAATTTCAGATTAAGAAAAAACTAACACACACATTCCATTGGCTCTATAATACAGCAGAAGCAGAAAACATGAAAAAGCAAGTATTTGCTCCATAGGCCAAACCTGAGAAATGGCGCCATCCGGTGGAAATTACTGAAAAAAGTTTTGAAGCCTGTTTACAAAGACTGCATGATTTTAATCTTAAAGGGTTAGTTCACCCAAAAATGAAAATTCTGTCATTTATTACTCACCCTCATGCCGTTCCACACCCGTAAGACCTTCGTTAATCTTCGGAACGCAAATTGAAATATTTTTGTTGAAATCCGATGACTCCGTGAGGCCTGCATAGCCAGCAATGACATTTCCTCTCTATTATAAAGCGACAAGAATATTTTTGGTGCGCCAAAAAAAAAAACAAAATAACGACTTATTTAGTGATGGCCGATTTCAAAACACTGCTTCAGGAAGCTTCGGAGCATTATGAATCAGCGGATCGGAGCGCCAAAGTCACGTGATTTCAGTAGTTTGGTGGTTTGACACGCGATCCGAATCATGATTCGACACGCTGATTCATAATGCTCGAAGCTTCCTGAAGCAGTGTTTTGAAATCGGCCATCACTAAATAAGTCGTTATTTTGTTTTTTTGGCGCACCAAAAATATTCTCGTCGCTTTATAATATTAATATTGAACCACTGTACTCACATGAACTGATTTAAATATGCTTTTAGTACATTTATGGATCTTGAGAGAGGAAATGTCATTGCTGGCTATGGAGGCCTCACTGAGTCATCGGATTTCAACAAAAATATCTTAATTTGTGTTCCGAAGATTAACTAAGGTCTTACGGGTGTGGAACGGCATGAGGGTGAGTAATAAATGACATTATTTTCATTTTTGGGTGAACTAACCCTTTAAATGGCACTGGGAATAATTTTAGCCGTTTTAATGGATTTTAATGGGGATATTTTTGTCCTTTAAGGTCCTCAGAGTAACTATTTTGTGTACCAAGTGTAAAAGAGACTTATGAAAGGAAATAAGGATAAAATATTAAAGTTCCAATAAAAATACACACTTTTGGCTAAATTTACACTGTTTGCATAAATAATTAAATACAAAACTCTCTAAGGCCACATAAAGGTTAATAAAATTAATTAAAATGAATAAAGTAGCTTGTAAACATACTTTATCTCTAGATTAAAATTTAAATAACCCATTAAAAATGAAAGTACTATGTAAGCATTTATGACATTTCTCCTTAGAACCCTTTTTGGCATAAAGGGTTCTTTAAAAGTGAGGAAGGAACCCTAGAGTTCTGGACCTTTTTACTGAGAGTGGGGCAGTGGCATGAGTTTTGTCCCTGTGCTGTAGGTCAGCGTTAGATGGCTGTGGTCAGGTGACCTGTGTGCTGGGACGTGTCAGCAGTGAGACCTGTGTCAGCGGCAGGCCACTGTTACTCAGGGAACTGTGATGCACCTTGGGATCACCGTGGAAACGCTGCTTCATGCGCCACCTTCTCCACCGCCTTTGGACTTCATATTGTACCTGCCAAAAGTTAAAGGTCGATAGTTGTCAAGACTCACCAGTGAAACATAAAACAGAACCGTCTTGTTTCCTATACTTAGAGCGGGATCTGATAAAGACAAATGTGTCTAAAATGTGTGATGTATTAAACTCAGTCCATCCCTGGAAAACATAATCGTAGATAATTTGATTCAAACTTCAATTTTTTTAATTCACTCACCTCTCCATTCAAAAAGCAGTACAGCAGTGCCACAATAAAGCCCTGTAATAGCAAACACAACATGAAGCAGAACCAAAAGACAACGGTGGATAATTTCATAAAGCCAGAGAGAGATAAATGACAACAACCTCCAGTAAATGTCCTGTTCAGAGTTTGGGATTCATTATTTATTTATTTTTTCCCATTCCTGAAGCATATAAAAAGTTGTATATATAGTATAACCAACTTTGCTTGCGTACATACAGTAGGCTATACTATATATAAAACTTTTTACAATTCTGACTTTATATCTCGTAATTCTGACTTTATATCTCGCAATTCTGACTCTATAACTCGCATTTCTGACTTTATATCTCATAATTCTGACTTTATATCTCATAATTCTGACTTTATATCTCGTAATTCTGACTTTGTATCTCGCAATTCTGACTCTATAACTCGCAATTCTGACTTTATATTTCATAATTCTGACTTTATATCTCATAATTCTGACTTTATATCTCGTAATTCTGACTATATCTCATAATTCTGACTTTATATCTCGTAATTCTGACTATATCTCATAATTCTGACTTTATATCTCGTAATTCTGACTGTATAACTCGCAATTCTGACTTTATATCACAATTCTGACTTTATATCTCGCAATTCTGACTTTATATCTCATAATTCTGACTCTATAACTCGCAATTCTGACTTTATAACTCGCAATTCTGACTTTATATCACAATTCTGACTTTATATCTCGCAATTCTGACTTTATATCTCGTAATTCTGACTTTATATCTCATAATTCTGACTCTATAACTTGCAATTCTGACTTTATATCTCGCAATTCTGACTCTATAACTCACAATTCTGACTTTATATCTCGCAATTCTGACTTTATATCTCGCAATTCTGACTTTATATCTCGTAATTCTGAGTATATCTCATAATTCTGACTATATCTCATAATTTCTGACTTTATATCTCGCAATTCTGACTTTATATCTCATAATTGACTTTATAACTCGCAATTCTGACTTGATATCTCATAATTCTGACTTTATATCTCGCAATTCTGACTGTATAACTCTTAATTCTGACTATATCTCATAATTCTGACTTTATATCGCAATTCTGACTTTATATCTCGTAATTCTGACTTTATATCTCGTAATTCTGACTTTATATCTCGTAATTCTGACTTTATATCTCAATTCTGACTTTATATCTCATAATTCTGACTTTATATCTCGTAATTCTGACTTTATATCTCGTAATTCTGACTATATCTCATAATTCTGACTTTATATCTCGCAATTCTGACTTTATATCTCGTAATTCTGACTTTATATCTCGTAATTCTGACTTTATATCTCATAATTCTGACTTTATATCGCAATTCTGACTTTATATCTCGTAATTCTGACTTTATATCTCGTAATTCGGACTTTATATCTCAATTCTGACTTTATATCTCATAATTCTGACTTTATATCTCGTAATTCTGACTTTATATCTCGTAATTCTGACTATATCTCATAATTCTGACTTTATATCTCGCAATTCTGACTTTATATCTCATAATTCTGACTTTATATCTCAATTCTGACTTTATATCTCATAATTCTGACTTTATATCTCGTAATTCTGACTTTATATCTCGTAATTCTGACTATATCTCATAATTCTGACTTTATATCACAATTCTGACTTTATATCTCGCAATTCTGACTTTATATCTCGTAATTGACTTTATATCTCAATTCTGACTTTATATCTCATAATTCTGACTTTATATCTCGTAATTCTGACTTTATATCTCGTAATTCTGACTATATCTCATAATTCTGACTTTATATCTCGCAATTCTGACTTTATATCTCATAATTGACTTTATAACTCGCAATTCTGACTTGATATCTCATAATTCTGACTTTATATCTCGCAATTCTGACTTTATATCTTGCAATTCTGACTTTATATCTCAGATTTTATATCTCGCAATTCTGACTTTATATCTCGTAATTCTGACTTTATATCTCAATTCTGACTGTATAACTCGCAATTCTGACTTTATATCACAATTCTGACTGTATAACTCTTAATTCTGACTATATCTCATAATTCTGACTTTATATCGCAATTCTGACTTTATATCTCATAATTCTGACTTTATATCTCATAATTCTGACTTTATATCGCAATTCTGACTTTATATCTCGTAATTCTGACTTTATATCTCAATTCTGACTTTATATCTCATAATTCTGACTTTATATCACAATTCTGACTTTATATCACAATTCTGACTTTATATCTCGTAATTCTGACTATATCTCATAATTCTGACTTTATATCACAATTCTGACTTTATATCTCATAATTCTGACTCTATAACTCGCAATTCTGACTCTATAACTCACAATTCTGACTTTATATCTCGTAATTCTGACTTTATATCTCGTAATTCTGACTTTATATCTCGTAATTCTGACTATATCTCATAATTCTGACTATATCTCGCAATTCTGACTTTATATCTCATAATTTACTTTATAACTCACAATTCTGACTTGATATCTCATAATTCTGACTTTATATCTCGCAATTCTGACTTTATATCTTGCAATTCTGACTTTATATCTCAGACTTTATATCTCGCAATTCTGACTTTATAACGCAATTCTGACTTTATATCTCAGACTTTATATCTCGCAATTCTGACTTTATATCTCGTAATTCTGACTTTATATCTCAATTCTGACTGTATAACTCGCAATTCTGACTTTATATCACAATTCTGACTTTATACCTCGCAATTCTGCCTTTATATCACAATTCTGACTTTATATCTCGCAATTATAACTCGCAATTCTGACTTTATATCTCGTAATTCTGACTTTATATCTCAATTCTGACTGTATAACTCGCAATTCTGACTTTATATCACAATTCTGACTTTATATCTCGCAATTCTGACTTTATATCTCGCAATTCTGACTTTATATCACAATTCTGACTTTATAACTCGCAATTCTGACTTTATATCACAATTCTGACTTTATATCTCGCAATTCTGACTTTATATCTCGCAATTCTGACTGTATAACTCGCAATTCTGACTTTATATCTCGCAATTCTGACTCTATAACTCACAATTCTGACTTTATATCTCAATTCTGACTTTATATCTCGTAATTCTGACTATATCTCATAATTCTGACTTTATATCTCGCAATTCTGACTTTATCTCATAATTCTGACTTTATATCTCTCAATTTTGACTCTATAACTCGCAATTCTGACTTTACATCTCGCAATTCTGATTCTATAACTCCCAATTCTGACTTTATAACTCCCAATTCTGACTTTATAACTTGCAATTCTGACTTTATATCTCACAAACCTGATTTTATATCTCACAATTCTAACTCTATAACTCGCAATTTTGACTCTATAACTCACAATTGTGAGTTTATATCATGCAATTCTGAGAAAAAAAGTAGGAATTGTGAGATGTAAACTCACAATTGTGAGAAATAAAGTCAGAATTGCGAGATAAAAAGTCACAATTACCTTTTTTATTTTTTATTTAGTGGCGAAAACAAGCTTCCATATTATCCACATACATATATAATACACTTACCTAAACTGATATATAGATCTACTAGATAGAAAATCTAAAATGCTTGATTTTTTATTTTATTGCATTTATATTATCACACAGATCTGTATAAAGTTGGAAAAGTCTGTTCAACTGTATCTGCATACATACTGTACACTCAATATATACACCGATCAGGCATAACATTATGACCACTGACAGGTGAAGTGAATAACACTGATTATCTCTTCATCACGACACGGCATGGAAACGGTATTCTCTGGTGTCTGTGGCCTCTTTCAGCAGGATAATGCGCCCTGCCACAAAGCAAAAATGGTTCAGGAATGGTTTGAGGAGCACAACAACTAGTTTGAGGTGTTGACTTGGCCTCCAAATTCCCCAGATCTCAATCCAGTCGAGCATCTGTGGGATGTGCTGAACAAACAAGTCCGATCCATGGAGGCTCCACCTCGCAACTTACAGGACTTAAAGGATCTGCTGCTGACATCTTGGTGCAGATACCACAGCACACCTTCAGGGGTCTAGTGAAGTCCATGCCTCGATGGGTCAGGGCTGTTTTGGCAGCAAAAGGGGGACCAACACAATATTAGGAAGGTGGTCATAATGTTATGCCTGATCGGTGTATACAGGCTATAGCAAATCTCAACTGCTTGTTTGCTTATATCATCTCAAAATGTAAACTTTATCATCACCCAGCTCTAATCTGCTATATGCAAATATAAGGCATGAAGATATTATAAACATTAACATCATGATTTTCTTCTTCGAAACAATGTGTATTATGAAAAGCACTATATAAATACATTGGGCTTGACTGTGTGTATGTATATATATGAGAGAGAGAGGTTGAGTTGTACATCATCACCTGTGTGGATGCTAATGCTAGCTCAACGACATTCCAGATTTTGAAGGTTAGCGCGCTCACTCGATCCGGGAAAAAGGCAAAGAGCACATACTGCAGCCCAAACAGGGACACTAAGAGAAATGTCGATTTCGCCAGCTTCCTACACCATAAATAAAGATAAAGATAATGAGTCTTTTTCATACACTCATTTATATTTCAATCATATAAAGCTGTTTTTTTAACTGGAGTGTGTGATTTCTGTGACCCTAACAGTCCCAAACAAAATTCTCCCTATTACTTTTCTGTAACAGTAATTACAGTCATTATGTTTGCCATTGTGTTTGGTAGTGACGCACCTTTAAATGCTGAACGTGCTATTTTCTCTCACCTGTGATGATTAATTTCATTTCCATGCATGTCAGGGGCTTTCAGTTTTGCCACTAATGTCCGAATAATACTCAGAAAAAACAGCATGTTTACCTGAAAAACAATTTCCTCTGAGATAATTAAAAGGACTGTTCAATGTTACATAAAATGTTGGATACTTTAAAAATATTATAAATATGGCAGGACAGTATTATGACTAATTCTTTAAAAAATATATTCAGAAAAAGATATTGTAAGCAGAGCCATTTGAAAGTTAAAACACTGTTTAAATCTGAGAGAATAGCCCAGAAACTTTAACTGGAATGTTTGCTTACTGTGATGAAAATGATGACTGGAACACGCAGTATCCACCATATCCAGCCATGATCTCTCGTCTCCCAGCATCTGACAACACACACACACACGTTGGGTTTCCATGTTTTATGGGGACTTTCCACAGACATGATGCTTTTTATACTGTACAAACTGTATATTCTCTCCCCTAATCCTATACCTAAACCTACCCATCACAGAAAACTTTCTGTATTTTTACATTTTCAAAAAAATATCACTTAGTGTAAAGCTGTTTTCCTCATGGGGGCCAAAAAATGTCCCCATAAGGTCAAAATGTAGTGGTATTACTATTCTTGTGGGAACATTTGGTCCCCATAACATAGGGAATACCCTATACACACACACAAACACTCTCACACGTGCACACACACACACACAAGCTACTGTGTGTTCTCATGCACAACCATGCTGGTTTAAAATAGCCGCTCTTATATAATACAAATATAATAAATTATCTTTTGTTGTTGTCCAGAGGAGGTTGGTATAAACAAAGAAAGTCCCTTGGGAGATCAGACTGAGGTTAAAAGAGTATAACTCTGAAACTGATTTCTGAACGTGTGTGAACGTACCCTTCATCCTGGTGCAGGTATTTAGCCAAACTCCAGCTGATAATAATGAGCATTGGGATCCCTGTGGGAACAAAATGTAATTGTTTAAGCTTTAATTGTATATCTAATATTGCCAGGATGAGACTTAAAACAGGGGCAATTGCACTAGACTTTGCATTCCTTTCACTTTCATTCATGCATATGCGAATACAGGAAACGTGCAGATCCTTCACTGCATTCATCTTCTGCTGCATGAGTTTGCATGACCTGTGAAATTGTATATTGACCTCTCAGATAAAAATCAAAGTGAAATTATCCTTTTGGTCGTTGACAAGAAGTTTAGAAGGATATTAACTTTTTGTATAAATTATTTTGTATTGTTTATAATTAATTCATTTGGTAACACTTTATTTTAGGGTCTTTTAACTAGTTGCTTATTAGCATCCATATTACTAGAGTATTGGCTATTTATTAGTACTTATTAAGCACATATTATTGCCTTATTCAGCATGACCTTATTCTATATTCTTAATCCTACCCAATACCTAAACCTAACAACTACCTTACTAACTATTAATAAGCAGTAAATTAGAAGTTTATTGAGGAAAAAGTCATAGTTAATAGTTTATATGTGTTCCCTATACTAAAGTGTTACCATTCATTTTTAATTAATCAACACAGAAGCCCTGGATTATAAAGTATACTTCACTTTTTACGAGCAGGTCGAATGTGCGTATTTAATTTTTTTTGGCAGTAATTATTTTATCCACAAGGTAGTCAAAGAAAACCTGCATAAACAGAACAGAACACACGCAAGCTACAGTGACAATGGAGGCCTACAAAGTGCGAAGAGGTTAGAAAGTACCCTCATTTGTACAATTCTAGCATTAAAGAATACAAATACATGGGTTGTAACTCGTGGCGAGAGATTGCTCAAAACTGCGCCAAACGCCTGTGTACGCATACAAGTCAAGTGAAGTATACTTTGCAAGGCTGTGCATTCGACTCGAAGTATACCCAGGGCTTGAGTCTCCCATCTCTGCTGGTCCCGTCCAGCTCCAAGTCTCCTGCGTCTCCAATGGTCCCACCCAGTCTTGCTCTCCCACCTCGTCTGCCAAAGACGCCTCTGCTGGCTCCCTTTAGACTCCACTCTGCTGCGTGGATCTGCCTTGGTTCTTTCGGTCTCCAGCTCCACCTTGTCAAGGGGAACCTCTGGCTCTGCCTCTGCCTCCAGCTGCCAAGCCTGTCACTCCACCTTGGCTCGTTGACCAGTCGGCTCCACCTTGACTCCTCCCTCCTTTGGCTCCACCTGTGGCCGTCGTCCTTAGGGATCCACAGGGCTCCCTCAACCCTCCGGGTCCACCTTGGTGAGTTCTGGGCCTTCAGCTGCACTTCATCCCTCCACCTCTTCAGCTCCTTCAGGCTCTGCCTTCTCTCCAGCTCCACCTTGGTACTCAGTCCCACTGGCTCAGCCTCAGTGCTCTGGCACCCTGGCTCCACCTTGGACGCTCGTTGCTGTCACTGTGCCTTGGCCTCCAGATCCATAGGTGTTGCTTGGTCTCATCAGCTCTTCAGCTCTGCCTGGGTTCCCACCTCTATTGGCTCCATCTCTCTCTGTCGTTCCCCTGGGTTCCCCTCAACTCTGGTGTGGGCCTTCGTCCTGGCTGTGCTCTGGGTCCCAACTTGGTTCTTCCTACTCCCGTCTCCTCCCTGGCTCCTCTCACCATCATCGCCACCCTGGTATCTCTCGCCATCATCGCCACCCTGGTATCTCTCGCCATCATCTCCCCGTTTCCTGCCCTTCGACAACCCCTCGTCCTTCCCCGTAAATGTCAGTGTTATTTTTCAGTCTGCTTTGTTTCATTGTGTTCTAGTATAGTTCTGATCTTTTCCCTTTGCTTGTTTGTTTCCATGGATTCTGATTAGTCACACACCTGTTTCTGTTCCAGTTAATTAGCTCACTCTGTGTATTTAAGCCCTTAGTTCCCTTGGTTATTTTTACAGTCTCGCTTATGTGGGATGTGGCTGTTTTGTTTCTCCTGTGTTTCTCCAACATGTTAGATTTGTGATTAAAGGCTCCATACAATGGAAGTCAATGGGAACCAAAACTGTTTAGTTAATAACATTTCTCAGAATATCTTCTTTTGTGTTCCGGAGGAAAATGAAAGTCATAAGGTTCGGAATGTCATTTGGGTGAGTAAATGATGACAGAATTTTCATTTTTGGGTGAACAATCCCTTTAAGACCTCCTCTAAACACAAGAACATTCAACCAAAGACCCTCTTCATTCATCATTTTGGGAGCTTATTCTTCAGCAAACAAACATGATTTATAGTTGTCCCCAAAAGTACTTAAGCCACAATTAAAAATGTCATGGAATTGCGTAACAAAATATCATGGCAAGTGTGCACAAATGTTACTAGAGCTTTTTTCAGAACTCAATGAGTTTTAAGCAGCTTAGTAATTTTCCGTGGCTATGAAGTCAGTTCTCCTCAAGTTCACACAGGAATCCTAGCAGAATAACCACAGGTGTAGAGAATCACATTAACTAGCAACATGATCCACATGATCTGGAGAAAGGAACCTACCCCAGCCGAGCAGGATGTACCAGTGCAGGTGTCTCTTCTGTGAACGCAGTGAGAGGTTAATGAGGCTGTGGAGATAATGACCTTCCACCAGCAGCCAGCTGTAATTTGCCAGGATGCAGTAATTAGACAGGAACAGTGCCACTTTGCAGCCAGGCTGAGGGAAACCCCGGAAACACAACATCTCAGAGAGCTTATCTGTGCATTTATTTACCATGTATATGTACAATCTAATACATTTATGTACATGTGTTTGTTGTGTGGTTGTTTATGTGTGTGTACCGGATGAGAGTTGCAGTGGTAGTACTCCTGTGAGTAATGCAGCGCGGCATCTCTGATGAAGATGAAGATGGCTCTCAGGATGAAGGACAAAAAAAGCTGCATGTGGATGAAGTTACGAGTGCAGTGCAGCTTCCTGGAAGAGGGTTGGGATGGAGAGAGATTTAAAGAGAAGATGAGGCCTATAAACCAATAAAACATGCAACGCACCATGTAAATAAAAATGTGTTTAATTCCATCTGGCATGTGGAATTTTTCTAAACTAGACGTTTCTCTAAACTTACCCAACTGTAAACGTCAAAACGTTAAACATCTTCATCATCACAACGCCAGCCTGTATAAAGTAACCGCAGCACGAAGCTTGGAACACGAATGACAGAATTCTTTGGCTTACAGAGTTTAGCAAAGTGACGGTTTAGTCTCAGACAAATTCGCTACACTTCGGGACACTTTCCATCTTCCATGTTCAAGCTCGGAATGATTTTAACTTCTTTTTAGATGATTTACGATTGTTATCACTAACAGAACAAGCACTGGAGGAGAGTTTCTCTGCACTTGAGGAGCTGCACACTAAATGAGAGTCGATTGTGTGTAGCTTTTAAAAATTAATAGAATGGTTTGTGTGTGTTTAACATGAACTGTAACTTCCTATGTTTTGTTGGTATAAACATTGGCCATACAAATATCAGCAACTTCACCAAATTGCATATTTTTGCTCAGTTTGGGCCTCTGAATAAAATTGATTTTATTTGTGTTTATTCCTCCTCGAGTCTGAGCTTCATACTCTCATTATATCATACCATATGAGCCATAAAAGCCTGATGTATCAAATATGAAAAAAAAAAAAAAGAGTTGATTTGAGAGTTGATTTTATGTTGCGTTTAAAAATTAATTAAATGGTTTGTACGTGTTTAACATTAACTGTAATTTCCTATATGGTATGAACGTTTGCATATGTGAAAGTTTTTGTAAGTGCAATATATTGCTATTTGTTGTTTTTTATCTTTATTAGTGGTGTTTGTTAGGGCCGAGTATCCTTATTAGTGCATAAGAGTTACTCCACTTCAGTGCATAACACCGTTTGTGAATATGTATGATACCTCAAATCATGCAGCTTGTTATTTTTGTTCTTACGTTTTTTGTTTTGCAGCAATAAAACATGCAAAATAATCATACAGACTTGTATATGTGTTGAAGGAGAGACTCAAGCCATATTTAAAGACCAGGTGCCGGTTGCACTAGCTGTGTGTAAGTTACAACTTAGCCTAGGTTTAACTTATGCACTACTAAATATTTTTGTGTTGCACACTCTTTTGGAGTTAAAAAAAAAACTACTAAAGACACACAGTGAAAAATTAGCACTGAAAAGGCGTGGACTGAGGTGTTTTTGTGGCTGAACTTATTGCATATGCATTTGTAGGAGTTTCCTTTTCAAATGCAAAATTTATGGGAGGAGAGTACTTAAATGAATCACGCAAGGATTTACTAAGGTTTGCTCTAGTCAATTTACTGGTATTTGCGCCAATATTTACCGCACAAAAAAAAGCATATCTTAAGCCAAAATTGCGCTGCTCTTGGTAGATTGTGTTGGTCATTAAGGAAATGACCTGGCTGTGTCTGTACTATTTTGCGTGTCAGTCAAGCGGCAACCTCCCCCAGTTTCTCATGAAGCCAATACGGAAGTGACTTAAACTGCAATTCATCGACTGGCCGCTAGGGACAGGCTGCAAAAGAGAGCAGAACCTCATTGAGTCCCATGTTAAAACGGCCAATTTTACAGCAGAAAAAAACATGTTTACAGCCTGGATCAAATTGTGGTTTTGGTCTATACTGCAAATTTTGCCCTTCATGACAACTCTGAGGGGGGTGAATTTTTTTTATAACGCATCAGTTTAAATTATATTAAGCCTTAAAGTTCTGCATAATGAAGGGCGTGGTCACTGTGACAGGTAGATTGCCGCTGCTGTCTGTGAGCCATCACTTTAATTCAGCTAATTCCAGCCGCTGAATTTGGCATCTCTGCCATATTTGTGCCTTTTTCTGGATTATTTTATACAATTATAAAATAATATGGCTTGCTGTGTTAATAGTCGAGACTAGAGACAGATGTGTGTCTGTGTAGATGTGCACGCATGCGGAAGATAAACACGTTGTTGGATCGTGGCATTGGCTTAAAGTTTTGTTTGTGAGATTTACTACAATGACAATGGCGGGAGAATATTAAACAGCACTGCTTGGATATTATAACTAAAACTGCTGCACTATTTTGAAAAATTATATTTTGGACGTGGGCTCATTTGTTTGTGAGAGTCTAATGTATACGATCATATACAGTTTTACATCATAAACGCTGCTCAGGTTGCATCATTTCTTGAAGTACAATGATGGAGAGCAGATCATTCAGAAGAAATGTGATGCAAACAATGGATAATATATCAATATTTCATGGATTTAATGCTTTTGTGGAAAAATAGTACTGTTTTTTGTTTTGCAATGGACACTCATGGACATTTTACCCAAGTGCCACGGATTGGATTGATCTTGTGATCGCTATTTCATTATAAAGGTATGAAGTCCCGTTTGAGTTTTCGTGTTGTTATTTGCACACCTGACACAAATTAATTACTGATGCTAGAGCATCTATATCTTAAAAAAGACTCTGTAGATTGACAGTAAACCTTTAGAACTTTCTAATGATATAACTTGTTATCTTTATTAATATTTTAGATAGTATCTTAGATAGATAGATAGCACCTTTGCCTGCTAACATGATCACGTTGAGCTAGGTGGGCGTGGTTTCTGCACCTCAGTTCCAACCACGTCCCGCCCCTTTGCCCATTTTCAGTTATCCAGGAGTGACTTGCGGTGACGTGCAGCTAAGATGGCAGCGGCCTCATTTTCGCTTCAAAAATGCTCTTCAGAAATCTACGGGTGACGTCACGGACACTACGTCCATATTTTTTTACAGTCTATGGTGTCAGTAAATCATGCACAGAACTTTCCACCCCTAACAACGTTTTTTTATAATTGCGCTCACACACTAATTTGCCCTCATTTGTAAATCTGGCCCTTAATGTATTAATTACTTTGTTACCGGCTATTCAATACAAACCCCTACCAGTATTTTGTATCAGTAATTATTTATTGATCCTCATTCATTTCATATTATTCATTTCTGAATGTTATTCACATATGAAAATACCTATTATGTTATTTATGATCAGGTGGTAACGTATTACATTGGAATCGTGTTTTTACCGTTAAGAACTTGCAACCATAGTTGGCAAACGGTGCTTTTGAGAAATGCACCCCTTAACACCTTAGCAACTGCATAGTGAGTCTTTTGTTTGCTGCTCAGTATTATTAGTACACTTGATATGCTCATAAAACACATGTGAACACACACACACACACACAGTGTTACCTGAACACACACAACACTGTGAGAGCAATGCTGAGTGAGACAAGAGAGATGGCGTATCCCACAGAATACATGATCTTCACATAAAAGAAATACTCGTGTGAGACCAGCACCTACAAGAAGAGACAGATTTGATTTACATTATGTAGCATTCACATTTATTTAATGAAAGTGAATGTTCTTCTATGTTACTGGTTCATTTAAATGAAAATGTGATGTTATTGTAATACTGTTTTACATGCATTTACTGTCTTTCTTTCTTTAATTTTTAATCTGTTCTAAAGTGAAAAAAGTTCTAAAGTTTGTTAAATTTTATGACAGAATATGAGAACAGAAACAAAATGATTTTTGATATTACTGAGTCATTGGGATTAGGAAAGCTGTCATTGAGTCCATGTCCGCAGGCGAGCTCGTACGGCGGGAACATTTCAGACCAGCCATTCTCAGTGCAGTTTTTCATCACAGCTCCTGCAGGCAAGGAACAAACAACAAGCAACACAATTACAACCCTGTACAACAGCTTATCCCTGAAGACCCCCAGAAATAAAATATATAAGCCCATAATCACAAACGTCTTCCACAATCAGTCATTGTGTTGTTTTATAGGATTTAGGGATGTAGAATATGGTCATGCAGAATTAGGCATTAATATGTGGTTTATAAGTACTAATAAACAGCCAATATGCAAGCTAATAAGTTAAAAGTGAGAATTGTTCCCCATACTAAAGTGTTAACGAATAACTTTTATATTTTTAATATTATTCCAAGATGAACACTTATGGACTGAAGCAACTTAGGTTTACTTGATTATCCATACATTATATTCTTTTTGGCCATATAAATATCAGCATCTGCACCAAAATGCCTATTTTTTTCTCAGTTTGTCAAGTCAAGTCAAGTCACCTTTATTTATATAGCGCTTTTTACAATGCAGATTGTGTCAAAGCAGCTTTACATTGATAACTGGTATATAATTTTGGCTGCACAGCAGCTCTTAAAGAATAGTGTCAATGTCGGCAGATCAAAGCACTGTTGAATAGCAAATGTCAAGTGTCCCCAACTAAGCAAGCCAAAGGCGACAGCGGCAAGGAACCCAAACTCCAACAGGTGACATCAGATGGCAAACAGGTGGCAAATAGACTTCTGTGTTAAAATGGAGAAAAAAACCTTGGGAGAAACCAGGCTTAGTCGGGGGGCCAGTTCTCCTCTGGCGAACAGTGCTTTGGTACGATTAATTTTTCTTATGTTTTCTTAGTTTGGGCCACTGAATCAGGCTTAATAAGGTTAAAGATATAAAATTCATGAAGACTTATCTGTGAAAACCCAGAATGCACCTGACCTTTGACCCGAAGGAAACTGGGGCAAGGCCGTGACACAGTCTCTCCCACTTCAGCATGAGGCCAACAGTTCAGATCATCCCATAAAGCACTGCAACCTGTTGAGAGGGGATGGAGGTGGAGTAAAACATAATTAGGAGCAAAACTAGGAGTTTCTATATATTAAAATAGTAAGTTGTCATTAAATCAGATGTGCCAGAGGAAACATATTAGCCTACATGGGGAGTCAGGACTGTTGACTGGAAATTTTGCCAAAAGAGTGGAAGCTGTCAGGGGTGAACAATGTCCATACTTTTAGCTGTATGGTGTACCTGATTCATTAGTACTGTTAAATTACATCATCAAATTAATATTCATAAGCTAGACCCTTTGTTTATGTAGTAGCCTTTCAGATTGTGCATTCACCCCTGACCCTTGCTAATCAGGTAAGATTAGAGGATTACTCTTTATTGTTTGCAATCAAATGCAATCTTTTTGTGTTCTTGCACTTGTTACTCTCTCTCTCTCTCTCTCTCTCTCTCTGAATGGCACAGTCTCTCCTTTAGCCCTTTTTGCTGCCTCTCCCTCCCTCTGATGAATGGCAGGAAAAGTTGCGCAGGGTTGTAAATGTTTCTCTTGGTACTTTCTCCAATGAAATATGGAGAGGAGAGTTTGTGAGGAGCAAAAGAGATCTGTACAGCGTTTTACTGTTATTGTGATGTGCCTGTGTTGACAGGCCTGTATTGACTGCTTCCTGTGTATGTAAAGGATAGACAATATTTTGAGAAAGAATTTCTGTTAACAGAGTGAGAAACCTTAAGCCCTTTTCACACTGACAGTTTTATTGTTGGAGGTCTGAGAGCGGCCAAGTATTGGTCATTCCTACTGATGGACGAGTACTCCAGAAATCACGTTATGTGACATACTGGGGTTAGTTCACGGATAAGTAGTTGAGTAGTAGTATAAGTAACAGAATAATTAGTATAGAACACTCAATTTTTTTAGGTAGCTGAGTCTTCTTGATTTATGTAGTGAAATGTACTTAAATCTTCAAGATGGCTGATCTAATTTCAAATTGAGTTACCAATACTCACATTTTCTTGTTACCTCTACAAACATAAATTTGTATTAAAGTGCCCCTATTATGCTTTTTCGAATATTACCTTTCATGCAATGAGTAATGTAACTGTCTGTGAATGTAAACGATCTGCAAAGCCGAAAGTGCACAATAAATAAAAATTATTGTCTCCCAAAAGACTCTGAACTGCCTAAACGAGTCATTAGGAATTCAAATCCCATTTCCGTGATGGCTACACGTCACTGGGAACCCACTTTATTTGGACCAACTTGCCCCTCAGAATCACAACCTGTAAGTATGATTAATTATTGGTGTATAAATTTTCTAAATATGTAGAAAATATATACATCAACATACATAGTTTTGTGTCATATATTGTGTAGGTCTAACCGGCTAACTCACATTCCCAGCTAACAGGGAACGTTTCCATAACTTTCATGTTTTTTGTTATGTAAATGTTAGAAAAAACATTTCTAAAATAATGTTTCAGGAACAGTCTTATAATGTTTTCATAGTTAAAATGCATTCTCGTAACGTTGAGAGGAAACATTCTTAGAACAACATTGTTGAAACGTTCTTATGATGTTATTTGTACTTGACTGATGTTCTCATGATGTTGAGCGAAAACGTTCTTAGAATAACATTCTCAGAACATCCTTTTAACGTTATTATTATTTGCTGAATGTTTTCATAATAATACATTCTGAGTAGAACGTTCATGAAACGTCCTTACAATGTAATCTGTACTTAATGAATGTTCTCGTAATATAGAGAAAACGTTGTGAGAACAACGTTCATGGAACGTCCATACAATGTTATTTTTACTTCAAGAACATTCTCATAACATTGAGAGAAAATGTTCTTAGAACAACATTGTCGTAACGTCTTTATGATGTTATTAATATTTGCTAAATGTTTTTGTAATGTTAGTTGGAAGTTCATCTAACATTTTTTTAAACGTTACTACTTGTTTGATCATTAAAGAGAACTGAAGAGAACATGAAGTCACAAGACACATGCATAAGGAACAAATAATGAATCCACGCTGTATATAAAATATACAGGCAAGCAGGAATAATACACTGAACTTCATCTCAGCTAAAAATATGTTTTTAGAGTGTTTTAATAACATTCCCATTAAGTTATGAAAACATTATTCCTAAAATATTGTTTAAACATTCAAAATATCCAGTTTTTAAACATTCAAAATATATATATTTTTTTAAAATAATACACTATAAGGTCTCTCTTCAGCCTGAAGCATCACTGTAAAATGACAATGTTTGAAATCCAAACACTTATATGCAGAACACAATTTTGTTGTGTTTTCTTTTTCTATGGTGTTGTTTTCCACGTGTCTTGTTAGATTTGACTTGTGTGCTGTCTAGTTGTATGTTTGAGTTTGTGTTCTTTTTTCCCTTGTTTAACTTGGTGAGGTTGTGTTTTTGGTTTAGTTTGGTTTAGTAACAGTTAGTGTTAGAGTTATCTTGTATTTAATTCAGCTACTGAAACGACAAGAAAGCACTTTTACTTGCACTGATTTTTTCCATTATTATTACTATCTAACTAACAAAATTGTTTTGTATTATCATTACATTGTACTATGACATGTCATGTTGCATCATTCTAACCTGTGCTTAAACAATGAGAACTGTAATGTATTTAAAGAAAATGTTTTTAGCTTATTTATTTGTTTGGTCACAGGATCCTCCATTCCCAGCTCCAACCAGTCATCTGAAGGACTGCGGCGATGGGAACCCTTTGAACCACCAGTTGCAGTTTCCACCGGATGAGAAAGGACAAGGTAGATGATAGACCCCTATTGAAATCTCACTGACGTTAGCCTGCTGAACTGACTGTATCACACACATACAGTTGTGCTCAAAAGTTTACATCACATTGCAGAATCTGGAAAATCTTAAAGAGTTAGTTCACCCAATCCAGTGAGTGCAGCGCGTGTCTGTGAAGGAGAGTTGTGAGGGCGAATTACGGCGCACGTCTCCATCAATTCGCGCATGTAGTAATTTAATGTTTATATATTTTGAAGCACTGAATCGCTATAGAATCGCGATTAATCCGATTCTTAGCATTTTACCTCGATTATCGACCGAAATTAATTATTCACGATTCAAAAAACATCTCAAGATCGATGCGTATGCATCGTCAGGATTCGATGCATCGAGAAAACGAGTGAATCGTTACACCCCTACTGTGTATAAAGTGCTGAGGAAGACCCGGAGCTGAAATTCAGATATGATAATGAGAGTTTGGTTTCCAAAATGTGCTGTAAGCGCTCGACAAATTCATATAAGCGACGTTTAATTTGCTTGAAGTCGGTGAGTCTTATCATAGCTCATTTGCATTTTACAGTTGTGTTATAATGCTTACAATTCCTGACACTTGCTCACAGTAAGTTGAATTATTCTACATCTTGCCTACACTCAACTATAGTATCAGAGATGGATCATGTGAGCTCCACGTTCTTCACTTCTATTTGCACAAAGTTTTCTCAACTTTGACGTGTTACTGGACACACCCACATTGCAAAACCATTGGTCACTGTTGGTCATGTCACCATAAATCACAAACTCTCAATGATTCTCATATACTTCCAATTACTAGTCGCTCCAAATCACTGTACATGTAAACGGAGTATTAGACTTTATGATACTGTCACTTAAACACGCACACAGACCCTCTCTCAACTGAAAATGTATCCTGAGTAGGCAATAGTTGTACCAGCATTAGACCAGCAATTGTGTTTGTACTCACTGCGCTGGAGGACGTAATATATATCTATAATCTGATAAGGGTGTGATTTATGGAATATGGATTATGGAGGCCGCTCTCTAAACTTCCCTCCAGATATCACATTACACCTCTTAGGAACACACATAAACACTTATCATTTTGTTTTTCCACATAAACGACAAGTATAAAGGGCATTAGGTGTCTTGATGTGTACGGAGCAGGCTTGTGGAAAACACTCTAGGCATATCGAAAATAGCTGCCCCCTATATGAACTCAATCTTCTCATTAGATGTGTGTGCATGAGAGCGAGAGTGAATGTGATGGCTCGCCTGTGTGTGTGGACCCGGTCTCTGTCAGGTTCTCTTGATAGATGAGGTTGTAGCAGTTTTCCTCCTCTCGGAGTAGCACAAATTCTAGATCACATTCTGGCGGAATGGCACACACCTTCACACACACACACACACTTATATATTTGTATCAAACATTACTTGACTACATCAGTTAACAGGAACTAACAAAGAACAATACTTCTACAGCATTTATCAATCTTAGTTCATGTTAATCTCAACATTTATACATTTTTAAGTGTCTGTTAACATTAGTTATACACTGTGAACTCAACATTAACATGAACATTTTTAACTTACATTAACAAAGGTTCATAAAATGCTGTAAAAAAAAATATATATATATATATATATATATATATAGTTCAATGTTATAATGCATTAACTGTGGACAAATGAGAAAGTGTTATTAACCAAACAACTCAGAAAGGTTTCAAATATAGATAATGTTGGTCCACTTTAGACATTTTATTAACAATAAGTAACTTTGCAACTACCTGTGAACTAACTCTCAGAGGATTAGTAGAGTATTAATAGACTGTCAGGTTAGGGTTATTAGAAGTTGACATGTAGTTGCAAAGTTACTTAATGTTAATAAAATGTCTAAAGTGGACCATCGAAATTAAGTGTTACCAAAATACGTCATATTTTGCTAATATTTAGCAAAAACATTCAAACGCAGTAAAGTCACACTAGCATACATTTAGACGACTCAAAACAACCACATAATTGAGGTAGATTTTAACAAAGTCTGAAGATTTAAAAAAGATTTTACCTGAAGCCAGGTCTCAAGTTGTCACGTTTTGTTCTATGTTGTAATTTGATACCATTAATCAAATATATATTGGTGAGAACAACAGTTTGATATTTAAGTAATTTTTGTTGTTTCATGAACTTTTTTGCGCTTAAACAAGTTACAACACACCCCATATAACGTGACAACATGCCCCTCTGTTAACTATAAAAGAACATTAAATAAACTTTATATCGTATAAAACATCTGCAGGACGTCACCTGATATAGGCTATAACATGTTCAACATAAGCTACTGCTCTGAACTCACGTGAGAATAGACGTGAAGTAAAGCAGTGACAGCAACCAGGTGTAAAACGGCAGTAATCTTCATTTACAAATCTTCTGAACGCAGAACTCGACAACAACCCAATAATTTCCGTCTTCTGATGGAAAAATCTTCAGGCGCTCGGTCCCTCTGAAGGAAACTTTCATCTCCTCTCGCGCATTCCTTGACGCTCGAGCGCAGTGAACAGACATGAATGTGCGTCCGGTCAGCCTCAGCGCATGGACGACTGATGGTCTCCGCTGACATCTCCTCCAAACATCTATCTGACTATTAACTGCGCTCAGGTGCGCGCGTCTCTCAGCACAACCTCTGATTCACTCCTAACTGCTGAACTCAGCTATTGCGCACAAATAAAATGTTATCATATAATCAGAAGTGTACTATAATAAGTGTACTAAATAACTAGATTTTTCTGAAGACAGTGTAAAATGTACAACATTTTCTGAAGAAAATTTGTTATCCTCCATAATGCCATGCAATTGCTAAGGTGTTCTGAATGAATTTCACACATTATTATTTGGTTGCTATGTGGTTGCTAAGGTGTTTACATTTTGATATTGGTTGCTATATCGTTGTTAGGTGGTTGCTAGGATCTCTCCATAAATGGAATCATATGATATATATTTTTTATGTTTTCCAGAATAACATTGTACCCCACTGACTTTCTTTGCATGGATAAAAAACTGAGACATTTTGCTTTTGTGTTCCATTACAGAAATGCATACATGTATGGAATGGAATTTTCATTTTTCACTTTACATTTCACAAATAATTATAAAGAAACAACAAGTAACACATTGATTGAACATCAGCCTTTTAAAGTGCCCCTATTATGCCTTTTTTAAGGTTCCTAATATTGTTTTGGGAGTCTCCTACAACAGGTTTACATGCATGCAAGGTCAAAAAACACTTTCGTTTTCTCATAATATACATTTAATTTCACCTCAATGAATTTCGTAAGAATCAGTCTCTCTAAACCCCTCCTTTCCGTGAGCCTACACTGCTCTGATTGGTCAGATGGCCCAGTCCTTTGCTATAACTGAATGACAGCTATCAATTCGCAATCGCAAGACATTGTATACAATGTATGGACAGAAAAGATAGCATCGATTTTACCGTATCAATTCGAGCCCGAGTCCGATGATGAAACGTCTGAAGTAGTTGATCAACCAGAAACTGATTCGCAATCACGACTGGAGCAGGATGTTTCTCTATGGTAAGTGTCGCCTTAGTTATTTATAAGATGTGATAGCAGCGTCACTGTTATACTTTATGTAGGTGCACCTGTGGGAACTGTATCAGAATGCCAAGTGAAGCTGAAAACCTCTAACATAAGATAAACATTTAGGCCAGATGTGTACAGAAACTTTTTCGTCATAACTATTAAAGTCCCCCTGTAGTCAATTATTTTACCCCCTAAAACTCATATTTGATCACCAAAATGACATATTTAAAAAAATTCAAGTGAAAAAAATTTCTTCATGTCTTAAAATAGCTTGAATGTAACTCTACACCCTTGCCTCATTTAATATACACGGATCAATGAATATGCAAATTAGCCCCGCCTCCACTCGCTCACTCCAGCTCAGAGTCTACTGTTGCTATAGTGTTGTTTGTGTTGTGGATATTGAAGAAAAAAGCTTGCTTCGTTTCATATATTCAGTTTAACAGCTGTGCAACTGAATTGCATATTTTTTGAAGCTTAAATTGTGTTTTAAATTATGAATTGGTAAAACGCCTTTGAAAAAACGTCTGAATCCACTTGCATTCGTTTAGACTGCTCTCTCACTGAATCACCTGAAGCGATTTCTCAGTAAAACAGACAGTATCGAGAGAACAAGCAGCCATTTTCCTCTGTGAACATGCTTTAAATGGATGTTTGACAATTTCGTTGCTTTTTGGAATGTTTTTAGATTTAAAAAACATTCAGATGAAATCCTGCAGGCGCCCGTGCCTTCTCTGTACATGAAATAAATGCACATCCTTGAATGAGCACGGATTTCCAGCGTATTTACTTGAACTTATCATGTAGGCTAATATCTATAGTTTGATCCATTCCAGAGGCGGTCAAAATCAGAATTTATAATGGACTGAATAGCTCTCTCAGAACTCGGTGTTCGATTCCACACTGACTGACATATGCACATGAATCACCATCACACGCACACGCTCAGAGCAATATTGTTTTAGCTATGTTTTATAGTATTAAAATATTTTGTCATTAATTAATATGAATTAATATAATTAGCCTTTTGCTTGACTACGTTATCAAACAGCTAATAATGTGTCGCTAATGTTACACACACCGTTCCTGTTCTTCATCTCAGACAGAGTCAGACAGCTGCCTGCTAACAATCAGTATCCTTACAAACGCTTTGAACAACTCAGAACGTCTGTGGAGAAAGGCATATAGTTCATCATAACATCGTAATAGACTCGCTAGGAACAGGAACAGGAACACAACAAAAGATTGTACTGCTGTGGTATTTTTGAAAAAATGAATTTTCCCTGGTGTCTGTGCACGCAATAAGTGGGCAGGCAATATGCTAATGTTTCGTTGTGACGTCACAATGAAACGGCTTAAGATTCGTTTTACAAACGACTCATTTAATTGACTCAGAGTCGACTATTACTTTTGAGAGACAATAACTTTATATACGGTGCACTTTCAGATTTAAAACCTTGCAGGATGTTTTCATTTACTTAACTATGTTACACACTACATGAAAGGTCATTTTCAAAAATCCATAATAGAGGCTCTTTAAGTAGAAATACTGAAATATTATTTTCGTGTAACACTCCAGTAATCTTTGTTTTATTTACAAAAATTGATAAATCAATTTTTAAACAGTGTATACATTTAAGGCAATTATACATAAGATATGTATACATTAAGAGCAATAATTGTGATAGTAAGCCCTAACTTCTCAAACAATCTCAGTCTTGAGTCTAAATGTTGAACACTACATATGGATACAGGACAACATGTGTGTGAGGATGTGGCCTGTCCATGGTCATCTCATTTCCTGCGACTACAGAATGATATATGTATTATATAACAGTTAGTTCGAGTTCAAATATTTAATTGGCCGAATAACAGCATTCCAAGTGCTGATATACAGTCTAATGGTGCTGGAACTGTTCACTGTTTGTATCACTCCGCTTCTGTTCATTCCAGTCAGACTGACTCTGTGCTTTAGTGGTGGGAATGTTTCAGCAAGCCTTCGTCATTAGAAGAATATGCTTGTACTGTATGTATTTTTTTATTTTTTTTGCAGAAATTAGTTTATCCACAAGGTGACAACCGTACCCTGGGTGCGTCGATACGAGCGTCTTAGGGTGTACTCACACTAGGCACGGTTGCCTTGAACCAAGCCCGAGCGCGATTGCCTAAAGGGCTTAAAGGGGGGGTATAATAATATTTCATGCATTCTGACTTATTTACACTGTTAAAGAGTTGGATTCTCATGCTAAACATGGCCAAAGTTTCAAAACATGAGTTGGACGAATGACGGAGTATTTCTCTTCCAAAAATTCTCTTCCAAATCATCACAGGTTTCTGACTTTTTTTTTCGAGTATCGGCCTGAGTGACGTAAACGGGGGCGGAATTCCTTGTACGGGCACTTCTCTCGGAAGGGCGCATGCGCGCACACGTCGACCAGAGCGAGAGCACAAGAGCACGCCTATCAACACACGTTCGGGTTTACGGAAGTCGTCGGCACAGGTCACAGGACTTCACAAAATCAACAATGTCACCAAAGAAGTGTGTTTTTGGTTGTGAGGGAAAGATAACCTTGCTTCCAAAAGAACCCAGTGTTCAGTGGAGCTGAGAGATTTGTGCTCACGCATTACATTGATGAGCTCTCGATATTTGTTATTAAAATAACCATAGAAACTGATAGTTGCAATCACTTTTTTATTGGTTAAAATGAATGGAGAATATCTCGTGTTTTTCCGTGGCTGCTCGAGCCCTCAGGATGGTTTCATAAACAAGGCCCAGTTCTACGCTGGATTTACAGATCGTTTTAAACTGAAAGATGGAGCGGTCACAGCGATAATGATCCATGAGTCAGAACAGCAGGTGGTGAGTAAAACTGCTTCAAATGTTTTGTTGGCAATAGGCACCTAAGTGCATATAATGTAAACAACACGAACGTAGTGAATTCATAAATTCATTATTCATCATTCATACGCTATATTCATTTTAGTGATTCAAAAGTTATCCATGGATAATGCGATGGTGTATTTGGTGTTTAAATACAGTTGTTTAGCTGACCATTGATAGCTTGTAGACGATCTCTACACAAAAGCTGCGCGTTCTCGTGACTCTAGCTCCGCTTACAGGATACGCCTCCAGGCGCTCGGCTGTTTTCGGAAATACTCGGTACAGCGTATGTATCTTTTATAAATATGATTAAACTAAAGACTTTTTGGAGAAATGAAGGATGCACTACTACTCTATATGTACTCAAGATTAACATGAGATTGGCAGAAACTGTGTGTTATACCCCCCCTTTAAAGGTGCTCTATGTAAGTTTTTGACTGTACTAAAGCATAAAAATACCATAATGTGTTTGCAGATATATATTAAACATGCTGAGTTCACATATTCGTTTCTCTGAAAACCATTGCTACAGCCAGTTATTTTACTTTGAAATTTGCGTTCCGTGTCAGAATTTCTGTTTTTGTTTCCATCTGTGCAAGACCGCACGTTGCCAATTTACCCAATATTTTGCCACCCCGGGTTGCCAGTTGGCAGAAAACACATGCAGCGAATTGCAGCCATGGAATCCAGCGAACAAACTGGGTCAGAGATTGCAGATTCTATCTGACCTAAAAAGCCTCAGCATAAATCTAAAAATCTCTATGAACGGGAGCATATTAAAATGCAATATCAACTCATCATAAATCAATAAATCAACTAATTATCTTACAGTGCGTAAGTCTCCTCACCTTCCAATGTCAATTGAGCTCGCTTCTGTTGCGTGTCTTCAAACTGGCAACTCGCGTGAGCGTCAAGTCTGAGGAGGAGGGGGCGGGGCAAACAATATTTTGAATTTGGACTGCAGTACCCATTTCAACCACTAGCTGTCATTCTTACATAGAGCACCTTTAAAGGTTACATTGGTACACCAGTAGATGGCAACAATGAGTGAATCATTGAATCATTCACTCAACCAGTTTGTTTTAAAATTCATGCAGGAACAAAACATTGACACAGTGTTGCATAGTTCATTCTCTTTTGAGACTTTGCAAAAACAGACAATTTGGCAATGTTGTTTCTAAGATGTAACCCAGCAAGCAATAGCTGTCATTTCATCGTCTCGGTTAACTATAGACCCGATATAGTCCGGCTATGAGTAACCCACTTCTAGCCAAAATAACCTTGAATTTGGTTACATGTCATTTTTGCCAAAAAACTTGCAAGATGTATGATATTCCATCATATAAGCAAAGTCAGCAGTGATTACAAGGTGTTTGTAACTATGCTAGTTAAATTTTCATTGACAGCCCAAATTTAATTTTAGCCTAGACGTCAGGGCTGTGTTTGGATGGCTATTTTAGTCGTTTAAATGGGATGTTACTCAGTATTAACTTTTTTTTTCATCAGGCTGCTATCTAAAAGTAATATCACATTATTGTGCTTTTGGTCTGAATATCAGTATATCATGAGGTTTTGTTCCAGTTCCAGAAATCACATCAGCATTTCATTTCCTGTGCTACAGGATGTGCTGAGTTTCACTGAAAACACTTAGTGTCCACACCAAGTGCTGTTCAATAACTGGATGCAATAACTTATATGGTGAGTGCTTAAACAACCATTTAATTAATGATTAAACATCCTCTCCTTCTCTCTCTTGTGTTCTAGAAGCGATGAGATACTTATATCACCCATTTAAACAGATGTAGATAAACTCTTATTGCTCTTTACAGTCTTTAATAAAAAGCCCTGCTTTCCAATATTCAGAAATGGCAAGGAGTGGATCACACTGACAGCTGTGTGCTGTATTGCTGAGTTGATGTTCCACTTGCCATATTTGGAAATACAGACACATTTGGAGCATATTATGATATAAAGATTGTATGTAAGCTCTCAAGAAGTACTGCTTTGACTCTAAAATGTAGGACAACAGGATGTTCTCGCGCAAGTAACAAGCGTTTAGTTTTGGTGGACAGAAATGTACCTGATGTCAAACCTTTTTCAGTCTCGTATACGCTTCCCAGGTCCCACACGTACACACAGGCCTGCAGTATGCGGAAGTCTGTAGATTAATGTCTGCTGGCCCTTCAGCAATCTGACGTGTGCTGTCTCTCTTTGATCAATGAGGTGCTTTTTTATTGACTTGATAACAAGATTATTCTCACTAGACAAAAGCGTGTCTGTGTGAACTTGTCTTCACAATGAAAACAAAAGAGATCGGGTCTTGTTGCTTGCTATGGTAATTTTGCCATCTACACAAGAGCAATCAAACAAGTGATGTGGGTTCACCACCCTATTGCCTCCTTTGAAAAATTTTTGCTACAATTAGTTATAACAACTTAAAATTTGTTGAGATAACTTAAATATCCAACTAAACTAAACTTCAAATTTTAAGCATGAACACTTACTTTTTTGTAACCCTTGTGCTATGTTGAAAACTCTGTTGAAAACCTTTTGTGTTCCTTGTCAAAAATGACCGGCCTTTTAAAAATTGCTTGTAATACTTGTTATGCTATATTATCACCAAATATTGGATTCAAACATTTTATCAACTTGTTTTCTTTCAATTAGCAGGTTTTGTATTTATTTTTGAAACTGATTGATCGTAGGTCTCATTGATCTGAGCCTCATTGATCTGAGGATAAAGTTCATCTCTGAAAAAGAAAGCCTGTAATACTCAATATAGGTTGAACGTGTGTGTGTGCTTGTTTTTGTGATTTATAAGGACACAAATTTGTATAATGACATGGGTATTACACTGGTAATATGATGAAAACATGAAATATGAGGACATTTCATGAATCCTCATTTTTAAATTTTAAAAACATACTAAATGTTTCATTAAAAATGTAAAAATGCAGACAGTTTCCTGTGATGGGTAGGTTTAGGGGTAGTGTAGAGAGAGAGAATGTACAGTATAAAAATCATTACGCCTATGGAATGTCCCCACTGTGTGTGTGTGTGTGTGTGTGTGTGTGTGTGTGCAGTAAGCCGGGGACACACTTAACGACTAGCTGAAACATTCTAAGACTGAACTCAACACATTATATGATTTTAAATGCTGACTATAAACACCGACTGAACGCAACTGGCTCTGACTCGGCGCGTTTGGGCATGATCAGTCATAAGTATCAAATGACATTCATAATCGGCCTTACAATCGTTAAGTGTGTCCCCGGCTGTACTGTGCAAAAGTCTTAGGCCACCATTAGATGTTGTTTTAGCAATGGTACAGTATAATGACCATATATAATTATTTCTCAGTTTCTATAGGCTAAAATGGCAAGTATTTAGTGACCTCTCCTCACACTTGAGCAATAGCAGGAATCTGGCTCTCTTAAACCTAAATGGAATGGAAAAGGACTGGAAGAAAATACTGATTTTTGCTTAAAGAAGCGATTTTGTTGATCTCTGTCTCTCTCTCTCTATATATACATATATATATATATATATACATATATACTAGCAGTCGAAAGTTTGGAATCGGTAAGATTTTTAATGTTTTTAAAAGAAGTTTAGTCTGCTCACCAAGGCTGCATTTATTTAGTTAAAAATACAGTAAAAACAGTAATATTGTGAAATATTATTACAATTTAAAATAACTGTTTTCTGTTTGAATATATTTTATAAAGTAATTTATTTCTGTGATCAAAGCTGAATTTTCAGAAACATTTATTGTGTACAATTGTACAAAATATTTGTAAAAATATATACAATATATTTATAATATATTTATAAAAATACTTTATAAAATATTTTCAAACAGAAAACAGTTATTTTAAATTGTATTAATATTTCACAATATTACTGTTCCTGTATTTTCTGTTTGTATCATAATAAAGACCAAAAAATAAATATGGATGGTCATTAAAACTTTGCTAAAACAACAAAGCTGGTGGTGGCATAACACTTTTGCACAGTACCCTTATTAGGTACACCTGTTCAACTGCTCATTAATGCAAATATCTAATCAGCCAATCACATGGCAGCAGCTCAATGCATTTAGACATGTAGACATGGTCGAGATGATCTGCTGAAGTTCAAATTGAGCATCAGAATGAGGAAGAAAGGTGATTTAAGTGACTGTGAACGTGGCATGGTTGTTGGTATTTCAGAAACTGCTGATCTACTGGGATTTTCACTCACAACCATCTCTAGGGTTTACAGAGAATGGTCTGAAAAAGAGAAAATATCCAGTGAGCGGCAGATCTGTGGGTGAAAATGCCTTGTTGAGGCCAGAGGTCAGAGGAGAATGACCAGACCAGTAGAGCTGATAGAAAGGCAACAATAACTCAAATAAACACTCGTCTCAACCGAGGTCTGCAGAAGAGCATCTCTGAACACACAACATGTCAAACCTTGAAGCAGATGAGCTCCAGCAGCAGAAGACACACCGGTGCCACTCCTGTCAGCTGAGAACAGCAAACTGAGGATACAATTCACACAGACTCACCAAGATTGGAAAAACGTTGCCTGGTCTGATGAGTCTCGATTTCTGCTGCGACATTCAGATAGCAGAGTCAGAATTTGATCTAAACAACATGAACACATGGATTATCCTGCCTTGTATCAGCGGTTCAGGCTGCTGCTGTTGAGAGGGGTATTTTCTTGGCACTCTTTGGGCCTCTTAGTGGCGTTTAAACGTCACAGCCTACCTGAGTATTGTTGCTGACCATGTCCATCCCTTTATGACCATCTTCTGATGGATACTTCCAGCAGGATAACGCACAAAGCTCAAATAAACTCAAACTGGTTTCTTGAACATGACGGTGAGTTCACTAAACTCAAATGGCCTCCACATCTTTGAACATTATATGAAATACTAAAGATATTTGAATATTATATTATATATGAATGATCTTTGAATCGGCTAAACACATTCCCTGTACTCAGTTACTGAATTCAACTGTATTGTGTTTCAGATGCTAGCTCAAATAATATGTTTATGAGAATGGTACAGTGCTTATAATAATCATATAAAAGAAAGAGACTGTAATGCATTTAGATCTCAGCTTACAGGATTAAGTATACTTTATCCAGTTAAAATACTTTATAAAGAAAGGACTACAAGGGTTGTGTGCAACACGTTTATTGATTGTTGAGTCACATGTAAAGAGAAAGAAGACATTGTGGTTTAATTACTGTAATAAATTATTACAAGAGTGACTCTGTTACTGACAACAGCACAACGTTGTGTCCATCTCGTTGTTTTGTAGGGTGGTGGATGGGCTACATTGCACTATAAATGCTAAAACCTCTAAAAAACTGTAAAAATGATTTAAACAGCTTTACAGCTTAAATAATACACAAAGTTAAACAGAATAATTAATGTATATGGGCTTATAAAATAAATCAAACTTCACATTTCAGCTTTTAAATCCCACAAAAATTGGCCCTAATCACTTCTATTGTAAGTGCCTCACAGTTTAAGAAAATGAGGGTCAAATACATTTTTTGTAATCAGTTATGCCACAAATGCTGCCAATTGAGCTTAACTTGTATTGAATGAGCGTGAATTAACAAATTCAAGTGTTAAAACCAGAAGAAACACAAATGAATTGGTTAATAAAATAGCAGTGGTACCATAAGCTTAATATATATATATATATATATATATATATATATATATATATATATATATATATATATATATATATTAAAAAAGTTCCCTGAATAAGCATTTTAACCTCCTAATGTTGTCAGAATTGCGTGATTTATGTGTGGTAACTGATCAAATGTAAGTGTGTATGAGATATGCTGAGTTTGTGTACAGGAGTTATGTTGCTGCAAGCAAAGTTGAGCAGTTGCAGACCCAAGTAAACCACACAAAGCTTTCAACCCAGGCAGTGAATCACTGAGTGTGTGAGAGATGCATTGACAGAATGTTTCTTCACTGTGGACACTGGCTGTATTTTCCTTCGGTTTGAATTATGCCCAGTGTTCACTAGCAACATTTCAATTCTTCCTTTGATGTCTGTTTGGCTATATATAGATACTTTGTTAGTTAGGATGAAGGTATGACAGTTACGACCATGGCATCAACAGTGTTTAGTGAGAGCTCATCTTGTCTGGAAATTACCGCACCATAAAATTAATTCTCCGATGTGACAACATCATGCTGTTTGGGTTTGTCAGCTTTGTGTGAATAAAAAAGCATTTGGTCATTACATAAGAAAACAAAATATCAAAACCGGTGGAATATGTGCTGAAATATTATCTTATGTTTTGAGCCAACTTTTAATCAAATGGTGTTTTGGTGACTTGTAGTGGATGCATAAAGTCAGTTCTCTTCAAGCTCACACATAGGCATCCTAGCAGCTTTATATATCACATTAGGGAAATGTTCCCACCTCCATGTCATTCCCAACCTGTATGTCTTTCTTTCTCCTGCAGAACATACAATAAGAATGTTGCAGCTGTTTTTGTCCATAAATGAAAGTCTGTGGTATCACTTTGACTTCACTTTATGTACAAAAACACTGGTACATTTTTCAAAATATCTTCTTTTCCACAGAAGAAAGAGTGTTTGGAACGACATGAGGGTGAGTAAATGATGACAGAATTTTCAATGAAACTATCCCCCATCTACAAACAATAACCCCAATAACATTTGACAATATATTTTTGTCCTCATTTTGTCCTTTATTTGAAATATAATGGTATTTACTGAAATCCCTTGTGAAAAAAAAAAAAGTGTGCTTAATTGTACTGAATGTGCACTTGTTGTGTACTTCAAATATTAGAAGTACATTTTTAAACGCTGTACCTGTAGATAATATTAATTTTAAAAAAAAAAGATCTCTTAAGTGGACTTAAAGAGAGACACTTTCATGACTGTTTCTTAACACACTATACACTTCTAAAGAAGTGCACTTTGTATGGATGTCAAATTTAACATTTTAATTTATAGTACATTTTAAATCATGTTTTAATGTTTTGTCGTGCTTTAAGAAGTTCACTTATTTTGTTTACTAACATAGTAAAGCACATGTAAAGTAATTGATTATCATTTTAACTGTAGTGTGTTTTTTATATTACATTTAAAGTGAATATATAGTAATTATACTAAATTGAAACTTTTAGTTGATGATATATGCATCTCAGTAGTGTACACTCTGCAGTACACTTTAACCACTTAAATGTCTGAATGCTTTTTGGGGCCACTGTAAGTGTGCAACATGTGTTTTGAAGAAATATTATTGCTGCGATTAGTTATCACAACTTAAAACTCAACATTAGAATAAGTAATAATGTGTTCTTTCAACTTAACCCTCATGTTGTGTTCGGGTCATTTTTCCCTTTTCCTGAAAATGCTAGTCAACATTATCGCATTGGACTAAAACTTACTGACTTTGCTCACACAGGGTAAAACTACTTCCCGAAGTGTGAGCAATAACTGATCTGAGCTTATACTGGTGAAAAATGACCATCCATTGAAAATTAATAAGAAAAACATTTAGCATTTTCATCATGTTCATGTTCACATATTTACATGTGTGCTTGCAAAAACAAAGGCCTCGGGCCTGTGCATGCATGGATACACACACACTTCAATCTTAACACATAAATGGCTATCACACAGTGCATCACTCTTTGTTATAAACAATTTTAAAACTTAAACCCAATAAATATATACATATATGTGATTTTGTCCTTTAAGAGCACAGTCCATCCGTCACGTTTACTTGCTGGGAAAGAGTAGCCACTATCTAGGTAGTGGCTAAGGGGGATCCAAATAAACAAATAAGTCCATGACATGAAGTGAACAACTGTCTCTCTCTAGTGGCTGTAAGAGGAAGCAGGTATTACTGCACAACTTTATGAACTTATAAAAACAACGATAAAAAAAAAAATGGTTTACAGTGCTTTTTGTTTTTCCAAGAGGGGAAATTTTAAGAATGTCAATGAACATTTTTTCTTTCTTTCTCTCTTAAAACTTTTAAAACTTTATGAGTCGAATCAGTGGTTCGGAGCGCCAAAGTCACATGAACTGTTTTAAATATGTCTTTAGTAGCTTTCTGGATCTTGAGAGGTTCGGTGACATTGCTGGCAATGCAGGCCTCACCGAGCCAGTGGATTTTATGAAAAATATCTTCAGTAGTGTTCCGAAGATGAACGAAGGTCTTACGGGTGTGGAACGACATGAGGGTGAGTAACTATTGACAGAATTTTCATTTTTGGGGAGAACTAACCCTTTAATGTCTCAGTATTCCTTAGAGTCTTGACAGTATTATGGCCTTTAACATAAACGTAAAATAATTATTGTTTAAGGTCTAGTGCCACTTATATTTGTCCTGGAATATAATATAATATAATATAATGTAATATAATATAATATAATAATATTTTGATTGTCGTGCAAGGCAGAGATAAATGATTTTAGACATGTAATTTAGTTTGGGTTATCATTCTGAACAGAAGATCGACATATAGTGTGATTACAAACTCTCCTGAAGGAATATTTCAGCATTACATATTGAGTTCACAAACAAATGCTGTAGCGGCTCTTTTGATGAGTGCATTGCAGTCAGGAGTTACATCAATAAAAACATGATAAGTTCTGGCATTACTTTATTTGCATTGTGAGAGAAGGATATTGTTTTAATGGGATTAAGGAAATGTTGACAATATATACACAATCTATATGAAAATATTTATGCTCTCAAATGCACCATTCACACCCATATGATACACTGACCAGCATCATGCAAGTCATAAAAGTCAGTAAACAAATACACAACACAATACAGCAAGACAGAATAAGGTCATCTGACAAGATAAAACTGTAGGTGCAATGGTTTCTGTTTACACTAGAATAACTCTTCATGTTGCGACATCCAGGCTGGTTTAGTGGTCACCCATTTAAAAGCTTAAGAAATAAAACACCAAACACACTTGTGTGCAGGCATGCTGGTCTGTTCATTCAGGACAACAGCTTACTGAAATGTGAAATGTGTGTGTCATGCATGTACTGTATGTGTGTGTTATTCATTTTCAGTTAGTTTACATGTAATTCAATATTACAGTACTGCTAACAATGTTGGCTCCTGTATGATAAATTGCTTGTGCTTATCTTCATTTGCAAGTCACTTTGCATTAAAGTCTCTACTAAGTGAATATTGAATTGTTTCTGGTTGGTATAAACAGGATCCAAACAGGAAATGGCCCTCAGCTGACAGCAGGCTCATATTTTACGAGCGATAAGCTGATTAGATGTGTCTTCTGTGTTTCCCCTACGGATTCTCTTTGGAATAATTGTTGTAACGCTCAGAAGCTCTTGGGTTTCCAGTGCACATGCTTATTTCCCCATTCCTTCAACACACACATCTTTCATCCATACTCGAGTCCTGCAGCATCAGCACTGCTGAACATGTTGGGTTGACAGTATCATCTGTTATACGGCTGCTGGAGTGACATCGTCTCAACAATCACTTGTGCATTTATCATCAGTGACTGATACACCTGTCACGGTCACCAGCTGGAGTGCCTTTGATAGCCACCAGAGGGTGCTCCAACCCAGACTATTGTCATTCCCTCAAGGACTACATTTCCCATATTCATTGCTCTGTCTCATCATCCCTGATTGCTGACAGCTGCGTCTCATTAGCCTGTTTAGCTCACACTATATAAGTCCTGTTATCTCAGTCATTCATTGCAAAGTCTTGTAAGTGTCTTACTGCATTTCTGAGTGTTCCTTTGGTTTTGACTGTGTTTGCCTGTCTTACATAGATTTCCCTGTTTGTCTGTGCCCTGTTATGGTTTGGACTGTTTACCTTGTGTTTATGACCTTTTGCCTGTTTGAGACAACGATTGTGGATTAGCCTTTCAATAAAATACTGCATTTGGATGCTTAAAGGATTAGTTGACTTCAGAATTAAAATTTCCTTATAATTTTCTCACCCCCATGTCATCTGAGATGTTTATGTCTTTCTTTCTTCAGTCGAAAAGAAATGAAGGTTTTTGAGGAAAACATTCCAGGATTTTTCTCCATATTGTGGACTTCACTGGGTTTCAACTGGTCCAAATGTCAGTTTCAGTGCAGCTTCAAAGAGCTCTACACAATCCCAGTTGAGGAATAAGGGTCTTATCTAGAGAAACTATAGGTCATGTGACGTAGGTAGAAGTACCGTGGTAGGGCGAAAAACTCCATCTAATTTTCTCCTCCAACTTCAAAATCATCCGACATCATTATTTTACCTTTTTTTGTAAAGGTCGTTTGATTTAGTCTTTGATGTTCGCTTTGTAGACACTGGATCGGTACTTCCGCCTACGTCACACATGACCTTTCCAACATGATTACATAATGCGTGGCGCATCAGAGAGCAGCGTAAGACAAGCATTTGTGGATAAAAAGTATAAAATTTGTTTGTTTTTTAGAAAATGGCCGATCATTTGCTAGATAAGACTCTTATTCCTCGTCTGGGATCATGTAGAGCTCTTTGAAGCTGCACTGAAACTGACATTTGGACCTTCAACCTGTTGAACCCCAGTGAAGTCCACTATATGGAGAAATAAGGAATGTTTTCCTCAAAAACCTTCATTTCTTTTCGACTGAAGAAAGAAAAACATGAACATCTTGGATGACCTGGGGATGAGTAGTAGTATGCTAAATCGTGCGAACGATTTATTAATTCGTTCCCTCAATTTATAAATCATGCGCATGATTTATAAATCGAGGGAATTAAATAGTAAATCGTGCGCACGATTTAGTAAACTGTGCGCATGATTTAATTTTTTTTCTTGCATGTCATGTGCGGGGCTCCGTAGATGAGTAAATTATCAGGAAATTTTTATTCAGAGGTGAACTAATCCTTTAACCCTTGCGTCTTCGAGCAGTTCATGACAGAATGACAATAGTCTGGGTTGGAGCGCCTTCTGGTGGCTATCAAAGGCACTCCAGCTGGTGATCATGACAACACCATCATAAGTAAAAGGCTGTTGTTTCTGGTGAATTCTGGGTCAGTGACATTGGCCGCTGTGCGTGATGTTAAATGTGTCAGCAGTCTCAGAGAGGCACCTGCTCACACACTGACACTGAGTGTAAGTTTGTACACACCGAAGAGCAGCCATGTCGACAACGGCCAAGTCATCACATGCTTTGACTCTCTCAAGTTAATGCAGTCTATTCACAGGAACAAATACTGTAATAAGTAAGAAATAACTGACGAGCCGTTGAATTATTATAATGCACAATTTGGGTGGTAGGTTAATGCGGCAGTTATTCCACTTATACAGCGGTTACAAGACATTGTTCAGATATTTCAAGACATTTATGAGGTTTTTGTTCTTGAAACACTCTTGTGTGTAGCACTAACTTTCCATAGATAGTAAAACTTAATTTTGTGGGAAAAACATGGAATTTTTTCCCTTATTGTTTGTATATTTATTTACTTGGTCAATGTCTTTGTGGGTTTTGGTTCTTTCAACACAATCTCATGGCAATTTATAACTATTGTATGTTTTGGCGAATTAAGCCCAAAGTATACTTCGTCTTTTATGCTTATGCTAGCGAACGCGTAGCCTTTCACGGTATACTCCGTTTGATAGCATGTGCGAACATAGTCGGTCGACACATGCGCTCTACAGAGCTTCATCTTTGTCCAGTGTCTTCGCTATTTTTCTCCAGAAGTTATGATGGATAAATTATTACAATTACATTATAATATGTTGTTTCTTATTATACTTTTATTGGATGTAGAAGTGCAGTTAAATATTTTGTCACCTTGCTTATTGTTCACTGCTCAAATTATTTGTTTTTTGCTTCTTTTTTGGTTATTCCTTCACTTGAAGCACCAGCTTGCTGTAGGTTAAACTCTTGGCCTGATGCTGTTTACAGAGTCAATCCAGTGCCAAATTACTGAAGCCACACCATCTGTCAACAAGGTACTTCACCTTCACTTGAGCTTTAATGGCTGCAGTCCATCAGAGACAGATTCACTTAACAGTTGTACCGCTTTAGCATGCAGCATTTCAGTTCAAAACCCTGCGCCATATTCACAAACTACATACAGTCCCGGGCTGAAATGTTCCCACTCGCTATCAGACACTGTCTGGGAGCATTTCCATTTAAACATTTGCCTCATAACTACTGCAAAACACAGACAGCACTAATTATTTGGGATGTACATAAGCAAATAAACAAAAAGTTACTACAAAGGTAATTTATTCTAAAATAAATCCCTCTGAAACTTTCTTTGCTGACAGACATTTTAGTGCTTTATTGTACAGCATGTGCACGTGTATGTACTTTAAATCTTAAAACATTTAAATCTGTACCTACAGAAAATATAACATTAATGAAATATAAGGCCACTTAAGTGCACTTGAAGAGAGACACTTGACATGACCGTTTCTTAACACACTTAAGTACACTTTTTTAAATGTACACTTTGTAATAGGCCTATGTCAAATTAAATGTTTCACTTTAGAGTACATTTTAAATCATGTTTTATTTCATATTAATCTATTGTGCTTTAAAGAAGTGCACTTATTTTGATGTGACTAACATACTAAAGCACATGTAAAGTACTTGATTATCATTTTAACTATAGTGAGTTATTCAATATTACATTTAAAGTTAATATATTTATATATGTAATTTACATATATATATATATATATATATATATATATTTTAGTTAACCATGAATGCTTGTCAGTACATTCAACAGTAACTTTAACAGCAGTACAGTTTTTAATATTTTTGTGGAAATGACTTGATGAATAGAAAGTTTGAACAGCATTTATTTGAAACTGAAATCTTAACATCATAAATGTCTTTACTGTCACTTTTGATGATTTTAATGTGCCCATGCTGAATAAATGTATTCATTTCTTTTAGAAAAAATCTGACCCCAAACTTTAGAACAGTAGTGTATTTTACAGTATCCAGTTTAAGTGAAAATGTAACATTAATTGGATAAATTCTTAGCGCTTTGAGAGATACATGAACTCCAGAAGTGTTAAACATGATGATCATGGTTTGAGATGATCTGAAGAACATCTGGAGCTTCAGCGGAAGATCAACATCATTTACTTATATTTGATTATTAATGTAGAAATGTTTAAATATTCTTTTTCCTTACATTTTTTTTTTTCAAAATCCTAAAACTGCCAGGTTTAAATGAGGTGGAAACAATATTTTCAGTGTGGTCTCAGAATTTTTCAATTCTTGAAATGGAAAACTGCTGTTATTTATTAGGCCTAATTAATGAATCTTTCCTACTATGTATTATTTGTGTTTTTTGGGAAATGTCTGTTGATAGTCTGTTTGTAAATCAGACCTCAGCCTCTCTGATGAATGTGATGCAGGATCACTGCAGTGTTTCATGGATGTTTGATCGCTAGAAGCTGCTCTCTCACATCTTACACCAACAGTGCCACCTACTGTCTGCCGTACTGCAGCAGGAACCATATCAGCCCGGAGCAGAAGAGTGGCACACCTGGGAAATCAACCCTTTAAATGTGCCTGAGGATCTAATTACATCAGTGACTCTAGACTGTTCTTTACGGTATTTTTGTATCTGGTTACAGTATACTATACAATCCAGTGGGTGTGTAGAATTTTATTCTATTCTTTTTCCACTCTGATTGTTCAAGTCCATGTTTTGTCCTTACAGTAAACTGGAAATAACTCAGATTTCTCTTAGAAAATCAACCTACGGTGAGATGAATAAAAGCCCAACAGGGATCACTGAGTTCATACTGTACTAATGTTGCTTTAAATAATCAGGATGCCAGGTTTCAAAAACTTTTTTCTATTTATTTAACATTTTCTTTTTTATTAAAAAGTTTTATTAAAAAGTATTTCACAACCATCAACAAATGACTTGCTTTGCTGATTGTCTAGAAGCCTGTTTCACATAAATTCAACAAACATTGTTTGAAGTGGAAAGTGAAAAATGGAAATCTAAATTGTATGCTTTATGGTACACAAGCCTTAATACATTAAAGAGGTGGTTTATGACTTCACTGTTTTAACTTCAGTTAGTGTGTAATGTTGCTGTTTGATCATAAACAACATCTGCAAAGTTACGACACTCAAAGTTCAATGCAAAGAGAGATATTTTCTTGTACAGAAATCGCTTTTTAAGAACTACAACAAACGGCTGGTAGGGACTACAACGAGCTCCTTTTCCTGGGTTAGTGACATCACTAACCCTAAAATTGACATAAACCCCGCCCCCGAGAACACACAACAAAGGGGGTGAGGCCATGTTGGGCTGCTTTAGAGAAGAGGAAGAGTTGTTGTAGTAGAGTGTTGTTATCATGCCGTCATTTTACACCGGACTGCTTCACAAACGAGGGTCAATTCAACACTGAATTTGCACAAAATGACGGCACATGCTAGTGGATGAGTTGAATCAACTCCACAGCAACTGCATAAATTTATCCACTAACCATTCAGAAACGTCCAGTTTCATTCTAAAAGTTGTAACTTCTTCCTGAGTCTCTCCATCAGTGTCGACTCCGGTTTGATCAATATAAGGCTGAACACCGTTACTGACAATCCTCATTTTGGCTGCGTGAGATTCTCCAGCTTTGTTGTTGTTGAGCAACCGAAGCGTGAGGGGCAGCTCATTTGCATTTAAAGGGACACACACACAAATAGGACCAAATTTGACAAGCTATAATAAATGATCTGTGGGGTATTTCCATGAACGGGTTCTTTCAGATAGTTCAGTTCAATGAACCGGTTCAAAAACTGATTCATCGGTTCCTTACGTAATCGAACAATAATGTCACTACGCATTTCTTTTCTAACAACATCAGTGTGATATGAAACATTCAAATAAAAAGTAATTTGTGTAAACGCATATGGCTGATTATTGCCTTTCATTCACTTAAGTTAATGGTGTTAATGGTTGAACCGGCTCATTCGGTTCTTTTTGAGTCAGACATGCTATGTCGAATTGTGCGTCTTGCATCATCAACCCGGAACTAAAGTTCGATTCGGTAAGGGAACTGATGTCATGACAAATCGGGTCCTTCCTTTGAAATCGGGTCTCCCCAAACTGTCAGTAATGATTACCATAAGTATATACAAATTATATTAATTTAAAATACGCATATAGCTTACTAAATAATGTGTACTCAAACACATTAGTGCATAATAAAACCAACTGAATGTAATTTCTTACACTTGATTAACTGTTAATTAATAAATAGCCTAATAATGAGCATATTAAGTGAGTAATTGAACATCATTAATTTCTTTTTTTTAGAACTTAAATATTTGGACATTTAGCGCTTAATTTAACAATTACATCAAAGATGATTGAGAATACATGTAGGGTAAGTGCAAATGCATGTATAAACTAATTTGTCAATTTGTCATTACACCGGCTCGACCGGTTACTTCCTGAGAACCGGCTCAAAAGAATGATTCGAACATCACTATTTCACAGCGTGTTTTTACTCTTGCTATTGATGAAGCATTGAATCCTCATCATCAGTCTCATTGCGCTATAGATGATTCTACTGAAATACAAATGACATATTAGCTTTATCTTAATTGTATCTTATTACAAAGCCATTTTAAATTATGACAGCAAATTGATAAAGAAAACTAATGAACTGTTTTACACACTAATGATCACACTTTCAGTTTAAATAGCCTGTTGAAATTAATGAAATTAATAAAAAGTAACTGTAATCTGATTATGAGCATTTTAAAATATAGTATAATCTAATTACAAGTACTTATATTCTGGAATCTGATTACATAATCCAGATTACATATAATCATTTTACAGCACTGAATGTCAGTGAAACCTGTTGTTAACGAGTTTAACCTCCTACATGTACATTGTTAACCGAGTTTCCATAGCAACAGCATCCACGCATTCTCACCCAACTCTTGATGGAGTGCGCGCGCAGCCGCCACTGTTGGGGTTCTTCGCCCAGTATTTCCTTACGTCAGGGACAACCGGCTGGTTTTGACTCAAGCGGAAACTCAGCCTTGGTCTGTGCGGTGTTGTGGGCGCGGTTTCAGGCAGCCGCGCGGCTATTGGGCACCTCACGGATCCGTTAACCGACGAAAGCGTCTGTCTTCGCCGTCTGTACGGAAGCCGAGCTGGAAGAGGCGTAAAAATGTCTGGTTCATGAGCGAATCGTCCTACTGAATCGGATCCTTTAAATGAATCCTTTAAATCGGTTCACAATCTGTCTGAACGATTCCTTCACAAATTGGACTAAATCAATTTTAGCGTTTACCGAGTCAACTACTCTCCAACTCATTGAACTTTTCAGCCAACAGATGTAGTGAAGTGAACGTTATATTGTTTAATGTACATTAAAACCATGAAATTACTGTAGGCTTATTAATAAGACTTAAGTCAAAATGTGCTTATGGAATGCGCATGATTTATAAACCGAGGGAACAAAATAGTAAATTGTGCACACGTTTTAGTAAATCGAGGGAACAAATTAATAAATTGTGTGCACAATTTAGCCTACTATTTTTTTCCTGCATGTCATGTCTGGGAACTTAACATACTTTTGAAAATCCAGCGTTTAGTTTCCTGGAAACTGGAAAGCGCTCGTTGTCACAATTGTAAACACGGTGGCATTCTTCTTCCATGAGGGGGTTTGGCGTCATGGCTACTTTTACACTGTTGCTGCGGGTGGTTTTTCATGTCCGCGGGTTGAATCGACTCAAAATAACATGATATTTAGCCCCTGGGATGTGAATTTTACGAGGGGAGCTCCTCCAAAAATGCAAATTTTGCCTCCCGGAACGCAATTTTTACCGTGGGACCCCCTGAAATGCGACTGGGCTAGTTTTGGGCTAGTTTTGAGGATCAATTGGGTGGGTTTTGTTGTGAAAACCTGGCAACTCTGGTCATGGCATTTGTTTCCAGGTCGCCCAGGAACACTCAGGTACATGACGTAAAATTAGAACAGCCTTCTGTCTATACCGCCTTGACTTGTTTACTCACTGTATTGCTATTATTCTCGCGCTTCGAGTTCTCTCTCTCGGCCGACATCGATTTTACAAGTTGAATCAGCCCAAAAAAACAACGGTGTTCAACTAGAGTCAATGGGCCAACACTTAAAAACGGTCCGATGTTGCCCGGCGGCCAATTGTCAGCTTAATGTGTCCCAGGATTTAAAGTGTTAGTTCATCCAAAAATGAAATTTCTGTCAATTATTACTCACTCTCATGTCGTTCCACACCCGTAAGACCTTCATTCATCTTTGGGACACAAATTAAGATATTTTTGATGGAATCTGAGTGTTTTTTTTAATCTCCCATTGAAAGCAAGGAAATTACCACATTCAAGGTCCATAAAAGTAGTAAAAACATTGTTAAAACAGTTCATGTGACTACAGTGGTTCAACCTTAATGTTATGAAGTGATGAGAATACTTTTTGTGCGCAAAAACAAAACAAAAATAATGACTTTTTTTAAACAATTTTTCCTCTTCCCTGTCAGACTCGTACATAGTGAACGCAGTTCAGCGCTTCCGTGTTTACGCCCAAACGCCAGCTCAGTATTGGCCGACGCTGATCACGACACGTGTGTGATGCTGATGCAGGAGCCGGCCAATAATGAGCCGCCGTTCATGAGGGTGAGTAATAAATGACAGATTTCATTTTCAGCAAGAAATACATCAAATCTAGTCAATTTGTTGAGTAATTATGAATAAAAATGGAAATTCAAAATAAAGAAATTTACAATAAGTTCAACAGCATTACTGTCAGAAAGATAAATAGCACATATTTTTCAGCAAAAACTTTAAATTACATTTTATAAAAGGAGATAGGCCTAGATAACAACTCAAATTCTCCCAAAAATGAATGAATATGATTGCATTGATACTTTTGCACTGAGCAAAAGAAGCTGTTTGGGAGCTTGTTGGATATATACGCAGTATCTTAAAATGAATTTCTCTTATTTTATTATAAATGCAGTAGCATATGTTTCAGGGAGCAACCATGGCCTTTTCAAGTGTATATTGTCAAAATAAATAAATACATAAATAATACAAAATGGAGGAGATGTGCAAACTATATTATGCAGTGGCTACCCCTAAATAGCTATATTTTACATTATTATTATTATTATTATTATAGGCTATTGCAAAGAAGAAACAGCACTGCATTTGGAAGTGAAGGGTTGAAAAGTACAAAGAGGTAAACAAAGAAACCTGTAAGAACGATAAGGTCATTGATCTTAATAAATTTGTTAGGCTATTCTTACAATTTATGAGTAATTATAATAATTCAAACCTTATGCGTTATTTATTTATTATTTACAGGATTTTACAGTGTGAAACACAAAATTCAAGGACCAGGTGATGACCTAATTACGTCATAATGTAAAAGAATCAGTGAGTCGTTCTTTAACTGGTTCGTTCGAGCGAACTGTTCGGTTCGCAGAATTGAGTCGGGCTTCAAAAGAGTGGAGCGGCGGAGCGGAGGATCCCCACCCGTGAGCATGGCGGTGTGATAGAGTATTAATGAAGACCGGAGAGAGCAGACACAGATGGGAAACACGAATATGCGCTTCAAATGATCTGATTTTAACGGACTGTTTTTCAATCCGCCGTTACCGGAGGAGGCAGTCTGCTGGGTTTCTCCATGCAGTCTTCGTTTACTTCTATAGGATGGTGAGCTGAGCAGATGAAAAGCACAAGTTATTGGTGATACCCTGTGTTCAACCGTCCCCCGTTGTGAATTATAGGCGCGTGTGGGCCGCCGGTGCTCCGTGATCATGAAGCGCTGCTGCGGGAAGCTTGTCTTTGTGCGAGGCGCGCTCGTGTCCGCGGACAGGCTCGTTTAAACGCCCTAAACATGAACATCCGTGCCGTGTGAGTTTATTTTGATTGTTCGATCTGTTCAGAGATGCGTGAGTATAAAGTGGTGGTCCTCGGGAGCGGCGGGGTCGGTAAATCCGCCCTCACCGTACAGTTCGTCACCGGGACGTTTATTGAGAAGTACGACCCGACCATCGAGGATTTCTACCGTAAGGAGATCGAGGTGGACTCGTCGCCGTCGGTGCTGGAGATCCTGGACACGGCGGGCACGGAGCAGTTCGCGTCCATGCGGGACCTGTACATCAAAAACGGGCAGGGCTTCATTCTGGTCTACAGTCTGGTGAACCAGCAGAGCTTTCAGGACATCAAACCCATGAGAGACCAGATCATCCGAGTCAAGAGGTGAGAGCTCTAATTAATTTAAAGCTTTGCTTTTGATGACATGGCATTTCTTTCCCAAAGAGCATACGGTGAAAATGACATTAAAATATGTTGTATGTTGTATGTATAGTGTGGTCTCTTCTCGTGTGTTGTTGGGCCTTCACAGGCCTGTTGCTCGAGCCGTGATGTGCCGCATCCAAGTGTTTCATGTCTGCATGAAAGATTCATGCACAAGTGATGCGATGCACTTCACAGATAGGCTATATGCTGGTCTCATGTGTTTAGCAAACATTAAAATCATTTATAGTGATGAATAAGCAAACAAATCAGAGTTTGTGATGTTGTAGAAAGTGTTTGAGATTAAAATAGCAGTGTTGTGGCTTTTAGTCCATGTATGTGAGCTTTGAGAAATGTAAGTGCATGTGTACTCAGAGTGGACAATAATAGCTTTTAGCAGATACATGTTTAAAGTCTTTCAGTTCTGGGAAAACAGGTTGAAATACTGATGATTCATCTCGCACTCAGGGGTGTGAACTTTATTTGTCCAATCAGATGACTTCTAGAATTAGAAAATCCCTCCCCTAATAACACTTAAAGCCCCCCTGTCCTGTAGTCATTCATTTGATCCCTTAAAACTCCTCTTTGATCACCAAAATTACATAATTAAAGTTTTTCCTGTGTAAAATAGCTTGAATATAACTCTACACCCTTGCCTTATGCGCGGATGAATGAATATGCTAATTAGCCCCACCTTCACTCACTCGCACCAGCTCAGAGATCCACTCGTTCAACTTACTGAGGTAAACGCTGCACAAGGGTATCGCTCTTTACAACATTGGACACAATGGTAATTAATATGATTATAGTCTTTTGCTTGACTGTTATTAAACCGCTAATCATATGTTGCTAATGTTACACAGACCATGTTCACATTCACCATGTCAGAGTCAGACAGCTGCCTTCTAAAAATCAATATCCTTAGAAACACTTTGCCTTTCTCCACTAAGTTGTTCATAGTTTATCATAACATCGTAATATGCATCATACACCTGCTATATTGTTAAATCTACACGATTTTTCATATCAACAGAAAAATATCCCGGGATATTTATAGGCAAAATTGTTCAGAATGAGGAGATCTAACATATGAAATGAATATCATGTGCATGTGTGAAACTTTGCATAATATACAATCGTTTACACACTTGTAAAACTTGATATCGCCCCCCCCAAGTGGCCAATTTCTTTCAGAATTCTCACAGACCTCTAGGATCATGAGTCAAACAGGCCCACCAAGTTTCAGTCTGATCAGCCTCCATTAACCTTGTCTAATAAGTGCTCAAACTTTATTGGCCAATGGTGGCCATGTTTTTTGAGATGCGCCAATGTCTTCATAGACAGTCATGGCACCTTGGACCAAGACACTGTATGCTGATTTTCAGTTCAATTGGACATACGGTTTCATTGTTTTAGCTGTTTTCATGTTTTTTCCTTGTTATAGCGCCACCAAGTGGCCAAACTCCGTGATATTCTTTTTTACTGTGACCTCAAATTGAGCTCTTACACATGTGTACAGAGTTTGGTGATATCTCATTCCGTTCACGAGTTATAGCCATTTTAGTAAAAGTGGCCCCGCCCTCACAAACATTTTGGTGCCCCTTAGCGACCGTGAACCAAAATTTCAACTTTTTATTTTAATAATAATTGATATTCCATCTCCAGAGAATCTTTCTGCACTATTTTGGTTCCAATCGGGCGAAAAATCTAAGACTTTCGCAAAAGTAGGTTTTTCAAAAAATCCAAAATGGCGAAATTTTTTTTTCCAGGCAGAAATGCCTAATAACTGGTGGGAAACACTTGTGTAACTCCACACTCCCACTAACCTCACAGTCACCCTGAACCCAGTCATCTGGACCAGAAATATATTTATACAGATCTGCAAACATTATCTCTAGTACACATTCCCACGCAAATAATATAGATCTGCACTCTCACGCAGATGCCTCTCCGAAAATATTGAATAATTGAATGGCATAAATATTTCACACAGTAAAAGCGATGCATAATGAGGGAGAAGTAGTTGGGAGTAAGAGACGTCTGTCACCGCAGCGCTGTTTGTTCTTGTTGAAGGACGAGTGAGAGAGTTATGTCTCTGAGGGTTTAGTGAAATGAATGACTAAACAAATGATTCTAAAAGGCAAGTGTAAATGTTATTATCCTTAAGCAGACCAAGTAAACTTGGCATGTAACTCATTCTGCACTAACTACAAACATCAGTGATCCTTCAGATAATCTAAAAGTGTGCTAGTAGTTGAATTTGCTTGCTGGATGATAAAGCCAGCATGATATTTACAGACCAGAATATTGTGGAGATTTGGAGCTTGAGCCAGTACATAACCACATGGCAACACCCTGGATACAACCCACAACACCCAAGCCAGTTTTTCACAGTCAAGCAACACTCACATTTTCTTCAGAAAATGTAAAATCAGGTTTAGCCCATCCGTACAGACATGTGACCCCTGTTTTTTTGGTCTTGACCCACAACTGGTGAGAATCAAAGGCCAGTAAAGGCTGTCATTCTGGAAGTACTTTTAAACTGTGACGTCATGTGTGGTTTGTTAATAACAGGGAGTGTTTGTAAGGGGTGTGGCTTCAGTAACCCCACCCTCGTCAGCCTCCCTGGGCCACTGTATGGTTAGTGGTTGTGGGAAAGACATTCTTTTGCCTTGAGGGGAAAGCTGAACAATGTAATGTGAGTTCAGACGTGACTCACTGGAGTTATTTTATGTCTGCCCCGAGAAAAAAAAAGACTAATCACAATGATAGATTCTGTTACAGTTGAGATAATTAAGCAAAATAACTATATATTAATATACAGTTTGTCCTTCATAACTGTAATTCATCAATTATCGAAATCCTCCGTCATTTCTCTTTAGAATTTCTCGTTTTAGACCTCTAATTAATGATTGGTGTCTTGTTTTGCTCTATTCTCTGAGCTTCCACATTCGTCATTGCGTCATGTCACGTCAAAGATTACGTCTGCCGGCAGCTAGTTATTTTAGTTTATTAAGATTTAATTATGGATATTTTTCTTATAAAAACCCATCGCTTCACTTCAGAAGGCCTTTATTAACCCCCTGGAGTCATGTGGATATCTTTTATAATGGATGGATGCACTTTTTGGGGATGCACCGATATGATTTTTGGGGCCGATACCGATTTTAACAAACAATTATTGGCCGATACCGATCACTTCCTCTCTTATTTGAAATTTTGTCATCAAAATAGAAAGTATTTTGATCATGTTTTAAATAAGCAAAGTTCAAAAACATCTGCATTAAAATATTCTAGCTAGTTTATTGCTGCATCATCAAATGATTTTTAATGAACATGGATTGGATCCATTTAACATTCAGCAGGCCTACATAAAGACAACAGAACAAAGATATATATGAAATAAACAGTGCTTTTTAGGTTTAATAGTTTTCAGGTACAGAAATAAACCCCGAAAAGGCATAAGATCTGTATGTATTTGTTAACTGTTAGTTGTAATAAGTGTTTTGAGTAATTCGCTGTATGTTGATGATAATGCAATGGAGAGAGAGTTTAATACGCACTTCTTGTGCTCTGTAATGTTTAGCTTTTGTGGTGATTTTTTTGGAGTGAAAACGGATGCAATAAACTTAATAAAACATCAGTAAAGTTTTGGTCATCATTCAGATGGGGTCCGCTACACTTATGAAAGTTACAGAAGTTATTTAGTCAAGTATAGTGGGAGATCTTTTGTTATTTGATTAACTTTAAAGCTCAGACAGCAGCGCTAGGATTACACAACAGTCATTATACAGCTCAGTGCCTTCACGCAGTTAATTTCTAAACCATCGGTTTGTTATATCGGCCTTTTTCCTGCTGCAGCCGGTATGCCGATGGTTGTAAATTGAGCAAAAATCGTCCGATAAATATCGGCGGCCGATACATCGGTGCATCCCTACTTCAAAATCAGGAGTGCCATTCACTACCATTATAAAGCTTAGAAGAGCCAGGATATTTTATAATATAACTTGTTTGAGAGATGAAAGTCATACGCACCTAGGATGGCTTGAGGGTGAGTAAATCATGGGATAATTTTTGGGTGAACTATCCCTTTAATAATTAAAAGTAACATCTTTCTCGTTAAACATCATTTAAATAAAGGAATAATTGAATATTCGTTGTTTTTTATGAGTCTACATATTCGAGCACAATATTTATGAAAAACGCCCATCCCTACTTAAAATGATTTAAAGTAATACAAAACATGTTTTAAAATAAGCTAAAACAGCTAAAATCCGAGATGTAAGCTAAAATCATATTTAATTTGATCCCTTAACAACTGCCAATTCTATTTAAAACCAGAGTTCATTGGTACACTGAAGGATACTTTTTCACAGGGGATGTGTCCACTTGTTTGGCATTGATACGGTTTGAGTGTTCTGATATAGACTGTCGATGTGTTTTGCAGGTATGAGAAGGTCCCTGTGATCCTGGTGGGGAATAAGGTGGATCTGGAGAGCGAGCGGGAGGTGTCTGTGAGGGAGGGCCAGGCGCTGGCGGAGGAGTGGGGCTGTCCGTTCATCGAGACCTCTGCCAAGAGCAAGACCATGGTGGACGAACTCTTTGCCGAGATCGTACGGCAGATGGACTACGCGGCACAGCCGGATAAAGACGATCCGTGCTGCTCCTCCTGCAATATACAATAACCCCCCAACACTCACACAACTCACATTACAGTAGCTTTGATGGACCTTCTAGTGTCGACGGTTTTCCGTCATTCTCTATCTACAGACTGACAGTAACTTTGAGGATTTTTTGTCACTTTAAATTCTGACTGACTCAACCACAGGAAGAGCACTTGCCTTAGGTTTCACACTTCCTGTCTGAGCAGGATCCTTCAGTGGAGATGAGTTGGACTTTTACGTTCTTGGTCTTATGGTATTGACAATTTTATCTGAATTTGTCACCAGGTCAGAGAGAGAGAGAGAGAAAGAATGAGAGGGTTCTTAGCCATATGCTTCATATAGCCATATAATAATTTAATGATGACTTTCTTATTGTCCATTGATTAAGGAAATAGATCCCTTAAAATCATCATCAAAATCATCTTCTGTTTCATACAGAGGTAGAAAAACAGCTTTGTTCCAAAACCTAGTTAGATGTCTACCTAGACAGAATGTTGAAGCCCAAAGTATTCTTCGGTTTTTATGCATACTTGTGTATGCGTACAGTTTACGTGATGTAGATTTCATTATCCGCACTGTACACGCACAGCTTGATTTTTCTAAACGTGTTACTCCGTACGCTCGGCTCACACGTTCCTGAATTTCTTTGCACTAAATAGTTTTTCCACAAGATGGCGACACTGACATGGCCCATTGTTTCACAGTCGAAAAGAAAGGGATAAACAAAAACCAACTACTGGAGATGACAACAACAATAGACAGAGTACAAGGACATTTTTATCAGTCAAAACTTTTAGTGCGCGTGTATCGAGTGCTTGTGCTCGCGCACGCCATCAAATGGAGTATACTTTGCTTTCGGTGGCATGCAAATGCAAAACTGAAGTATACTTTATGCTTGATGGTGCGTTCAAGTCCTCCTGGGAAGTTTGTGTTTACTACATCCGGTGGTTCAAGTCACTTTTGCTGGAGCAAGATGGCAGTGTACCTTCTCTTAATTAACTACACAAAAATACAGCAAGATTTTTAAACTCTACTTCTCAAAAACAAAGAACAAACAATGTGCATCAGGTGGCCACTTTAAACTTTATCATTTCATCTTATATTGTTATATTTCAATGCTATCATATTTTGTACAGGCAATTAACTTAGTTTGTTGTAAATAAAAAGCCTGTCAATGTCACTGCTAAATACCTGTAAGTATTGTGGTATTCCACTTTGTTTCTCACTGACATGCCATCAACTCGGGGCTCTAAGAAAATCCGGAGTTTCCCACTGGCGTTTCCAACATTGTGGTGGCATTCCTGTGTGTTCAACACGTAAATGCGATCTTGCCGTCTTAACTTGAATGCACCATAAGGCAACATAAAAGCATGTCCCCCTTGCATTCCCAGAATGCATTGCGAATGAGCTCTACTATATGAAAAAATCATCCAAGACAGTGGATGAGATTCTAAATATACTTATTTGTTGTAATATGTGTGTTCTATGTATTTTTATGCATTGCACATGCAAGTAGAGTATCGTGTTTATTAGCTTAGCAACATGCTAATGTCAAACACTCCAAATTCAAGTGTATGAGCTTCACATAAGCAGCAGTATTTGTGGTGCACAGAAGGACTGAACAATTATTCGAAATTGGGGATGGGCATTTTTCAAAAATACTGTATTCTAGGGGCGTTTCCTCTGAGGAGGCAAGGGAGGCTGTGTCTCTTCAAAAAAAAAAACTGGATGTGAAAAGAATCGATATAAAAAAAAAAACAAATGCAAATATTACAAAATGTAAATATCAAAAAGTGTAAAGGCCACTCGTTTTCGACAGTGTCCAACAGCGACACCAGCAGGTGAAGTTACAGCGGGAGGTTTGCCTCCTCTGATCCCATTGACTTTAAACAGACCCCCTAAAGCGAAGCGTGTGGTGGGTTTAGAGAATGAGTGGGGGAAAGTCACGTGAGAGGAGACAATGCCTCCATCACGCTTTGATTGGATATGATCAGTTGTGATTGGATATGATTGGTTTGTGCGATAAATCCCGCCTCTTGTTTTCGTGCGCGTTCTCATCGGCCTGAATGAAGACAATGATAGTGTTAATAGGAAGACTAATTAAAAAGTAAGTAAACGTGCCCTTTCACCGCATTGTCACATCAAAATTAAACTTGAAATGGCCTGAAAACATAAGGACTGGAGGTTTTTAGTGAGCAATCAACTTGGGAAAATTAAAGGTACATCCTCGTGTCTGTCTGTGACCACCGCACACTACTGCTGTATTTGAATATTTGGGCTCATAAAAACGAATTTTCGATTATTTGTTTATTTAAATGAAGATGTTATTTTTTTTTTTTTAATTAAGTTGTTGTCAGACTGAGGAGCCACTCTTACCTGAGCATGTGAATATTCTTGTTTAAATGAGAACGCGCTCCGCCGACACAGATGCTGCAGGGACACAGAGATAACAGTGTGCTGAGTGAAGTTTCCTACAGCGCTTTGTGTTTTCTGTTCACAAAAATCACACATAGATTTTTTTCCCCCAAATCTTTCAGCCACCCAGTGTTAATGTTTACGTTCATCATGGTTTTACCAAGTAAGACATGTTCCTGGACCAACATATTTTTTGATACTGGAACAACATTCTTGTCTGAAAATGTTGTCCTATCCCTACCCCTAAACCTAACCCTACCCATAACTTATCCCTAAAATCAGAGGGAAATGATAGGTGAAAAACACTGATGTAGAAGCACCTAACACTGGTTGTGAGCTAAACTTGAACTCTAAACTTGTCCCTCAAATCTGATTGGTTGATTGGAATGTTGATCCAGGATCATGCTGTACTTGGTGATATCAGGTTAATCTAATGTCTACATAGAAAGTTCCAGTCCTTGATGAGGTTGTCTCAGTTAGGATGCTGTCTGTGTAGGTGAACTGTAAGGCGGCTCAGCAGGTTTTGGAACAGAGCTGTTGTCTTTATGCTGCTTCCATTCAAAGATGTTCAGAAGATGACGTAAGCACACAAAATGACAACTCTACTGTTAGCTTTGCAGTGGAACTTTTTTAGCAACCAAACTGGGGAGAATACACTGTTTTACAACACTAAAGGTCTTTGCACACTGAGTCCGAAATTCACGTCCGAAATTTTTGCACGTTAAAAAATAAATAGGACCTCACGTTATGTCAATCACATTTACATTCAGAGCCACCGTACAAGCGAACGCCAAAATCCCCAATGCCATCTGACAAGTTGATCCACGTCGTCTACAGCACAAAGCAGCAGCACCGTATGACAAACAAAGTGCGGGATACAAAGATACAGAATATAAAGACAGATTGTCCCAGTATTGCTAACAAAGCATCAAACTGAGCCACTGACATCCTGAAGTAAACTTTGAAACACTCAGGATAGTAACTCAGCTCCAATATTTCCTTTCTTTTTCTCTTTTTAAGAAGAGAGGACAACTAAATCATGCTCACTGCTTGAAGACTCCATTTTGTATTGTTTTGCGTTTTTTTTGTTTTGTTTTTTTTTTCGCAACGGATTCATTAATACACATCAGACTCCGTGTGCAAGGTCTCTGTGCGTGACGAATTTTTAGGATCACAAATACGAAAATTTCGGACTCGGTGTGCAAAGGCCTTAACAAGTGTTCGACTAGGAATCAACACAGAAAGAGTCATTTGTCTTGTTTTATGTGTTTGATAAACATGTTTTATCATGCAGTGTTGGACTTTTTGTCTCCTTGATGCATTTTATTTGCTTAAATGTTGAATGTTTATCTGTGTAAATCTTGCTGACCACTCAATCGTGAGTTTCCAAGCTAGAAATCCAACTTCAAGAGACTTTCTATTGCACTTTTTCCAGTAGGAATGTCAGCTCCCAGAGTTGAATGGAATGCAGCATAAGTCCGGGTCATACGGGTGGGGAATGTTTGACACATCTGGACACACTCAACTTTTGCTAATTTAGTGAAAGTCTGTTTTGACTCTGAGTATCACACATGGCACTGTAGGACACGTCTCTTTTTCTGTCTCTCTCTATTTTACCACCACTTTCTCACTCGTCTCTTCAGCATCTCAGCCTCTTTCTGCACTCATTCTCCTTATTCTGCTATGGTTGTATGGCTTATTGATGATGATGGTTATTGATTGACTGTGTATACATTTGTACAGAGATTGCCAGTTTTTCTTGGCTCCCTCCTCCTAGCTGGGCTTGAGCTTCGATCTCAAGGCTGAACATATAGAGATTACGGAGATGGATGGATGGGGTGTGTGTGTGTGTGTCTGAGTGTATGTGTTTGAATAGAGAGCTCTGAGTCAGTATTGATTTTATATTTTTTTATGTGGACGTGTGCTCAACTCTTCTGAATGACTGAATGGTGACACTTTTTTGTTTGTTTTGTTTGTTTGTTTGGCACCTAAATAAAGTGCATCCGACACTCACATATTGCAGTGCAGTTTCTGTTTTTTCCCATGTTTTAATACACAAGCACACAGTCCAAACATACACTATATGGATAAAAGTGTCATTATTTGAAAAAATTAAAAATGAATCGTGGCGTGGCACTGTGATATGATAAGTCAGTTTGTGAAATTTCATCGCTGATAGATCTTGCACGGTCAACTGTAAGTGGCATTATTGGAAAGTGGAAGCATTTAGGAACAGTAGTAACTTACCCATGAAGTGGAAGACCACGTAAAGTCATAACTTTGTAAACTCAGGCTTGCCAAAACAAAGTTACTTTCTCTGCAAGCATGTGAAAAAACGAGCCGATCAGATTTCGCTCACCTTGTGACGTAGGAAGTGGATCTTATTATAATATTACTGCCCCTTAATCTGCATGTTTCCACCCACGGTGCCACCATTTTGTTTACGCAAGTAAAAATGGTGTACCAGTTCTAATGTCATGCCAAAAGTTGGAGCAAAGCATGCTAACTGTTCTGTCGTTGGCTGCACAGATGTGGATAGCCTGCAAGTTGACCCTGGCAAGCTAAATTGCTAAAAAAGGAGCGTTTCTGTCCGAGCGATATTTTGGAAAAAATATTAGACCATTCACAACATTTGATAGCAATCATAAACGTTAGCCTGGTGTGTATGATACTGTTTTGGCAAGCAGGTACGCTATGTATAGTGGGCGTCCATACGGGTTTTAACCATTCAGAAACGTCCAGTTTCATTCTAAAAGTTGTAACTTCTTCCTGAGTCTCTCCATCAGTGTCGACTCCGGTTTGAACAATGTAAGCAACCGAAGCACGTGCTGTTAAAGCTCCGCCCTCTTCTGGAAAGGGGGCCAGGAGCAGCAGCTCATTTGCATTTAAAGGGACACACACAAAAACGGCGTGTTTTTGCTTACATCCATATAGGGGAAAATTTGACAAGCTATAATAAATGATCTGTGGGGTATTTTGAGCTGAAACTTCACAGACACATTCTGGGGACACCAGAGACTTATATTACATCTTGCCTTTTGGCTTGCTTAGTTGGGGACACTTGACATTTGATATTCAACAGTGCTTTGATCTGCTGACATTGACACTATTCTTTAAGAGCTGCTGTGCAGCCAAAATTATATAGCAGTTATCAATGTAAAGCTGCTTTGACACAATCTGCATTGTAAAAAGCGCTATATAAATAAAGGTGACTTGACTTGACTTGAAAAGGGGCAATATAAGGCCCTTTTCTATTCCAGCATGACTGCCCCAGTGCAAGGTCCATAAAGACATGGTTTGGTGTGAAAGAACTCGACCTTAACCCCATCGAACACCTTTGGGATGAACTGAAATGAGGATTGCGAGCGAAGCCTTCATGTCCAACATCAGTGCCTGACCTCACAAATGCTCTACTGGATGAATGGGCAAAAATCCCCACAGAAACACTCCAAAATCTTGTGAAATCCTGTGGAAAGCCTCTTCAGAAGCTGTTATTGCTGCAAAGGGGGGGTCAATTCCATATTAATGTCTATGGGTCCTATCATACACCCAAGCGCAATGCGACGCCAGGCACGACACAAGTGTTTTTTGCTAGTTTCAGGCCGACGCAGTTATCATTTTCACGTCTAGCACCCACATTGTTTAAATAGCAAATGCACTCGCACCCATCTGTTCGCCCATGGACGTGCTGGACTGAAAACGAGGTGTGTTCAGGGGCATTGTTGGCGTGTTGCTATTTTGAGGCAACTGAAAACGGCTGTGTCATTGACCAACAAAAACCTGGTCTAAAGTCAATGGCTCAGTATTTTTGTTTTGTTATTTAAAGGGCGTGTTAGTAATATGCGTTTGGGAATGGGAGATGAGACTCTGATTGGTTTATTGCAATTCACTCCCAAAACACACCCATGACTCATTAAGACACTAGGTACAACCCTTCTGGACCATGTGCCTGGCGCACCAACCATTTTTTCATTGTTAAACTAGCAAAAGTGGATTCAGACACACCCTAAGTGCACCTGCACCATGCGCTTCAGACAGTGCGCTTAGGTCGTTAAAATAGGGCCCTGTGTGTTTAGAATGCAATGTCATTAAAGTCCCTGTTGGTGTAATGCTCAGGGTTCCCAATACTTTTGTCCATACAATATATTCCCGCTTTATAAATAAGAAACATTTGACAAGAACATGTTACAGTGAAGGACAAAAGCGGGTCCTGCAGTTTGTGTGATAAAGTGCTGTTTGAATATCTGCACACACACGACTGGTTCTGTTTTCCATCAGGCAGGTTTTGTTTATTTGATGGCTGTTTAATTGTTTGGTTGTGATAGATACAAGTTAGTTACGTAACATTTAGCAGATGCTATCCATCTAAACTGACTTTAAGGGTTTACGCAAAGATATGAATAGTAAATCGGTTTAAAGTGATATACATTCACATGAAGACTCTAGTCATATCTGTAGTCTAAAAAAGCTGGTTTATTTTACATGGAAGAGGTCTCCACACTGGGGGAAATTAGTTGTGAATTAAATTACTTAAACTGATGGCAAACAGCACATTTCTATAATAGGATCTGTAATGGTAGTGTTATTTTAGTATTATTACTATATTATTACACAGCCCTGCATCTGCTGATTTGCAAAAAAAGGCCTAATGTTACCTAATTTTATAATGCTGAGTTAAAAAAATATATATATATATAAAAAAATATATATATATATATATATATATGTATGTATATATGTATGTATGTATACACACACTACCAGTCAAAAGTTTGGACACAGTAAGAACTTTAATGTTTTTAAAAGAAGTTTCGTCTGCTCACCAAGGCTGCATTTATTTAATTAAAAATACAGTAAAAACAGTAATATTGTGAAATATTATTACAATTTAAAATAACTGTGTTCTATTTGAAAATATTTTAAAATGTAATTTATTCCTGTGATCAAAGCTGAATTTTCAGCATCATTACTCCAGTCTTCAGTGTCACATGATCCTTCAGAAATCATTCTAATATGATGATCTGCTGCTCAAGAAACATTTATTGTGTACAATTGTACAAAATATTTGTGTACAATATTTTTTTTTCAGGATTCTTTGATGAATAGAAAGTTCAAAAGAACAGCATCTGAAATATTTATCTGAAATACAAAGCTTTTGTAACTACCGTTTTCGTAACTATACACTACCGTTATACACTACCGTTCAAAAGTTTGGGGTCAGTAAGAATTTTTATTTTAATTTTTTTGAAAAGAAATTAAGGAAATTAATACTTTTATTCAGCAAGGATGCATTAAATCGATCAAAAGTGACAGTAAAGACATTTATAATGTTACAAAAGATTATATTTCAAATAAATGCTGTTCTTTTGAACTTTCTATTCATCAAAGAATCCTGAAAAAAAATATTGTACACAAATATTTTATACAATTGTTCACAATAAATGTTTCTTGAGCAGCAGATCATCATATTAGAATGATTTCTGAAGGATCATGTGACACTGAAGACTGGAGTAATGATGCTGAAAATTCAGCTTTGATCACAGGAATAAATTACTTTATAAAATATATTCAAACAGAAAACAGTTATTTTAAATTGTAATAATATTTCACAATATTACTGTTTTTACTGTATTTTTAATTAAATAAATGCAGCCTTGGTGAGCAGATGAAACTTCTTTTAAAAACATTAAAGTTCTTACCGTGTCCAAACTTTTGACTGGTAGTGTGTGTATACATATATATATATATATATATATATATATATATATACATTTTCTTCTGTCACTGGCCATAATTTAGTATACAGTCAGGATGAGGCATAAAATAATGTCATACATGTGAAAATGGGCTGAGAATTGAACAAGTAGTTGTATCTTGGCTCAGAGGAAGATGGGAATCATGTCTTTGTGGCAGTTCTTCTGCTGTTTAAGTCAAGTCTGACTACGGTAATCTCAGGGTAAGGATGAGACAGACAGACTAATCTTACTGTATATGTCATTCTTCTTATGATGTAACAAGTACATCAGGTGTAGTAAGTGTTCCCAGTTCCGGTTGACCTAATTTATACAGCTTAAAAATTCTTTAATGGGTTTGAATTTATAAAAAATGTGATAATGTGTTATGTGTATGCCAGGTTAAACAGATGTGTTTTTAGTCTAGATTTAAACTGACAGTGTGTGTCTGCTTCCCGAACAATGCTAGGAAGATTGTTCCAGAGTTTGCTAAATAGGAAAAGGATCTACTGCCTGCAGTTGATTTTGATATTCTAGTTATTATCAGCTGGACAGAATTTTGAGATCGCAATAGATGTGAAGGACTATAATGCATTAAGAGCTCGCTCAAGTACTGGGGAGATAAACCATTTAGTGCTTTTTTAAAATCTATACATTGTTTAACAGGATGCAGTGTTGACAGAACTGGGCTAATATGGTCATACTTCCTGGCTCTAGTAAGAACTCTAGCTGCTGTTTTGGACCAGCTGGAGTTTGTTTATTAAGCATGCAGGGCAACCACCCAGTAGAGCGTTACAGTAATCTAGCCTTGAGGTCATGAACGCATGAACTAACTGTTCCGCATTCATCATTAAGAGCATATGTCGTAGATTGGAAAAATGCGGTTTTACAGATGCTAGAAACATGGCTTTCAAATGAAAGATTGGTATCAAAGAGCACACCCAGGTTCCTAACTGACGACGAAGACTTGACAGAGCAGCCATCAAGTGTTAGACAGTATTCTAGGTTATTACATGAAGAAGTTTTTGGTCCAATAATTAGAATCTCTGTTTTTTCTGAATTTAGTAGTAGGAAATTACTGGTCATCCAATTTTTTATATCAGCTATGCATTCCGTTAATTTTGTGAGTTGGTAAGTTTCCTCAGGGCGTGAAGAAATATAGAGCTGAGTATCATCAGCGTAACAGTGAAAACTAACGCCATGCTTCCTAATGATATCTCCCAAGGGTAGCATGTATAGAGTGAAAAGCAACGGTCCTAGTACTGAGCCTTGCGGTACTCCATATTGAACTTGTGATCGATATGACCTCTCTTCGTTTACTACTACAAACTGATAACGGTCAGATAAATACAATTTGAACCATGCCAATGCAGTTCCACTAATGCCAACATAATTTTTTAATAATTTTTTGATTAATTCTTTATGATCAAGTAGCATTTTTTTTTTTTTTAAATAAGTGTTTCAATAACAGCTAACTTAAAGATTTTTGGTACATTTTGGTACATCTCTTTCAATAGTTTAGTCTGTATAGGATCTAACATTTTGTTTATTTTGATGATTTAACAAGTTTCGACAGTTCTTCCTCTGCTATGTGAAGAATGAGTGGAATTGTTGCTCAGGGGGTCTACAGCATAACGTCTGATGCAATACTGTAGCAGATGGTTGCATGGTTATAATTTTCTCTCTAATAGTATCTGTCTTGCAAGTAAAGACATTCATAAAGCCATTGCTGATGTGGTGTTGGGACATGTCTGAACTCTTTTTCTCTTTAATTTAGCCACTGTTTCAAATAAACACCTAGAGTTGTGTTTGTTTCCTTCTAAGAGAGTCGAAAAGTATAAGCAGACCTTGCTGTTTTTAAAGGGTTAGTTCATCCAAAAATGAAAATTCTGTCATTTATTACTCACCCTCATGTCGTTCCACACCTGTAAGACCTTCGTTCATCTTCGGAACACAAATTAAGATATTTTTGATAAAATCCGAGAGCTTTCTGATCCCTCCATATATAGACAGCAACATAATTACCACATTCAAGGCCCAGAAAGGTAGTAAAGACATCGTTAAAATGAGTGCGCCGTCTGAGTCTACATTCCATAACAATACTACAATAATCTTTTTTGCAAAATATATTTTTATAGTGTACTGAGATTAGGTGACAAAAGTGTAGCGTACTAAAGCTTAAGAGATTTATCATTGCATACTACATACTTTTTGTAGTATATACTGTAAAATATATAGTATGCTCTGTATACTAAAATATAATAGACAACCTTTATGATTCAGTATGAAGTATTATTCTGTGCACAGACATAAACTGTCATGTGTGGAAGTCTGTGTGAACAGTGAACTGCTGTGTTCTGGGGTAAATATTTTCCTCTCTGCCCACTCACTGGACACAGGGAAATACAGCCAAGACAGGACATGGGAAATGGACAGAGGACACAAGAGCACTGAGGGGGAGATTCAGATGTTTCGTGTGAGGACACCAGCATGAGACTTATTGCTGGCTGTCATGGCAACCGCATGGCAACACATGCTGCCAATTTCACACTCTAATTTGCAGTGATTTGATTGGCCAAAAATAGTTAGTGGGGGAAGATACAGACACACATCATCTATCAAGATGCTCTCACACATCCTTAGCTGCTTGTACTGCAGTACTGTGTACTGAACGTGATCTACAGCACACTTGTTGCAGGAACAGTCCTCTCTGGAGCAACCTGCTTTATAAATGCCATAAAGACAGATTTCTGGCATTTCTCATTTTGTCTGTCATTGTGTGAATGTGTATATCTGGTTGATCCTGGCATGTGTGCATCACCCTGAAGGGTTTATTTGATATTTTATTTATTTATTTATTTGCTAAAATTACCTGTTGACTAAAGTATGTACATTATTCGACTCATAACCAAACAAATGGATGGATATAAATTGCATTAACTTTCATAAGATTGTTTTTTTGAGAAAAAAAAAAAAAAATGAATACTTTTTTTTCCAGCAAGGATGCATTAAATTGAGCATATTAGAATGATTTCTGAAGGATCATGTGACACTAAAGACTGGAGTAATGATGCTGAAAATTCAGCTTTGATCACAGGAATTAATTACATTTTAACATTCATTCACATAAAAAAACAGCTATTTTAAATTGTAATAATATTTCACAATATTACTGTTTTTTTATCAAATAAATGCAGACTGGATGAGCAGAAGAGACTTAAAAACATGAAAAAATACCGACCCCAAACTTTTGACCTGTAGTTTATTGTGTAAAGTAGTGTAAGAGTGTAATTTCGTGTCGATACACAAAAATTTTTCACCGCAGACCAATCAGATTGTAACAGAATATAACAACATATTATCAACCTGCTGTTGATTTGAATTATTATTCTTGAGACTAAAAAAACTTTGTCCTCATCTTCATTTGGGTATAGCTAAAGAAGTTAAAAATGTTTTGGAATGAGCAGATCATGTAGAAGATTTCATTTTGTATACAGTTTATTAATTATTTGTTGGCCAAAAACAATGGTTTAGATAATTGCTTTACTAATTTAGCTGAAAAGCCTATTATAGGCTTCAGTGGCAGATGACAGGAGGTCAGTGTTGGACTGTGTTAGGCAGCTTCACTCTGCAGATGGCAGCACATGCGCGCTCATCTCGTCTCGTGTGTGTTGGATCTGTGCTGGTCTCCGTCAGTGTAAATCCCGTCTCTCCAGCCGGCCGACATGGCGACTGTGAGGACGCTCATATGCTGCACAGCAACCTGCATCTGAAGCGGCTCCGGCGGGCAGCTCCACGGCATCACCGCGTATTTGTGGGCAAACGCACGCTTGGACACAGTGGATATATAATCGGGGTAAGCGTATGGATTGTTCTACTCATTCATAGAGCTCTGCGCTTGGAAGAGATTAAGGGGTAAATCTAGCCACAGATTTGAGCCTGAGAACTGCCGTGACATTGCTGAAGCTCCGTACCGTTATATTTCCATTATGCGCTGACACGCGATCTGCTACAGTAGTCCATTCAAGTGCGTAAAGCATATATCGGGATTATATATTTCCACAAAGACCTTGAATTATAGCCTACGTCAATAGACCTGTCCTGCGCTTTGTTCAGCGCACACCGCTTTTACGCGTACGACGCGACGCGACCACTACAAGCGCGCGTTATCGTTCTATTTTGACGCGCTGCTCATCTTCTTCATTGCGTGTTATGAATTGTATTCGTTAGACTATTTGTTAAAATAACGTCTGGTCGTTAAATCAAAGCCAGCTCGTGATTTCTGAATAACAGTTGTAGCAAATGTAACATCTATAACATTATTTCGCTATTTTAAAATAGACACTGTAAAGTCCATTTATAATTTCAGTTAAATTTCAGCGTTACACCTGATTGGTCATAGTGAACGCTAGGTGACGTCTAGCCTGGACGCGACGCGAGCAGTGCCCACAAGCGCGCTTTGGAAGAATAACGCGCGTCACATTTTCATTCATTTTATACGAGGTTTTATGTTGAAAAGCCACAAATGGCTCTATAATAGAAAATGGTCATCCTTTAAATTATGGATTACATGGTTGTTATCAAAGGTAAACAAAGATGAGGATGATGTCCGTCATGTGTTCCTTTTAAAAGCCCATATGAAGCTCGAGAGCCATTTCTCAGAGCGTTTTGATCGTCTCTATTTTCTTAATCGTGGCTTTTTGTAAATTATAGTCTACTTCTCGCTATAGATGTATTCAGCATGTGGCAGCTTCAATCCCGGCCAAACAAAAGACACCAGTGTCTGAAGATGTACTCACATCCTCACCATCAGAACCGTTGATTTTTCCAGGCTTTTGTGGCATTACTGAATGAATGGAAATTTTAAACACTACTGGTAAGGTACTGGCTGTGTTTCTCCTGATGGAGTTGGTTTTTGCTGTCTGGCAGTGGTCTGATCTTTCACCCTCCTCCTCTGAGAGCAGATCCATGCTTTATTGCTTCTCCAGAAGCTGTTTTATTGATAATAGACTATAAAACTACACAGTACAACCTACAGATCAGCAGCCATTGTTGTCAGAGGTCTGTTTTTACTATGCACCTTGATTCATTAGAATCTAATTTTATTTAATTAATTTTTTTTTCTATTTTTTTGGAGGGATATATGCACCAAACCAGTGAATATTGACTGTTTGGAAGGCTCTTTTGTAGATCACTTAGATAAACGTTATTGCGAATGAGGAGAGGCAGTCACGTACAGTCATCTGATCCTCAGAGATCAGTGTTTGTTATTTCATATTTTCCTCTGACTTCTCTCTAACTCTCTCAGCTGCTCAATTTCTCTCTTCCTGTCTCATTTCCTCCCCTCTTTTTCCTCATGTTGACCCTTGGTTTAGAAGTGATGACATCAGTGCTCAGGCATGTGTGATAAACAGAGAACATGATGGGAGCCGAGAGGGAGAGAGATGAGAGGTTGGATCTCTGTAATAGGTTCATTGTCTGAGGAGAGCACTATAACATCAGGCCAAAAAGACATGTCAAGAACCATCAGTATAAATACACTACCTCTTCATTTTCAAACCTTTCATGTCGTGAGTAATAGAGCTGTTAGTGAATGTAAAAGAACTACAAAGTTTCAAAGTGCAGATAAATGGAGTTTTTGATTCAGTGATTCTGAACTGCTGTAATGAGTCGTCAGTAATTCAGTCTCACTTCCTGCTGAGCAGTAGGTTTGAAACACATTTGCATAATGCCAGTCTATGATCTTCATTAGCTGCTGGTGAACTTTGACCCTCAAACACTGTAGTTGTAGCTGAGACTGGAAGAGTTTGAATTGTGTTGTTCATGTCGAGAAGACGCTTTGAGATTGATACGGTAAAACCGACGCTACCGTTACTGTTCGTATCACTGTGTGTCAAGAGCTGAGGAAGAGCTGAAATTCAGATATGATAATGAGAGTTTGGTTTCTGACCAGTCACCACAGACTGGGTCATCTGACCAATCAGAGCAGAGCAGGCTCTCAGAAAGGCGGGGTTTATACTTTATAGAAACCAAATCCTTTATCGAACCGTTTCAGACTGTGAGAAAGAGCTGATGCTGCAATTGATATTATGAGACAATTAAAGTGTTTTTGATCTTGTATGCATGTAAACCTGCTGTAGGAGAGATGAACAAAATTAGGAACCTTTAAAATCGCATAATAGGGGCACTTTAAGTCATTATTAATATCCTTTGGCCCCTACACTGCTGGCAAAACCTGAATCAAACACACACAGTGTTGGTACTCCTCACATTGTGGAAGTTGGACTGTGATGTGTGTGTGTGTGTGTGCAGGCTGAGTGAGGAAGACCATGGTGGAACAGGGCCAGATGTCGTTGGCGGGGCAGAGGTTAGGGGCACCAGAGACTCTGGGCATCAGCACCCTGGAGCCCGGACACAAACCGCCTGCGATGCCACCCGGACGCCTGCTGCCCATCAGAGTCCTGCTGCTGGATGACTCAGAGGAGATATTCGACATATCGGTGAGTAACTACACAATAAGACTCTGCTGTGTTCCAGTGTATGGACATGTAGGACTGTCCACATCAACCTGAATGTTCAGTCTGATGTTCGAATGCAATTTGTCTGTTCAGGCTAATGTGTAAATATTTAAGGATTTTGAGAGCATAGGGAGGCTGACTCGATATATGATATGCAGTGCTTCCCAGGTAACAAAAATATGTTACAAGAATGTTTTGCTAACGTTCCCATTAAGTTATGAAAATGTTATTTCTGAATGTTCTCTGTTCATTTTATTAAATTGGAACATTCCATGTTATCATTTTGCAAATTAAACGTTTGAATGTTCTCTGAAACAAGTAGTGTTTAAAAAAGTGATACAATCATCTAACGTTTCAGAAAAAAATGTTCCATGAATGATGTATAAATAATGTTTCTGTGCTAACATTTTGTGAACATTATTAAACACCAGATAACTTTGAACTAACATTAGCGTTACTGGAAGAACATTTGTTCATAACTTTGAGAGAACTTTGCCACAACATTCTGAGAACGTTAGTTGGGTTCATGGGAGAGGGCGTTCCCTGCAGAGCTCTTTTTTTTAGCATGATTTGCTCACTGTGACTCTGATTGGTGGAATTGTCTCTACAGCATCATGGCTAATGTAGTTTTCACCATGCAATTCAGCTGTTAAATGAGCAATATCACACTCGTAGCCATGCAATATGACTGTATATCAGCACAGCTGTTATTCAGCAGGAGGTAATCACAGCGTGCTGAAATACAGCCATATCACACGGCTACGAGTGTGATATTGCGTTTGTACAACAGTTCGACGGCACGAGTGTGTAGACAAATAAGAAATAACAATGGAGTGTCTTTAAAACCCTCTTTTGTGCAGCACTACTTTCTTCCGCCATGGATTCAAATCTCAAGTTGACATTTTGACCAAGCCTCCGTTACTAATTCTAAAACATTGCTTTAGAACTAGTAATGAAGGAATGTTGAGTGCCTCCATTGAAACTCATTGTATTTTGTACAGTATTAGAGAGAGAGAGAGAGAGAGAGAGAGAGAGCGAGCATTACATGGGTCTGATATAACATTCATTCTTCAGGTCGATGTCCATAATATTATAGCCATTATAAAGATCCGTTTGAATGTACGCTGAGGAAAGCGACCTTTGTATTTGTCCTTTTTACAGTTTATTAAAAAGGAATTTTCCATAATTTTCCATATTGGCGCTTTTCCACTGCATGGAACGATTTGGCTCGGCTCGGTTTGGTTCATCACGGCACGGCTCGCTTACTTTCGGTTTGCTTTTCCACTGCAGTTTAGTACCGCTTCAAAGTAGGTGGGATTATAGACTGATCATTACAGTTGCGCCACCTTTACTGCCGTGGATCCGCTTCTCGGCTACCAACGAGTCTGCACCTCGTCTACTGACCACGACACAGCCATTTCTTTTTTCAAGTTCGTGCGATGGCCAGTTAAAAAAAATCGCGCGAACAAATGATACTGCTGTGGCTTTTACTGACTATTCAAATCTAGTGGGTTTGGTGTCTCGTGTTTCAAATCCAATGCCGCTGGTAGTGACGATTCTCTCGGACCAATCAGTGATCTGCAGTGTTTACACGTCACATTTAGTATCGGTTTGGCACACTTCAGCCGAGGTGGTACTATTTAAGCGAGCCGTACCGTTCCATACCGAGCCGTCCCATGCAGTGGAAAAGCGCCAAAATGTGATCCGTACCGAGCCATACCGTACCGTATCATGCAGTGGAAAAGTGCCAATACAGAGCTAAAACAACGTCCTTTGTTTACAAAAGTCCCTTTCAATTTAAAAGTCTCTTGTGCCTGACTCAATCACTTGTAAAGTTTGCCGCCATCTAATGGTGTATTAATGTAAGTTTCACTCAATCCATATTAAGCACTAATGGACCTGTTCTCAATAGCAAATACAACATATTATTTATATAAAATAATATTTATTGAACAACAATATTTAAATTAACAATAGCCATTATAAATGAGGAATTAAACACAATTGTACAATTCAGTCAAACGTACAAAAGCAGTGTTCTACAGGATGTAAGATAAATATAGCCTTAATATTAAATTATTAAATTCGATTTGCTCTGGAACAAGTAATAGATTAATAAGACCAAAGATTGCCTGTTTTATGTACCCAAAATGAATTAGATTTCATGTTTAACCACTATAAGACAGCGGCAAATCCCCGAAGCACTGGCCGAGATGAAGCTGTTCTCGGCGGGTACACGAGCACTGAACGGCCGCCGACGGCCTGGAGCTCACATCTCTGAAAATGTAAATAGTAAAATAGGCGCTATGATTAAATATAAGTCACATATTTCAGGTCTAAACAACTACATTCTTGCCTAAAAAAACTCTTAAAACTACAGTTCGTGGTATAGCAAGTGTAGTATTTGTAAAAATTACAATGGTTTTGCTCAGCTGCCATGACAGTCGTGACAAGCGGAGTGATACAAATGGTGAAAAGGTAGGAGTGCTGTTATCACTAAAATATTGCATGGCTATCAGCCAATCAGATTCGAGAACCAGAAAGAACTGTTTGTGAGTATATACAGTGGAGAATATAGTATGATTGTGATAGAATATGATTGTGATTATTAATAGATTTTGTGGAACGGGTTTTATTGGCTGTAGGCGTGAGTGAGACTTTGATTGGTGAAGGAATGTGAGTGTTTCATGAAGGTGTTTAGTTATTCTGTGGATAAATATAGAGCATGCCTGTGCTAACCCAAATCTAAAATTATGTGTTATTTTTCTCTTGTAAGTGTGAAACCACAGAGAGCTGAGAGGTATTTTATTGTCTTTAGGTTTGTTTGGCTGCACTTCATGTGCTCTGACTGAGTTCAACACACACACACACACATTGCTATGGTGTTGCTATGGAATTGCTATTGTTTTTAGCCCTTTGCCATGCGCTGGGTGGTTGATAAATTGCCCAAATCAGATGATCCCACCCACAAGTCTCTAGATATGACTATACAACTCAGGTCCTTCCTTCGGTGTAAGTTATTGTTTTGTCTATTTAATAGTAACAATTGCCATATGCAGTCTTGTGAATGTTATCCATCTTATTTTCAAGGTAAGAGGGGGCACAATTTGATTTCAGTCACTGCTCCGGTGAGAACACAGCATGAAGTATCACCCTCGACTGAAGTTTGCGCTCATTATTGGCCTCATACGCTTGTTTGTTTTAGAGCTGAAGCTGTCAGTCTGTGTAAATGATGATAAAGTCCCTGAAGAGGATGTTCTTCCATCCTCCTCATTGACTCAATCAATATGTCAGTTAGTGATGTAATGATAAGCTGAATAGAATTAACACTGGTTTGAGTCATAATCACTGTGACTGTGTCCAAAATCGCCCACTATACCCTTAAATAGGGCACTATTTGAGGGGACAGCCATTTGTAGTGGTGTCTGAAACCATAGTGGACGTTATCAAGTGCACTCATTCAATCCCACAATGCACCGCAATAACGAGTGTACAACCGATGTACGCTCAACGGCTTAAGAATATCCAGAATGCACTGTGAGAGTTGCGCGCCGAATGAATTCCCGCATCTGACCAGAAGATGGTGCTCACAGCTGAATCGTCCATCCAGCATTTTCCAAACCGCTGGTCCGATGTGGCTACAGGTAATATCATACAGGTATAAATTCCTTTTTAATTGATTATTAAATTGTTTAATTAAGGTTTATACATGACAGAGCTCAAGATAAATCTTTTCATTACTACTGGAGCTGCCAGTTTGATAAGTTTCAAATGATTATTAAACATCAAGCACAAACTATGCAAAAGCGGCACTCAGCGTCTGAATTCACTCACTCGTTTTCATTCACTCCCTTAAGTAAACTATATTAGTGGAGTAATGTAGGGAATAGTGAATGAGGGTATAGGGGGCGATTTTGAACACATCCTGTGACACATCTTACTGACTCCATGACATTCAGCCGTGTGGCCTCTCTCTTTCTCTCTTTCTTTCTCACTGTTGCTGTATTTTGCATGGAATCGCACACATGACAAGCGGTGGGGGGGGGGGGGGCAATAATTTGTTCCCACAAATTATTAATTCATTCGCTCTTTTTAGTTAAAGTTGGCATGAAATGAAAGCTGCCCTAGTCTTTTCTTCCCCACTGGGACGTATATCTGAGGCTGCGTCTGAAAACTTAGGCAGTGACTTGTTGCCTCGCTGCCTTATCAGGCAATGATTTTGTAGGCAGTTTTTGCACATGAAGGCACCTCACGAAACTGATTTCGGACAGACTTCTGAGGCAGCGTAACGGTTTAATGATCTACAACAAAATAGTAGTAGTAATTTCTCACTAGAAATGACATCAAAAGTGGAAAATGTTGGAAAATGCTTTCGGACGCATCTTTATTTTTCTAGCTCAACTGTCACGGAATGGAACACACAGGATTGTGGGATATCAAAGGCAGTGATGGATATATCTGTGTTGCCTTCAAAAATCGATCAGAGGAAGGTATGTCAGGAAACAGGAAGTAAAGCTAACTTTGGATCCAGGCGTGCCTTGATGCCTTCCTACCTTGAAATGCGTCCTCCGATGTAGTGCTGGGAGGTATATACCGGTTCGTATGGTATACCGGTTTCAATTTCGAGACCGATATGTATTTTTCAAAAACCGCCATACTGGTGTGTAGCTGAAACAGCTGCTGTCCCTGCTGAAAAAAACAGCATTTGCTGGTTAAGGTAGGTTTTGGAGCTGGTATGCTGGTTTGAGCTGGTTTATGTTAGTCAAGTGCTGGTCCATGCTGGTCCTGGGCCAGCTTAGGACCAGCATGGACCAGCATTGTACCAGCACTTGACTAACATAAACCAGCATAAACCAGCATACCAGCTCCAAAACCTACCTTAACCAGCATATGCTGGTTTTTTCAGCAGAATGGCCATGAAGCGCTATGACTTATATTAACTGCATACCCTTCTTACACTAATGGAAACAACTTTATAACACAACAATAAATAACTCACAAAGCGATCTCCCTTTAATACTGTAAATACTATGTAGAGCCATGATTTCTGCGATGCAGAAAACACGGATGAAATCACAGAATCCAGTCACAAATAGACCTTACTGTATAAAGCTGAACGTTACAGATTTTGGCAATTTTTGGATGAATAAATCAAAAGTGGGGCTGTGCAATTAATCATATATCAATACGTATAGTGCGTGAATATTAAAGCTAAAAAAGACTGCTATTGAAATGTGAAGTCTGTATGAATGAGCGCCGCATTTTCTTCTACTACAAACGTTACACACACTGAAGCACGCGTGACGCTCGCGATGATTTCAGTGTCTGCTGTCTCACTCACTATACATGAACTTCATCTGCAGAGCTGCTCTTAGGGTCACTTTATGAACATTTCACCGTTTAATTTGATAAAACTATCGACATTTGTCGTATCATATACACAGGAAGTCAGAGGTCTTCATGACCCTGTCAAAATCAAAGTTCGGTATAACTTGAAATAACAGAAATATACTATTGTACAATCGAGTATACTTTAATTAATAAAGATAATAATAATAATAAACACTGTTTATTAAAACATAAACTCAAAGGTCTTCATTGAAATGACAGAAATTGCACAGTAAAAATGTAGCCTACTTATTAATAATTATTAATTTAATTAAATAATTAAATTATTTGATTACATTTTAAACTAAATTGTTAGTTTTATGAACTGATTTGATTACAATTAATTTTTAATTGTCCTTACAATGTTTATATAATATATTCCCTGTACTCCTGACAGTAAAATATGCCAAAATAAAGGTCCAGTGCAAAAAAACGTGACATACTGTGAAACCGCCAGAATCTTAAAAAAAACCGTGATAGAGATTTTTGGTCAAACCGCCCAGCACTACTCCGATGGCAGCATTTTTAAAGGGTCATGAAACACATTTTTTGAGATGTTGCACATCAATGAAAATAACACTCATTATGTTTACTATTAAGGGAAAAGTGGTTATTTTGTTCTTCCAGTTTAAAAAGCAAAGTTGAACCAACATCACGAAAAGTGAGGTTTATATGTTAATTCGGAGTGGTGATTGGCTGCCATGGCTGGAGATTACACGTTTACATCATCAGTTTCTTCGTATTATTCATGAGAATAAACTCCAATCACTGTGCTGGATTACACACGAGATCGCATTACAGCGGAGAATTCAATGTGACAAGACTGGTTCGGCGCTCTTCGTTCACCGCTGCCTGTTCAGCTTTGTGTTCAACACGCGTGTTGTCAGTGTATGTTTCCTCAGTGGCACAAAAGTGTTGCTTGCATTTTCCCCGCAATGAAGTCAGAACTGGAGTTTGACTACCAACATACGGACTGTAACAATATTTAATTTGTAACAACATGCGGAGCGTGCGCGAGTTTAACAACACTCCGGATCACAGTTCTTGTCTGGACCAGAGCGAGTGTGTTTTTATGGAAATATTTCATATATTCTCCTTCTCCAAACATCAACCTGCACTGAATATGCACATATATTTCATCATGTCTTCTTCAGATGAAATATATGTTCAAATAAGGACACTGATATAGCCAAATCATATGAACGTATGAACGCAATGACACTATGGATTATTCTGATACAAGAACAAATGTTGGGCGGGGCTTGATTTTGTCTGTGGGGAATTGATTAGATGATTTGATGGTTGTGGTTTGCTATTGGTGGATCTCATGTGAGTGACAGGTTGCCCCGCCTTGGTCAAAAAAAAGATGTCACCGCAAGAGGGAGAGGAAGTTATTCTGATTCAAGATTATGAACATGAATTTAAAATAAAATAATGTGTATGGATAAATCAATGGTTTAACTAATACAAGTTCTTAATTCATGGCCACAATATCTCTTTTTCTTCTGCATGTCATGTGCAGGGTTTCATAATTGTGTGTATTTCTGCTCATATTTAATATTTACCTCAGCACTGAAAAAGTACTGATAAAACAGGTTACCGACACACACACACACACACACTTCCAGTGTCTTTTCATACTGACCTTTATCCTGCTGGTAGGGAGCTACAGATTTTAGACATAAAAGTAGGACACCTTGCCAACAAACAAACACACCCCTTTTCACACACTCGCACATAAGTGACAGAAAAGCTTAAAGGAACTGCTGTCAGAAACTGTTAGGGAGAAAGAAGAGATATAGTTTACTAAATTATATAGATGTGTTATTCATATACATTTCTGTGACCTCAGGATGGCATCTGTGCATGTGTGTGCGTGTGTATAATGGAGTTTTCTGTGTTTGTGAGCGTGTGCAGAAAGTTCCCACTGTTGTCCTCATATTCACATCTGTTTCTGACATTCACGCTGGATGAGCTCTGCATTCAGACACATTACCAGGGTCATTCCAGGAAACAGATGCAGTCCTCCAGTGTTATAAATTGATTTTAATTTTCATTGAATTTCTGTAAGATTTCGAAGAAAAACAAGAATATGTTAAATGATTGCCATGTGTTATCTCAAGCCAAATTAATACACTACCTTTCAAAAGTTTGGGGTTGGTAAGATTTCACCATAAGGCAACATTTCTTTGATCAAAAATACAGTGAAAGCAGTAATATTGTGAAATATTCTTACAATTTAAAATAACTGTTTTCTATGTGAATATATAGTAAAATGTAATTAATTCCTGTGATCAAAGCTGAATTTTCAGCATCATTACTCCAGTCTTCAGTGTCACATGATCCTTCAGAAATCATCCTAATATGATGATCTGCTGCTCAAGAATCAGGTCTTTAAAGCCTGCTGCTGTCATCATGATTTGTGGTACATTAAGTGGTTCAATATTTAAATAACGGGGAGTTTTGATGCTAACGGACTTAGAAAATCAGCTTGATGAAAGGGAAAAAGGTTTAACTATGCCTATATTAGCATAAAGTAAAAATTGCTAAAAATTGTTAGAGGTGCTTTTATTAATGAAGTAATGAACAGATTGTGAAAAGTCATGAAATGGTTCTCAAACACTTCTAAACATCATTTGTTCATTTTTATGCCCTCTTCAACAGTTTTCTGATGATTAGTCCTACTTTAAACTCACGCTGTTAGTTGAGCAAGAAGTTGACATACTGAACCTTAGTAAGAGTTTTCAAACAGACCGTTTACTGTTTCTGTGAATTTAAATATGATGCTGTATTGTGGAGCGAGAGTGAGGTTTGCATCTTGTTTGGAGTGAAATATCTTATTGTCTCAGTTTTATTGTGTTGATTTGGTCATGTTTCTGGAAAAGACGTCGCTCTCTCTCTTTGTTTTCTCTGTCATCTCATAAGGTCATGATGTGTATCTTGTGTTTGACCACTGTCATTCACTCTGACTATCTGTTTGTGTTGCACAGTATAATTTGATGTGAAAATCCAGCAATTATCTCACATTCTTTAGTTTTCACATTCTGACGTACTTCACCATCATTCCACACATAGCAGATTTTCCCTGGCAACCTTTGCAAAACTAGATTTTTACATTGTGTTTGTCCACGTCATTTTTAAAACTTGCTTTAAATAGAATTCCTTGCTATTGCTGGTCACTACTAGCATACTGTATGTTCTGGCATCTTAACTACCTCAACCAGCAAGGCTCCCTATATTGCCTGACTGTCTAGCAATTCAGAAGAGGGCACACGCAGTAATGCAACACTGTTTGCTAACATCAGGAAAAAGAGCAGAAGTTTTTTTATTGTGAGTGTACACAAATAAAAATAGACTGTTTAAAGTTTCCTTTAATGATGTCTTGCTCTTATCTGTATGACCATAAGTCATGGAGGCCCCAAATTCATTAGTCCAGTAGGGCCCGAGTCAGGAGGGCCCATGTCAGGTGGCCCTAAATCCTGTGGTTCAGGAGGACCCGACTCAGTTGGTCCCGTATCCAGTGGTTCCAGAAGTATTTACTTTGGTGGAACCAACCCTTAAGCCGCCCACTTCACCAGGTATGCCTACATTGGTGAAGGAACACATGACTGCACAACCTGAATCATTTGCAAGTCATGTCATGTCCAAGGTGGGTGTTCAAATCAGCAAGACTACTTCCACAGAAACTGTTCCTGACCTAGCCATGGAGGCCATTCCAGAGCATTTCAATCTGCCTGTTATTGCCCCAGAGGCCACTTCCGAACAGCTAGCCAGTCATGTTGTGCCTACAGAAACCAATCCTGTCTGTCATGTCATGTTCTCTGAGCCACTGAGGCCATCCCGGGGCATCCTAGGAGGACATCCCAGAGTGTCCAAATCAACCCTCTAGGGTCACGGAGGCCATCTCTGAAGTGCCACCTAGTCCTGTGATGCTCAGAGAAAGTGATCCTGCCAGTCGGAGGCCTCCTCTGAGCTGCTTACCATGAAGCGCCAAGTAAGGCTATTCCTGCCAGTCTCGTCATGCCCACAGAGACCGTTCCTGCCAGACTCAACACAACCAGGAAGTCCACTCCAGCGCTGCAGAATTTTCTATGTCTTCTGCCAAGTCTGAGGCTCGGAGGCTGCATCTGTAGTCATGTCGGTCTGGGCTTGTCGAGGCCATCCTTATTACCTGTCAGTGCGGTTATGGCCCCTGAATTCTTTTCTAAGTATTTCCCCAATCAAGAGACTGGCCCGGAATCTGTCTCAGACACCAAGCCTAGTTGAAAAGTCCCCGCCAGTGAAGCAGGTCCCTGTTTCTAGAGGTGTCACTAATCAGATTCCCATCCCTCCCATCCTGTCATCTGTTTTACTGGCTGTCATGATCCTCCAAAGTCGGCACCTCTCTGGTCAGCCCCTAACTATCCTGTTGGACTGATTACCACCCTCGCCAGTCCTGCCCCCTGTCTTCCCTGGGTGTTACGGTACTCCAAGTTTTACTCCCCACCCACCCTCCCAGTTGGTACCTCCTTGGCCCCTGACTAACCCAGTGCCCCCTTGGACTCCTTCGCCCAGTGTGGACGCCTGTAGGCATCCGTTGGAGGGGGGTACTGTCAGGGTCCTGCCCTGACAGCCTTGTCTGTTTTGTCTTTGTTTAATGTTTCTTTGTTTGTCTTATGCCTGAGCACATGGCTCTGTCTTTGCTTGTGTCCATCATGTCCTGCCTCCTTGTTTCCTGTTACCACACCCCCTTATTTCGTCCTTGTCTAGTCCTTGTTTGCTTGATTGTGTTCACCTGATCCTCATGTGCTCTGCTCCGTTTATATCGTGCTCCTGTCCCTCATGTCTTTGCTGGTTCATTGCGTGCATTGCTTTTACATACGTGTTTGCTTGCCTAAGGTTGTGTTTTTTGTTTAACTGCGCTACGTAGAGTTCTTGTCTGTTCTAGTAGATCCTGTTGATAGTTCTAGTGTTTCCCTGTTGTAGTTTATTACTCTAGTCCTGTTTTAGTTTTTACTTTTGCTCTGGTTATCCAAGTTTCTGTTTTGTTTTTTCTTTTTGTTCGTGATTTTGCAGCATTCATGACTTTCTTTTCCCTCGAGTTCCCTGCCTAGTTGCTCTCTTGTTTTTTTATTTCCTTTTTATTTGTAAGTTTCTGTTATCTAGTCTAGAATTCTTGTTTTGTTATTTTTTTGTTATCTTTGTTAAGCTCCAGTGATTGTTCCAGCTCCCTTGCGTAGTTTTTCTAGTCATAGTATTGTTAGTAGTTTTATTTTGCTCTTATTGTCTCTTGTTGTCTGTCTTGTCATGTATATTTTGAGTCTTGTGTTGGCTCCTGCCCTGCCCTGCCCTGCTTCCCGTATCCTCCCTGGCCTCTGATTATCTATGCCTGGCAGCTAGACTGGTGCAGCTTCAGTTACGGCTCCAAGTGTCAAACCTCTGGTTCCTTGAGCCGCTGCCTGATCTCCAGTATTGTCATTCCATCTGGTGCTGCCTCATCTCCTCAGTTCTCCAGCCTAACATCACCCGCGTCTGATCTCAACGTCATCCTTACCTACCTGTTCTCCTGTCCTACTGTTTGGATTGTCTTCATGCCTCACCCTCCTCCTTGTGCCTAGTCTATTGTTGTCAATAAATATAACCCCCTTGCTCATTCTGCATCTGGGTCCTCTATCTAGTAGATTGCCGTGACAGATTCCTGACACTATTTGTATTGTGAAAAGCGCTATACAAATGAATGTGAATAGTATTTTTCATGTGTTTATGTGGGGGAAGGGGAAGTGTGTGTGTGTGTGTGTGTGTGTGATGTGATCTGTAATGACATGTCTTTAAGGCAGACGCAAGTACAGCAAAGATAATCAGTCCTCCTGACACAGTAGAACAGTGACTATCACAGACCATTTGTTATTTCTGTGTCTGTACAGGATTTTCTGTGCGAAATATCTCAGATCTTGCAAACCAAAAAGGCTGAACAAATGTTTCAGGATGATTTTCCGCCGACTGAACACCAGTTTCTGCAGGGCTGAGTTAATGAATAGACTACACTCTCTCACACACACACATGCCTGTGGCATTTTTACCCGCCTCTGTTATCTTGTGACCTCTCAGTAATTGACTTGGCTTATGTTAACTAGATATAATGGGTCAGTTCTGTTTGTAGAGCGAGAGACAAAGAGGGAGACAGACATGTGTGTGTTAGCGCTGCAGCTAACTGTTTTGAAAGTACATTTATCTTTCTTGTCCAGTTCTCTCCTTTAAACAGTATGCCAAATTAACATTGTGACTAAAAAGGTTAAAAGGCCCCATGAAATCAAAAATTGGGGTGTTGTTGCTTTAGTTCATGTTTTAAGCATTAATGTCCTCTAGCTATATGCTAGTGTAAATTAGCTTTTAGCAAATATACACAATTGAAATTCACAATGTTTCTCTTCAAACAATAAAAGGACACAGACCCAACTAATCTGATTTTAACCTGAAACCAACTAATTTTTGTGGTCCTACAAGGAAATGAATACTGATATTTAAGAAATATCCATTTGTTTGCCTCCTTCTTGCTCTATTCTGTTCAGATTTCCTTTCTTATTGTCTTTCCCTTGTGACCTTTTTCTCTGTTTATGACCTCTGTCTCTCTTTTACCTCTCTCTCCCTCTCTCTTTATGATGTGGCTCTGTACAGTGAGATGATGAGTTAATAATCTTGCCCCCTGGTTATGATAACCATGACAACCATCCAATCTTCCACTGGAACCGGATGGAATGTTCATCTGGATGGAATGTTCCAGATCTCACTGTCATTGCTGAAGATATTTGCTCAGACTTGTGTTTCCTTGGAAGGGGGTGGGGCAGTGGTGATGATATCACTGAAGAGTATTGTCTGGGCCATCAGTCTGAGCTGTTACATCACAGTATAGATTCTAAAAAGCAATACATTCTATGTTAATCAGAGTTTCTGTCCTAAATAACCATGATCGCTGTGATGGTGTTTATTTCTCGTGTTGCACTGCATAGTCCTGCCCACAACCAAATCTCATTGGTCCAAAATTCAAGATCAACTGTATGGGACACCTCCAATGTACTCTTATTGCGATTTTGCCAAATCACAAAGCTTTTTTGCTCTCAGTGTGGACAAATTCACAACTTGTTTAGGATACAGTGTGAGAATTCTTAATTGCATTGAAGTATTTGTGTACTTCAAATCTTAAAAGTATCTTTTTTAAGACTTGGAGATAATATATTAAGTAAAAGGTAACTAAAGTGCACTTAAAGAGAGACACTTTTATAACTACATATCTTAACACACTTAAGTACTCTTTTAAAAATTATATATGAAATTGTACTTTAGTCCTGCTTAAGTGGGTCAAAACAACACTCTAAAGTCCAGCTAATTGCATTTAATATAATTTAAACTATAATATTTTTTTGGTACCATTTTATTTTACAGTCCTGTTTCACATGTACATACTATAGATTTGTAGTAATTACAATAACTGGGGAATAACTATGTACTAGTCCTGAACCTAGCACTAAACCTAATCTTAACCCATGTAGTTACCTTATATTACTCAGTACTTTCTTGGTAAGTACACTGTTAGTGCATTGAAATTCACGTACTGTAAAATAAAGTGCAACCTATTTTATTTGATTTCAATTAACAAGCAAATAAGTGTCCAAAAACATTACATTCAGTTCACACTTAAGTATATTCTTTTAAAGTATATTATTCCTGTAATAAGTACTCTTTTTAAAAATATATGCTGAAGTGTACTTCTTTTTCACAAGGATATGTTATTACTGAAAGGTGCCAGAATGATTAATAAAACAGTCCAGCCAACATGCAATAGTTTGTCATGCTGAAAGTTCTTCAGTAGTCCTTTGCAGCACATTACATTCAGAAGAAAAATATTTAAGAGGTTTTGGCATCAAGCCTATTGGCTTGTAACTTGGACTTTTATTAAAATCATGTGTGTCCTGTTGTTAACAGCATCGATCATCTGGACGGGTTCTGTTCGAGATGGTCTGCATGCATCTGAACCTTGTTGAAGGCGATTACTTTGGCCTGGAGTTCCAGAGCCATCACAGAAGGATGGTAAGTAAGAGCTTTTTTGCTTGAGGTCCAAGTTTTTCAAGTTTTGCCAAATACAGACCATTTTCCACAATCTCTTTGACCCTTATAATTAAATAGTTTATTTTGCTGCTGTAGGACCTCAGTGAGCTCAGGATAAAATAGTTGTTGTTAATATGTCAAAGTGGGCAGTCATACATTAATGTATTTATCTGATGTCTAATGTGGACTTTATGAATTATTTTTGTTACAGTGTGTGTGTGTGTGTGTGTGTGTATTTTAATGAACTCTAAGCTGAGATTGTGTTGTACGAGGCCTATATAAAGATCTGTGTGACAGTCGTACTCATCTCTGCTGTGTGCTCTACTCCACAGGTTTGGCTGGATTTACTAAAGCCCATTAGAAAGCAGATCACACGTAAGAGGCCTCACTGCTGTGTGTGTGTGTGTGTGTGTGTGCAAGAGTTTAGTATCTCCCTGAGGTTTCCTCAAGACATAGCAGTCTCTATTTTTGAATGTTGTGTGTGTAACACATTCATGCAAGGCTTATATAAATGTGTGTGTCCAGGGCCCAAGCACACCGTCCTTCGGTTTGTTGTGAAATTCTTCCCCCCTGATCATTCCCTGCTATTGGAGGAGCTGACCAGGTGAGGTCTCCGTCAGCTCAGTACATGAGGCGTTCATGTGTCCCTCACGTGTGTTAATACACCTGTTTTCTCTCAGGTACTTGTTTGCGCTGCAGGTCAGGCAGGATCTGGCCAGCGGACGTCTCACCTGTAGCGACGCCAGCGCTGCTCTTTTGGTGTCTCATATCATCCAGTGTGAGTTCATTAGTGAGAGTGTCTGTGTGTGTGGAAGCCGATGCAGCCGTAACTAGCTATAGCCTTCACTGAAATAGATAGATAGTTCTGATTGGATGAGCCAGACTGAAAGGTATAAAACAGCCAATAATCACACACCTGTGACTGCACAACTATTGAGTATTAATGCATCCAGTTGCTTTGTTTCTTGCCAAATGAGAGGCTACAGTTAGGCTAATGAACTATATTACTGTATGTGGCAGAAGGAATGTTTACTGTGATTATTATTACTAGAGCCGAAGGGGTTTTAACAATACCCCTTGGTAAAATTACTGTAATGCACAGCCTCTTGTGTCTCTTCACTGTGTCAAGCTGAAGATTGGAGTGTTGCAATAAACACCACTTATTGTGGTAATGGGGGAAAAAATGGTGCCATTTTCAATGAATAGGGGACAAAATAGAGCAAAAAATTTTACTTAATTTTCAAGAAAATGGAGATCAAAGTAAATATTATATGATATGCTTTATTTTCAATTTATTATTATTCGTTATTATGTTCAAAAATCCTGATCTGTGTTATATATATATATATATATATATATATATTCTATTGTAACACTCACTGTCTCAGTCAGTTACTCGTGTGTGTGTGTGTGTGTTTTGTTTAGCTGAGATTGGGGATTTTGAGGAAACTCAGTGTAGACAGCATCTGCTAAACACCAACTACATCCCTGACCAGATGGCCCTGATGGACAAAATCATGGAGTTCCACCATAAACACATGTGAGTCTCCCAGACAAAAACACAAACACACACACACATCACCAGTCTATTTGATTTGATTGTGCATTTTCATCTGGAGGATGTCATTTGTAGATTGTAGATTGAAATATGCCGATAAAATGTCAGATGTTCAGAGGACATTTAGTAGATGTTGTTGTGACGTTATAAATGATTACACAATTTTAATTTTTGGGTAAACTAACCTTTTAAAGTGCCCCTATTATGCTATTTTAAAGGTTTCTAATTTTGTTTTTGTCTCTTGCAATAGGTTTTACACACATGCAAGATCAAAACACAATTTTCTCATAATGCAGTCCTGCGAGGATGGGTACCAGACGGCTGAACCGCTAATATTTGATGTAACGTGTGGAATAATATTTACGTTGTCATTTGTGGTGCGGGCGCAAACAAAGACTATAGAATAACACAAGACGCGTCACTCCTATTGTTTTGAATAGAAGAAAGTGCAACGCGCAATATGGCAGAATAATTCCCGCCTTCTAAATAAGAGTCAGTCGCCGAAAGGTAAAGTCATCGCGTCACTGCAGCGGCCGTTAGAAGCTCTGGTTTCTATAGAAACAGTCAGACGCGCGCCTCCAAAAAGCTAATGCGCATTAGCTTGATCCAGCCTGAAAAATACCATTTTTTTTGTAATGATTCGAGCGTTTAGAAACAAAATTTATGAGACAGATGTTGTCAGATTTCATTGGTGATTTCAAATATGAAATTTAATCGAAAGCTTGGCAAACAGCTTTGGAGAATTTGATGTTTCCACATTCTAAGAGATAGGAGCTGCACTTGGATGCCCGAGAGGCGTTTCTAAGATGGCCGCCAAGTGAAATGACTTGTCTTAAAGGGACTTTGGCGCAAATCAATAGCCACGGGCGACTGTGGATCCAATAGCCAAGACTATTTTTGATATGGTACCCACTGACAGGCAGCTGCTATTAAATGTTCACAAGCTTACTTGTGTTCACTCTCTGTAGTCTGAAGACCGTCAAAGGTTTCTATTTACAATGCGATTTACAGCGTTGATCATTGTAGCCAATCACGCTGCAACTGAAGTGATCGACAGCTTCAGTCGTTATAAAGGGGGCGCTCTTTGCTCGCTTTCTGCATATAATCTATTCACAGTTTAAATGAAAGTTTTATTTTCCTAAGAGGACCAACAGCCACGTATACATGTCAGAGTTTCAGAAGATGCAGAGTGAATCCGCTTATATATCCCGATATTATATGACAGTAAAGGCTCATATTTGGCTATATGATCTTTTAATTTATGGAGATCTCTAAGCGTCTGTATAGCCTGTGGTGTGATTTATGCACATTTGTTCAAAATAGCCTGAATGGGCAGATTGTTCACATGATGTAGGCAAAATATTTGTGTTGTTTACACGACGGATGCACGTTCTCATCTTTTTTTATTTTTCTCAAATGCAAACTCAGAATGTCTAATGTTGGTTTGATGTTGCATAAGAAAATCAATGATTTTTGTCTATCTGATGTAGTAGATTTAATGTGGGTGCGGTTCGGGTCGTAGTCTTTATGTCAGACAGGTCGGGTCGGGTCGGGTACGGAATTAAATTAGTGCTGCTGTCGGATAACGGGACGGGTGTTCTGTTAAATACTGCGGGTGCAGGTTTACCAAACAGGTCCAGTGCAGGACTCTGTCTCATTATATCTATTGCAGCATCAGCTCTTTTCTCACAGTGTCTGAAACAGTTTGGTAAAGGATTCAGTCTCTATAAACCCCTCCTTTCTGAGAGCCTACTCTGCTCTGATTGGTCAGATGGTTCAGTCTGTTGTGATTGGTCGACCGCTTACAGTGAGTGTCAGAAACTACACTCTCATTATCATATCTGAATCTCAGCTCTTGATACACAGTGATACGAACAGCAACGATGGCGTCGGTTTTATCGTATGAATCTCATCAAAGTGGATTTGTTTGGCAGCAGAAAACAGTGTCTTCTCAACATGAACAACACAAACCAAACTCTGTAACACAAAGTTCACCAGCAGCCAATGAAGATCATAGACTGGCATTATGCAAATGTGTTACAAACCTACGTAGATTCAGCAGGAAGTGAGACTGAATTACTGACGACTCGTTTCAGCAGTTCAGAACCGATTCTTTCTTTAGAGAGACAGAATCTCCACTTATCTGCACTTTGATTTTTGAAACTTTGCAGATCTTTTACATTCACATACAGCTCTATTACACACTACAGGAAAGGAAATATCTAAAAAGCATATTAGGGGCACTTTAAGTACAGTATAACATATAGCAACAAAACACCAGGCAGTGTTCTAACTTTGTGTTTGTGTGTTTAAGTGGGCAGACTCCAGCAGAGTCAGATTACCGTTTGCTAGAGGTGGCGTGCAGATTGGAGATGTATGGTATCCGACTTCATCCTGCTAAAGACAGAGAAGGAACCAAGCTCAGCCTGGCTGTAGCACACGGAGGTGTCCTCGTCTTTCAGGTACATGCAGTCACACACTCTCTCACGCACACATGAGCAACAGAGTGCTTTACATGACACGAGTTGTGCTTTACTCAGGGACACACCAGGATCAACAACTTTAACTGGTCTAAAATACGCAAGCTGAGTTTCAAGAGAAGGAGATTTCTCATCAAATTAAGAGCAGACCCTGGCGTGAGTCTCACTTCTGTTTCTGCTATTGTTTATGGCTGTATATTACTGTTTCAGCATGAATGTGTCATTATATTAGGCTCTCATTATAATGTCCATTTTTAACCTGTCCGTCTCGTCCTGTAGCAGAACGTTAATCAAGATACTCTGGAGTTTTTGATGGCGAGTCGGGACTGCTGTAAGATGTTTTGGAAGATCTGTGTGGAGTATCACGCCTTCTTCAGGCTCTTTGAGGAGCCCAGACCCAAACCTAAACCAGTGCTGTTCAGCAGGGGCTCTTCCTTCAGGTTCAGGTACGACATCTAAAGAAACATCTGGTAAAATTTATCTGTGGGTATTTGGGTATAGTCATAAATGTGTAGTGTGAACCCTTAATTGTGAAAAAGAAGCGCCCTTAATTGTATTGAATGTGCACTTGCAGTGTACTTCAAATACTTCACAGTGTGTTTTTCTTAAAAATGCACTGGCAGATAATACATTAATTAATAAAAGGCCACTTAAGTGTACTTAAAGAGAGTACACTTTTAACTATGTTTCTTAACACACTTAAACACTTTTAAAAAGTGCACTTTGTAATAATGTCAAATTAAAAGTTTTTCTTTTAATTTCATAGAAGTAATTATGAAACAATATAAGTAGTTATGAAATTATATATAAAGATGTAATTAAGTCATGCGCTCTAAAGTACAGTTAATTGCATTTAATGTAAATTTAATTATAATACATTTTAATTTAATTGCAGTTAACATGCAATTAAGTGTCTAATCTTATTTCCATAATTACTCTTTTTAAAAGTATGCTAAAGTGCTATTTCTTTTTGCAAGGGTAATATTGATTTGTGCAACTTTGTTTATTTAAGGGGTTTATATTATTATTATTATTATTATTTTTTTTTTGTAATTTAATATTTAATTTTTTGTCATAATTTTTTCTTGAACATTTTCTACCCTCTCTCCACCCTCTCTATAATTAACACACCTTTTTTGCTTCTGTACCTTTAAGACTCTTAGGATAAATGAGTGGTAACGGGTTGCAGGTTTCATGTCAGGTCAAGTATAATTTGCACTGCCTGCATTGCATTGTGACAGGTTGACAAAACAATAAAAACAAATAAGCTTTTTTAGCAGCCACTCTTTTCTAACTTTGGAATACTTTGAAAGGATACCCCCTTTAATTCTGTAAAACAGGGAGCTAATTGGCTAATTTTGGAAACATGTTGTCTTATGCAGTTGCACTAATATCCCCCTTCTTCTCTGCAGCGGTCGGACACAGAAGCAGGTGATAGATTATGTGAAGGAAAATGAGTTTAAAAAACTGCCCTTTGATAGGTGAGTGTGATCTGTTATTTGAATGAATGGAAAGTCTGCAATTCAGCACTGCCGCTTCTTTAAGATTTATTCAGTGTAAACTTGTGAGGCTCATTGTGTGTGTTTGTTGTTTTCTCTTTCAGGAAACATAGTAGAGTGCAGTACAACAGTAGTCTGTCACCTCTACGTTCTGCACAACACCAAGTGCCAAATCAAGTTAGTGTCTTCACATGTACAAGTTTTCAAGGCATTATCAATTAAGAGAGATGTTTTAAAGGGATGTTTTGGTTTCAATACAGCTTAAACTCACTCTAAAGCATTTGATGCATAATTCAGTTACCACAGAAATTAATTTAAAGGATTAGTTCACTTCAGAATAAAAATTTCCTGATAATTTACTCACCCCCATGTCATGCAAGATGTTCATGCCTTTCTTTCTTCAGTCAAAGAAATGAAGATTTTTGAGGAAAACATTCCAAGATTTTTCTCCATATAGTGGACTTCACTGGGGTTCAACGGGTTGAAGGTCCAAATGTCAGTTTCAGTGCAGCTTCAAAAAGCTCTACACGATCCCAGACGAGGAATAAGGGTCTTATCTAGTGAAACAATAGGTCATTTTCTTAAAAAAAAATAATGTGCGATTTGCCACGCATTATGCAATCACGTTGGAAAGGTCACGTGTGACGTAGGCAGAAGTACCATGCTAGGGTGAAAAACATCTAATTTTCTCCTCCAACTTCAAATTCGTCTAACATCGTTGTTTTACCTTTTTTTGTAAAGGCCGTTTGACTTAGTCTTTGCATGTTTGCTTTGTAAACACTGGATCGGTACTTACGCTTACGTCACGCGTGACCTTTCCAACGTGATTACGTAATGTGTGGAGCATCGCAGAGCATTTTTTTTTGAAAATAACCGATCATTTCACTAGATAAGACCCTTATTCCTCATCTGGGATTGTGTAAAGCCCTTTGAAGCTGCACTGAAACTGACATTTAGACCTTCAACCCGTTGGTAGCACTTTCTCCATATAGTGGATCTTGAAGTCCACTTAATAGAGAAAAATCCTGAAATATTTTCATCAAAAACCTTAATTTATTTTCAACTGAAGAAAGAAAGACATAAACATCTTGGATGACATGGGGGTGAGTAAATTATCAGGAAATTCTAATTCTGAAGTGAACTAATCCTTTGGATGGATAGATGGAGATACATATTAAATGTGCATTCAGTAGTTTGGTGCTAATTTAAAAAAGTTTTAAGAAATACACATTCAGAAATACATTGTGTTTTCTCACATGAGATGAGATGTTTTAATTATGTATGGTGCAGGTCACCCCTTTCAGTGTATTTCCACATGATGAAATTACGTGACCCGCTGTGTTTCACTGACCGTCGGAGAGAATCCTTGTGCTTATTGGCCATCACCTCTGTAGATGATGTGAGAAGCAAAAATTAGACAATGACACAGTTATTATCGTGCTTTACCAGTGGAGACAATTGTAGAATTAGTACCTGCATGGCCAACGAAGCAGAAAAGATCTGAAGCCAGAAGACAGAAAGACTGTCAAAGACAAAGAACGAGTATAAACATCGGTACAGCATACAAAATGTGGACAGATTTGATGATGGGAAAATCCTGAGTAGTGATGCCCACATTGCATCTTGTTTGATCCATGTCAATAGATGGCAGTGAAGTGCCTAACACAGGGGTGTCCAAACTCAGTCCTGGAGGGCCACTGTTCTGCAGAATTTTGCTCCAGCTTGCCTCAACACACCTGCCTGGAAGTTTCTAGTATGCCTAGTAAGACCTTGATTTGCTGGTTCAGGTGTTTAATTGGGGCTGGAGCTGAACTCTGCAGGACAGTGGCCCTCCAGGAGGAGGATTGGACACCCCTGGTCTAACACCATTGTGGTAATGGTACATAGAGTACACAAAGCATACAAAGAACTACTGAATGCACCTTAAAATTAGCATGATTTATATTAAATAATAAAAAATAATAAAGTAAAACAAATGAACATCTGAACCGATTGACTGGGCCCTAGTGATCAGTTTGCACTATATGTACTGAGGAGCCTCTTGTTCAGCCTCCTTTGGCTTAAGGGCCTGGCATCCAACTACATGGCCTGAAGCTTTGGATGCCACAGGGCAATGATCCCACTTGTCCAGTTTTTAATACTCCCTGGGTGCCACAGCAAAAAATGGCTGCTCGGAGTGTGTGTGTCCACAGTTTGCAGTGTTTTCACTGCTCACTACTCCTGTAGTGTGTGAACTAACTGGATGGGTCAAATACAGAGGACAAATTCCAAGTATGGGTTACCATACTTGGCCTTGACATGTCACTTACTTAAAAAATAATCTAGCCCTGGCAAGGATACAAGAAAGGGACATGATGTAACTATTCCCATATAGCAAACTCCACCCATAACCAGAAGTTTTGGCATAACCAGAAGTTCATCCACCTAGACAAGAAGTCAGGGTTGCCAAGTTTGAGTAACACAACCAGCCCAATTGCTATTCAAAACCCACCCAATGGGATTACTTTGTGGTAATTGTAGACCATAACTTGTACAAAACCCGGAATATTCCAGAAGCTGTAATATTTAGGCACTAATGGAAGACTCTTATCTTTGTCTCTTCCTCTCGCAGGCTGTCAAGCAGAGCTGGGATGGCTCATTTTTAGTAAGCTCTGAAGACTCTGCAGTGTTAAGACCATGTGGAAACTCCTCCCCGTCGACTCAGCGTAACGGATGCAGTGACCAAACGTACCCCATTAAAGAGGACAGCAGAAGTCAGGCAGCTAAGCAGTCCCCCATCGATCGAGCAGGTCTGGCGTCCCGCGCAGCTAAAGGCAGCAGCTCATCCATTCCTTATATTGACTGCAGTGATGCAGAGTTTAGTGAACAGGAAGTCAGAGGTCGGGTCAGCAGGTCACACTCACACACACGTGATGGCAACAGTGACAGTGCTTATTGCACAGGGTTTGGTTTGCACCGGACACATCAGCAGGACAGATACTTGGGCAAGTTCAGGCAGAAAGAGTCTCCGCCTCTTTCCCCTGTAAGCCAAGCCGAAAGCCCCGCCCACAGCTATCCCAGCCCCTCCTCTCCAAATCAAAGTGCTAACATTTTTGAGTCATCATTTTTTGGAGGCAGGGTACGTGGGCCGCTTCATAGTGCACTATTGGAAGAGTTGGCTGCAAAAAGCCCCTTAAACCACCACACAGGCACCAGAAGCCTGACCTCTAGCCCCGCCCCCTCTTCAATTCACAGGACCAGCTCACTAAGCCACACCCAATATAATGGACACCCCGGGTGGAGCTTTAGTTCAAAAGCAGGACGGGAGGAAAGGGGAGGACTTTTTAGTAGCTGCTCCCCAATTATGAATCGTTCTGCAAACAAGTCCCAGAACGCCATTAGCCAGTTAGAAAGAAACACGCGCATCTTGAATCAGCCCCACCCTCCTGTTCTCTCCCGTTCTGAGAGAATGGCCATGTTGGAGCGCCGAATGCTGGCCAATGGCCTCACGCCTCCTGGCAAGGCCAATCTCAAGCCAAGCTCCCCGCACCGACGCTTTGGGGCTGTGCAGATGATTGATGGCTCCACCAGTAGTGGCACAGACACTAGCGACTCTGAGGAGGCGGAGTCTACTGGCTCCTGCAGCCAATCTCTAGGGTTTGAAAACCAAGCCGCCCGTAGTTCGTCCCCCCTACCCAGAAACAAGTACTCCTTCGGAAGCTTGCAGCTGGACGATCTTGATGATGAAGGAGGGTGTGTGAACCTCAGTGATGAGGAAGGGATGCAAGTGTTTAACTGCTAGCATGCTAGCATGAAAACTTCATTGTGGTGTGCTTCTCGGCCATGCCACACTGGGTTTTCTTTTCCTATAACCTGAGACGGCCTTAGCTGTGTGACAAGGTGGATATACTTCCCTTTCTTGAGGCACAACTCTGTACAGTTCTGCTGTAAGTGATTGTATCCAGCCTCTGTATTGAGCAAGAGGGGACTTTTGTTGTGCCAAGTTCTGCACAGAACACTAATTACTCACAGTTCTGATGCTGCAATAATCTGGAATAATTCAGAAACTCAGAGTGATGTTGTCACTCCCTGGAGTAATTTCAGGATCTCTGGGTTGGAAACATGCAAGGAGCCATAACAGGTAGATGTAACCATGATTTTGCCAAGTAAGATGTGTTCCTAGATCCACATCCTTGTTGGTCCTGGAGCAACTTTCCTGTCGACCAATCAGATGGTTGGGTTAGGTTTAGTCTTAGAGTTAAACCTGGGGCTTCAACAGCAATGTCAACTCATCATTCCACCCTGGCTTTTAAGGGTTGTTAATGGTGAGGCTGTAATATGAAAGAGTTTGAGGGAGAACAGTTTATGGGGCCTTCATGCCTCGCCTTTATGAGGAATACTCTTCATAAATCATTACTTTTGACATTTAGACTTTTTAATAATGTTAGGGAATAGAACTTGGATCTTACATTTGAAATGATTGTTGTACTTTTAGAACTCTGGTCCTCGAGATCCACTTTCCTGCAAGGTTTAGCTCCAACCCTGATCAAACTCAACTGCCTGTAGCTTCTTAGTAATTCTGAAGACCTTGATTACCTTGTTTAAGTGCGTTTAATTAGGGTTGGAGCTAAACTCTACAGGAAAGTGGATCTCAGGGGCCAGAGTTTCCCACCTCTGTCATAGAAGCATGTGTAGCAAACTTAGTATTCTCTCAGAGTAGGGATTCTCAACTCTGGCCCTCTCAAGGTCCACCTTCCTGCAGAGTTTTGCTCCAACTTTAATCAAACACACAGAAACAAGCTATTCAAGATCTTAAGTATTACTAGAAAGTTGTTGGCAGGTGAGTTTGATCAGGGTTGGAGCTAAACTCTGCAGGAAAGTGGATCTTAGGGGCTAGAGTTGCCCACCCCTGTCATAGAAGCATGTGTAGCAATCTTCTCAACTCTGGCCCTCGAGGTCCACCTTCCTGCAGAGTTTTGCTCCAACCTTAATCAAACACACCCAAACAAGTTAATCAAGATCTCCAGGACTACTAGAAAGTTATAGGCTAGTGAATTTGATTAAGGTTGGAGCTAAACTCTGCAGGAAAGTGGACCCTGAGGGCAAGAGTTGAGAACCCCTGGTGTAGAGCAGCGGTACCCAACCTTGCTCCTGTAGACTACCTTCCTGCAGACTTCTGTTCCAACCCAGCTCCAACACACCTGCCTGTTATTTTCAAATAATCCTAAACACCCTGGTTAGCTGGTACAGATAAGTTTGATTAAGGTTGGAGTTAAACTCAGCAGGAAAGTGGATCCCAAGGGCCAGAGTTGAGAACCCCTGGTGTAGAGCAGCGGTACCCAACCTTGCTCCTGCAGACTACCTTCCTGCAGACTTCAGTTCCAACCCAGCTCCAACACACCTGCCTGTTATTCTCAAATAATCCTGAACACCTTTATTAGCTGGTTAAGGTGTGTTTGACTGGGGTTGGAGCTAAACTCTGCAGTGTGGTAGTCCTCCAGGAGCAGGGATGGCTACCCCTGGTGTAGAGCTTCATCTTCATTAATATTCTTAAACATCAATTTGCCATTTGTACATGTGTGCTGGCACTCACAGCTGATCTTCAATGAATCATTTAAAGGACAGTGTGATTTTTGAAGTTTCACTCATCCTGAGCTTTGGCAAAAGAGTTTTATATCATGGTCTTCATTGTGTGGCTCATTTCTCGTTCTGCCTGAGCCTGGTAAATATCTCTGTTTATTGTGAGAAACCAGCAGACTCAGAAACTGGACATTTTTAATGGTATCTTATTAAATCCTGCATGATTTTTAATTAGGTAGATTTAAATGTAAGCATTTTGAATATAAGGGTTTTTTGTCCTGTTGTGTCAGAATTGTGATGAATGTATTTGTCAGTAAGAGATTTCAGATGATGAAATTATGTCATTATATAGGCTACTCACCTTCACCTTTTATTTTCTTCCATGGAACTCAAAAGGAAAAATTCTGAAGAATGTTCGCACTGCTCTTTCAGAATACAACAAAAGTATAAAGTTTATTGGTCACATTGGGCCATATGGGTTTGGGATGACATGAGGGTGAGTAAGCAATGATAGAACTTTTGGGTGAACTGTCCCTAAAAAAGGGTTAGTTCACCCAGAAATGAAATTTCTGTCATTGCTTACTCACCCTCATGTCTTTCCACACCTGCATTCATTTTTGGAACACAAATTAAGATATTTTTGATGAAATCTGAGAGGTTTCTGAACTTCACATATGCAGCAACGTCATTGCACTATTGAGGTCCAGAAAGGTAGTAAAAACATGGTTAAAACAGTCAACATGACTACAGTGGTTCAACCTTAATGTTATGAAGCGAGGAGAATACTTTTTGTGCGTAAAAACAAAACAAAAATACAGTTTTTATTCAACAATTTCTTCTCTTCTCTGTCAGTCTCCTACACTGTTGGCGCAGTGAACGCAGTGCAGCGCTTCCGTGTTCTACGTCAAAACGCCGACTCAGTATTGGCTGGCTCCTGCGTCAGCATCACATGCATGCGTCATGCTGCTCATGTGTATAGCGTCAGCCAATACTGAACTGGCGTAGGAGACTGACAGGGAAGAGAAGAAATTGTTAAATAAAGTCATTTTTTTGTTTATTTGTTTGTTTGTTTTTGCACACAAAAAGTATTCTCGTCGCTTCATAACATGGTTGAACCACTGCAGTCACGTGGACTATTTTAACAATGTCTTTAGTACCTTTCTGGGCCTCAAAAGGTGCAATGACGTTGCTGCCTATGTGTGGTACAGAAACCCTCGGATTTCATCAAAAATATATTAATTTGAGTTCCGAAGATAAACGAACAACATGAGGGTGAGTACTTAATGACAGAAATTTCATTTTTGGGTGAACTAACCCTTTAACTGTGTGATGGTTCAGTCTATAGAGAGAAAGTGTCTGCGTCTCACTGTGTTTCACTCTCCTTCCCTCCCTGAGCACCTCTACCTTACTCTGCCCATGGGTTTAACTTTTATCCTTGAGCAGGGATTAGAAAGGCCATTTCATGTAGGTTTTTACTGATATTTTAACAGAAATTGCATACCTGTTGTAGAGTTTTTTTCCAAAAATTTAGGAAAAAACAATATAATAATGCCACCTAGCACAAGTGTTTCTAATCCCTGCCTGATTTCTCACTCAGCTTTGATATCACTGCACTATTGGCTGATATTCACCATTGTTTTATACCTGTTTTTTTCTGAAACAGCTTGAGCTTGTCATCCTTGTCATTTATGATCAATAAATGCTTATGTTTTCTGCTGGCATTTAAAATGGAATGAATGAATCTTTGTAACTACTGGTGTTTTTAAATGCTGGGCTGCATGCTCTCTTTTCCTATGGCTGTTCTATTTCGATGAAAGCTGAAAAGCAGTGCATTCTGGGAAATTTTCACACATGAAAATTTGAATATCCTTTTGTATGTTTGTGACATGACTGGTCTTCTTTTGTTTGTTCACACAATGATCAAATTATACACCAGGATTGTTTTCAAATGATTCCATCAGCTTCATGGCCTGAGAAAAATCACGCCACCTGCTGTTGATTTGTGTGAATGACATGTTGATGATCTTTCTCACACAATGGCTATGTTCAGAATGGAATACAAGCATACTGCGTGCTGCACATTGTACACTTCTTACTATTTAGAAAAATAGTATATGAAACATGAAGTATGTGAAGAATGAACTATGCAACAAACATTTACATACTGCTGACACATACTGTACTCTAAGTCTAAAAACTAATTTTGTGTAAAAATATCTTACATTTTGTCAGTCTGTTCAAAAAATCAAAAACAAAAAGATGTTATTACATCCAGTTAATTTTTTACACTGGAAATTGTAGAATAAAGTATGTGTGCTCTTGTATACTGCACATTACTGCGTTATTCAAGTATTGCATGCATACAAAAAATGGACACCGCATACAATAACCATGCTGCATACTGCAAAACAAGTATGGTAGTATGTTAGTTGTTATTCTGAACATAGCCGTTCCCGCTTCTCCTCTGTCTCATTCAGCACTGTTTAAGCTTATTCTCTGTTCTGATGTTTCCTGCCTGTCTCTTCTCAATGACCTTTGGTTCTGCTGCTCTTTATGAACCACATAGACTTTTTAACAATGTATTTTGTGCACTAGTGTCAATAAAGTTACAGTTGGCCTTTTAAGACTCAGCAATTGTTTTTTAAGCTTATGAAGCTAATATTTGTCATAATCCCACGCCCTCACACCCCCAGCCTCCTCCCTGCTGTCTGTGGCTGCACAACGCATGTCTCGCTCTCTGTCAGCACATGTATGTATATGAAGTGCAGTATACATGCATTAGTTCACGTTTTATGTACATGTATGTATGGTGCAGTATGCATTGTTTATGTTGTTTGAATGGTTTACATGGATGAATTTGTGTTGTATGTATGCTAGTTACAACTTTGGACAAGTTCAAGAAATCAAAACTATGAAATAACTCAAATGGAAATATGGCAATAATGTAGTGACCAAAACGTGAAACAAACCAAAACTCTCTTTGATTCCAGCTCTGTTCACTCTGCACATTCACTCAACTTTTAAAAAGTGCACTTTGTTAAAAACAAATCAAAGTTTTACTTTAAAGTACATTTTAAAGCATTATATTTTAACAATTTTTGTTGTGCTTTACAGAAGTTCACTTATTTTGTTGTGTTGACTAACATACTAAAGCACATGAAAAGTACTTGATTATTACATTTAAAGTTTTTTATATTTTAAATTATGCAATATATATATTTACAAAATTGAAACTTCATTACAAATGTGTAATTATTACAAATATATTTAAATACATGACATACAAGTTTCAATAGAAATGACATTAAAGTATATTTTAGTTTATCATCATAAATGCTTATCAATACATTCATCAGTAACTTTAACCATATTTCACAGGCAATAGAAGTAATTATAAAATGACATATAAAGATGTACTCGAGTCCTATTTATGTTAAAAAAGCACTCTACATTTCAGCTGATTGCATTTAATATAAATGTAACCCTCAGGTGCTCTTTGTGTGTCAGTCAAAAATGACCGAATTTTTATTTATTTTTTTTCAATGAAATGAATGTACTATATTTTAGTTTGATAATTTTTTTTTATTTAATATTTTGTATTTTTTAGGGGAATTTATGGTACTAAATTATATTTACACTGTAGTTATAATCCATTTATTTACTTTTGAGCATAGACCTGAAAATGAAATTTCCAACTTAAACTGTCATAAATTTTGAATGCTTTAGAGCACAGACTTTTTTTTTCTAAATTAAAAAGTTACCGAATTTTACATTTATTGTTATGAAAAATGCACAAAAATACTATTTTCAATTTTTATATGAACTATATATTTTCAAAAACATTTTTGATTTTTCAAGAAAATCAAAGCCATAAATCTAAACAAGTTGTGTTATAAATTTGAGCTTGATATCTCAAAAAATGAGCTTTCAGTAAGATTTTGTTTGGCCGCAGTACCAAACGGTTCCACTAGATGAAATTCATCTTCCATTCATTTCCAATGCGATCATTTTTGACTGCGAGGAGCAGAAGTATTTTTTTTTTCAGGACCATTTAAACTTTTCGAACCATGTCCTTGATTTTTGTGTGTGTGTGTGTGTGTGTTCACATAGCAAGTGCCAAAACCTCTACCAAGTTTCGTACCATATGAAAAATTCTAAAAAAAACAAAACATACAATTTTTCAGTCAAAAATGACTGAAGAGCACCAGAGGGTTAAACTGTAATACATTTGCTTTTAACATGCGATTAAGTGTCCGAAAGCATTCCACTCAGTTCGCACTTAAGTATATTTTACAGTGTCCTTGTTAAACATTATACATGTAGTTACTATAGTAATAACAGTAAAGTATGCATACTTATATGAAACTAACCCTAAACCAAATCTTAACCCTAAACTAAGTACATGTAGTTAATTAATATTACTCAGTACTTAAATGTTTCATTACACTGTAACAAGGACACCTTAAAAGTGTAACTGCAAGTATATTATTTCTGTAGCAAGTATTAAGTTTAAAAGTATGCTAAAGTGTACTTCATTTCAGAAGTGGGGCCTAACTCATCCATTTCAAACTTTTATTTTGAGAGCTTTAAGCTTGTGAGAAACATGTCCAAACCTTTGTTTGGTGGTGTATATGGCTTCACTCACAGCTGCTTCATTCATCATGACTGCACTGCTGTAAGGAAACACAAGAGGCGGATTTGGGCAAGTACTTAGAGAGAAAAAAACCCTGTAGGAGTAGAGTTTAGTGGGAAGTGCACTTCTAGAGGGACCATGGACATAGACATCCACACTCAATTTATTATTTATTTATTTCATTTTTTACCCATTTAGACTCAACTGTTAATGTTTATAACCTTTACCAAGGGTTCTGTGACAATACCATGATACAACAATTTTGATAAAAATCACGATTTTGTATAATCACCATGGTATTCACATGGTACTCCACTCCCATGGTTCATATCCTAAAAAAACATGGTAATATCATGGTACTTTTTGTTATTGATGCATATTTGCATGCTAAATAAGCACCCATCACATACTGAAACAATCAATATACTGCGAATCTGCCTCAGATCTGTCCTAACGATCTTCATCTGTGTCTGTCTCTCTCAGAGGTGACGTGTGCTTCTGTCACATTAGTTAATGGTCACGCTGATGACTGTAGAGGAGCGACGCCATCTCCTCTCATCTCACCCATGCTGAATGACAGTGGTGCCATACGCACTGATGATGAGGAGGACAACAGGAGGAAGGTGAGATCTGTGTATCAATGCATGTTCATGTCACTGACTCTACAGTCAATAAAGTGTATTTTGATGTGTCATTGTAATGTGTCATTATATTTACATTTACATTTAGTCATTTAGCAGACGCTTTTCTCCAAAGCGACTTACAAATGAGAGTATTAGAAGCAATCAAATCAACACGAGTACAACAGTATGTAAGTGCCTTGTCAAGTTACAGTTTCATCAGTAAAGTGCACGTAGCAAGGTTTTTTTTTTTTTTTAAATAAATAGAAGAAGAAAGAATAGAAATCGAAAAAGTAAAAGTAAAGTATAAATAGAAAGTAAGTGCTAATATTACTGAGTCAAGTGTTGACGAAAAAGATACGTCTTTAGCAGTTTTTTGAAAATGGCTGAAGACTCAGCTGCTCAGATAGAGCGTGGTAGGTCATTCCACCAGCCAGGAACAGACCCAGAAAAGGTCAGTGAGAGTGATTTTGTGCCCCTTTGGGAAGGCACCACAAGGCGCCGTTCACTTGCAGAATGCAAGCTTCTGGAGGGCGCATTAGTGTGAAGTAGTGAGTTAAGGTATGGCGGTGCAGAGCCAGTGGTTGTTCTGTAGGCCAACATTAGAGCCTTGAATTGGATGCGAGGAGCTATTGGCAGCCAATGCAGACTGATGAAGAGAGGTGTGACATGCGCTCTCTTCGGTTTGTTAAAGACCAGTCTTGCCGCAGCATTCTGGATCAGTTGTAGAGGCTTGACAGTGCATGCTGGAAGTCCTGCCAAGAGAGCATTACAATAGTCCAGTCTGGAGAGAACAAGGGCATTATATAGTACTGTATGTGTGTTTATATGCTCAATAAAACATGTCCATGACTCAACTGTAGGATAGTTAATAGATAATTTTTCATGAAGTGATATATTGAGCTGATGTTGTGTGTTTGTGCAGATCTGTCCAGCTGATAAGGCATATTTCATTGCTAAAGAGCTGCTGAGCACTGAGAGGATGTACTTGAAGGACCTGGAGCTGATCACAGCGGTAAATGATGGACAGACTCTTCATCAGATCTCCACACACACACACCCATAAGACACACCCCTCACAGACTGTGGATCAGGTGTGTGTGTGATCCTGGTAAACCCTACATTATGAGCAGGGCTGTAGGCAGGGCTTTATGATCAGCAAGGTCCCATATCTGAGCTAGTTAGGGGATGGGGGCATAGTCCCCAAAAAAAAGAAAAGATTTCTCTAATCTAAATATGTGCATTTTAAAGGGTTAGTTCACCCAAAAATGAAAATAATGTTATTTATTACTCACCCTCATGCCGTTCCACACCCATAAGACCTTCGTTAATTTTCGGAACGCAAATTAAGATATTTTTGTTGAAATCCGATGGCTCCGTGAGGCCTGCATAGCCAGCAATGACATTTCCTCTCTCAAGATCCATAAAGGTACTAAAAACATATTTAAATCAGTTCATGTGAGTACAGTGGTTCAATATTAATATTATAAAGCGACGAGAATATTTTTTTAGTGATGGCGATTTCAAAACACTGCTTAATGAAGCTTCGGAGCGTTATGAATCAGCGTATCGAATCATGATTCGGATCGCGTGTCAAACCGCCAAACTGCTGAAATCACGTGACTTTGGCGCTCCGAACCGCTGATTTGACACACTGATTCATAACGCTCCGAAGCTTCCTGAAGCAGTGTTTTGAAATCGGCCATCACTATATAAGTCGTTATTTTGTTTTGTTGGCGTACCAGAAATATTCTCGTCGCTTTATAATATTAATATTGAACCACTGTACTCACATGAACTGATTTAAATATGCTTTTAGTACATTTATGGATCTTGAGAGAGGAAATGTCATTGCTCCCTATGCAGGCCTCACTGAGCCATCGGATTTCAACAAAAATATCTTAATTTGTGTTCTGAAGATGAACGAAGGTCTTACGGGTGTGGAACGACATGAGGGTGAGTAATACATGACAGAATTTTCATTTTTGGGTGAACTAACCCTTTAAGATGTTTGAAGGCCATAAATAAATTGGATAACAATAGCATTAAAACCATATCAGTAGGCAGTAGATTATTTGTCAATACCTCCATCATCTCCATTACTCTTTCTTTTTCTCTCAGTCTCCTTATCTTGCCCTGTCTCTTCCCCTCCTAAAGCTGAGCTCTGACTGATAGTCTTTTCATTTTCATCTGTGTCAGTGAAGAAAGTAAGCATAGAGTCAACTGATATTTATGTTATACGAATCATTTTTTTAGACAAGTGAATTTACTGAAGGAAGGAAATCTAAGTTTATTAAATTCATTCACAATATGTGCACATTCATTATTAATCTTACGCCTAATATGATGAAAACGGCTTCGTTAATGTTTCTTGTCCCCTCACATTAGTTACTAATTATTACGTTACATGAATCATGTAAATTATGCAGGCCTATTTTCAATTAAAAATGGAGAAATTAGACAAAAGTTTATTAGTTTGCATCCCTGATGATTTTTATCGGTCGGTTTTAACTGAAGCGTCTCGTTGCGCTGGAATTCAGCTGCTTCTGTGAACATAAACCCCGCCTACTTTGATTTGATTGGTGATCTCAAATCTGTGGACATTGACAAGCGGTGACAGACTGCTGAGGCAGCTCAGATGAGATGTTCAATATCCTCGCAGCACTAAAGTAGAGTTAATACTAAATTATGCAATTATTTCACAACCTTTATTATATACACCTTGGAAAAAGACAGAGGTCTGGACCTCGGTGACCTCATAGCTGGCTGCGGCCATGGTTATGGGGACAAAATGTCCCCCAAAATGACAGCAATATCTGAAATCCTTGTCCTTATGGGGACATGTTTTGTTCCCCATTGGGAGAACAGCTTATAAATCATACGAAGTTTTCTGTGATGGGTAGGTTTAGGGATAGAGTTAGTGTTAGAGGAGAGAATATACAGTTTGAACAGTGTCATCATTATGTCTATGTCACGGTCACCAGCTCTGTCAGGGCATGTCAAAACTACAACAGGACCCCAAATCAGCCTCAGACCCCAGAGGGTTAATTTATCATACATCTAATTCATTTTAATAATTATAAAACTGTGTCAAATGTGTCCAGTATGTATGTTAATGAATTACAAACCTGATCTAACCTTACCAGAATCCCACATCAAAGGCAGCACAAGTGTTTTGCAATACAACATTAACACAATAAGTAAACTGTAATTAACAATTGTTGTTTTTAATGTAAGTACATAGTAGTTAAAGACACCTAATATAAAGTAGGACCAAAACAGTAGATTGATTATGAACTGCTGCACACTAATAGGAATCACAATCTATAAACCACAGAATGATATTGTGTTGTAATGTGATTGATGTGTGTGTGTGTGTGTGTTAGTTTCAGGGAGTGTTGGATAAAGAGGACTGTGTTCCTGACACTCTGAAGACACTGTTGAGCTCCACCTATGAGCCGCTACATTCCCACCACACACACTTCCTCCAGGAGCTCGAGGAGAGACTATCACTGTGGTGAGAAACACACACACACACACACACACACAGATCTGGTTTAGAGCTAAACTCTGCAGAATCAGGAAACATAATTAGTCTGCAGTCTGTTATGATCGCCACCTGCTGGTCAAACCAGACCACTGCTCAGGAACTAAGTGTGCACAAGAAGTTGAAGAGATAGTTTTCCCAAAACTGTACATTGGGTCATCATTTACTCACCATCATGTCATTCCGAACCTGACTTCCTTTCTCCTGTTAACCACAAAACAATATGTTTGTAATGTATTTTAGGGAAGGCCGCTGCAGTATGCAGGATAAAGGAGATTTCCAGCATGTAGGAGACCTGCTGCTGAAAACCATACAGCACCTCAAGGTGATTCTGTGTGTGTGTGTGTGTGTTGGGCAGATGCTGTGTTCTCAGTCCTGTTAGTGACAGTGTTGTGTGTTTGTCCTCCTTCAGTCTCTCTCAGCTCAGCTGCAGATGAGCTCAGAGTGTGTGTACGCTCTGGAGAGAGCGTGTGCCGCGTCCCGACGGCTGGAGCACGTGTGCCGTGAGTTTGAGCTGCAGAAGGTGTGTTACATTCCATTAAACGTCTTTCTGCTGAGTCCTCTACATCGCCTGCTGCACTACAGACAGATCCTGGACAGACTCTGCAAACACCAGCCGCCAACACACACCGAACACAGCCACTGCAGAGGTGAGAGACGCGCTTCTGATAGAGTTTTAGAGAAAACAGTGATGAAACATGTTCCCTGAAGACGGGTGCTTATTTTAAAATGGCCAAACGTTTGAAGAACAGTAAAAGTACTGTAAATGAGAAGTTCACATTTAGATACCGAGGTGCTAGAAAGTTTTTGAACCCTTACGAGTTTTCTGTATTTCTTTTTTAATTTGACCTACACTACCAGTCAAAAGTTTGGACACTGTAAGATTTTTAATGTTTTTAAAAGAAGTTTCATCTGCTCACCAAGGCTGCATTTATTTAATTAAAAATACAGTAAAAACAGTAATATTGTGAAATATTATTACAATTTAAAATAACTGTTTTCTGTTTGAATATATTTTATAAAGTAATTTATTCCTGTGATCAAAGCTGAATTTTCAGCATCATTACTCCAGTCTTCAGTGTCACATGATCCTTCAGAAATCATTCTAATATGATGATTTGCTGCTCAAGAAACATTTATTGTGTACAATTGTACAAAATATTTGTGTACAATATTTTTTTTTTCAGGATTCTTTGATGAATAGAAAGTTCAAAAGAACTGCATTTATTTTAAATATAATCTTTTGTAACATTATAAATGTCTTTACTGTCACTTTTGATCGATTTAATGCATCCTTGCTGAATAAAAGTATTAATTTCTTTAATTTCTTTTCAAAAAAATAAAAATAAAAATTCTTACTGACCCCAAACTTTTGAACGGTAGTGTATATTGTTACAAAAGCTTTGTATTTCAGATAAATGCTGTTCTTTTGAACTTTCTATTCATCAAGGAATCCTGAAAAAAAAGTACACAACTGTTTTCAACATTGATAATAATCATAAATGTTTCTTGAGCAGCAGATCATCATATTAGAATGATTTCTGAAGGATCATGTGACACTGAAGACTGGCGTAATGATGCTGAAAATTCAGCTTTGATCACAGGAATAAATTACTTTATAAAATATATTCAAACAGAAAACAGTTATTTTAAATTGTAATAATATTTCACAATATTACTGTTTTTACTGTATTTTTAATTAAATAAATGCAGCCTTGGTGAGCAGACGAAACTTCTTTTAAAAACATTAAAAATCTTACAGATTCCAAACTTTTGACTGTAGTGTATATTGAAGTTATAATAAATCAAATTAACTTGAAATAAAAAAAGGTTTTAAAATAAACTATAAAATAAAATAAATATGAAATTAAAAATTCAGTTAAATCCAGAAATAACACAAAAGACATGGTGTATTTTCAATTATTTATACAGAAACTGACAAAACATTAAAATAATTATAAATGTAAATTTACACTTGAATAAAAAGTGTGATTTAACTAGCACTAGTCTCCCATTATATTATATTATATTATATTATATTATATTATATTATATTATATTATATTATATTATATTATATTATATTTGGGGTCGGTAAGATTTTTTAAAATATTTTTGAAAGAAGTCTTTCATGCTCACCCATGCTACATTTATTTGATTCAAAACATGGTAAAAACAGTAATATTGTGAAATATTATTACAATGTAAAACAGCTGTTTTCTATGTGAATATATAGTAAAAAGTAATTTATTCCTGTGATCAAAGCTGAATTTTCAGCATCATTACTCCAGTCTTCAGTGTCACATGATCCTTCAGAAATCATTCTAATATGATGATTTGATGCTCAAGAAACATTTATGATTATTATCAGTGTTGAAAACAGTTGTGCTGCTTCATATTTCTGTGGAAACTGTGATACTGTGATTTTACTGAAGAATAAAAAGTTCAGAAGAACAGCATTTATTTGAAACAAAAATCTTTTGTAACATTATAAATCTTTACTGTTGTCACAGTCTGTTTAGTTTCAGTTTCAGTTTATGGACTTTCTGTTTGTTTTCCATGATCACATGTTCTGTTTCCCGCCTTCATTATTAGTTCATTAGTATCACCTGTGTCTTATTAATCATCCTTGTTATGTTTGCTATTTAGTTTCCCCCTGTTCACTCAGTCTTTGTCCGTTCACTGTTTGAGCAAGTTGTGTTGTGTTTCCATGCCTGTTACCCTGTGACTAACGTCATTAAACCAGTATTTGGATTTATTCTCTTCGTCTGTGCTCCTTCCTGCAACCAACCGTAACAACTGTCACTTTTGGACCAATTTAATCATTACTGAATGAAAATATTCAATTCTTTCAAATAAAAAATTGTACTAACCCCAAACTTCTGAACGATAATGTATGTGTGTATTTGTGTTCATGTATGTGTTTGTGTGTGTTCTAGCTGCATTTGACGATGTGTGTGAACTGGAGGCTGTTCTTCATCCTGGTCTGGTGGAGATGGAGAACTATCAGAAACTCCTGGAACTTCAGAAGGATGTGACTGGTGTTGAGCGTCTGGCCGCGGCGGGACGTCAGCTCATCAGACTGGGCTGCCTCAGCAAGCTCTCTGGGAAAGGCCTTCAGCAGCGCATGTTCTTCCTGGTGAGATTTCACTGTACACATACACACACACATCCATTTTTATATGATGGAAGCGACTTCCCATTCACTTCTAAAAATAAAGGTTCTTTATTGGCAGTGAAGGTTCCATGAAGAATCCATGGAATCTTTTCATTCCACAAAAGGTTCTTTAGATCATTAAAATGTTCTTCACACTAAGAAAAAAAAAACTGAACTCTGAAAGGTTCTTTGGGGAACCAAAAATGGTGGTTCTGTGGCATCACTGTGAAAAAACCCACTTTCAGAACCTTCAGAACCAGAAATTAAGATAATTACAATAACTATTCAACTAACCCAAAGCCTAATACTACTAGTGTTCATTTTGTTAACGAAAACTATGGTGAAAAAGGTTGGTTTTCTCTTAAAACGATCCATTTTCTGTCCTGAATTGTTTCACACAACTCAACTTGTTGTCTATAATTTTGAGCAATATAAAATCATAACTATCAGTTTGTCCATTATGCAGCATGATGAAAATGTGATAAAGTTTTCATTGACTAAAACTAGAGTAGATGTTTAGTCAAAAACAGGTTGATTAAATATGATAAAAACTAAAAAGTATATTTGACACAGGACTAAGACTAAAGGCCCATTCACACCAAGAAAGAAAACTATAGCCACTTTTCCACCGCAGGAGCTTTCCCCAGGAACTAGGGACTTTGGGGTGATATTTTGTGTGTTTCGACTGCAGGGACCAGGGTCAAAATGAAGTTCCGGGTAAAAATGTCCCCCTCAGAAAGTCCCTGCTCACGAGGAAGTTCAGGAACTTTCGGGGGTGGGACCTGGGTGCTGAACATGCTGATTGGTTGACTCCACTCAGAATTTTATTTCAACCACCATTTTAAAAGTCTGTTGCGGTGGTGCAGTAAGAGTTGTTTGCTATTCGAATCAACAATGGAGTTCGACTGATGGACCGACAACGAGGTTCAGGCTTTATTAAGCCTATATGTGGAGGACGAAATACAGAGGGCGAACTGAAAAGTCGCGCGCAGACTTACGTCACCAGACTAATCTTGACGGTAATTTAGACGGCGATTGAAACACAGACAGAAACAGGTCTGGGGGGAAAAAGTTGCTAGGCCAAATTGTTCTGGGTAATTTCGGTGGAAACGAGGCTTATAAAGATAACGATAAAGATATAGTTCTAAAAATCGTTCTAAATATAAAAGAATAGCTCTGTCCACACCACAACTATAACAATAATGATAATGATATAGAGAGGAACAATATCTTTGGAATCACTTTCAGAAAGATTTTTTCCCCAGCTGTTGAACGATAAAACACTGACAACCAATCAGAATCCATTCTAATTTAAGGGCTCGCGCATTTAAAATGGCAGACGACATTGTGGAGAAGTTAATCACTGAGGTCCAGAAAAAGCCACCATTTGACCTTTTCAAGGATACTTTAAAGAAAATGGATATATGGAAAACAATCAGTCATACCTTCGGAATAAATGGTGAGAAGTATTAACGATGAGATCATAATGCCAGGCTAGCAAAAACAGTGTAACATAAAATGACGTCAGATATCCAGCGCTAGTTTCGACAACATGGTTGTGCTTCCTTTAATGTTGCAATGAAAAAGACTAGGTGTTGTTTTTTCCATTTTTTTGACTTTGTCAGCTAAATTCACTGTTAGATTAGATCGATTACACTAGCTAGATTCACTCGAAACATAGCATGCTGAGGACATCTGCTGGTTAAAACCGTGTAAATGCAACAAGAACAGTGAAAACCTGTTGTACACACTTTATCACCGCAACGCGTGAGCGAATAAACAGACATTTCGTTGGTGTGGACGCAAATACAGTTATCGTTATAGTTATCGTTCTTGGTGTGAATGGGCCTTAAGACTAAATTAAAAATGTAGCTGACGAACACCACCTAACACTAAACTCTTTACGTTCTGATGAACTCTTCTTTCTCTTTCTATGTGGAGCCAGTTCAATGATGTCCTGTTGTACAGCACTCGAGGAATAACTTCAGCCAATCAGTTCACAGTGCACAGACAACTTCCTCTACGCGGCATGACAGTAAGAACTCACCCGTCTTTGTGCTGATGTTACTGATCATCCATGAGAAACAGACTGTGTGTTTCTGTGTTCAGATCCGGGAAAGTGAGGATGAGTGGGGCGTCCCGCACTCCTTCACCCTGACGGTGCAGCAGCAGTCACTGGTGGTCGCCGCATGGTAATGCTGAAGAGTCATTCGCAGTGTCTCTGTGTCATCAAGTGCATTCCCGCTGCTTAACAGTACGATGCATCGTTGGAGAAACTCACTAGCTATTCACAACTGTTTCCCGAAACCGTAGTAACTTTGTCGCACATGCTCGTTTGAACAGCGTTGGTTAGAACTGTTGATAATGACGTCACTCAGGTGGAGTGAAAACTGCTAATGAACCAGTTTGAGATCAAATTAATGTCAGATTATTGATTTGAATAACAAACATGGCTTTTGTTCTCCATCATTTTATTCAATCGCATGTTTTCCTTTATGCAGGGGCGCATTATCACACAGGCTACTGGCTGCACAAAAATAATATTTATTAAATAACTCTTTTATAAATGGGAGTTTACAGCAATGACAACCCGTTGAACCCCACTATATCGAGAAAAATCGTGGAATTTTCCTCAAAAACCTTCATTTCTTTTCGACTGAAGAAAGAAAGACATGAACATCTTGGATGGCATGGGGCTGATATAAGGGAATAAGGCATAAGGGAACACGCGACTGAATAAAATGAATCGAATTTGGATTGCAGAAGAAGGACACAACACTCTTCAGCAATAAAAACAAACAAAAAAAGAAACACAAATGTGGTTTAACTAAAGTCATTTTTAAATATTAATTTGGCTGAATTATATCACTGAAGGTCAGCAGCAAAGACATTGCTTAATAAAGTGAGATTAAACACATAAAGTATATTTAACATATTTAATTATTGCAGGTTTGCCTAATATTCTGAGTTTGCATTTCACTGTTTTAACTCATTTTGAGGAATACTGAATCTGTTTTTGTAAATGCTCACAGTTAGTCTAGATCTACAATACCCATCATGTTCACACACAACTCACACAAAAGTAACTTGAGTTACTTATTTGAAAAAGTAACTCAGATATTTTGTTGTAATTTTAAAGTAATGTGTTACTTTACTAGTTACTTGGAAAAAAGTAATCTGATTACGTAACTCGTGTTACTTGTAATGATTTTGACAGGCAAATTCTGTGATGTTCGATGATTGATGAATCAAAAAACATTGAGGCTTCTTGTCTCTTGTAGTTCAGAGTCAGAAATGGAGAAATGGATGGAGGATTTAAAGATGGCGGTTGACATGGCTGAAGAGTCTGACGGTCCGACCTCTGACCTGCTGACTCCCAGCAAGGATGTCTGTAAGTGACATGATCAGATCACACATTCTGCACCTTTCTTACTAAATTTTAGTTTTTGTTACATAAAGATGTAATATAGTTTAACTTTATATTAAATGCAATCATCTGAACTTTAGAGTGCTTTTTTGACCCACTTAAGAAGGAACTGAGTATATATTTATAATTTCATAATTACTTCTATTGTCTTTGAAATATGGTTAAAGTGTAGCTGAATGAACATAAATGACAAACATTTATGATAAACTAAAATATACTTTAATGTCATTTCTATTGCAACTTGTATGTCATGTGTTTAAATGCACTTGTAATTAAACATTTATAATGATGAAGTTGCAATTTAGTACGTTAACTTTAAATGTAACATTGAATAACACACTACAGTCAAAATTATAATCAAGTACTTTCCATGTGCTTTAGTATGTTAGTCAACACTTCAAAATAAGTGAACGTCTTTAAAGATTATTACAACATAATGATTTAAAATGTACTTTAGTAAAAGTATTTAATTATTATTTGACCTTATTACAATGTGCACTTAAAAAGTGTGTCAAGAAACATAGTTATGAAAGTGTATCTCTTAAATGGCCTTTTATTTCATTAATATTATCTGATTGATGTGAAAACTATAGAAAATTATGTATCTCAGGATATAGTTATTACCTTTCCCAGCATCCTCGGGGGCGTCTGAAGTGGAGTCAGAGGATGATGTTTGTGGGTCTCAAACATCTTTGCCGCGTCATGGCAACAGTTCAGCAAACACGCTTCACCGCGGCAACACTACGGCACACGTGTGTTGGCATCGCAACACCAGCGTTTCCATGCTGGACTTCAGCATAGCGACGGAGGTACCAGTATCTATTTTGAGTATGAGAATGTGTAATGAATTCGTTATAGTTCATCAACTTCTCTGTGTCTGACAGAACAAGCTCTCAGGAAATCTGCTCAGAAAGTTCAAAAACAGCAACGGCTGGCAGAAACTCTGGGTGGTTTTCACCAATTTCACCCTGTTCTTCTACAAAACACACGAGGTAAAACGTCAACAGACACACACTTAGCTTTCTGTGTCTCAGTGAATGTGTCGGATCTGTGTGAAATATCTGGACTCATTTCTCTCTGTAAGGATGAGTTTCCTCTGGCCAGTCTGCCGTTGTTGGGTTACTCGGTCACAGATGCTGGAGAGTCTGAAAACATCCACAAAGATCACGTCTTCAAACTGCACTTCAAATCTCACGTCTATTACTTCAGAACTGAGAGTCAATACTTTTTCGAAAGGTACAGCAAAATACATTATTTTACAAAGAGATATATTAAACCTAGTAAAATACACAGATTTTTTTTACTGATAAATGTATTAGTTTGGTAACACTTTATTTTAGTGTCCTTGTTACACATGTTCTTCCTAAAGTAATAACAGTAAATTATGCACACTCACATGAATCTAAACTAAATCCTAACCCTATATTTCCTTGCTACATTGTAATTATACATTTATTATACACATAATTATACATTTAAGTAGTGAGTAATATTTTTTAACTACATGCTCTTAAAGGTGCAATATGTAATATTTTCTGTCCGCTAGAGGTCGCTAGAAGCCTATTCAAAACAAAGGCGTAGCTTGATGATGCCAAGTTTAAGAGCAGAATCTTGGGACATGTGGTCTTCACCTCAACGGCCGGTGGAAAAGAATAGGGATAGGACTCGGGAAGAAATCATGTTCATGGATGTGATTATTAACGTTACTGTAGTATGAAGCAGAGCAGGACCGAGTGTTGTGGAGCTGAACGAGGCCGCTGGAGCGATTGCGCAACACACACCTCACGAGCAGCGGGACTTTTATTATGACACAGTCGCTGGCGCTGCTTCCGCTTTTCCGGTCATGAGTATGAGGTAACGCAACTCTGTTTATCATATTAGATACATTTGAGTGTGTTGCAAATGTAATAACGTTACTCTGTGCGTTCACTCGGCAGCTGCTGTGAGACACTTGTTTGAGACACACTGCAGTAAGATAGATCGATTTTAGAATATCATATTAAATACTGGATGGCTTGTGTTGATAAATGGCATGCAATTAATTTTAAAACGTACTGTATGAAGGAGAAAATGCTGTATTACTGTTACTAAAAATAAAGCTGCATCTGATTATGCTATGTTAGCTACTTGACAAAATAGTGTTTTTCTCTGAGGCATGATAAAGCATGGTACTCGCAGAAAATCAAGAAAATTAGATTTAAACAATAAGACTAAACGTGTTGAGCTATATAACAACAATTAGTTTTCTGTCTATAAATATATCAAAACAGTTGTTCCCTTGTCTATTAAAGCATGTAATATATTAAAGCGTCTTTGGTGTTTCCATGGTTTCTACAAAATAAAACCGGAAACCGAGGGTAACGCGGGTATGACGCAATTGACAGGCGACTCCTCACACGTCCCGGAGCCTTGGTTAAAATTGCAGTTTTCTCAGGATTTACAAATAGTTGGAAACATTTGGGATATTGTAAGTACTCAAGTGAACAAAATATATAACACTGGCCTAGTGGTTTTTAGATATTTTACTGCAAAATTCTTACATATTGCACCTTTAAAATAGGATTAGGGTTTGGCTTAGAGTTGGTTGCTTGTAATTTTGCATCATTTACTGTTATTACTACAGTAAGTACATGTAACATATTTAATAAGGACACTGTAAAATAAAGTATCACCAAAATATTTTTTCACACTTTAGTTTAGGGTCCAATTCTCACTATTAACTACAACATTTGCCTCAGTAAACTGCTAATTCCTGCTTATTAATAGTAAGGTAGTTGTTAAGTTTAGGTATTGGGTAGGATTATGGGATGTAGAATATGGTCATGCAGAATAAGATATTAAAATCTGCTTTATAAGTACAGCCAATATCCTAGTAATATGCAGCTAATAAGCAACTAGTTAATAGTGAGAATTGGACCCTAAACTAAAGTGTTACCAAATATTAATTTTTAATATTAATTATGAAGGCCATACACTTAATCAACATATTTTCTTTAGACGTAAGCAAAAATGTTACTGAATGTAGGTCAATATAATATTTTGCATTTTTACAACTTTAAAACTTTTGTTTTTCACCATGAAAATTTAATAGTAAAGTAGACCAAGTTGAAAAGATCAGGTTAATGTTTGTGATGTTTTTTTAATATATGTATGATATGTTCTGTTAAGTACTAAAAAAACACCAGAAAAAGTAATAAAACACATAATAATTTCTGCAGTCAGTGTGTTTTCTGCACATCAACACTCTGATGTCAAGCCAAAATACTGTTTCACAAAATAATCTTAAAAAAGATTTGTATTGCTTTTAGACAAACTGATCAAAATACCAATATGCAAGTGCACTTTAAATAATGTAATAATAATAATTTTTGGTTATTATTTGTGTGGGTGCTGCGCAGTGATAAACAGTAGATGATCTGTCTCACAGCTGTTTTTATTATTATATTGTGTATATTAGCACAGCTGGAACACTGTATTGACCAATCAGCATTCAGAACCACGACTACCAGACATATTGTTCCCATTGTGCAGTAAAAATGATTATTTTCTTGTGCAATGTGGAAAATATTAGCAGAGTTTATGTAATTGCATTTAGTTGAGCAACAGTTTTGCAGTATTAAGGCGCAGTCACATAGCCGAAACTTTGGCCCAATTTTGCAGGCAAAAAAGTCAATAGTGAAGCGATGAATGAAGCAGTTCTGACTCAGAGCTCACGTTCACATGTTCAAAGCTCACACATGAATCTGATGGGGAACACTTCCCTCACGAAATCCCTGATCGCACAGATTCCTATTGAGATGAACTGTGTTTTGCCTGCAGAATTTCCCCATACAGATGTAAATGTGACCGCACCTTTTATGCTGTAAGTTTTTCATCTGTGTGTAGATGGATGACGGTCATCAGAAGTGCTACAGTCTCTGCCAGCAGAACCCGCTATCTGAACCGGACAGAACCGGACTGAACCGCATAGAACCTGCCATCTGAACCCCACAGAAACTGCCATGTGACCGGGACAGAAAACAACACAAGCCAACAGACCCATGCAGCCATCTTAGTGTGTGTGTGTGTGTGTGTGTGCTTTATGACAATGTCACTTTTGTGACTGACTTTCTTTTTTAAATAACAGTGTTACATAATATGACGTTAAAGGGGAATGTCACCACTCGCTCAGATATCAGCCTCAGACACGCTTTATTCCTAACATTTGTAATTTTGCTGACTTATGGTTCTTAAGCTCCATCAGTGACATTAAAGTTTTATTATACACTCTTAAAAATAAAGGCTCCAAAAGGGTTTTTTCCCCCAGTGATGCCATAGAAGAGCCACTTCTGGTTCCCCAAAGAACCTTTCAGTGCTTAAAAGACTTTTTCTTAGTGTGAAGAGCAATTAAAAATATAAAGAACCTTTTGTCCAATGAAAAGGTTCCATGGATGTCAAAGGTTCTTAATGGAACCTTCACTGCCAATAACGAGCCTTTATTTGTGAGAGGTGACAATCAGAGAGTAAAACAGGACAGATCATGGAGGATTTCACACTCCAGTACCGAGATCATCATTGTACTTGCACTTTGGATAAAAGGTGCCTCCAAATCTCTATCAAGATTCTCACCAAAACTGCATTATGGATTTCATAAAAAGGCCTCAAACATTTCAAGGTGCTATGTTCATGATTATGCTGGGTTTGAACATGACATGAGGTGAACTGAGGTTTATTAGCACATAGGTAGGCCTATTTATAGCACTTGTTGACATACTGAAGTCATTATCTTGAGAAACTGAAAGACGACGTGTTAATAAAGGCTCAGAGATAAAGAGAGAGGTGGAATTCCCCTTTAAACTCATGACTTTCCCCATGAACACACAGGTGCTTTTTCATGTTTGCTTTTTGTCCTCTAGTGTAAAGAACATGACGAACAAGCATTTCCTGCATTTTTTTACTGGGCTTTTACAGAATCTCATTTTGTAAGCGATGTTTAATTGTAAGCGTAAGCCGTAAGTGTCACTTGTTACCTCTAAAAGGAGGCGGATCATTTCAGTGCCATGGTTTTTATAGTACAGATTTCTATGTTTCTATGTTTTAGACTTCAGCTGAAACCATGTTGGGTTCCAGAAGCCAATGTGCCAAAACCATTTTGGGTATTTTTGTTCGTTTCCATATTGGATTGAATGGTTAATAATGAAAGGGCATTGAGGATTTAGAGGCAAGGTATAAAATATATGAGCTTATATTTATAGTGTTAAAGTGCCATTAAAAGCATATTTTACGCTACAGCATTTATTTCCATCACCATGTAGCATTTGATATTGAAGAAGAGAGGATATTTTGTTATTCAAAGCTGTGAGAAGATTGACACCCCTCACTGTCATTTTAGGAATATCATTTTCAGCAAACTAAGAAACATTCACCTTAGACTCAGTATGTAATGAGCCACAACTGTATATTACAGGCTAGTTTAGTCCACAGAAGAAGTAAAGCTTTAAAATGTGCATATAAACATGATGTTTTAGTTTCATAAGGCCCAAACACTGCTCAAATGAAAGGAGAGAGAGGAGGAGAGAGAGTTTATTGGAAATGAAAGCAATAAAACCTCATTCCAGAAATCGCTTTACCTTTTTCTGTGCTCTTTCTTCATTACACTGGCCAGCAGAGGGCAGCATTTCATCATCAACCCATAATAGAGCAGAGGAAAACAAGTTTAAATAGCTCTATACACACATCATGTATGTGCCATACAATAATAGATGATATTTTAGTATATATTTATGATTCTTCAATAACTAAGATTAATATGGAAGTGAGAGAGGTGCACATCTCTGTCAGGCATTTAGAAAAATTTAGAAAATATTAAGATAATTTAATTTTTTTTTTTTTTTTTTTTTTTTTCAGTATTTGTAAGCTGTTTTAAAAGACCATTATCAAACCACTCAAAAGCATATAGTGAATATTAATTCAGAAACAATCCATTCTTTTTTCTCTCCAAAAATGAGAAGTGTCACATGGAATACAAATCATATATCACAATTATATTTTTTAATAATTAATGCCTTAATATTATATCAATTTAAAAATCTATATTAAAATAATGTAATATTTTTTCTCATTATTTGAAGACCAGTGGTGTAATACTTATAAGGATCTGTTGACAGAAATGCAGTACATGTATAACTATGATTTCAGTGGTGAATAAAGAGCTTACATAATGAACCGTTCTGTTTTTATTACCTCAGAATGAGCCATTTATATCTACATACACTGTGGGTCTCCTTACATGGAAGTCGCCATTTTGCACCGCCATGTTTCCACAGTAGCTCTAAACGGACAAACTGCTCTACAGAACGTGTTTGCTTGACTGGCTACTCTCTGCTGTCTCAGACAACGACATTTTTGTCCTGTGTCAGCCACCGTAGCTTCTCTGTGTGCTTCAAAAGGGAGGGGTGAGCGGTGAACTGAGCCGTTGGTTGATGCCACTAAAATTTACACACTGCACCTTTAAAAGACCATTATCAAACCACTCAACAGCCTATTTAGATCATTTTCATTCAGAAACAATCCATTCTTGTTGTTGTTGTTGTTGTTTCTTTCCAAAAAATGAGAAATGTCATTATATAATCACACACACAATACAAATCAAATGTCAGCAATATACAGGCCTATACATTTTTTTTTAGGGCTGTCTATTTAACATGTTAATTAATTAGTCACAGAAAAAATAGCTAATGTGTTACAATTATTACTGCAACGCACCCGCCCCAGACCAGGTCATCTGACATTTCATAAAGTTGAATGGTGCTAAACATGAAGCAGAGCAACAACTCATTGCGTGATGGAGCCTATAGAATACATTATCCTAAAATTAAAGATATCAGAGCAAAAATGCCCCTGTATGAGTTGTGACTCATGTATGATATCAAGGAGCGCAGAGCGAGTACTGTTTTTGTCCCGAATAGCAAACAAGTGCAAATGTGACATTGAATTTACAACAGTTCAATAAATAGGCTAAGTTAATATTGCTATATTTTAGACACAATATTGTCTGTTTTTGCTTAAATTTGCCAATGAAAACATTAAAGCAGAGCAACTATATTGCGTCTCCGAGCAACACACAGCAGTGTTTCTTTTCTGAATACGTTTTGAACGAATCAATCGGGTGAACAATGATTCAGTGGCCCATTCATAAAGAGAGACATTTGGCTTGTTCGAGATGCATCGGCGCTGCGCAGACATCAAATCGGCGTATGACATCAAAGTGCCGCGAGAGCGACTGCAGAGCAAACGACTCCTTATGCTTTTGAATCACTCTCGCGGTACTTCGAGGTCTGCGCAGCGCCGATGCATCTCGAACACGCCTATTTACTTCATTCCTGAGTGAATCAGCCGTTTGAACGAATTGAATGAATGAATGATTCAATGACTTACTCATTTAGACATTTACCGCCTCCTACTGGCAGTTTTAGTTTCTTATTTAGAGTATAATTTCATTTAAAATATAATTTCATATTTTCATATTAATGAAAAACCCATTAAAGGTAAAGTTCACCCACAAATGAAAGTTCTGTAATCATTTACTCACCCTCAGGGCCGCTGACGCAGAAAAGTGTATGTGTAATAAATTCTATGTTGAAATAATAATGTAAAAAATCTGTCTAAAGCTACTTTTTCTATTTGATGCTTTTCTCATTTAACACAATAATGACTTTAAATTATATTTTTGGGATAATTTTTCAGCCAAATTTGATGCACAATAATTTTGTGATTAATTAGATTAAAAATTTTAATTGCTTGACAGCACTAATATATATATATATATCTTGATTATATCTTATATCTTATTTTATTTTATTAGGCTATATTTCTTTCTTTTTATTTATTTATTTTTTGAGTGTGTGTTTGCTGTTGTATTTAGTTTAGTTATTTTATGTAGCTTATTGTCTGTTTTTAATTTGGACCTTGAGTCTGTAATAAAGTTTGATGATGATGATGATGATGATGATGAAACAAACAAACAAATATGACATAAGGTAGTCAGAGTTACACTTCGGTAGTGTTACACGTGCCAGCTGGTGCTGTTACTAGAGAGGATTTCCTTCCGTTCTCTGATGGCGTGTAAAGCGCTCCTCTAATGAGATTTCACACAGGTTTTACCCCGCTGTATACTGCTGACATGAGAGACTGATGCTCGTTTAATAGGTGAAAGTGAACCCGTAACTATATTTCTGTCTCTGAATGTCCTTTGACTCGTGAAATGATGTGAATCCACTGTATTCAGCATTATGTATTGGTATTTAATTAAAGACCAGTCGCGGTAGCGAATTAACGATTCCTACTATGGCGAGCTCTTAGCTCATGAATATGCGTTAACGTTCCTATCATTCATGAATAATATATAAAGTTGGGATGACGTTTCTGTGAACGTTCCCACTGATTTCGCTCATGAATATTAAGCAGCGAGACTACGTCGTAGTAGAATTGGTAACTGCGATATCTGTACAGGGGAGGGAGTTCAGAGTCGACGGGATTACGCCTGATTTCAGCGGCGTGTGTTAAACCTCCCACAAACACTCGGACACGAGAGCATGACAGCACGGGAAAGTGCTTCATTTAGACCGCCAGAACTTCCAGGAGACTTTAAACCTCTGGGAATACGGACTAAAGGATCTGTCGCGTCCATCTGAACATGAGATTTAACGGTTGGACTAGCAGAGGACTTTTAAGAAGGAGTTTTACATCTCGGACACTCGCAAAGGTGCGCGCCTGTACTCGGGACAGCGGAGAAAACGGACTTTGAGTGTTTTTAATTTATTTATTTAACAGTCTAATAGAAATTAATGAAAGTTTGTAGACAGAAATGTCAATCCCGACTCACGTGGAGACGCGCAGATTCACCCGCGGGCTCAGTAAACCGGGCACGGCGGCGGAGCTGCGGCAGAGCGTGTCGGAGGCGGTCAGGTCCTCGGTGTTAGTGGTGAGTATCGCCCGTCTGTGCTGTGGTGAAGTGGTTAACAGCTGAAAGTGAGATCAGAAGGTTGTGGGTTCGAACCTCAGTCATAAGCAGAAGACGCTAGATAACTGTAAATGGCTGGCCCTGTTGTAATAAGTGAAACTTTGGATAAAACATAAGATAAACCAGTAATTTGCTATTGTATCTGGTTGATTTGATGTCATGTCACATGCACCAATTTTCCACGGTATTGGAAGAAAAACTCGTGAAGACTCAAATGCACACACACACACACACACACACACACACATACATACACATATATATAAGGCATCAATGCAGGCGGTTGTTTATGTGGCCTCTGAGAGAGGAAAATGTTTTATTTTTACTTATTACTAATTAGTTCATGGACTAAGTTTGTTTTGTAGGAAGAGCTAATAAATGTTTTGTTGTGTGTGTGTGTGTGTAATATCCTGAATGATGGTTCCAACTTTCCTTTCACATCTTTTGGATACAGAAATGGACTTCATCCAACCCGTTGTCAGGCAAAGAGAGTCAGAAACACACACAGCCGCTCCTCGGTGTGATTTATTATTTGTGTATTATGGAGAGGATGTGACAGAGGCAGTGTATTTCTGGAGGGCAGTTTGAGCGGACGCCTCGGTGTGATGTGGCTAAAGATCTGGAGTGGTACTTAAAGATGTTTGGTTTAAATCCCACAAGACTTGAGCCCTGAACTGTCACCTGTATGCCCTTGAGTAAGAATCTTAACCTCAGGGGACTGACCCTGCGCTGTAAGTCGCTTCGGATAAAAGCCTCAGCTAAATGACTACTTAATTACGAAGTTGCACATTTCAGGTGTTCCCTCTTAACCCAACAGGAAGTGATTGGAGTCCAGACTTGTGTGAATGAGTCACTGAAACTCAACTTTTGTTTCTTAACCAGCAGCTCACAAGCTGTTTAAGGCTGTGTGCATGTGGGAATACATACTAGTATACTACCTACTGTTCATGCAGTATGCATACTGTGCACAGTATGTACGGGTTCTGGATGCATGCAATACCAGCATGACATTTGCCAAAATGTGCAGTGCAACAGAGCACAATGAGTAAAATATCTGCCTGATCTCATGAGAAAACATAATTTGTTTATGAGTTGGTGGTTTTGTATGAATTTGCAAGATGTGATTCGTACAGAAACAGAGAGAAAAAACGTGAGGTAGAATGTCCAGAATCGTCAAATAGATTGTACAAAAATGTACAAATGAGATCATACAAAATTAATACGAATTAGCCACTTATTCACCAAAGTGTTAAATAGTTACAAATTGCCAGACTCATAAAAATAAAGGTTCTTTATTGACATTAATTTAATATCTGTGGAACCTTTCCACTTCACAAAAGGTTCTTAATAGGTTTCTCAGATTTCTTTACACTTAGAAAAAATGGCTGCATCGCTGTGAAACCCCCTTTATATTTAAGATTACATGAGAGTGTGTTGGAATTATTGTATCCCACAATCATGATATAGTTATTTTTGCTTTAAAATAACGTTGTTACAATGTCAGAATGATAGAAAACAGTGGAATTTCACAATTCTCCAGTCCAATTTCAACACCACAGCAAAACCTAATACTAGCCAAACTTTATCAAGCTTATTGAACACAAATAAACAGTCAATAATAAATTAAGAACAAATAAACAAAATAAAAAGCAAAAGGACAAATAGCCTTCATAGAATAGAACAAAGTGGTTAATTGTGTTTATGTGTATGCTTGGGCCAACAGGCATTTTGACATGACTTCGTGTGTATTTGAGGAGCATTTAAAAGGTTAGTTCACCCAAATTTAAAAATTACCCCATGATTTACTCACCCTCAAGCCATCCTAGGTGTAAATGACTGTCTTCTTTCAGCCAAACACAATCAGAGTTATATTAAAAATATCCTGGCTCTTACAAGCTTTATAATGGGAGTGAATCGAGGATGAGGTTTTGAAGCCCAAAAAGGTGCATCCATCCATCATAAACGTACTTCAGTCCACGCGGCTCTGGGGGGTTAATAAAGGCCTTCTGAAGTGAATCCATGCGTTTGAATAGGAAAAATATCCGTATTTAAAACTTTATAAAGTAAAATAACGAGCTTTCAGTGTGACAGCCATACGCATTCGTCTGACGCCTAAAAAGCATTAACTTGCGCAACATAGTACACAATGACCTCCTAAAGTGTGCACTGGGTTTGGTGGGGGGTAATTGAGAATGAATGGGTTAAAGTTACGAGAGAGGAGACAATGCCTCCATCACGCTCCGATTGGAGATGATCAGTTATGGTTGGATATGATTGGTTCGTGTGATAAATCCCGCCTCTTGATTTTGTGTGCATCTCGAATCGGCCTAAATGACAACGGTTAATGGAAAGACTAATTTAAAAAGTAACTACACAACTCAGCCACTTGAATATCGCTGCTTTATGACATGTCAAAACCCAACTTGAAATGGCCTCAACACATGATGACTGTGGAGGTTTTTAGTGAGCAATCAGCGTGGTGAAATTAAAGGTACATCTTCGTGTCTGAGACCAGTGTCTACAAGCTTGATGACTGATGAAAATAAGATGACTATTAAAAAGAAAAGCTGATCATAATTTCACAAATAAAATATATTGTTTAAATTGTTACTGCCTTTAGTTATTTTGGAATGTAAAAATGCGTAACAAACACTAATTTGATGAAATGGTTTTAATAAATAGAACATTACACAGTGTAGAAATAGAAAATAGAATTGTATTTGGTCTCTTTTTTTATGTAATGTTTATTTAACCAGGAAAATTAAGTGTAACAGGGACATAAATGTGCATTTGATATATAAAAAAGTGATGACTTTGTCTCCTCATTTTAAAACACCACCGTACACCACTGAGTTAAAGTCTTCAGCGCTTCAAAACGCCCACCCCTACATTTGTACATGTAATTCGCAAAGTGTTTAGTTTCCATGATGGTTACTGGACTCTATTGGCTGAATTAAACATCCTATGTCCTGAGGTCATGTGACAGCAATGTAGCATAGAAATGCTTATCGTTCCATATAATGCTTTATGTTTCACATACTATTTAAAAACATAAGGCAGTATAGAGTGTGCAGAATGCTAGACTTCCATTCTGAACACAGGCTGATCCCAGAATGCTCTGATCTGATGATCAGAACTCTTCTCAATGAAGCGTATGGTGGGCCAAGAATGTGTGTGTAACTCCACTGAGTTCACACACGCTTACATTCCTGCATTATACATGTACATACAAATGAAATGAGACTCTGTGTTTACAGAATAAAGGCTAGATTGTGTCACGTTTGCATGGTTTGTGCTCTGACAGGCCTCTGAACACAAATGTATTGTGTGTTGGACCCACAGATATGTGTTTAGGCGTGTAAACTCCAAGTGTGGCTGTATTCATTTTGCATTTCATCATGAATCAGGTGTCCGGTTTGATTCAGTCTAACCCACTCTGGACTGTGGGATTGATTTCAAAATCCTCCTCTCTGATGTCTTCAAGTAGATATGAGTAGAGTTTTGTGTTTCAAATCATATAAAACATGAAACCAGATTTTTACAAGTGCAGACTGATGGCATATTCCTTTAACAACCTCGTAGCTCAACGTATCTTTAAGTAATCTCTAAAAATCATTCCCCTATGGAGAAAATGATTGTGATTTTTACTTCCTGAACCCGACTGTTGCACTTTTAATGAACACTACTACTAATAAAACACCTGGGGTTAATTTCTGCTGTGCACTATAATCAGATCTTCTGACTGTATCTGGCTGGATTTTTATTTATGCTTTTGTGTAATCATGGACTTTGTTCAGGTAGGCATTAGGCACTCTTAGTGGCTCTGGAAAACAAAAGCACACAGTTGCTTGAAGGGTTTTGTTTACCCCCAACATTCATCAGCAGTTTATATATAAGCCCAATTTAGTAATGTTGCCCTTAAATGAACTCTGTGTGTATCATGAGCTCTGTGTTGGCACATCAAATATATGATGTCACAATAATAAAGGGCATGTATTTCAATCAAGCATTTTCAGTGTGCTGAAATCATCCATGTTTTGCTTCGTCTTCAAACCAATTATAAATCTACACGTATCACTCACCCAAAACACACACATATCTGACTGATGACATCACCAACACACAAATGTGTGCTTAATCAGCCTGTGAAAAAGTTATCTGGGTAAACTGTCTGGTTACTAGTAATGGCAGTATTTGTGCTTGCACTACAGCGTTCGAATGTAACTGAGGCTACGTCTACACTAATATGGATACATTTGAAAATGCATCTTTTCTCTATGTTTTGGCTTTCCATCCACACTGAGACTGAGACACTCTCCAAACGCCGCCAGTGCGACTGGCCCGATCAGGCCCAGTTCTGTAGGGGTGCTAGAAGCTGCATCCTCGGCTGAAACCAATAATAGCATATTAGTGAAACAGATTTGGCAAACGATCCAGTGCGTATTTGTGTTTGCGCTCTAGAGAGCGTCAAAGGTTTCTATTTACAACATGTTTTTTCAGCGTTGAGCAATGTAGCCAATCATAGATGTGTCTGATGATTTCTGGAACGCAGTGGCCAATCAGAGGTTTTTAAGTTAGTCAGAATCCACTCGTCGCTCAAAACGCTGGAGTGTTTGTCCAGTGCTGAGTTTTGATATTGGATTCAGATATTGGATTATCAGAAACAGGGTCAGAAATTATCAGGGGCTTCGGGCAAAAATGCCACCAAAATTCGAGATATATATATTTTCCTAGCATTTGTCCCGCTCATTTTCAGGGTCTGCTTGGAATTATCCACACACACATTGGATTTGGCACAGGTTTTATGCCGGATGCACCAAAATTACAGATATGGGTGAAAAAATGACGCTGTATGAGTTCTTCTTCTTAATATTTAAAGTGGATGATATAGTTAAGAAATATCACACGAGCAAGAATGCTGTTTTTGCATGATTGCAAATGTGATGTTGATTTTATACAACAGTTTAATAAACAAGAAGTTAACTTTAAGTGACTTATATTTTAGGCACAAGTACAACATTGTCTGATTTTGCTCCATTTCATTAACAAGAATAATTCCAAACAAAGTCACAGCTGAGCCGCTGCGCATCTCTCAGCAAACACACAGCGGTGTTTCAATGATGAATGAATCGCCTTTTTGAACGAATTGGGTGAGGGAATGATTCAATGACCAATTCATAAAAACAGCGGCTGCATCTGAAATTGCATACTTCCCTACTATATATCGGCAAGTAGGCGAAAAACAGTATGTGACAAAAGATGTATACAAATTCACAGTACTCATAAGAGTGGAAATCAATTTACGTAGTCAAATATCTCCCTGCAATGGGAAGGTTAATTTCAGTCATTGATCAGAAGGTTCTCTTAAAAAAGACATTTAAGCAGAGTCCTGATAGCTGCTATGTGCTGTTCACTTTCAGTGTTTCTAAGGATAAATGTTACTTTGTACAATCTTCATATTACATTCCTGCAAAGATGACAGAAAATGTACGCATTTATGCTGTCCTTATGCAGCAAAACATGAGGGCAGTTGCATTTTAGACCATACTTGTTTTTGCAGCGTTGAGCAATGTAGCCAATCACAGACATATCTGTTGAATTCTTGAATGCAGTAGCCAATCAGAGGTGTTTAAGTTAGAATCCAATCATTGCTCTAAATGCAGGAGTTCTTGTCCAGTTTCACATTAAAAGGCGATTGAGTGTGACCTGAACGCACTAGTAAGTGGTGAGAGATTTTGCTAATGAAGTGATCTTTATGAAATTTATTATGTGTGGTCTCTGTATCATCTCAGTAAGCTTTTATTGTTTTTCGCCTGTGCAGTAAGATGATTTAAATGTTTTCTAATGTTTCAGTGTGAATGAGAAACATTTGGAAAATGCTAGTGTTTCATTTTGAGATGAAAACACCATTTTTAAACGTATCTGGATAATTGTAGGCGTAGCCTGAACTGTTGTCCAAATGTTTGACATTGATGAACTCTGGCTGTTTGTCCAGACAGCATGTGTTTATGACATCTGAAGACCAATGTGTTATGGCTTTATTGTTTGCGTGATGCTGTTTGTAATTGTGTGAGTGAATCAGGCAGGAGATGGAGATGAGGGACTGGTCATCCTGGTTCCCACTGATTCCTCTCTGCCAGCGTTAGAGCCGCATTGTTCAGTGACTGACCTCCACCATGGCACTTCCTTCCTCATAAACACACTCATACAGATCACATTACAGCTGCTCCTGATGGTGATGAGTCTCGGCTTCACACCCTGCAGGAAACACACACACACACACACACACACACACACACACACACACTCCATAGACGTAATGGTTTTTATACTGTACAAACTGCACATTCTCTCCCCCTACACTACCCCTACCCCTAAACCTACCAATCACACAAAACTTTCTGCATTTTTGGAATTTCAAAAAAACACCGTTTAGTATGTTTTTTAAGCCATTTGGTTTACGAGGACACAGGAAGTGTCCTCATAAACCATGTATACAAGAACACAAACACTCACACACGCCTAATTTTGTAATGAAGTACTGGCGCATAAGCCATTATATCCACAGGCTCTCTGTCCTTTCCTCGTTTCCTTTTATTTCACCCTCCCCTGTCAAAACTGTTTCTTGGTAAAACAAATTCAGCATTATTTGCTTATATAAATGAAGACTCATGTAGAGACTCTTTCAAGCTTTGAGTTAACTGCGTTGTCATTAGTCAGTCATTGGCCAATGAGAAGTGAGTGTGTGCTGACTCCGGGAAATGAATGAATAGAATCATACAACGTTAACAAATGTACTAGGAAATAAAATCTGAATTGTTTTATTGGCTCACACATTTTACACTCCCTCTGTGTGTGTACAGTACTGTACAGTGTGTTTAGATCGGTAGCATGTCATTGATTGCAGGTTGATCTGAATGTGGTTTGATGTAGCAGTTCAGTACACTGTTATCAGACCACAGTCCTTCTCTATGGAAATGACTGTGCTTGTGTGTGTGCAGTTTTATACCGCATCACACCAGTCAATAACAAGTCCAGGTCATATTTCACCCCAAAACCTGAAGAAAAAAAAGCAATATTTTGCATAAAGAAAATGAAACCTATTTTAAGATCCATTATGATTAAGATGCATTACATTGTGACATCGTGGCTGTAATGAAACTGCTCCAAGGTTGAAGATCCAATCGCAATATATTTATTAATAGGGTAATCCACAATCGTAGTCCAGAGGTCAGGCAAAAGGTCAAAACAGTAACAAGGTAAACAAAGATACAAAACCAAGACATGAAAGAAACAGTAATACAGCAATTATAGACATGCAAGACCAAGCAAAGAGTGACTGATAGCTGGATTTTATAGGCAGGGGTAATGATATAATCAGAAACAGCTGTGAACAATCATGGCTGATTAGACCGGGCAGTGGGTTATTGTGAGTAATTAAGTCTTTGATGGTGTGGCAATAGTGCCCTCTGAGTGCCCTCTGGTGGCTATCAAGGGCACTCCAGCTGGTGATTGTGGAGAGGGGGAAAGACTGGAGCCGTAGGTAGTGCAGGAGGTGGAGGTTAATGCAGGAGGCCTAAGCGGATCTGGCAGAGTAAGTGGCCAGGGTGGCGCAGGCGGTGCAGGTGGCCAGGGCGGTGCAGGTTGAGCAGGAAGGGCTGAAGACCATCACACAATTGTCAGTGGGACCAATTCTGCAACCCACCAGACTTGATACCACCGCAGAGATAACAGCGGTTCACACTGACATCAGCGGTGTGTCCTGCAAACATGAAGCCCGTATCAAATGCCTAGGTGCTGCCTTAATGGCTTCATGTGCAGTGTTCATGAGCACAGGGAATACTGACGTGGCGTCCATGACAGCCGAAGACTCTGGCGAGGCACCCGTAATAGCTGGAGACTCTGGCTTAGTGTTTGTGAAGGCTGAAAGCTCTGGTGTGGCAGCTATGTTGGCTGGAGGCTCTGGTGTGGTGGCCATCTTGGATGATGACTCTGGAATGGCGGCCATCTTGGCTGAAGGCTTAGGTGCGGCAGCCATGTCGTGAACAGACTCTGGTAGGGAGACCACAGGACGGGAAGGTACAGAAAACACAGAACTAGCAATCATCCCTTAAAGAATGTTTAAAGGAAGCATCCTCAACTTCCCAGACAGTGAAGGAGGATCAAGATAGTAGGAGGGCATAGTCCACGAATTCCCTCAGCAATCCTCGAGGACAATCACAGATCAGTGTTGTCTGTAGTGGTTTGTTCTATAGCAAAAGAAGTCAATGAGAGCATAGTCTGAGAGATCAGTGAAATTGACAATACCTAGAAAGTCCTGGATGTGGTCCTTAAGCAAGCTAGTTCCTTGACGGAGGTGGACAAGGCGTACTGCTGGATCCATAGTATGGCTAGGTCTTCTGTAATGAATCTGATCCGAGACTCAAAGGTTGAGGATCCAAACACACTATATTTATTAATAAGGTAATCCACAACCGTAGTCTAGAAGTCAGGCAAAAAGTTGAAGCATAAGCAAATCAGCCCAAACAGTAACCCGGAACAGAGCAGAGTCAAACAAAGATACAAAACCAAGAGCGTTTCTCAATACCAAGTTCGCAAAGTTCGGACTTGCGTCCTTGGTAGTTGGGACTTGGCAAGTTCGACTCAGGAGAACGGACTCCCGTGAACGGGAGGACGCAAGTCCGGTGATTCTGCAAATGGCACAGCAGCGTACTTGATAACGTCACTCAGCTCGCTCTGGCTTCTCCGGTTATCTCTGTATGTTTATTTTAGGCAACAATAAAACGAAATGTGTTATAAAACACCACTCTGCCTCTTTTCGTTTTATTTAAAAAACAAACAAAAAAAACAACTTATTATTAGCTTCATGCAACACGTTCATTGGTTATCTTCAATGTCTGCATATATAGTATTTATAACAAAACAAATTGTTAAACAACCCTGCCTCTTTTCGTTTACATTTCAAAAATATTAAACATATTAATATATGTGCATACTCTGATTATCTTCACTGTAATAAAATGAAAATATAACAACACAACCCTGTCTCTTTTTGTTAAATGTCAGTTTTAATGATCAATAATAGCCATTATAAAAGGTATAAGAATATACAATAAGAAATAAAGCAAACAGTTCAGTCAAGTGTACAAAATCAGCGCTTTAGCAGGCTACAACGGTAAAGTTAAATAGCCTAAATATATAAAGTTATGAAACGTCACTTTGCCTTCAGCCAAAATGATTTGCCACGAAACAAATTATAGATTCATGAGACCAAAGATCACCCAATATATATATACAAAAGACTAATTATGTCATGTTTAACCACTACAGAGACATCAGATCCAGTGGCAAACGTCAGAAGGACTAGCCGAGGTAAGGTTGCTCTCGGCTGGGTACATGAGTGTTGAGCGCCCGGTGATCGCTTGGATCTCACAACTCCGACAACGTCAGATCAAATTTTCAGAAAGGCGCTATCTTTATCAATAAACCACAAATTTGAGCTTTAAACCAGTACATTCTCGCCTGAAAACTCTTAAAACTACATATCATGACATGATAACAGTAATATGTTTAAATTACGCGGGTTTTCTCCTTTACTATTGACGGTTGCTGGTTAGTGCGAGATGCATTCTGCGAGATGCATTCTATTCCGCACAGTCACCTCTCGATGCATCCTCGATAAAAGGGGCGGATCAAGAACACATCCGGGGATTTGAACTGTACTTGGCTAGATGTGAACTTTGAATTGGAACAGTACTTGGACAGCGACTGATGACGTTTAACAAGTCCACAAGAACACAAGTACAGACAAGAACGCATATTGAGAAATGGCTCAAGACATGAGAGAATCAGGTAACAGAGCGCTCAGAAATGCAGCAATTACAGACATGCAAGACCTAGCGAAGAGTGATAGCTGGCTTTTATAGGCAGGGGTAATGATATAAGCAGAAACAGCTGTGAACAATCATGGCTGATTAATCCGGGCAGTGGGTTATGGGTAATGAAGTCCTTGATGGTGTGGCAATGGGCTGCGTTCCAGTTCATTTTTTAAATGCCCTTCCCCCACTAACTTCCCTCAGTCTCGTTGACTCGGATGTACGTCATTGCTTACGTTGCACGAGTGCCCATTACTGACGGAACCTTTGCAATGGGCTGAACTGGAACGTCCTAAGCCCTTGATCACTTGGAATCCGCAATGGAGCTGATTTATTATTTATTTTTTCCCCTTACAAAATTGTTTAATGCAGCATTCTATATGTATATATGTGTGTGTTTTAAATGTTTAAAAAAATAATTAATATATCATAGAGTTGTTTGTGGTGGGGTAAATTAAACGCGATATGCGGTGACGTCATAATCGTGTTGCGTTGTGGGTTATGGAGCTGCCTGAAGTGTACATATGAAGTAGACTCGCTCCCTCTGTCAAAATCGAGGGAGCGAGGGTCTGTCCTTGTAAACTTCCCTCGTCCGCTTCACGAAGTGGAACGCACTTCAAAATGGTGGTAGAGATTCCCCTGAGGGGAAGTGCTTAGGGAAGTTTGCGAGTGCGTGTCTAAAACTGGAGTGGAACGCAGCCATGGTCATGGGTGGAGTGCCCTTTGGTGGCTATCAAGGGCACTCCAGCTGGTGATCGTGACAGTGGCATTGTCTTTGTGAGAAGGAAGAACATTGTTGAACTGCCTATAATCAGAACTATAATCAAACTTAAAAGTAAAACATCAAGATATTTTCACATTATAGTAATGACAGTTTAGGGGGGAAATGTGTTTAATTGCTATCTTTTGGGGTGTATTTGGGGGTTCTGGGATTAAATATGATTTTTCATTTGGTTATATGGTTGACCAAAGGTTTAGATATTTAAGACTTTTTATGAGCTTAAATTTTTTTTACTATACATTTTACAGTTTGCATATCTGTTTTTAATCGCAAATGTAAGTGAAATGCACCCACTGTAGATCCCTGCCATAAACAAATCATTGACCGGTCAAGAGAAAGCTTCAAGGATGATTCAGAGACTGCATCCTACAAAGGCTGTCCCATTTCAAAAACTCCTTCGAATTATTCCAAGAGCAATGCTGGATCCATATTCAAACCACAATATTTTCCCTTATTCAAATCAGTGATACACTAGTCATACTCATTTGAATGTTTAGATAGTGTGTGTTATTGTCCTGGAGAAGAGCCCAGCGCTCTGATCACTGTCTGCAGCTCGTCCACACTGCTATAGAAACATCACAGAGCCATAACAGATGAACAAGAGAGAGAGGGAGAGAGAGGAGGGGCTTGCTTCTCTCTGTTGAATATCTCCTTGAAAAGTAACTGTGTTTATAGCATGAATATATTGATGCCTGCCAGAAACATGATATAATAGGCCTAACCTAAATGGAATACTGTAACAAACGTCTTAATTATCATTTTAAGAGGTCTTAAATTTGAGGATGCAAAAACAGGAATCACGATACAGCCTAATGTGATTGGCTGTGAAAAGGCTATGATTTCATTAAATAAATAAGAGCGTTGCTTCTTTCAAAGTCAAACGCAGCACTGTTTCCGGCGGTTTCAGAACAGTTTGCATTCAGTGAATAAATCACATATACTGTATGTCAATAGACTGCTCATGATCTACTGTTGTAGATGGTTGTAAGATTGTGTATTCTATCTCCACATTAAATAAGCAGCCAGCAATAGTAAAGCATATACATTTTGAAATAAAAGTCCCAGTGTATTTCAGGCTTGCTTATAACTAAAAGGAAACTATCTAGGAAGGAAAGACTAACATTATATAACACGTATTATTCAGTATACAGTAGATTTTGCATACCTGTTTGGGGTGGGAAAAAGTATGTGTCAAGCCCTGCATGAATATTTGGCATTAACACACACACACACATACTTGTATATGTGGTTCACGGGGACTCTCCATTGACGTAATGGTTTTTTATACTGTACAAACTGTATATTCTATCCCCATACACTACCCCTACCCCTAAACCTACCCATCACAGAAAACTGTCTGCATTTTTTAAATAATAATAATAATAAAAAGAACATTAGTATGTTTTTTAAGCCATTTGGTTTACGAAGTGTCCTCATAAACCATGTTTACATTGAAATACCCATGTCATTATACACATTTGTGTCTTCATAAACCATGTATATAAGAACACACACACACACACACACACACACACACACACACACACAATGTCTTGCTGACTGACTGGTGGTTTTGGCACAAACTCATATAATATATGTGGATTTTGGACAGATATATTTGACTTGGGTTGCTGAGTCTGGCAAGGGCTCAGTTTAGACTTGTCTCAGAGATACAGTCTTAAACCAGGATTATTTTCCTCTCTTTCTCACTCACACACACACAGCCTGTCATATCTTTCCCACCCATTCAGTATCTAGTTTTCTTCAGACAACATGTCCACAGTTCATTCACAGACTCTCTGTGTTTTTTCTTTTAAATCACAAGCTCTAAGCTCATTAGTTGGCTTTACACAACTTCCAGGAGTCAGGTACAGTGTGCTATTGCAACAGATACATGACCCTTACAAAAAAAGTTCATTTTAATAAGTAAACTTGAGTTCTAGTATATATCTTCCAAGTTTACTTTATGTAATATGCTAATATCAGTGTACTAGTATTATATGTGTATGCGTACTATTTCAAGACTTCTTGGGACTTAATGGCCTGCTTTTTAGTTTAGAAAAGTATACTTTTAAGAGTACTTTACTGTAAGTGTACTTTTACTAGTTTATTTTGTACATTTTGAGGTGTACTCTACTAGTTTCATTAAGTGAACTTTACATCACACTTACAGTTTACTATTTATATTATTTTTGCACTATACAGGTTCCTATTTAGGTATTAATGTTTCCTTGAATTAAATTAGATTTGAAGGTAACTCCTATGAACACTACTCAGGATTAAGAATGTCTTTTTTCTTTCATACATTAAAATTGTCAAATAAATATTGTATTGGATGGCAAAATATAACACCATAACGACAACTCACATTGACATCCTAGTTCAAAACAAAACAAAAACACACAAAAAAAGTGTTTAATAGGCTAGTCCATCAAAAGACTAAACACAACTACAGTACAAGCCAAGTATACTTAGAAAACTTGATTGATACTTTTATTTAAGCATATATTGATCAAAAAATTAAGTATAAGAAATGGCCAAAAATACTTAGACATGTCAGTATACTTAAAGGGTTAGTTCACCCAAAAATGAAAATTCTGTCATTTATTACTCACCCTCATGCCGTTCCGCACGTGTCAAACCACCAAACTGCTGAAATCACGTGACTTTGGCGCTCCGAACCACTGATTCGACACACTGATTCATAACGCTCCGAAGCTTCCTGAAGCAGTGTTTTGAAATCGGCCATCACTAAATAAGTCGTTATTTTGTTTTTTTGGCACACCAAAAATATTCTCTTCGCTTTATAATATTAATATTGAACCACTGTACTCACATGAACTGATTTAAATATGCTTTTAGTACATTTATGGATCTTGAGAGAGGAAATGTCATTGCTGGCTATGGAGGCCTCACTGAGTCATCGGATTTCAACAAAAATATCTTAATTTGTGTTCCGAAGATTAACTAAGGTCTTACGGGTGTGGAACAACATGAGGGTGAGTAATAAATGACAGAATTTTCATTTTTGGGTGAACTAACCCTTTAAGTATAATTTTATTCAGTATATCTCTGATAAGTGCATAAAAGTATGCTCTCTTATTATAAGTATACTATAATAGTTATATTATGTGCCATTGCATCTATACAGAGAATCTGGAAGTAGTGCAGTGCCTTCATAAAAGTGAAGTGTGTAATAATATCTTTAAAAGCTTTCTCCCATCCCAGTTTAATATGTCATCTGTAGGTCGATTGATTTGATGAGGTATCCTGATCTTTCTGGTCTGTCTTGATCAGCAGTTCCTCTGAAAGGATGCAAACAAACTCCACCTGTGCTCTGTTCTGTGGAAAGAGCTGCTGTTTACTGAAGGAATCATCTTCATTTTCTATGGCACATTACAAACTCAAATGGCACTTTCAACTAATTTAAATTACGTATCAGAAATGTTTCCAAAATTCAGAGTGCAACTAAAGATTCAGCTGGACATAATTCAGCGGGTGTCTTTTGTAATATGATTAGATTAGGAGGGGCTGAAGCATGTTATAGTATTAGGAAAGTATACAGCATCAGTTTTCACATCTTCCCCAGCCTGCAGCAGAGCTCTGCCCCGGCCCGTATCAAGACCTGAGTCAGACAGTCGACCGGTGGAGCTTCTCACACACCTGCAGCTCCTCCACTGACAGGATGAAACAAAGACCTGTGCTGGAATCATTCACACACACACACACACACACATATATGTATATATACACCGATCAGGCATAACATTATGACCACCTTCCTAATATTGTGTTGGTCCCCCTTTTGCTGCCAAAACAGCCCTGACCCATCGAGGCATGGACTTCACTAGACCCCTGAAGGTGTGCTGTGGTATCTGCACCAAGATGTTAGCAGCAGATCCTTTAAGTCCTGTAAGTTGCGAGGTGGAGCCTCCATGGATCAGACTTGTTTGTTCAGCACATCCCACAGGTGCTCGACTGGATTGAGATCTGGGGAATTTGGAGGTCAAGTCAACACCTCAAACTCGTTGTTGTGCTCCTCAAACCATTCCTGAACCATTTTTGCTTTGTGTCAGGAGCATTATCCTGCTGAAAGAGGCCACAGACACCAGGGAATACCGTTTCCATGAAAGGATGAACATGGTCTGCAACAATGCTCAGGTAGGTGGTACGTGTCAAAGTAACATCCACATGGCTGGCAGGACCCAAGGTTTCCCAGCAGAACATTGCCCAAAGCATCACACTGCCTCCGCCGGCTTGCCTTCTTCCCATAGTGCATCCTGGTGCCATGTGTTCCCGCCCGTGACCCTGTCGCCGGTTCACCACTGTTCCTTCCTTGGAGCACTTTTGATAGATACTGACCACTGCAGACCGGGAACACCCCACAAGAGCTGCAGTTTTGGAGATGCTCTGATCCAGTCGTCTAGCAATCATCACAATCTGGCCCTTGTCAAACTCGCTCAAATCCTTACGCTTGCCCATTTTTCCTGCTTCTAACACATCAACTTTGAGGACAAAATGTTCACTTGCTGCCTAATATATCCACCCACTAACAGGTGCCGTGATGAAGAGATCATCAGTGTTATTCACTTCACCTTCACCAGTGCTCATAATGTTATGCCTGAACGGCGTATACATTAGAGATGCACCAATACTGTAAACTATACAGGGAACCCTCTCATTTGGTACATTACTATAATATTGTGGGTTAAAATTAACAACAGAGCTATTATATTCAACTGGTAGGCTATTTATTTTCAGATATAATAATTACACTCAAATAAAAACTGAAATGTTTGTATGCAACTCGGTTGCACATAAGGTAGTTTTCATAAACACTTGTCTTCATTGCAAATTTAAGCATACACATATATAATTAACAGTAAATAAGCTCCTCTCTAGTGTTTTTTATAGCTAACTATCGAACTGTGAACATGGCATAACTTTCCTGAGGTAAATGCAACGTTAATGCGATGACGAGACATGATTCATTTCGGGAAGTTCCAGTACTGTATCTTTCAACAAATTTACTGATGTTCATGCATGTTTTTTTCATGCTATAACTTGTATAAAAGTAGAAGAGATAAACAGTATGAGCTGCAGTCTGAACACATTTTTCCAGCCCACTTTGATTGACAGATTGTGAAAATAATTGCTTTTATCGTATGATACCAATTATTGGTCGATACATTGGTGCATCTCATATATATATATATATATATAGTAATGAATGTAACTTTAATGCGCAATTGATGGATAAACTGCACGCTCCTATTTTAGTGTTTAGTTGTGGATATTTTCAGCAAAGAGTTTGCTTCGTATTCAGTTTTACAGCATTAAAGAGGGCAAATATTATCATTCAACTGAACTGTGTCTATGCATTTTAAACCGATTATATTCTTCATCCATGCAATAAAGCACGTCCCTGAATGAGCGTGGTTTTAAAGCGTATTTTATTCAACTGCTCAGGTTAAATCAAAGCTGAATTTTCAGCATCATTACTCCAGTCTTCAGTGTCACATGATCCCTCAGAAATCATTCTAATATGCTGATATGAAGTTTAAGAAACATTTCTAATTATTATCAGTGTTGAAAATAGTTGTGCTGCTTCAGATTTTTGTGGTTTTTATGATTAGTATAAAGTTCAATGAAACATCATTCATTTGAAATTTAATTCTTAGAACATCGTAAATGTCTGTGCTATCACTTTTAAACAACAAAAGTATTAATGTAATTTATTTTTAAAAAATCCTACACACCCTAAACTTTTGAACAGTATTGTATGTACAGTAATATAGGCTTTTATGAAGCAACATGAAATACCGGAATAAATTACTCATCCATTTCTTGAATCTTTGATGCAGTTCCACACGCAGTGACAAGCACACAAACTCTTTCTGTTCAGCACGTCTGACTGAATCCAGATGATTTCAGAAGTTTGTAGATATAGCTTTGAGTTGTGTTTTCTGTAGATCAATTATCATTTAGATGTACATGTGACACCCCTCCTCATGTAAAATAGATTTTATGATTGGTAAATGGTGACAGTGAAAACTAAGGGGCTGTTTACACGACACCATTTTCAACTAAAAACTGAAAACATTTTTGCCGTTTTGGGGGCCTGAAGATGCAAACTGTTCATGAACTGCATTGTTTTATTGTTTTATGATGTTTCCTGATGTACACTTATGTTAGTATGATTTTTACATTAAAAAAAATGGTGATAATTTAGAAATAAAAGGCATTTTTGCTACCCTGATTTCAGCCATCTGATTTGAACGCTCTGTTTTAAGGGGCGTGTCTGTGTGAGACTTCAGTGTAAACGCCCACTGCTGTGATTGGCTAACATCTTTGCATATGGAATTAGCAATATGGAAGTATTACATGTGGAACAGTGGAACTCTCTCAAAAACTTTTAGCATGTTTTTACCATTACAGTTCTCAAGGCTAACTATTTATAGCATTGATTATAGCATTACATTTAGATCTATGGCATTATATTTAGACTGTGGCATGAAAGGTTGCAGTGATGAACAGCCAATCACAGACATGTTGTTGAGTGCATGAAAGCAGTGATCTCGTCATTGTAACACAATTTCTGCACGCTAACGAATGCTTTCATCATAACTAACAGTGCAAACTTGATATAAATAAGAGATTTTTTTGAATATAATGGAAGTTTTGGCACGGGTCCAGAACTCAGTCACTGATAAACATGCGCTGTTTGATTGACAGCTCCAGCTTAGTCCATTAGTCCAGCTCAATTTTTAGCCCTGTATCGTTCTCCTCTCCTGAGTCTCCTTGTCATCTCACTAACACGCCAGTGGGCGGGGCTAATGTTGCAATGATGAAGTAGGCGTTGATTTCTTCTGCAGAGATAGGCACATTCCACAATGAGTCGTTTTCTGGGCTTGGTTAGAATAAAAGCTGTTTTTGGACTAACAAGGAAGTTTTCAGTTCTGAAACTTACAGGATATTCTTATAGTATGATGACCTCTTATATGTAAAAAGCTCAAGGGAAATTTGATTTCTCAATTCATGACCCCTTTAAAGTGCTTGTTTTTGAAAACGAGACCGTTATTGTCTCCATGTAAACTACAAAAACATGAATTTGTGAAAACAGTGACGTATGCATATTACATGTTCAGTCTAAGTAGTTATTCTTTACAAAGTCACATCGCCATCTACTGGCCTGACAGCAGAATACAGTGTTTTTTAATTGTTTTCATGGATCTGTGTGAATGAGGAACACTTTTCTGCTTTTAGTACATTGTTGTCAAATGAACGTACCCAGAGACTGAAAACTACACAAGACAGAACCTAAACACAGACAGTAGTAACCCAGAAATCACTTTATTTTCTGTATGGAGTCACAACATCTCTCTGAAAGTATGAATGAACATAAAATGAAAGTAAGCGCAGCGCACGCTTCTGTGTCGTGTTTGGCTGAGTGTGTTTGATATGGTGCTGAATGTGTGTGTGTGTGTCTGATACAGGGGCTTATGGACTTTGTGAGTTCTTCCGCTGTGATCAAAGGTCATATTGACTTGTTTTCCTCTGACTGCAGCCACTGTACAATCTTAAAAAAATCTCCGTCCTCTGTGGAAGGGTCGAGACATCAAACAATGTCTGAATAGAGACTTGCGCTCTCGTCCACTTGTCTCTTCTGTGTTGTTTGTGTTGCTTACTCAGTTTTAGATTTTTCTGTTTTTACAGTCCTCCTTTGGGTTTGTTTTTCAGTGAGGGTTAGCAACCCAGTCAGTGTTTACTCTGTGAGCGAGTGTTTGCTCATTGTGAATTCCTGCTCTTGAGAGGGATCTCTGGGAAGAGTTTTAATGCACGGCAGGTCTGGATCTGACAGCAGTGAGTTTCAGACTGACTCAAGGCCGTCTCACGTGACACGCCTCAGTGCAGTGAACACTACAGAGGGCAGACTCAGCTACAGCATCACCCAAACAGAGACCAAATTTTTCTTCAAGCATGATACAGAGCTGAGAGATGGTTACAACTACACAGCCCAGCCTAAGATAGCTTTCATATTGGGAGATATTTGCATACATCAGGGAGCCGCTTTCAAAATGCGGGGTAATGAAATTACTTTCAATTTCACAATCGCGTGTACTCTCTGAATAGGGAGCGCGGTGCTGAGCACATATTCTACATGATAAGACATTTGTCAGACGCTTTTAGGCTCTGTTGTGCAACGAATCCTCCGCCATGGTCTTGTCAGTCATCTCATCTCTTACTCTCGTCACATGATCAGTGAACTCTGATTCCTGCTGCACTACGTACGACTCTGAGGCTCATTAAATGGTTTTTATTTCTATAAAAAGCAAAACGTCAGTGGAGGCGTAATGTAAACGTTGCGGTGGCATATTCTATCCTAATTTCACACTCCGTAATGGCAATATCACGAGACAGCTTTTCATCTCAATGAGAAATCTCGTTACATTTTAATTTCATGAGATCTCGTGGCAAGAGATCTCGTCACACCCCTTCTGATTAATTAAACAGTTTTAATAGGAATTACTGATTAAAAGGAATTACTGATTATTTGGATCGCTATTCTAAAGTGAAGATCATGTAACCCACTAGTAATGACTCAAATCTTACCAAAGCCCTCAGAAGGAATTACTATCCAAAACCTTAAAAAAACTCAAATGACTTTTTATATTAGTCATTCATTATTAGGTAATCATGCTTTTCACTTTAGAATACTGATCCAAATATTTAGCAATTCCTTCTGATGGATTTGGTAATACTTGAGTCATTACTAGTGGGTTACAAAGATCTTTACATTAGAATTAAATATACTCTATGCATTATTCACATTAATTATGAACCTGCATACAGTACTTCTTAGTAGTCCTCTGTGAGGTTTGAAAAAACAGTAGTTACTGATTAGCTAATAGTGATCTACCTCATTCAACTGAGCAATATTACTTACTAATTCATTTTTTTGTTAGTTAATAGTAGTTACTAAAGTGTTAATAATGCATTACTCATTTGTTCCTGTGTAGTTATTCATTATTGACGGAGCAGTATTCCAAAGTGTTACATCCTAACCTTAATTACTAATATAAAGTGGGACCAAAAACTGTGCTAGATGTACAATGTTAATAACTGTGGAAATGTGTCATCACTAAGGATGTGCCTGAAGCCGAACACTATGAAAGGATGACATGAAATATGTCATGACACATTCTACAGAGCCCCTGGCCTAAAGGTACATGGAGATGGGGAAAAAAAAAAATTCAATGCTTTTGCATTCTCAGTTACAAAGATGAGTAATTATTAGGTTTGTAACGGTACACAAAATAGGACGGTTCGGTACGTACCTCGGTATTGAAGTCACGGTGTGGTACGGGTTCAGTACAGCAAGACGGAGAAAACTAAACATAAAAATTGCTTCTTTTTCTTTTTTTTTTATTAAACAGTGGTTTATTGAACAAGTTGTGTCTCTCTATTTAAATAATTTCAATTATAATTTACATTTTCTTACGAATAAAAAAAAACCTGCTAATGCTGTGAACTATACAGAGAGCACTTTCTTGCACAATACTAAAATATTACAGTTTACAATTAACAACAGAGCCCAAACTATTCAATTCAGTTGATATTTAATTTTTGGTTATATAATCAAAAAAAAAAAAAAAAACATCTAATACATTAACTTCTAAATCTAATTATAAAATGATTGCACCAATTAATTTTTGAAACATGATCATTTACACAGTTACTGTCATAACTTGTTTTCATGACAAATATATTTAAACATATATTAAGTAATTAAGACATTACTAACAGGTAAAGTAAATATAATGAATATATAAGCTAATATAGTGCATATATTTTGTGAAATGCTTCATTTCTCTAGTGAACTAACATGCTGTGGACACTAAATGACTTGCCTGAGGTAAATGTAATGCTGCGTGAGATAATATTCTCAAGCTGTTTTATTGATGTCTTTCCACAGGTTGAGAGATTACACGTAAATCGTCTGTTCTTCTTCTGCACTTTTTTCCTATTGTGGCGGTAAGCAGACAGTGTTGCATTACTGCACGCCCCCTTCTGGATTGGAGTGTGACTGACTGTATTCGTCGTCTGACTGTGTGCTCCGAACTGTGACGTCTGTACCGTATGGTTCGGGATGAATACACGTACTGTTACACCCCTAGTAATTATATTGTATGTCATTTGTGGGCATCAGGGAGCTGGGTTATTGAATATGTGGGGTATTGAAATCATGCGCTCTCTTTTTACTTTTGCTTTACAATTCGTGATCACGTGTACTCTGTGAATATGGTGAGACGTTACTGATCGCATATTTTACAAGATTTGTCAATGATGCTCAAGATCTGTCCGCACCAAATCCTCTGCCATAGTCTTGTCAGTCATCTCTCCCTACTATTGTCACATGATCAGTGAAATCTGATGAACTGTAATGTAACCGACTAAAGCCTAACCATGTCCCTTTAGGGGGGAATGCATTACCCATTTTCCGTGCCTTTCCAAATTCAGAATTAGGATTCTGGCGCATTCCTAATCATCACAGTCTGTGAAAAGCATCCATTGACAAAAATAGCTTTAGTAGTCAATATATAGTTTGTTGTATGCCCATTACATTGAAAATTAAGCCTATTATTGGGTTGTAGTCCACTACAATATAGACACTTTCCTTACATACTTTATGAGATTTACACTTGACACACTCTTGTGTTTCATCTGTGCTGTTTTGAACATTGTTCTTTGGACAGATGCAGCATGGACCTGCTTTTCGCTGACGTTTTAAGATGCCATGTCAAGTTCAAAGTAGTTCAGCTTTGAGAAGCGTGTCCTGAGAGCCCTGAAAAACATGTCCTGTGTGAACATATCCTTACTTTCTGCTTCCTGTTGGTGCTAGATGTGGTTTGGCAAGGTGAGATGCTAACATAGTTGAATTTCATCAATGGCAGGAAAATGTACTGTAATTATGTAATACTTGCTTAATACTTTTACTGTAAAATAACTAACATTTTTTCTGCAGTATACCAAAACAACCTCAAGGCCTTTTTCAGTTCTAAGCTCACACACCTTAATTACACTGCAAAAATATTTTCTGCTCACATTCACTCCTCTGAGACTCTATCAGTAGTCGTTCCTGTCTGTAGTTGATCAACTCGTCTCACTGTATCACTATAGCTGATCAGCTGAAATGACGCTCTCGCTGCCAGTTACGCCGCATGCCTCACATTCCTGCGTGTGTGTGTGTGTGTTTATAGGCCGGCCGTCAGCATTACGTGTGTGTGTGTATCTGGATGTGGATTTGAGGGGATATTTTCTCCCCTGTAGATATTTCTCTGTGCAATCTGATTGAAATGAATAATGGAATGTGCAAAAGTCACCACTTTAAACAACCTCCATCATTTCTTTCATTCTTGTTGATTTATGTTTAGGTGGAGCTCTGACCACAGTTCTCTGGAAAATAAAATAAAGCCCATTATGTCAGGACTGTGAAATGCTGAACCTCCACCGCCCAGCAGATAAACTCCACGCTCACAATCTTTACATCTGTCAGACGGGGTTAATGGTGTTTTTTGGTTTATGCCATAGTCTCACAGAGCAAGACTTCTGTCTGTTGATAAAGTCTGCTGCATATTGTAGCTTTTTGACAGCATTAGTCATCTAATACAACCACCAATCACATCTTGTGTATATATATATATATATATATATATAGTGTATATATAATGTCACATATACTGTATATGTGACATATAAATAGGCAATAAATGGTGCAGCAGTCTTTTCTTTTAGCCAACTAAAATTTCCTTACTACTATGATGTAATTCATACATACAATAGGCCTACATTTTGAATGAACATGTTTTTAATTTGTGAATTAATTTTCATTTTGATATTTTTTGGGGGAATGTAAAGTCAAAAATGTCAGGGTGATTGTTCCAGTATTAATTCAGTATATGATTACTATAGTATTTATTAATATTTTAAACCAGCTTTTATTTTTATATTTTCAGTTTTCATTTTAATTGTTCTTTTAGTGAATTTGTTATGCGCCTTTTTGTTAGTTTTTTATTTTTTATGTTTCTATTTAGCTACTTTTCCCCCGTTCATTTTTAGTAATTTTAGGACTTAGTAGTTTCGACTTAGTAGTACTGTTTACCTAGTCCACATTTCTAATTTTCATTTAAGTTTTTAAAGTTTTTGTATTTTATGTTATTTTAGCCGTAACACTTTACAATAAGGTTCATTTGTTAACATTAGTTAATTAACATTAACTTACCATGAGCATTTGTTACTGTATTTGTCAATATTTTTTAATGTTAGTTAATAAAAATCAAGCTGTTCATAGTTTGTTCATGTTACTTCACAGTGCATTAACTAATGTTAACAAATACAACTCTTGATTTTAATAATGTATTAGTAAATGTTGAAATTAACATGAACAAAGATTAATAAATGCTGTAGAAATGCAGTTCATTATTAGTTCATGTTAACTAAATTTGCTAACTAATGTAAACTAATGAAACCTTTTTGTAAAGTGTTACCATTTTAGCTTAATTTCAATTAACAAAATATATCAGTAGTAGTTTAGTTAACAATAACAACACTGGATTGTCCTGATATCATAACAAAGAAAGAAATCTCATTAAAAGGAAAGAAATCTTGAAACAAGTAGATTGGCATTTTTAAAATATTACAATAAATGTTCGTTCATCAAATCAAAGTTACGTGGTGTGAAAACAAAATGAATAAAGAAATTATACCATAGAGAGAGAAGACCCATAAAGACCCTGATCTTTTTATAGCATGGCAAGATTAGTTAAGTTGTATAATGTTATATGTTTTAACCCCCCAAAAATAGGCAAGGACTTGAAATAATGATAAAGATAGACTCAGGTTTATTCAAAGTGTAAGGAAAAGCACAGGTGTTTCTCCAAAATGTTGTACAACAATTCTTGGTCTCTCACAGTTACAAGTTCTTTTGAAGAATGTCAAACTAGTGAATATGGTTGTGTGATTCATACTGTTTTCTTTTTAGAGCTGCTTTACAAAAGAACTGAACTCTGTTTGCATCATTGAATCATTATTTTCCTGTTTATCCCTGTAAAGGTGCTTTGAAACCATTTGTAATGTATAAAACACAATATAAATAAAGGCAGGCAGGCAAAACAGGGACAGAACACAGTAAAAATGAAAGCGAACATGCAACAGTTGACTTGTGTATGAATGTTTGAATAAGATCTGTCATGCCAACAGGCCTAATGCCAGTAAACTGAATCACTGACTGAGTGACAGCAACAACACATCTCATGTTTTATGGGGTTGTGTGGGGACTTTCCATAGAAATAATGATTTTTATACTGTACAAACTGTATACCCCCCCACACACACACGTGGAATAAACGTGAGATATTACTTGATTAAGATCTTTCTGCTCCTGTGTGAGTATTTGTGGTAGTTTTGCGATAAGGTTGTCTGATGTGTTGGGCAGTGTTATCTCTACCCAATGAAACAGGAAACGGCATGAGACATGGCTCTATAAATGGGGTCATGTGACTAAATGTGTTTCCTGCACAGGAAGTGTGTGTGTGTGTCCATGGGGAACACGGTTTCTGCTGCTTGTGTAAACAGATGGGACATCACTGGAGTGATAACCTTTGACCCGAGTGTCTCCTCAGGTCTGTTGTGATGAGCATCATTTCACTCCTTGTGTACAAGCCCAGTTCAGCTCTGCTGTGATTAGGGTTGCAAATTTCTGGTAATTTTCAAAGCTGGAAACTTTCCATGGGAATTAATGGGAATATATGGAAATTAATCGAAATAAACAGGGAATTTGCAAAATTGCAGGTTAGCCTATAACAGAGTACTTAAATGTAGTTGAAAAAACATCTTGCAGCATAATTTTGGTTAAAACAACCAGATTTAATGCAATTTCAGTTGAATTTTTACCCTGCACATTCCTCAGTTTCATTCACACAGCACACTACATACTGCAGGGCGATTGAGGACACACCCCCTGCATGCACTGTGCATTCCCCCAGTCCATAACATGCACATTCGATCAAAAATACAGAAAAAAAAACTGTAATATTGTGAAATATTACTACAATTAAAAATAATGGTTATTCTATTTTAATATACATTAAAATATAATTTATTTCTGTGATCAAAGCTGAATTTTCAGCATCATTACTCCAGTCTTTAGTGTCACATGATCCTTCAGAAATCATTCTAATATGCTGATTTGATACTCAATTATCAATGTTGGAAACAGTTGTGCTGCTTAATATTTTTTATAACCTGTGATACTTTTTTTCAGGATTCTTTGATGAATAAAAATTTAAAGAACAGCATCTATTTAAAATAGAAATATTTTGTAACTATATACACTAACGTTCAAAATTTGGGGGTCAGTAATTTTTTTCTTTCTTTTTTTGAAAGAAATGAATACTTTTATTCAGCAAGGATGTGTGAAATTGATAAAAAGTGATATTAAAGTGATATTGCTAGAAAGATTTCTATTTTGAATAAATTCTGTTCTTTTTAACTTTTTATTCATTAATGAATCCTGAAAAAAAGTATTACAGGTTCTAAAAAAATATATTAAGCAGCACAACTGTTTCCAACATTGATAATAACAGAGTATCAATTCAGCATATAAGAATGATTTATGAAGGATCATGTGACATTGAAATAAATAACATAACAATTGCTGTTTATTTTACATATTTACTAAATTAGAATTGAATGCAAAAAATAAATAACTGTTATTTCATGTTATGACCAAACAAAATGTTTATATTTATCTTTTTATGATACATTTTATATAAATATTATAAAATTATATACATTTCCCAAAATTTCCAATTAATTCCCATAAATTCTCATAAATTCCTGTTAAGTTTCCAAATTGGAATATTCCAAAATTCCCCAGGTTAAGTTCCTGTGGAAAGTTTCCGGAAATTTACTGGAAACTTTCCGCCCCTTTGCAACCCTAGCTGTGATTTATGATGCTTCAGAGGTCACATGTCCACAAAAGCCTTTTTTAGCCAAGGCGCTCTTCGGCAGGGAAGCGTTTTTTTTTCCAGCTGAGACACTTTGGTTCCTATGATACGGAATATCCGTGGAAGTGTTTAGTAGTATTTGATTTTGCACGTAGTTTGTTTATGAATATGAAAATGTCGTCACAATGTAAAGTACTTGCTCTGGCCCTTGTTTTAAATGATTTTGGTCCATGCTTGTTGTCATTATACAAAAAGGATGTGACAGACTGTTGGTCCCGCCTCTCCTCCACTGTGATTGGACGGCTGGGTAAAAAGTGACAGTGATGAGCGCTGCGTTTTAACATTTCATAACTCTCTGCGGACAGAAAAATAGACACTCAGTGCCTTTATCACACTGTTGTCATTTTTAAATACGCTATGCTCCCATTGAAAACAAGTGAATAATACACTGGCCATAGGAAAAAAACAAACATTTACAAATTACAAATGAACCAAGTCTGCTCCGGTCCAGAGCACAGAGCGGATCATATGTGCGAGTCAGCGCAGACCACAAAACGTATCAGACCCATTTGAATTCTGCTCAGAATGATATAATTGAGGAGATCAGGAGGAGAAACAGTTAGAGATTAGAAGGAGCTCAACGGCTCTGGCCGAGCTGTGATATAAACAAAACGCTATTGGCTATTTAAAAAAAGGGGAGGAGCTGTTTGATATGCCCTGCCCTGTCTTCCTGTTTCAGATGAAATTATGTCAACACATTGAATAATGCTGCATGTTCAGTGGGCCTTTTACTGTCATTTGTCGCCACCTAGTGGCGAAACAATGTAAGCGATACAGTCGATATTTGAAGCGCCATTTTACAAAAGGTGATAACTATCGCTACCGTAGACATCAGTGTTTATATCTGAACTATAAACGTTTATCCCAGCATTTTTATGATAATTTGATCTATTGTATCACAGAAATAATGATACTATGAGGTTAAAATAATGACAACTGCTCTCTCTGGATCAGCAGCAGCGCCAACACAGATTTGAATGTTGCGATATGATTTTGTCAAAGGTCAGACTAATTGATGTCATTTAGGAATAAGATCGCATGGATGTTTGATTCAAGATCACAAAGATTTATCATGCAGATCTTCTGTCTTATACTCTCTTTCTCTCAGCATTGATGTCTGATGCAAGCGTATATGAGTAGTGTGAAAGCTTTTCTGTGCATTCACTATTATATTAATATTCATGAAGTGAGACAGCGCTTCTCCCACACATCCCACCAGAACTGCTTTCAGAACAGTTAAATCTGTTTGTGGAGGTCAGGTCAGTGTTGATATTGTGAAAGGCCGCCACAAATAAATCAATGTATAGGAAACAGTGCTGGTAGTCTCACATCACTTTCTCTCGTCCGCTTGAAAGGGATGGTGCGTCACATGACACGCATAAATAATGACACATTTCGCCCTCTGTTGGAACACAAGTGGGTAATTTATGTCCACCTCGTCTATAAGCATCAAGGACTAAATAAAGCAATTTAATTTGAATTAATATCAATTCTGGAATTTAAAAAACGCAACTAAAAAATTGCGATAGTTAGGTGAATCAATTTTTTTTCTCTTCTCTTCAAGTCTTGTCTCATCTGGTCTGGTCTCTTCTCATGTCTCATCTCCAATGTTCACAAATCTTGCCAAATCTTATTACTTCTCAAGTTCACAAATCTTCTTCTGAATGTCCTTGAATGTGTCTTTGTCTCTTCACTTCAGGTCTTTTGTGGTCTTTTCTTATGTGATCTAATGGTCTCAAATGTTCTTGATCATCTGTAATGTCAGGTTCAGGTGTAGTTCAGAGTCCTGCTGAGTTTGATTCCTTGTAGTCTGATGTGTGGTTTTGTTCAGATGAATGCAGCTCAACAGCAGACAGATGTTGTGACCTGATTGTAGTAGACTGTAGACTGTGTTGTTGAGAGAGGGATTAGGGTTATAGTAGATCAGTTGAACATGCCGAGACTCGCTCAGACGCCCCTCAAACACTCTCATTCCTGCAGATGAGTGATTCGTGATTCAGTGTTCAGATGATGACTCTGTGAACATGATTCAACATCATAAATCTGTCCTGAATGAATGAATGGAGATGCTGAACTGACAGGAATAAGCATATAAACAGAGGTCATGTGATGATGTAATCGCTGTAATGTGTTGTTTCTCTAACACTAATGGATGTTTAGAGTGTTTTGTGGCATCTGTCAACACTTGTTTTAGAGATTCGGTTCTGTTTCCTAAACACTGGTATGGTAAACATTGATAAGTCTAGGAACACTTTAGTGTGTGTGTGTGTGTGTGTGTGTGTGTGTGTGTGTGTGTGTGAGAGAGAGTGTGTGAGAGAGTGCTGATAGATCAGCTGCAGTGTGTTTTCCTGTCTGCAGGTGGCAGCAGTGCTGTTCTCTATTATTAGCAGATGTCATGTTTTACATGTTTTAGTAAGAGATATGTGTGTGTTACAAATTAATGTCATATTTAGCTCTAATTTGTGTGTGTGTGTTGCGTGTGCGCGCGCGCTTGTGTGTGTGTGTTCCATAAAGAAGTTGATGTTGTGCTGAATGTCATGCTGAAACACGTTGTAAAATCAACACCACACATACACGCAATGGAAATGAGGTGTTTGAAAGTAAAATTGTGTTTTTATTTTAAAGTCCTCCTGCAGTCAATAATTTTATCCCTTAAAACTCATCTTTGATATTTGAAATTACATATTTTAAAATGATTTAAAAGTATTTATTACATAAGGTTTAAAATTAGAAATGAAGTCAGATTGTTAGATATAAATTCACACTGTGAGATATGAAGTCAATTAAGAGATATGTATAGTCACATTGTGAGAGAAATTTGCAATTACAAGAAATAAGAAACAAACAAGCAAACAAGAAAAATTCACCTACACTGTAAAAAAAAAGAGACTTTTCTAAGTTCTAAATAAAGATTATTTAAGTATGTTTTACAATAAAATACTATTTCAGTCTTTCTACTTCTAAATTTCACATTTAATTCAATGCGTTATTTGCCGTTTCTTTGTCATTATTTGTGAAATTTACTAGTAATTTCTAATTGAAAATGGTTTCAAAGTAAATCCTACACCAGTTTCTTTCCCCAGGGTACTGTATATGGAAGAAAAACACTATAGGTTGAAGGTCTATAGGGATGCATTGCTTATTTATTTTTAATATAAGTGCATTGTTTCGACTCGTGCAGCATCGGTTGACTGGTCTGTACAGGTTGTCAACACTTGGTTTGGTTTCTTGATCCAAATCTGAGTTGGAAAATGCAAGCCGCTCTGTCTGAATGCAACTTATTCAGCAGCTCTGAGATATGCATTATTATAAGTGAGACTATCATGCAAACATGCAAATTATATGTCATCTATAGCGCTTCACTTCCACAAATGAATTTCGATTGCCTTAATTTTGTGAACCGTACCTTAAACTTTTCAAGATGAGTTCAGAAAATCACTTCTGCACCAACCTGACAACAAACAGACTCAGATGAGCTTTAAAAACAGCATTTACATTAGCAGTTACAATCATGCCTCAATCATCTCTCTGTCCAGTTATGACACAATGCAGAATTTCATATTTGAAGGATTAAATAAATATACATTGCATGTATTGCTGAGGCTGATAAACACGTAAACATGCAGGACGAAGCCGAGCTACACATTATCTAAGTCTGTTTGTGTGACTTAATACAAGTAAGATTGGTTGGATTTTGGACCAAAGACATTTACATGTCATTTAAAAAAGAAAATGATTGCTTTAGTCTGACGAAATCTTTTAAACACACTTTCTAAGACCGAGAGCACATCGTTCTGACTCACACTTCATGGAGAAAACAATAGGTAATTAACAGACATTTGAGATGGAAAACACACACACGCACACAAACACACACACACGCACACACACACACACACACACACACACACACACACACACACACACACTGACACACTTCACACAAACACTCTTTCTCTCACTCTCTATTGTCAAGTGTGTGTGTTGAAGCTCTCTGGGGGTGTTTAGGAGAAACAGCTCTGCTCTCACTCCATTTTCTTGGAAGTGTGTGTTTTGTCACATTCCGAGTTACACCCTCTCTGTGTTTCCCCATTCCTGCTGGGAGCGAGTGCCAATTACATCGGTCTTGATTATGCAACACCGCCTGCGATGGTGTGATGATGTAGATTTCAGGGGTCAGAGGTCAGACTGAGCCGTACTGCAGAGACCTCACAAGAAAATCTCCCTAATCTGAGCTCTAGAAAATAGATATAGATGTAGATACTGATAATTATCAAAGAAAGTGTCTGTATGTGTGCTCAAATCCTGACATATCTTTTCTCTTCAATTTACATAAAGGGTTAGTTCACCCAAAAATGAAAATTCTGTCATTTATTACTCACCCTCATGTCGTTCAACACCTGTAAGACCTTCGTTCATCTTAGGAACACAAATTAAGATATTTTGATTTTGTTTTGTTTTTTTATCTCCCATAGAAAGCAACGAAATTACCACATTCAAGCTCCAGAAAGGTACTAAAGACATGGTTAAAACAGTCGACATGACTACAGTGGTTCAACCTTAATGTTATGAAGCGACGAGAATACTTTTTGTGCGCATAAACAAAACAAAAATAATGCTTTTATTCAACAAATTCATCTCTCCCTTGTCATTCTCCTACACTATTTACGTTGCAGCGCTTCCAGGATCTACGTCCGAACGGCGGCTCAGTATTGGCTGACGCTGATCACGTGAGCAGAATGACGTTTGCATGTGATGCTGACGCAGGAGCCGGCCAATACTGAACCAGCATTCTGACATAAACAATGAAGTGCTGAACTGTGTTCACTGCGTCAACTGCATAGGAGACTGACAGAGAAGAGAAGAAATTGTTGAATAAAGTTATTTTTGTTTTGTTTTTGCGCACAAAATGTATTCTCTTCACTTCATAACATTAAGGTTGAACCACTGTAGTCACATGGACTATTTTAAAGGGTTACTTCACCCAAAAATGAAAATAATGTAATTTATTACTCACCCACGTCGTTCCACACCCGTAAGACCTTCGTTAATCTTCGGAACGCAAATTGAGATATTTTTGTTGAAATCCGATGGCTCAGTGAGGCCTGCATAGCCAGCAATGACATTTCCTCTCTCAAGATCCATTAATGTACTAAAAACATATTTAAATCAGTTCATGTGAGTACAGTGGTTCAATATTAATATTATAAAGCTACGAGAATATTTTTGGTGCGCCAAAAAAACAAAATAACGACTTATTTAGTGATGGCCGATTTCAAAACACTGCTTCAGGAAGCTTCGGAGCGTTATGAATCAGCGTATCAAATCATGATTCGGATCACGTGTCAAACCGCCAAACTGCTGAAATCATGTGACTTTGGCGCTCCGAACCGCTGATTCAACACACTGATTCATAACGCTCCGAAGCTTCCTGAAGCAGTGTTTCGAAATCGGCCATCACTAAATAAGTCGTTATTTTGTTTTTTTGGCACACCAAAAATATTCTCGTCGCTTTAGAATATTAATATTGAACCACTGTACTCACATGAACTGATTTAAATATGTTTTTAGTACCTTTATGGATCTTGAGAGAGGAAATGTCATTGCTGGCTATGCAGGCCTCACTGAGTCATCGGATTTCAACAAAAATATCTTAATTTGTGTTCCGAAGATGGAACGGAATGAGGGTGAGTAATAAATGACATTATTTTCATTTTTGGGTGAACTAACCCTTTAATTTTCTTCGTCAGTTTTGATCAATGTCTTTTAACCAGCTGGTGTTCATCAGTGTTGGGGAAAGTTTCTTTTACAAGTAATGCATTACAAAACTCTGTTACTCCCTAAAATAGTAACTAATTGCGTTACTTAGTTACTTTTAATGGAAAGTAATGTGTTACGTTACTTTTGTGTTACTTTTTCCTCATCTGGGCTGGGCTTGCTTGTTTGTTTAATAGCAAAAATGTATTCTATTTTTGGCAAATGTAAAGGCCCTTTCACACTAGAAGTGAAATGAATAAGCCTCAGGCTGAAGGAAATGCAAATTTACGCCTTTACAGTAGAGGGCGCAGCTCAATCAAGATACTTCAACACTCTTCAACAATAAAAACTAACAATGAAACACAAATGTGATGTTTATATAAAGTCTTTTTTGATTATTAGTATGGCTGAATTGGATCATCAAAGCTTAGCAGCAAAGACATTGGTTAATAAAGTGAGATTAAATACATAAAGTATATTTGTGTTGTTTAACATATTTAATTTTGCATTTCACTGTTTTTATTCATTATGAGGAATACTGAATCTGTTTTTGTGCAAGTGAGATAAATGCTCACATTTAGTCTAGATCTACAGTAACCGTCACGTTCACACAGCGCAGTTTCCTAGATGAAAAATTGCACGTGAACGCCCTCTCATATCGAAACTTGAATAAGATAAGCTCATAATTACGACTTCAGAAGTAGGAATGATCAAATTTCCTATAGCACGTGAAGGCAGCGTTACTCCTGATTTCTCTCAACATGGGGACAGAAGAGCTGTCAGTCAATACATGTGAAAACAAAGTAACTCAGATATTTTCTTGTAAATTTAAAAGTAATGCATTACTTTACTAGTTACTTGGACAAAAGTAATCTGATTGCGTAACTCACGTTACTTGTAATGCGTTACCCCCAACACCGGTGTTCAGGTGGTCTGTAGTGGATGTGTGCAGTCAGTTCTGCACTTCACAGTAAAGAAAACTTTTAGCTGAAACCGTGGTCCTTTGTGATTAATATAATGCAAGTCAACAGCTACCATCACTTTGAGTGTCAAAAAAACATATGGGCAAAATTAAAAATTAAATTACCCGTGACTCCTCATGATACACGGATTCAGCTAAAAATCTTCTTTACTGTTCTATTGATGAAAAAAAGACTCTAACATATTAGATGCCTGAGGTTGAGTACATTAACAGAAAATTATTCGTAAATTTTTGGGTGAACTGTCCCTTTAAGTCATCTTGTCCCTTCACACACACAGAAAGGTGCTGTCCTCAGGGCATGACTGAGGAAGTGTAGGCTTATGATGGGCAAGATCACTGTCTGTGTGTGTGTGTGTGTGTGTGAGTGTGTGTGAGTGCAGCTGTGCTAGTTCCTAACCTTCCCCCCTCATGTCTCTGTATAGTAAAAGATAACACACACACTCACACACTGTCCTTTTGTGGACTCTTAACAGTGTGTTTGGGTTTGTTTTGTGTGTGTGTGGAATTCCCTCTCAGCAGATGAATAAACAGGGTGTGCCCACAGACACAGACACATGTTTAAACCTTCTGTCCTACTCACATCAAGTACAGTTACCCTTAACAAATAGCATTCCAGTAAATGTACTCCTTATCAGTTTTACTTCAGTGAAAGTACAAAAGTTGCTTACTTTTCACCCACACTCAAGCTCTGAGGATCTCTCAGTCCGTGACTCACAGAGTGAATCAATTAATCAGTTGTTCACCTGAGAGCAGCTGTAACTGCATCGGTTTGACTCACAAATGAATCGTTCATTGCGTTTTGCGAAACAATTCACAGTTTCATTGTAAATAATCAGCTTCATGAATTTGGACGTTGCGTGTCTTGGAGCTTGTGAAAATGTCTTCAGTTTGACATAATGAGGAACAAACAATATGTTTTAATGAAATGTAGTGGCGTAATCAGCAGTAAGAGTGTTTCTAAACTAAGCAATCACACTCAGATTTGTGTGTCTCAGTCCTGCCTCAGGGAAGAAACATCATTAGGGTTATCTTTGACATCTCACTCGTTTCTCCCCAACAACAATGAGAAGAAATGAAGAGCAAATGGGCACTTCTGCTTTAGGCTCCTGAGAAATATCTGCTCTTCCTAAAGTTTCAGCTGAGATCTCAGTAGTGTTTCAAATTGCAATACTTCAGTTAGTTGCCACAAATCTTTTTTAAGTTTTCCATGTAATATTTATATTTTATTTCAGTTTTATTTTTGGTTACACTTGATTTCGAGGTGTCACTGTAATTATACACAATACACACTTTAGGGTTCATTGTGCATTTTGATGTACATTGCTAATTAACTAGAGATGTTTCTTTTGTATTATTATTATACATCCATGCCACACTTTTCAAAAAGTGGTGGGGACAATATCGACCCTGGCAAAAAGTGGTGAGGACCCGCAAATTACGCCTATGAACCCAGCACAGCAGTGACGTGAGTGTACGTTGATTCGCCAAACGCATGCCATACGAAACACCGGCAACCGGCATTTTTTAAATGCTGTATAAGCACACACTTTACACATATTTACTGCACAAACTAACTCTATGAACATGGAAAACAGTGAAAAGTCAAACATACAGAAAGCAAATATTAACAGCATTTACCTGTCGCCTTTGTCTGCGGTGTTGTCTCGATGATAAGTAGCACTGCACGTTGTTGTAGGATATTTCATCTCTTAGACCTCCTTTTTACTCTTTCAATCACACAACTTATACGTCTACACTCCATCTCTATCATGAAACCCACGACACGTTGTTAAACACCGCGTTTAAATGACATCGCTGTCGGCCGGCTTACGTCACTTCAGAGTTCCTACTGCCGGTGCGAATGCAAGAAGGAGAATGAACCTAGGGGAACATTTAGTTCTCGGGGGGCCGTTCTGGTTCCTATAATGAAGTTCCTACAAAAATGCTGGGTTAAAAACAACCCAAGTTGGGTTGAAAATGGACAAACTCAGTGATTGGGTTGTTTTAACCCAGCGGTTGGGTTAAATGTTTGGGTAGTTTTATTTAACTCAACTATTGTTTAAAAATTACTATATTGCTTGATTAAAATGAGCCGAAAATATGTTGAAAATTAACGTTTATTAATATGTTTAATAAATGAACATTTATTAATAAGTTTAATGGATAATAATTAATCAATAAACATTTATTAAATTGCTCTCTAGTAATTATGTGTCTAATTTTTAGATTTCCAACCTATTTTGGGTTCATTTTAAGCCAGACATATAGTATTTTTTAAACAATAGTTGAGTTAAATAAAACTACCCAGCACATTGAGGAAACATTTAACCCAGCTGCTGGGTTAAAACAACCAAATCACTGGGTTTGTCCATTTTCAACCCAGCTTGGGGTGTTTTTAACCCAGCATTTTTTTTGTGAATAACTATCTGATGCGAAAGCCCTTAAAAGGGGGTTTTCTCACTGATGTCATAGAAGAACCATTTTTGGTTCCCTTTCAGTGATCAGCTCTTAAAAGAACAACTTTTTCTCAGTATAAAGAGAATTTTAATGATCTAAAGAACTTTTTTTCACTGTGAAAAACCTTTCATGGAATGGAAAGGTTCCATGGATGTTAAAGGATGTTTATGGAACCATCAATGCCAATAAATAAGCTATATTTTTAAGAGTGGGAAAAACATCTTAGACAAAGTTGATACTTAAATGAGAAGTAACTCAGATCTCCAGCCTCTCAGTATGAGTTTTCCTGTCATGGAATGTGTGTGTGTCTGTCAGGACACTGTCATTAGTGTGCAGGTGGATCCCGTGAGGCCGTGTGACTGGGGGAAGGAATGTGTGTGTGTGTGTGTGTGTGTGGGAGGGGCGGTCTGTCTTCAGTCAGAGCGTGAGGTGAGGCTCGTGTCCAGTGTGTTTTGGAGAGAGCAGCGGGCTGCTGGACATGCTGAGATCTCACTCCGCAGGCTCACAACTGCACATTCAACAGGACACACTTGGATGTGGAGAGTTCATCTGACAGGAGTTTGTAGTCATGCAGGGCAGGACGGGGAAAGCGCCCAAGAAAGAGCTGGTGATCGAGTCTCCTCAGCAGTTTAAATATGTTCCCGTGCTGGAGGAAGAGCAGGACGGCTCGGGTCCTCAGAGGAAGGTTAGTGCGCTCGTGTAAACTCCCGAGAGCGGACCGTCTTTAACTGAGGGAAGTCTTGAGTGGAAGCGTTTGATAGTCATTGTTTTCAATCAACGTTGGTGAATCAGCCTTGTTTAAACAGTTTATGAATGTTTGACCGTCAATCAGATTGGGAGTTAATTACATTTATTGTAGTTTGATAGTTGAGCAATTTTGTGATAGTAGTGATTGATTTCTTTTATTCAGTCAGTCAACTGTGTGATAGTTTAATAGTCAATCAACTTTTTTCAGTCAGATTTGTGATGATCAGACTCAATTTTGTGATGCTTCGATAGCCTTTTAATCAATTTTGTGATAGTTCAAGTGTAAGTTAAAGCATAAAAACTTTATGAAAAACTGAGGTGTGGTTGTAATAGATGGTTGTTTAAAGTTATTGATTAAGCCATTTGGTGTCTGTAAACTGAGCAGTTTAAAGGTTTTGGGTTGAAACCTTTTACCAAAAAGTATTGTTGTGGTGTTATGGTACAGTGATGGTGTCAGATCATGATATATAGCATTGATGTGGTGCTGTATGATGTATTTACATGTTACTCCAACTACCGTTCAAAAGTTTGGGTTCTTTTAAATCAGGGAAGACTTTTATTCATCAAGAATTCATTCATTCATTTATTCAGAGACAGACTGTATAAAAAAATGCTGTTCTTTTGAACTTACAATTCATTAAAGGATCCTGAAAAAAATTCAGTTTCCACAGAAATATGAAGCATCTCAACTGTTTTCATCATTGATAATAATCATAAATGTTTCTTGATCATCAAATTATCATATTAGAACGATTTCTGAAGGGTCAAGTGACACTGAAGTAAAGACACTATTTTAAATTGTAATCATATTTCACAATATTACAGTTTTTACTGTATTTTTGCTCAAATAAATGCAGCCTTGATGAGCAGAAGAGACTTCAAAGTTCAAAAACTTTAATGAATCTTACCGACTCCAAACCTCTGAACGGTGCTGTATCTGGAATGAAGATAATGGTGTTACAGTGGTGGAAGTTTTAAGGGTTAAAAAAGGTCTTGAATGTCTCATCCAGGATTATCGCCGGAATCCAGACACACACACACACACACACACACACACACACAATAGAGTTGAGATCATCTTTCAGGCTGGAGAGGTCTCTGGTCCTCAGAAGAGAGAGGTGAATGTGTTGAAATGATTTATAAGGAGATCACACACGCTTCCGTCATCTCACATGTGTACGTCTTTCCTGCTGTCAGCTTAATCTAATATATTCTGCTGTTCTGCTGACTTATGAACTTTATTCTGGAAACCGAGTGTGTGCAGTAATTTGTGAGTCTGATGTGTTCAGTTGAAGTGTGTCTGTATGTTTCAGAGTACAGTTGTGTGAATAAATAAACACATTCACACAGCTTTTTTTGAGCACTGATACATCAGCTGAGATATCAGACTGTACTGTTACATTTGAGCTGTGTGTGTGTGTGCTTGTTTTCATGATTTATGAGGACACAAATTTGAATAATGACGTGGGTATTACACTGTTAATATGACGTAAACATGAAATATGAGAACATTTCATGAGTCCTCATATTTAAAATCGCTTTAAAAACACTAAACAATGTTTTATCAAAAATGTAAAAATGCAGACAGTTTCCTGTGATGGGTAGGTTTAGGGGTAGGGGGAGAGAATGTACAGTTTGTAAAAACCATTATGCCTATGGAATGTCCTCACTTTGATAGCTAAGTAAACGTGTGTGTGTGTGTTTGTGTTTACTAATTGGTTTGCAGTTAGAAGTTTCTAACAGTGTTGCCAAGTCCGCGGTTTTCCTGCGGAATTGGGCTACTTTTACACTGTTGCCGCAGATTTTTTTTAATGTCTGCGGGTTGAATCGACCCGAAATAATGTGATATTTAGCCCCTGAAATACCAGGGGAGCCCCGCCAAAAACGCAAATGTTACCCCCCAGAAAGCGATTTTTACCGTGGGACCCCCCTGAAATGCGATTGGGCTAGTTTTGGGCTAGTTTTGAGGAGCAATTGGGTGGGTTTTGTTGTGAAAATGGTTTCTAATGCAAAATACTGAAAGTTCTCACACACACACACACACACACACACACACACACACACACAGGTTTGTTTTTGTGAATTGTGGGGACATTCCATAGGCGTAATGGTTTTTATACTGTACAAACTGTATTTTCTATCACCCTACACCTAAACCTACCCATCACAGGAAACTGTGCACATTTTTACTTTCTCAAAAAAACTCATTCTGTATGATTTATAAGCCTTTTGAAAAATGGGGACATGGGGTAATATCCTCATAAGTCACCCTCTTCTTGTAATACCTATGTAATACCCATGCTATTATACAAATTTGTGTCCTGATATGTCACAACAACACGCTCACACACACACACACACACACTTAGCCACAGTAATGCCATTTTGAACACAACACAACTGTGCAAACATTGTCCCATTCATGTTCCCAGGAATCAATAAAGGTGTGTGTCTTTCCCATTTGTGTTTGTACACACGCTGTGATGTACTATACTCCATCTAAACTCTTAACTCTTTACTTAAAGCCTTTATGTGTAATGTATTATAAAAAAATTTAATTTTTAAAAAAATGTAATGCATTAATTATGCCTTGTAATGCATTGTATGGCCTCATGAATAATTGTAACCAGTTATAAGGCATTATAATACACCTTTAGAAAGTATAATGCATTAAAACATGACAAACAACAAGTTTCAGATGTAACAAAGAATCTTAGAATATTATTATGCATTTTAACTTACAATTACAATTATTTATGAAAATATATATTGCATATATAAAGTGTTACCAACTGTTTTAAAACGCATTTTACTATTTTTTTTATATAATTGTTATAATTGGAAACTGTAAGTTCACATTAATTACATGTAACAATTGTACCTCTAATTCAGTTGTGACACAACAGGGCCATTTAAAATAAATTAGCGAAGGCATAGTTGTGATTAAATTGGTGAGAATGATGAGCAATGTAAAGCTTATTAATGTAAAAAGATACAGTATTGTGAAAACAGCTGAGTCACAGTTAACACTCCAGAAAGATGAAGTTAGTAGCATCTCTATGTTTAAGTCATTACTCTCTGAAACTGCTCTAGAGTGAGTTTGTACCTTTGTGTTTGGTTTCATTATAGCAACAATAAAATCACCTTTCAGTCATATGACTGTAACTCAGCTCTCTCATATCTGTGTTAAAGATTAAACTGCTGAATGTCTGAAATATGTCTGTGAACTCTCACAAACATACAGTCACATCCACTTAATTTTACTGGTGTCAGTAAAACACTAGAAACTTTTATTCCTTTTCGCACAAGTTATGATTATGCCAGATCATTGGTTAATAAAGACTTACTTTTGCATGGTGTTATGACCTCCAAACACTTTTACCGTGGTGCTTGATTTGTAAACAAATACATTTTGATGTTTACAGTAAGCTCCATATGTTTGGCTTTTCTGATATAGTAAACTTTCTTAGTAGCTTAGCTGGTACAACACTGCACTTTCGATACGAAAAAAGCGTCACGATGAAAGAGCTCAGAGAATTGTAGAAGCAGGATAAAATGTCATGGTTGCTTCAGCAAATGCGTTTTTAACTTAAAGGTTTAGTTCACACAAAAATGAAAATTCTGTCATTAATTAGGGCTGGGACAATATATCGATGCATCGCATTGTTTCTGATATTTTTCAAATGCATCGCAAATCGATTCTGAGCTTAGTTTTTAACAGCAGATGGCGCTCTAGGCTATTTTTTAACCGCATGCTCAAATGCTCACGAAGAAGAGCGCTCGTGCGTTCTTGAGTACTTGGACCTCAGAATGCTTTTATGACGCAAGATTAATGTAAACAGCCCACTGTGAACACCCTTATAATTCACTTCAACCTTTATGAACTTAATGAATGATTATTTATAGAAGGTTCTAGTGGTGTGTGTAAGGAACTGGAAGCAAGCAGAGTATGGCCGTTTCTAAAGCACGCAGTGCCATCTGCTAATAAAAACTAAGCTCAGAATCAATTTGAGAGAATTGCGATACATTTGGAAAATATCAGAATTGCTCCAGAATCATTTCTCGGTTTGCAATGCATCAATGTATTGTCTCAGCCCTTTTAATTACTCGCCTTCATGTCGTTCCAAACTTGTAAATCCTTGGTTGAACTTCAGAACACAAATTTATGAGTCTGCGTTCTGATGTAGAACAACAGTATCGCTGCACTGTTTACAACAAAAACTGCATAGAAGAATGACAGGGAAGAGAAGAAATTGTTGAATAAACTAATTATTTTTGTTTTGTTTTTGCGCACAAAAAGTATTCTCGTTGCTTCATAACACTAAGGTTGACATGGACTATTTTAACAATGTCTTTACTACCTTTTTGGACCTTGAATGATGGTAATTACGTTGCTTTCTATTGGGGATAAAAAAAAAAACTTTAGGATTTTATCAAAAATATCTTAATTTGTTTTCCAAAGATGAACAAAGGTCTTACGGGTGTGGAACGACATGAGGGTGAGTAATTAGAAATTACATTTTTGGGTGAACTAACCCTTTAACACGATTGGTTAGGTTCAGTGTAGGTGGTACGTTATTTACAAACGTGACAGTATTAAGCTTTTAGCGCCACTCACTGGACATTTAATTTCTGAATCGCCATGATACAAACAACATCTAACATAACAAACCTTGCCAGATTCACGTTCATTGGTCTCGGATAAAACCGAATACACTTTTAGCGCCACTAACTGGACATTTCACTTTGAAAGTGTTGTGAAACATGCAAGAAGCAACGTAATGTTATTTTCACTGTAACACTTTAGTATAGGAAACACATATAAACTATTAACCATGACTTTTCCCTTAATAATCTCCTAATTGTTGCTTATTAATAGTTAGTAAGGTAGTTATTAAGTTTAGGTATTGGGTAGGATAAAGAATGTAGAATATGATCATGCAGAATAAGACATTAATATGTGCTTTATATGTACTAATAAACATCCAATATCCTAGTAATATGCAGCTAATAAGCAACTAGTTAAAAGACACTAAAATAAAGTGTTACCTAAATGTTGCCACAGTTTGAGAGTCTTTATTTGATGACACACACACACACACACACTGGCGGGATTGAACTGGTGATTTTATGTGGTGTGTGGAGGCTTTGATGTTGTACAGCAGTGAAGCTGGTGCTCGTTGTGTATGCGTGAAATTCTGCCCTTTCATTGGTCTATCCAGTTATGATATCATCAACAAAACAACTCCATCTCCATGGAGATCTGCATCTGAGGTCATTTTACCAATATCACTCCCAGATGTGTGAGTGGACTGTGTTATCTCACTTAGTCTTCCACACACTCCCAGATTCCTCCTATATAATATCAGTGGAAACATATTACCGAGATCCACGTCCAAAATTCTCATATTCTTCAGAGAATTTATTTTTTTTACAGAAAGAAATGAGAAAAAGGGAGGACGTTATCACTGCACAATAGAGCATAACATTGATTCCCCGCTATTTCAGTTTTGGTTTAGTATTTTTCTCATTTATTAAAGATTCAAATCCATGAATTGAATCAAACCTTACAAACTTTGATTTTTAATTTAAAAAAAAGTGTTTGAGAAAATATGAACTACTAACATCAAATACCAAATTACATATATGTAGAAAGACCAACTCTATTGTGTAAATTTTTGGAAAAGGGTGGTTCGTGCTGTGATTTCTCTTCCCATCGTAACAGCGACTACTCTGATTGGTGGAGCTGTCTTCAGGATTATGGGTAGTGTAGTTCTTCTTGAGAATTTCAATAGTAAACACTTTTTTTTTTTTTTTTACATTTAAACGGATTTCATCACTTAATAACCTCAGAGTTAATTTGTTATCATAAAAACTCCTTTTATCTCTTAAAAAAAATCAATGGGATTTTAAGTTCCTGAACTCGACTCTTACTGGAGCAGAGGGAGCTTGACTTTTCAGACAATGTTTCCATTGAACACCATTGACTCTGTTAAGTAAGAGGTACAGTCACAATGGCGTATCATGAGGTGTCCTGCTCATTGGAATAATATTTCTTCATGGGACTTTATGGATCACCTCTTGCCTCATTTGATTGTGCTAATTCAGTTTTTATTCACTTTGTGAGCACCGTCTCATAAGTTGCTGGAATATGAAATGTGTGTGTGTTTTCAGGTGAAGCCGCGTGTGGTGGAGCCTCTGGACTATGAGAGTGTGCTGGTGCAGAGGAAGACTCAGATCCTCAGTGATGGACTCAGGGACATGCTGCAGTTTCCTCTGGAGGATTTTCAGGTGAGAATCTTTTACTGTGGGATCCTGCTTGACCTTAAACACTACACAACATCTGAAGAGTGGTGGCTCACTGTACACGCCCTTTTCTGTTTTAATGGCCATTTATTGGCAGGAATAATATACTGGTGAAAGGTCTGAATCTGCAAGACTAGTTTATACTGGTTATAGTGCTGGTCTTTTCAGTGGATTTATCCAGTATTAACATGGTGGCATGTGTTAACCTGTTAGTGACACTTGTTAATCATAAGTTGAAAGCTCTACGGGAGAGATACAGGCGTTTTTCCTGCATTTGACAAACTCTTTTCATCTAACAGAGCTTTACACACTGCAATCGGATGTTAGGGCGTCCCACAGGAGCAGTTTAAGTGCTTCGGTGATAGAGCAGTGTTTTGATCTCAGATCCTGGGTTATCTCTGCTGGGAAATGGGTCTGTGCACTTTTGTAGCCCAGTTAATTAACCATCATGCTGTCAGAAACCCTGAGGAACTTTTGCTGTCTCATCGAGTGCTTCTCAGAGACATTTCTAGTCTTTCATCAGTACTGAAGTATGCAGGGCCCCGTCAGAAAAACAGTGTTTCCATTTTGATACTATTATGGATACAACTTATCTTTGCCAGCAGTACAGGGTCATTCACAGGCATCACGTGCAGTAAAGAGCTGCTTCATTGCTGATAAACGGTGGAAGACTGTTTTCTTTCTTATAAAATAAATATTCTGTTACTATTTTGATTTGAGATTGTAACCACCATTGACACTGAGGGGGACAAGTCCATCCCCAATAATTAGAATTGGCCAAGCGTGTCTGAAGCTACCGTCATAGTGACAACAGCCAATCACATTACTTTCTGGTGTTGCATGAACGCAATTGGCTAGCGTCTGCACTAGGGTATTTGCATAAGGTGATCTTATTGGTTGACGCCTGTGTTGGCGCTTGAAAATTTGGAAAATATTCAACTTCTGCCATGAACAATGCGAGTGAAGGACACAACGGAACAAACAATTCAGTTCGGCAACGCATGATCCGAATATTAGAATAATCTAATATTTGGGTCCAGCCCTAGACGTCACCCATTCAAAGTAAATGAGAAGCGTTAAGCCCAAAGTATACTTCAGTATACACCCTATACACAGTATACACCCCGTCCGTGTGCAGCCCAAATTTGGAGACTGCGTGGACGGTGCGTGTGCAACAGCGCATGTGCAAGCAGGACAGAAGAGTCCACTAGGTGGCAATACGCATAGTACAGTGCAGTCGTCGAAGAAGTGTGTGTAAATAGCGATTTAGAAACATAACCTTCTCCATCGTTTTTGATTCTTGTTCTCTTGGTGTATCTTCTGAATGGTGGATGCACTATTTTTCTTCTCCGACCCTACCCAGCGAATGTCCCGTTGATGACACGATGTCTGGTTAAGTATAGAAAAAATTGTACTGCGCATGTGTCAAACTCGGTCATCTGCGCACATCCGTATACTTTGAAAGATGCACGAACATGACTGCGCGCGAGACATGTGAAGTATACCCGGGCCTTTAACGCTGATGCCCCGTGTGAATGCACCGTGACAGTGCTCGTCAGTGTCTGAATGATTGAGATGGCCAATCAAATCAAAGAAGGCGGGCATTACTGTTCACAGAAGACGAGTGTGAATTCCAACAAAGAGTGTGTGGCAAGATGTCAGTAGCTAAACATTTAAAATTTGACAACTGTTTTATGATAGAAATGTTCAAAACTGACAGTAATATCCAGTGATGCAAACTACTCAAATTTGTTTATGAAATTTCACCGTTTTGAATTGAAAATATGCTATCATTTACATGTAGTTCATAACTGAATGTGAGGAGACAAGAAGCATTTTGTGTTTTTGATATATTAGACATGCGTAAAGTGAAATGTGTGCATTAAAATAAATAAAATGAAATATTTTTTTGCAGTAGTTTAAATTAGGATGAAACTGAATGATTAAACTGAATCAAATAGAATCTCAGAACTTCAGATGGGCAAACCTGTCTGACAAATTAAATCAAAAGAGTCATTTCTGGCATCGCATGTTGTGTTTCCTGAAATATTATCAGAAGAAATGATTCTTGGTAGTTTGGTATATACTTCTACTACACACTAAAAGAATGTATGTTTCTGGTGATGGGACAGTAGCTACATTCCTTTTAGTATGCAGTAAGTTTCAAACATTTAATTACACTAGTTTTAGTCTCAAGTTCCTCAGGATTTTTCTACAGCTGAAAAAGAGAACCATCATGAAGTCCGTATCTGCGTCTGAAACCGCATACTTTCTAGTACAGGGGTGCAAAACTCAGTTCATGGAGGGCCACAGTCCTGCAGAGTTTAGTTCCAACACACACACTTGCACACCTGTTTTCATATAAGCCTGAAGGATTTGATTAGCTGGATCAGGTGCGTTTAATTTGGGTTGAACCTGTGGCCCTCCAGGAGCTGAGTTTGACACCCCTGTACTAATAGGTACTACATTTGGTTTGAAACTTGTTTTGCACCCCCAAAAAGTACATTCTATATAGTAGGAATGCGTGTAGTAGTAATGTTGTCATGTGATCTACCGGTATCAAGGTCTGTCACTTCACTTTCGTTCACAAATCCTCTCCTGTGGCCTCATGGGATAGTAAAGTGTCCATTGACTGCATGTTCCACAATCTTGGGTGGAAGTAGTAGGTCATCTGGGTACTTTTTGTCTACTGTTTTTCAAATACTATACTATTAGAGCTGCCCCCAAATAGTCGATGAGAAGAGACTTGGTCAACCAAATTTGAATTGGTCGGTTGGTCACAGAAAAAAATAATAATAAAAAACTCCACAGGAAGTGGCAAAGTCACGCAGTCCATGACGGACAGATAGTTAACACGGTAATTATGTCGGGCAGGAAATCCAAACGTTCGCCTATCATTCATTAACTTCAAACATGGCTTATCAATTCAAACATGTAAATAGTAGCCTAACGTTAGACACTTTACATGGCTGCTCACTCTAATGTTAACCTAGATAAATGTGCGCTATTATTAGCCACATATCATGGTATATAGTGTGTTTTTAAGTGTTCAGGCAAGTGTGGAAGTTAACTTAGGCTACCAGTCAATGAGGAAAGTCTGTGGTTGGGGACAGCGCTACATACTACAGCATGGATCTCTGTGCTGTCGGGTATGTGATGATGTATTGATTCATGTACATCGGAAACAGTGAGCGCTCTAGAGGATTTCATTTAACATAGATGTAGTACTGGACTTCAGGCTGTGTGCAGCTGTGAGGGTCAGACAGCTGTTTGCTACACTCTGTTATTGTGTGACAGCCTTGAACCTTTTTTCTGAGAGCCATGACTCCAGCTGCGTGATCAAAGAAACAACACCAGACACTGCGGGAGAAAGAGGCTCCGCCGGTCAGGATCTCTGTGGAATGTGTCAGTGTGTCGGGATGGGCATAGATCAGGATGGACAGAGCCTAGTGTCATGAGATCTGTGGCTCAGGTCACAGCATCTCATTGTTCACAAGTTGAAGTTGAAGTGTGCCATTTTTATGTTACTTCCTGTCCCAGTTCACTAGTCTTTTTGTCCCTAATGTGACGTACATCCAAGTGAAACAGCTACTGGAAAAAAAACAAATGTAAGATTGATTTTGTCCATGGGGAATTGATTGGATGTTTGGATGGTTTTGGTTTGCTATTGGTGGATCTCATGTGAGTGACAGGTTGCCCCGCCCTCGTCATCAGAGAAGAGAAGAGACATCACTGAAAGGAGGGGAAATCTGACAATGTAAAATTGACAATGGCAATTTCTGGCTCAACCAACGCTGTTAGTTTGAGACGGGACGGATAAGGCCAGTGTTCGAAACCTGTTGGATAAAAGTAATTATTTTTGCAATTCCAATTGGTGCCATTAGTTAAGAATGGGCATAACTATACATTTCCAAAATCAGCTAGTCGGTGGGTTGCCTTAATGACTAGTTACTAATCAGGCCTGTAAAATGTGGCTGTTTTCAGGTCACCTGACCCTGCTCAGACTTGTTTCTTTGGGGGGTGTTCACATAAGGCACTCTGGTGTTCAAAAACACATCGATAATCACAATGGATCAGAACAGAATTAGGGCCGTGTGATTAATCATATTTTAATCGTGATCACAATTTCTGCTTCTTGAATAATTAAGCATAATCATCAGCGATATTTATCCACTGGTTATTTATCCTGAAAACATTTTTTGGTAACACTTTAATTTAAGGTGACGTAGTTACACGTTACTACTTTGCTATAGTAATAACCCTAAACCTAACTCTAACATTAACCATAACTCTACAGCAAGTACATGTAGTACTTATCTGAGTAAGTACTGTGTAACTACGTCACATTAAAATGAAGTGTAACCCACTTTTTTTAATTTGGCATTTCTGATCTTCATGCGATATTCTGCCCAAATGGAAGTGTAATACAGCCAGTCAGTGTGCCTTCACGAGCTGCTTGCGCTGTTTGCCTCTACTAAATCTGCAACTTCTCAGTGATGACTGTAATAAATCCAAACATGAATATCAACTATATTTTTTTGTGATTGTGGTTGCTGAATAATTGAATTGCCTCTGTGCAATACAAAGTCTTTTTGTTGTTGTTTTTATAGAAAAACTTTAACGTAATTTGTAATTATTAGAATTAATATTAGTAATTTTACTGTTTTAGCTTTTGCAATGTTTTACCAGTTCATAATGTGGAGAGTGTGTTCATCTACATCATAAATACAAATCAGGAAGCTAGATTAGGAAAAATAAACCCTGTGTATGAGTTGATGTTTTCTTGATTTGTGCTTAAATGAAAGTGCAATAATTCAGATTAAATGTATATGTTTTTAAATGAGAACGAGTTGAGATTAACTATAATTGCTATTACAATTTTTGAGCAAAATAATCATGACTATCAGTATAACCATTATCATGTAGCCCATACTGAATGCTAAAAAAAGTAGGCTGTGATGCAGCAGCCAATGAGGTTTGTCTGTGCATCTGTCTGTAGCAATACTAAAAAAATATAAGAAAAATAACATAAGAAAAAATTAGTTAGGTAGAGCATGACAAACTTGGCCCATCCCTACCCCAATATAGTGATATTACACACACAGATTTGCCAGGACCAAGACTTTTGGACAATGGCCTGGTGTCAAGAAGGGCAGCAAAGACTTCTCTCCAAGAAAAACATCAAGGACAGACTGAAATTCTGCAGGAAGTACAAGGATTGGACAGCAGAAGACTGGTGCAAAGTTATTTTCTCTAATGAAGCCCCCTTCAACTGTTTGGGACATCTGGAAAATCGATTGTCTGGAGAAGAAAAGGTGAACAATAGTAACTGCCAGAAATAAAGAATGGTATTAAAATGTCCTGCAAGAGCAACTTCTCTCAACAACCCAGGAGCAAATTTGTTGATGCATTTTCCAGTATGATGGAGCAGCTTGTCACAAGGCGAGAGTGATAATGAAGCAGCTCGAAGATCATTACTTTGACATTTTGGATCTGTGGCCCATAATCCCATAGAGAACCTGTGGTCAATCCTCAAAAGGCAAGTGGACAAGCAGAAGCCCACAAATTGTGATCAACTCTGAGCACATATAAGGCAAGAATGGATCGCCATCAGTCAGGATTTGACCCAGAAGCAGATATCCAGCATGCCAGAGTGAATTACAGAAACTTACAATTTATGTCACTGCCAATACTTTTGGCCATGGCTGTATTTTGCTTTAAATTTGGTTTGGATGAATATGCACATATTTAAATCCATTAAGCCCTTTTACATCTACTATTCTTTAGATTGTTTTTTCCATATCTTTCAATTCTTTCTACTTGTTCCTCTACAGACCAGCATGTTTACCATCTTAAAATTCTTGTTGTGTGTGTCTCATGTGCTGCTGATCTCTAGTTTGTGATGTGACATCAAACATGCCCCATTCCCATGTGTCCCCTTCTGAACCTGCCTTGAACCTGTGACCTTAGCTTACCAACCCAGATCCTTAAAGGATTAGTTTACTTCAGAATTGAAATTTCCTGATAATTTACTCACCCCCATGTCATCCAAGATGTTCATGTCTTTCTTTCTTCAGTCGAAAAGAAATTAAGGTTTTTGAGGAAAACATTCCAGGATTTTTCTCCATATAGTGGACTTCACTGGGGTTCAACGGGTTGAAGGTCCAAATGTCAGTTTCAGTGCAGCTTCAAAGAGCTCTACACGATCCCAGACGAGTAATAAGAGTCTTAAGCACAATGATCGGCCATTTTCTAAAAAAATAAATAAAAATTATATACTTTTTAACCACAAATGCTCTGCGATGCTCCACACATTACGTAATCATGCTGGAAAGGTCACAAGACTAAGTCAAACAGCCTTTACAAAAAAGGTAAAACAGTGATGTCGGACGATTTTGAAGTTGGAGGAGAAAATGAAATTTCGCCCTACTGCGGTACTTCCGCCTACGTCACACGTGACCTTTTCAGCGTAATTACGTAATGTGTGGCGCATCGCAGAGCAGTGCAAGATGAGCATTTGTGGTTAAAAAAAATTATACATTTTATTTTTTTTTAGAAAATAAACGATCGTTTCACTAGATAAGTCCCTTATTCCTCGTCTGGGATCATGTAGAGCCCTTTGAAGCTGCACTGAAATGGCATTTCTTTACGGCGGAAGAAAGAAAGACATAAACATCTTGGATGACATGGGGGTGAGTAAATTATCAGAAAATTTTAACTCTGAAGTGAAATAATCCTTTAACCACTGCCTGAATCTCCATGAGCTCCTTCACTCTGTGTGTGTGTGTGTGTGTGTGTGTGTGTGTGTGTGTGTGTGTGTTTGTGTGTGTGTGGCTCCTTGATGGCTCCAGCAGTGTTGCTCCTCTTCTCACCCCCTGCGATTAGCATCTCTGCAAGAGGAAGTGAGGGCTTCAGGAAAGGAAGTTTGGGAACAGGAGGGCTCTATTGTGTTTTTTCTTCTTTGGAATGTTATTAACGCTATTTTCCGCTGGTACTGAGACCCACTGACCCTAGTGACGTGGAGAAGCACTTTACTTCTAAATATAAAACATCAATAGCATTAGTGACAATCATTTATACATTTCATCTCCAGTCTCAGTGGACCCTCAGACCTTGTTCAGGTCAGATGCCATGTTTCATTTGGCATGAATGAAAACAAAGGGATAATGTGAAATCACTGAGGACGAAATGTTTGTTTCTCACCTAATTCAAGCTCTCTGGTTCTCTGTATGCTTGATGTTTATATGTTTAAACCAAGGAGGTCTATAATATCTGTAGCTTTCCGTTTGCATTCTCATTCATCTCAGTTGCATTTGTTTGAATTATTTTGACAGGTGTGACAATCCGGTGTGTGACTTCTCTGGATCTGGGTGATTCCATGAGTGGTTTCATCATGGTCACCTGGCTTCCTTATCATTATGCCCTTTAAAAGGAGCCATGTTACCACTCTTCAGCGCTCCTTCTTTTGTTGACCTTGTTTGTTTACTTTGTTTGTATTTTGTCTTTGTTACGCTTACACTGGAGCCACAGTACATTACAGACCATGCATACACCTTACTCTACATTAGTGATTTTACTGTTGTTCCGTTAGCACTCTTTTGCTTTATTTTCTTTGTTTTGTTAATGAACCTTGAATTAAATTCGACAACAGTGTGTGTCCCTTCCTTTGTTGCGGCCTTTTGGAGCCATGGGTCATAACAAATGGGGGCTCGTCCGGGATCCCCATTTGTTATGACCCGTGGCTCCAAAAGTGATAACATGGCTCCTTTTAAAGGGCATAACGATAACGAAGCCAGTTGACCATGATGAAACCACTCATGGAATCACCCATCATCCAGATACGGGGGAGTCACACGCCGGATCGTCACACAGGGTACGGATTTTTGAATGGCCGTCAATACGGAAAGATGCTTTTTGCTATCAAATGGTGTTAAAACATTTACAAACAGGGGCTCATTGATGACCATCCAAAGCTCTTTCAGGCTCTTATTGGCTGGCAGGATGGAGACTGTCTGTTCATAAGAGCTGAAGCTGGCAGTCTGAGTCCTGCTGATCTGGCAGACATGAGTCAGGCTGGGGAGTTTTGCTGTGAAACTGTGGTCAAGCTGTGTTTGTCCAGTTCTAATGTTTCTCTCACAAGAAAACTCTCTCTGCATTGTATGAAAATTGTATTCTGTTGTTATTTTTTGTATTTATTTTTTTAACTGTGCAAAGCAATCAAATTAAATGTGTGATTCTTGTTAATTTGTTGAATAAGATTAGCTAATTGAAGGTGTAGTTCATCCAAAAAATGAAAATGTCCCTCATGTTGTTTCAAACCTGTGTGATTCTCTTTCTTCTGTGGAACATAAAAGAAGAATGTGATTTTTCATGCTCGATCATCACCGTCACTTCAGAGTACTTGTGAACCCTAATTTGTTGGTGGCTGTTGGATCGGATGCCAGTTTTTGTCTAGATTTGTGCATGGATGATTTTATCTCTGTCTGGATTTGATTGTAACACAGTGTTTGTCTTCTGCAGGTCTGTACACTGTCGCGACAGATCCGGACGCTCTACCCCTCTATACCTGCACATGCGCTGAGAGACGCCCAGAGTCTGTTCGTGCAAGAGGTGAAACACACACACACACACACACACGCAAAACACTTTCTATGAGCCCAGAACTTTACTCTCTCACACTTACTTACATTTCACCTTCTCAGTCTAAGTCAGATGTGAGTGTGTGTGTGTGCGTATGTGTGTACAGCACTTATTGTTCTTTAACCGTATTTGACACACATACTCACTGCACTCAGAGGATTTCCTCTGATGTTTATAGAGAAGACTTTGTCTGAGATTGACCTTCATGTCACATAACACACTCACTCCTAGTCTAGTGGAGAATAGTGCTCTATTGTTTTACAGATATTTCCACTTCTCTGTTAAACTGACTGCCAGATAGGTATAAACTCATGGGATACTCCCAACATTTTTCAGTGCACACACACACACACAAACACACACCGATGATACTGGCTGTTCTCCAGTAGAATATATTGAGCAGATGGTTTAATGCGAGATTTCTAAACCTAGTGATCTCCCTCTCTGTCTGCTGTTTACGTGAGAAGCTACCTTCAAAAGAGATGGATATTAAAATACATTCATAATCACCATTTCCCTTGCAACATATTAACACTGTAAAGCCTGACATATGAAACAATAGTCAGAAAAAACAAAAAAAAACAAAACGGAACATAGAGATTTCAACCACACAGTATCATTATTTCTGTCTTACAATAATTCATATAATCACAGAACGTAGATAGAAAGTTTATAGCTGGGATATAAACACTGATGTCTTCAGTAGTGATCAAAATAGAGCAAATCACCTTTTGAAAGTAACTTGACAATTCAAACAAAGATTGTATTAGTTACATCATTACACCAGTAGGTGGCGACACGTGATGTTTGTCATTGAATCATTCAAGAGATTCGTTCAAAATGCTGATTCATCCAGTAATGAAACAAATGAAGTCTTTATGATTCATTAATTTATTCACCATTTTTTTAAATAATTAATTCAAATGACATAAAATCATATAAATATCAGTCATCACTCTGTATCTGGCAATAATATGTCTTGGTAAGATGATATTTAAATGCTTAGTTTTATGATCAAAGCTCTGTAGTTTTAAAACTTATAATGCAATGCAATAAAATGATGATTAATAATAAATGTTTATGTCTAATAGACCTATGATGCCTAAAATCTTGCCTGTGTGCAGCTTATAGTGACTGTGTGTCCAAGTACATGAGTGTGTTTTTAAAATTCATCACACATATTATTGTGCTGATGTGGTGTGTGAATATTGAGTGGTTCCTCTTTTCCACTTGTTTTGATCTATTAAAAAAGGCTTCTTTTTTTTACCTTTGAGAAAAGGGTTTTACTGCTCCTGCTTTTCATCTCCTTTCCGCTCTTCCTAAAACATCAGATTGGACACAGAGCAAAGGATTGAGGGGATAAATGAGATCTTTTTGAGCACAGGGTGACTTTGCATAAAACACTGACCCAAAATAGTAATGCTGTAGTGTAGACTTTCTTTTCCTGTCAGAAAGGAGAAAAGCAGTGGAAGATGTGGTTGCGGTCAGATCATTTGAGACGCTCAGGTTCAGTTCCGCTTCCAGATTCTTTCTGATCCCGTTCCAGACTCCTTCAATAGTTTCCTGTCCAGTGTCCACTCTTCATTATTTAAATTGACAAAACATGTACATTGCTAACATACACATTAATACTGTATGTGCACACATCAAATTAAATTATAGTATTTATTCATATTTTGGTTTATATATATATATATATATATATATATATATATATAATCATAAATGTTTCTTGAGCAGCAGATCATCATATTAGAATGATTTCTGAAGGATCATGTGACACTGAAGACTGGAGTAATGATGCTGAAAATTCAGCTTTGATCACAGGAATAAATTACTTTATAAAATATATTCAAACAGAAAACAGTTATTTTAAAGTATAATAATATTTCACAATATTACTGTTTTTACTGTATTTTTAATTAAATAAATGCAGCCTTGGTGAGCAGACGAAACTTCTTTTAAAAACATTAAAAATCTTACCGTGTCCAAACTTTTGACTGGTAGTGTGTGTGTGTGTGTGTGTGTGTATATATATATATATATATATATATATAATATAATATAAATTTTCCATATTTTAGTTATTTTCATTTTAGTTTCAGTTTTAGTCTTTTTTTTTTTTTCTTTAGTCTATTTAATTCATTTTTTAAATAAGTCAATTTAGGGTTTTTTGTTTCACTTTAGATATTTTCAGTTTTAGTTTTTTTTAATTTTAGTACTTAACCTTCAGAAACGTTGCCTTGACAACTAACTGAAATAAATTAAATAAATCAATTATTTTAATATATTATTTTATTTAACTTACTATTAACTATATTTCAAATAGCATAAATATATTTAAAAGTTTTCTTTACAATTCAGTACAATTTTTAAAAAAATGAAAGACATTTTTTTAAATTGTATACAAACTCATTTTTTCTCCTTTTTATAGTTGATTTACACTACTGCTGTCATATTGATTAATTGCGAATAATCGCATCTAATATAAATGTTTGTAAATGTGTATAAACACACACAGACATTATATATTTACAAACTTTTATGTTAAATGCAATTAGTCGTGATTAATCGATTTGACAGCATTCATTTACACATTGACTCTTATAGCGCATTTGACACTTTGTAAAGTAAGGGCAGAAGAGAGAATGGACAGGACATCATAGGGAGAGAGAAAGAAGGCACTGGACCAGAACTGAACCCACATCTCCCGCTTGAGCAGCACAGCTCAGTGTGTCCATGCTCACGCCAAGATCACAGATCCACATCGGCTGTTAAATTCATCTGCCGAGACTTGTAATAGTTAGAGTTTGTGTAAAAAACTTCATTGCAGTAATGTCAATGATGTTGTGTTTGTTCTTACAGTGCATCAAGTCTTACATCTCCGACTGGCATGTTGTCAACTACAAATATGAGGATTATTCCAGCGACTTCCGTCAGCTTCCCATGTAAGAACCCAAACTAGACCGAAACACGTTAAGGCCTGTGTGACTGATTATAGCTGTAGGGACAGAGGACTGCAGGCTGTCATTGTGTGTGTGTGTGTGTGTGTGTGTGTGTGTGTGTGCCCGTGTTTTTGTGACATATAAGGACACAAATTTGTAGGGATGCACCGATACCATTTTTTAAGGAGCGAGTACGAGTACCGATACTTTTTTTCTAGTACTTGCCGATACCAATACCGATGCCTATACATTTATTAATCTCTCTCTCTTTTTTTTTTTTTTTGGTGATGTTGCAGTTTTTCAAGCACAACACAGTGAGACTAATGAATGTAGGATAGCTTCTTCATTATTACTCCAATGAAAATTAATAATTTTTATGTGCTTGTCACAAACTTAAAGAACAAAAATTTCACAGTGTCCAAAAACCTTCTAAGGGCATTATATATACACCAATATATATAGTTGTTGTTATATAAAAATAAATTTACAAACAAATTACAAACAATACAAAAAATACTATAGAGATACAAATTAAATAAACTTGTTTTTCCGATACAGAAGGTTTATTTACCATGTATACATTTATTTAACATATTTTGTTGTTTTATTAACATTAATGACAAATATAGGCTACGGTCCCTTTAAGACCGAATCCGTGGATACTGACACATATCCTGTTTTCACCCGAATGTTTACGTCCACTTAAGCCATAACCGACTGTATTTACATGAGATACTCCACACGATGGACATTTTGACAACTATGTGTGTATTTGACCATTCAGGCGCGAGGAGAACTGATCGCGTGCAAGAAAAAGAGAGAGCGCGCGCGAGAGAGAGCGCTTCTGGTCTTTGTCATTCAGCGCGATTCCGCCTATCCCGCCTTCACTAATCGATAACGAATGTTGAAAGCATGTGAAGTTGTGATTGAAAGCATGCAGTTCGCAATGTGTGTGTTGTCATCATTAATTTGAAGTATTTCCACTCCCTTGAGGCTGCTGCTGCCGCTCTGTGCGCGGAAAATTCTGTCAGTTACGTCACGTGAGGGATCAGTCTTTGGTATCGGGGGTATTTTTACGAGTACAAGTACATGAGCTTGGTATCGGCCCGATACCGATACTGGTATTGGTATCGGTGCATCCCTACAAATTTGTATAATGACATGGGTATGACATAGGTATTACAAGGAGAGGGTGACTTATGAGGACATTACCCCATGTCCCCACTTTTCAAAAGGCTTATAAATCATACAGAATGAGTTTTCGTGAGAAAGTAAAAATGTGCACAGTTTCCTGTGATGGGTAGGTTTAGGTGAAGGGTTGGTGTAGGGGGATAGAAAATACGGATTGTACAGTATAAAAACCATTACGCCTATGGAATGTCCCCACAATTCACAAAAGCAAACGTCTCTGTGTGTGTGATTGTCAGCTCTTAGAAAGATGTTTGTGTTGGTGAGAGCAGGAAATGTGTTTTGCTGGGTAACAATAGGGCAGAGGAGCAGTGAGTGAGGTCATCATCTCCACACACACACACACACACACACACACACACACACACACACACACACAGACCTTTAACTATTTAAACGGCACTCTGTTTTTATTAGACAAAGTTGACCAGGATGAGAGGGCAGCCAAAATCTGATTACCTGGAAAAGGAAAAAGAAACACAAAAACCTTCATTAAGAAGTCATACCCAAACTTTACATAAAGATGAGAAAAGAATATTATGTAGACATAAATACATTCCAGTATATCACAAATATATTATATCTCATCAATGTTAAAAATAGTTGTGCTGCTTCATGTTTCTGTGGAAACAGTGATACATCCCCCCCCCCCCCCAGGATTCTTTGATGAATCGAAAGTTCAAAAGAACAGTGTTTATTTGAAATAGAATCTTTTGTAACATTATAAAAGCCTTTACTGTCACTTTTGATCGATTTAATGAAAAAAAGAATTAATTCCCCCCCCAAAAAATGCACTGAATTGTGGTGTAAGTGGTGTTATTCTCATGTGAATCTGAATCTGTGTGTTGATCTGTGTTTGTTTTGTACACAGCAAAGTGTCCAGACCTGATAATTTAGCGCAGCACGTTTTTGAGGTGGATGAAGACGTTGATAAAGATGAGGTAAATCAAACACACACAAACACATCTTCTAGCTCTGTGGCCCTTTGGTTGAACTCTGAACCTGTGGTCAGATTTAAGTGATGTTTTCTCTCTCTGATAAATCCTGTGGCATTGTGGGTGACAGACATCAGCCGGCTCAATTACAACATTCGCAGTGCTTCATGGGAGTGGGTGGAACTAAAGATACCACAGCTAAAACTACTAGACTAACTAATATACATTCAAAACATTATTAAAGACAAGTAAACAGTCAGTAATAAAATAAGAACAAACAATCAAATTACAAGCAAAAGCACAAATAAATACAACAAAAGATACAAAAAAGATATAACAAAGATACAAATGAAATAAACATGTTTTTTTAGGTAGGCCTGAGTAGTTTTCAGGTATAGAAATTTAATAAAGCAAATGTAAAATAACACTGCATTCACTGTATAAATTAAACATCCTTATTAATTAATCCTTATTAAAGTTACAAAAGTTATTCAGTCAAGAGCAGTGAGGGATTTTTTTCTTTGTCTTTTGTTGTTTGATTAACTTTAAAAACACGGACAGCAGCAGGAATATTAGGCTGCTGTCACTTTAAGAGCGAATGCATGGATCTAATATACTGATATTGATACTGTGTTTACTTTCTCAACTCTTTACGTTCACCTAGGACATAACCGACTATGTTTACTAGGATACTCACAATTTTTTGACATAATTTTGTGTGAATTTGTCTGCTCAAGTGCAAGAAGATGTGAAAGAGAGCTCAGTTTAGTATTTGCACGCTGAAGCACGGCTTTCTGGGAACGCTTTGGTTGTGTGCGCACAAAACTTTCCACACTGTAACGAGTAATTGTCAAGGCTTAAACTTTCGTAACAATGCTGTGCTGGCAGCGCTTGTGGCATTGTTAGAATTCATAAAAATGTTACCAGCCAACTGGCGAGAGACACCGTTTCATACACTCGCCAATGCTGATTTTTACTCGGATTTGCCACTTGGTAAGGCCTTGTTTATAAGTTATCGTTTCAAATCAAGTTTTTACTTATGGAACCCGACTGTTGCACTCTATAATAATGCAAATACATTTCAAAATAAGAGTCCCGTGTATTTCAGGCCTGTTTATAATTAAAAGACCCACATTATTCATACATTTTTTTCAAGGTGAAATATTTAAAAACCTAGTCTGTTTTTGTATTCTAATTAATGAAATCTTTTTTTTTTTTTGTGTAAATATTTCCTTGTAACCCTTACCCCCTTTTTTGATAAATGTTCATTGTGCCTGTACCGTGTTTTAGGAGCACATGTGCACCTTGGGAAAAAGTAAGGATCAAGCCCTGAGACATGCTGTGAAGCTCACCTCAAATTTTTCTGCTTTGCACTAAAGGCGTGTATTTTAATAGTAGCCATAGTTTTGAGGATGAAGTCAGTCAGTACGCCAGTATTGGGATGAACTAACACAAAATTCCATCTTGATACCTCAGACCCCCTAGTGTCTCGTACTGAAATACTTACCATTTTTGTATAACTCAAAGTTAATAGAAATCCATCCCAAATTCCTTCTCTATCATTGCTTGAGGGATTGTGGGCAGTATTACCCCAAAACATCATTTGGGCTTTTTCTTTAAATGTTTTAAACATGCTATGATATGAGATGCACTGATACTAATGTCACATAATATTTAGGATAATATGTAAGTTGTACTGCAGTAAGGCTCTTTGAGTGGATCCAGGTTTCCAGGTTTTCCCAGAATGGACAAGACCTGATCAAATAATCCCTTCTGGCTCGTCCTTCCCAGAATTCTTCTTTCCATGAATGCTGCCCACCTATTTAATTCTACTAATCAGCTTCCCACTCAAGTTTGAGTCACGTTTCTTATTTTAGCCCAAATGTGTGCAGTACAACAGACTGATATATGACTCAGGTCGTAGGTTTGAATTCAATGTGTTATTGTGCAGACTGTACTATGGAGTCAACTTTTGAGTCACTGTTGGACTCATTTGTCTAATTTGGTTGCTGACTGATTTCTTGTGTTTATAGAAAGTTTGTGTGATAATGAGTTTGTTTTGGCATTACAGTAAACACACAGCCAATCGCTGATGACCGTCCAACGGCAAAGCCAATCATAACAGCTCGCCACATCAAGGTTTTACATCACAGCCTGTCAGAATCTTAGGCTATTTTCACAAAATTTAACATTTATTAGTGATGGTTGCTGATGTTTGCATTCACTTTCACCAGTGCTCATATTTAAAGTAATGTAAATAAATCCTTAACCACAAATATGAAATGATTTACAAGTTTATGTGGATGAAAAAAATCATGGTAAACAAACAAGTCCCACAGACACGAAAGTTACAACTCAACTTATAGTTGTGACATAAAATGTCACAAACTTACAACTTACACACTACTAAATATTTTTATATTGCATCAAATTATATTAAATCAACGTCCACCCTCAGCTTTTGGTTCACTTTTTTTTTTTTTTTGTAAAGATTGCATCTTTACTGATTTTTTTATAAAGTAAACGTAAGAATCACTTTTATTTTGTTAGTAATATTTCAGGATGAACACTTACTGGACTGAAGCGACTCAGGTGTACCTGATTATTCAGACATCATTTTATAGAAAAATTGTGAGTCTCAAATATGATCATCAGACTTTTGATGAAGGCTTAATAGTTCATCTCTCAATCATTGTATCAATCGTTATCATTGTATTGCATTACATTATATGTTTTAAAACTACAGAGCTTTGATCATAAAACTAAACATTAAATATCATATTACTAATACATATTATTGGCAGATATAGAGTGATGACTGATATTTATATCATTTTATGTAAGTAGTCACTATACTGTCAACCCTGGCAACCACCCAGAATGCCCTAGCATGGCAGCTAGGTTTACACAGGCAAACATCACTCACATTTTCTTCAAAACATATAAAAATCTAGATTTCTTGCATGATGTCTCTTTGGTAATAAAAACAAAGCCTTGTGAGAAAGTGTAATCGAAGCACTTTTCACACAAATCCAGACTGTCCAAGACTGTACAGTCGCTCTAGCTGTATTTTGATATCTGCTGACTGGAAACCTCAGATAGTGTGTGTTTGTTGAAAGAAGACAGTTCTGTGAGGTCTATGAAGCATCCAGACTCCCTCTGCCCACCCACACAATCACAGCAAAAGCATTTCATCTTCAATCTCTGTTGTGTGTGTGGTTTGTTTATATCTGCAGAGTGTCAAGAGTAAAGCGATAAAGAGTGTTCAACTGGTGATTCAGAGACAAACTGACCCATTGTACTAAATTTTAACCTTTTATTGTTCTTGAAGGGTCTTTTCAGCATGGAGCCCATAGTGTGGCCCATTTCACAGCTGAAAGACATAAAAGCCTGTTCACAGCAAGAACGATAACTATTAAGACAACTATAATGATGACTATATTAGCATCCACACCAGTGATGTTATGTAATAACCTTGCACTGCAGTTATTTTGTCTGCCACTTTAAAAGCAGGATGAATTCTGATTAGCTGTCAATGTTTTCATTGTTCATCAGCTGAAAGAAAGTTTCTTAGCAGGACATACCAACACAGTGTCACGGCAGTTCGTAACTAATTTATGTTTATGCTTTGGCGAATTTGTATGAATTTGTTCAATCTTATTTGTAATTTTTACTACTGCGTATGTCCCACTGAGGTTATTATTATTAATTTTTTAAAACAAATCATATGTTTTCATACAAATTAAAATTGTGCAAATTCATACAAAATCACCAGCAACTAGTAAAATGTAATTCATAGCATACAGTACTCCAGATGTGGAAAGATCCAGATGTGTTCTTTGAATCAGGTTTATCTGAGGTTCTGTAGCGTTCTTTGAATCAGGATTATCTGAGGTTCTGTAGCTTTTTTTGAATCAGGATTATCTGAGGTTCTGCAGCTTTTTTTGAATCAGGATTATCTGAGGTTCTGTAGCTTTTTTTGAATCAGGATTATCTGAGGTTCTGTAGCTTTTTTTGAATCAGGATTATCTGAGGTTCTGTAGCGTTCTTTGAATCAGGATTATCTGAGGTTCTGTAGCTTTTTTGAATCAGGATTATCTGAGGTTTTGTAGTGTTCTTTTAATCAGGATTATCTGAGGTTCTGTAGCTTTTTTTGAATCAGGATTATCTGAGGTTCTGTGTGTTCTTTGAATCAGGTTTATCTGAGGTTCTGTGTGTTCTTTGAATCAGGTTTATCTGAGGTTCTGTGTGTTCTTTGAATCAGGATTATCTGAGGTTCTGTGTGTTCTTTGAATCAGGATTATCTGAGGTTCTGTGTGTTCTTTGAATCAAGTTCATCTGAGGTTCTTTGTGTTCTTTGAATCAGGATTATCTGAGGTTCTGTAGCGTTCTTTGAATCAGGATTATCTGAGGTTTTGTGTGTTCTTTGAATCAGGATTATCTGAGGTTCTGTAGCGTTCTTTGAATCAGGATTATCTGAGGTTTTGTGTGTTCTTTGAATCAGGATTATCTGAGGTTTTGTGTGTTCTTTGAATCAGGTTTATCTGAGGTTCTGTGTGTTCTTTGAATCAGGTTTATCTGAGGTTCTGTGTGTTCTTTGAATCAGGTTTATCTGAGGTTCTGTGTGTTCTTTGAATCAGGATTATCTGAGGTTCTGTGTGTTCTTTGAATCAGGTTTATCTGAGGTTCTGTGTGTTCTTCGAATCAGGTTTATCTGAGGTTCTGTGTGTTCTTTGAATCAGGATTATCTGAGGTTCTGTGTGTTCTTTGAATCAAGTTCATCTGAGGTTCTTTGTGTTCTTTGAATCAGGATTATCTGAGGTTCTGTGTGTTCTTTGAATCAAGTTCATCTGAGGTTCTGTAGCGTTCTTTGAATCAGGTTTAACCTAGGTTCTGTTCAGTTGTGAGTCTGGATTCTGTTCTTTCTCCCTTATTTGACTCTCACTTTTTTCTACCTGCAGGATCAAACAGACAAGCTTTGGACTGTCATCACAAAACTATCTCTTGTTTTTGTGTTTGTGTGTGTGTAAAGGACACAGCCTCTCTCGGCTCTCAGAAGGGTGGTCTCATTAAACAGGGCTGGCTGCATAAGGGCAACATGAACAGTGCCATCAGCGTCACCATGAGGGTGAGAATCAGTTCTGAAGAGATGTTATGTCTATGCTCGTGTTTGCATTTCATGTCTCATTTGCACTCTTCTTTTTTCACTCAGTCATTTAAAAGAAGGTATTTCCACCTGACGCAGCTGGGCGACGGGTCATATAATCTCAACTTCTACAAGGATGAGAAGATCAACAAAGAGCCCAAAGGAACCATCTTCCTGGACTCCTGTATGGGAGTGGTGCAGGTATGTAGACAAACTCGAATGTTTCCTCCATTTTGTTTAGAAATCATCATGGTATTGATGTCACAACCATGAGCTCATTGTTTTTAATTGCGGTTGTCTTAAAACATTACATGCTGAACTGTACTTTAAAACAGAACTGTTCATAGAGTACAAAGGAGAGCTGAGCATTATGGGAAGGCAAAGAAAGGAGAGAGTGAGGGATGAAAGAGCTCTCCTCCTTGTGTTTTGATAATTGATAAGCATTCTTTCTGGGAGTGAATTTTCCACATGCACTCCCAAAATAAAGCGCTACACCCACACCCGGCCCCCCGAGTTATTTTAGTGTGGAATTTTCTGGAACCTGTGGCCATAATCACTCATAGGTATGGTCAACAAACCAGCGTCACACCCTTCATGTGTTGCTTTGTCATTATCTGTAATGAGTTGTATCTGTTAAATTAGCCCTCTGACCTCTGACACACCCCTCACCTCGCCTCCACATAACACTGGGTATTACTAAAAGGAAAAAAATAGGAAAAAATGTAACTGCGTTATTCCAAAATATGTTTATAAAATGTCATTAAATGTATTAATTTAAATGTAAACATATTATGTACATTTTATAATTTGTTTTTCTATATTACAATAATTATATGTATATATAACATTTTCAGTATACATCATATTACATCATGTCATTGGTTTGTACTGACTTTAATTTAAGCTATATTTTTAATTAAAAAACTGTTTTTTTTTCCCCCGTACTGTATTTTTACTTTACTGTTTTACTCATTAGATTCTTTTATGAGAATCTAATGGGTCATCCTTCAGAATAATGAACTTAAAAAAAAAAAAAAATAAATAAATGTGCTTAATTGTCATGAAAAAGTCAAAATGCAAAAATTGTAGTTGTCCTACAAATTGGCTTCATTTTCTTTATGAGAAATAGACGTTCTTTAATTTCTTTTGGCTTTGGACCCAAACGTGTTTTCATACAATTCATTCATTCATATCCTACTCATAAACACATGAAACTTCCTGTCAGAGTCACAGTAAATGTGTGGATGGTTTTGATCTCAGCTCATTCTGTTTGGCTAAAGTACACAGTTCTGCCAGCTGAGCAGAAGATCTTCCCACCCTCTGATGGAGCAGAAATCCCCGACTGCTCAGGGGTCAAAAGTTGGACTCCTGCATTTCTCTCTGGTTGTCTTTGCCTGACCAAATGCCCCTGTTCTTAGGTTTTGAAACCCATCCCTTTAAAGACACTTAACCACGCTGTAAGTCCTGCCCTTGGACGGGTCGGGAATCTGTCAGCCTCCATATGGAAATCATCTCGCTCTTTTCCCAGGCTTCTGGGAAGGTTTTACATGGTTTAAATTGTACCAATGATAATCTGAATGTCTTGGTTCACTAGCCATCGGCAGGTGCATGTTCATATCTATCCTTTTTTATATGTATCGAAATCAATTTTTCTTTGCATGTAGAACAATCGTGTGCGGAGGTTTGCGTTCGAGCTGAAGATGCAGGATAAGAGTGGCTATGTTCTGGCCGCAGACTCCGAGAGCGAGATGGAGGACTGGATCGGCACCCTCAACCGGATCCTCAACAGCAGTTTTGAGCTGGCCATGCAGGACAAGAGGAACGGAGACTTACATGACGGTGTGTGTTTATCCAGATTATACAGAACCCTTAGTCATATGTTAATTTTAGTCACATTCCTGAATCAAACACACACACACAAACCACTGACCTCCACACATGGGAGTGACTGTATACACAATGACCAGAGAGTCACTGTGGTTACTGTGTGGTGTAATGACGTTCTTCCGTCTATCTCTGTTGTAGATGATGAACAGGGGAAAAGCGATCACTCTTCTAGCAGTATGGACAGTTTTCAGGTAAGTCACACTTCAGTAATCATGGTACACTCGATCTGTAGCTAGACTTTGGTTTGGTTGGATTGAAACAAACTCTGGTGCGATTGCTCTGTTAGTGCGGTTCATTTGAATAAGTGTGAACACAGACCAAAGACATCTAAACGAACCAAAAACAGGATGTAATGTCATAAGATGCGACCTTTGGTCTGGAACAAAAGAACCAAAAGAAACTGTTATAACAATGAGTCTCTTATTTACATAACGTCCCTACTTTGTTATAATGAGAGGATTTGTGCGTGCAGAACACAGCACTTGACAAACTCCAGCTTTGAACGGTGAGTGATTGTAATTTAAACACCTCTCATTGGCTATTGCATTTAAGAACTCAACAGATACGCCTGTGATTGGCTACACTGCTCAACACTGCAAAAACACATTGTACATAGAAACCTTTGACGCTCTCCAGAGCACAAACACAGATACGCACTGGATTGTTTGCCAAATCACCAGCAATAAATGTGACCGAACCTTTACTCTAAAACAATCATTTTGTTGGTCAAAGTACCTTGTAAACTAAACCTTTTTAGCAAGATTAGTAATAAAATCCTCATTGTACAGTATTGTCATAATAATACTTTATTGTCTGACCTCTCAGAAATCTATATTGTAAGAGAAGTGATAATATATAACATATTAGACTTAATATTTAATTCTTTTTGCTTTAGCATTAGGATGTACTATGTTAACCACATTTGGTTCTGTTCATCTGGAGCTGGAGGTAAAAGACAAAAAGCTTCAAAGGTTTTGACTGATATCTCTCCTTCTCTGTTCTCAGAGTGCCAGAGACATCGAGAGCAAGATGAGAAATGAGACACGGCTGAAACTCTTCACACTGGACCCAGACTTACAGGTACATCACTGAGATACAACAGCCTCTTATACTAGCTTTCCCCTCTGCACTGATCACAGCATAGATGAAACTCACGAACTTATCATCAATCTCATCTTCCACTCTGAGCAGAAACTGGATTTCTCTGGGATCGAGCCGGAAGTGAAGCCCTTCGAGGAGAAGTTTGGGAAGCGGATCTTGGTGAACTGTAACGATCTGTCCTTCAACCTGCAGAGCTGTGTGGCGGAGAATGAAGAGGGACCGACCACTAACGTACCTCACCTCATTAACTATAACCATTGATCACTAATTACCTTTGCTGAAATCATGAGGATATTCATAAATTGAGTTTCCAGCCACCTTCTTCACAATAAACCCTCTTCGTCTTGTTTCATCTGAGAGTGTCTGCATTGGTTTGTGTTGCAGGTGGAGCCCTTCTTCGTCTCTCTGTCGTTGTTTGATGTTAAGAGTTGTCGTAAGATCTCCTCAGACTTCCATGTGGACATGAACCATCCGTCTGTGAAAGCGCTGCTGCCCTCGTCAGGATCTCACATCAGCTCCGCAGCGCCAGACAGTCCGCAAGGAGCGCAACCGACCGCAGGCAGCCTGACAGAGAGCGCCGGTCAGTTTCCACGACAGGTGAGGACACACACCAGACAACACATCACATCCGGTCTCTATCAACAACCTGCTGTTCAGAACCAGAGATAATAACTTTGGTTCATTCCTCAAATTAAATGCATTTAATCTGTCACACATACAAAGAAAATCACACATACGCTGTTAAAATAGTTCAAAAGTTTGCGGCCCTTAAGATTATTTATGCTTTGGAAGCAGGTCTGTTCTGCTCACCAATTTGAATATTTAGTAAAGTGTAATTTATTCCTGTGATCAAAGCTGAATTTTCAGCATCATTACTCCAGTTTTCAGTGTCACATGATCCTTCAGAAATCATTTTAATATGATGATTTGCTGCTGATTAGGGCACCAATGGTGCGAGGACACTCTTGGAATTGCTCCGATTCTTCTTCTTCTTCTCCAATGTGAATCAGTTTTTGAGGGTCTAAACATGCACGAAAACTCATGAAACTTTGCACACGCGTGATATGGGTTTCAGAATTAGGTGTGACAAAATGGCTCAATAGCGCCACCTACAAAATTTCAACAAAGTGCCCCTCTCGCTACGTTTCATGTACAGGTATGAAATTCAGTACATACATGTATTGTCCTAATACCTAAAAAAAAAAAAAAAAAAAAAAGTGTCTTAAATGCAACAGCCATTTTGAATTTCCTCTGTGATTTTTGTGCAGTTTTTGCCCTATTCAGGCCTTATACTTTAATTTCTGATTATTATCAGTGTTGAAAACTGTTGCACTGCTTCATATTTTTCAGGATTCTCTGAAAAGAACAGCGTTTATTTGAAATAGAATGTTTTGTAACATTATAAATGTTTTAACTATCACTTTTGATCAATTTAATGCATCATTACTGGATAAAAGTATAAATTTTGGTAACGTTTTATTTTGATGCTCCATTTTAGACATGTAGTTGCAAAGTTAGTCAGTAGAATGTCTGAAGTGCGCCATCAAAATAAAGTGTAAACTAAATTTCATTTAAACATTATTACTGACCACAAACGGTACTGTACATAACACATTATGAAGCTTGTTTGTGAAAATCTACTACTTTGACTCTTTCTAATCCCGTTTGTCTGTAGGGAGTGTTTTCCGTGACCTGTCCGCACCCTGACATCTTCTTGGTCGCACGGATAGAGAAGGTTTTACAGGGTGGAATAGCACATTGTGCTGAGCCTTACATGAAGAACTCCGACTCTGCTAAGGTATGGCTGCTGTGTGTGCGTGTGTGCGTGTGTGTGTGTGTGTGTGTGTGTGTGTGATATCATTCTTATCCCTCTGGAAACAGTCAAAACAAGTGGATAAAGCAGATGTTGGCAAGTGTTTTTAAAGCTGTCAGATATACTAGCTCCACTCCGCCTAGAGACCTGTCATGCTCTTTCCATTCTATAAAATAAATAATGTGAAACACTTCAGACAAACGTAATTACAGAGCTGCATTTCTTCAATAGTACAATGCTTTTCCTTCCTCGCTCCTCAGGCTGCTCAGAAGGTTTTGAAGAATGCGAAGATGGCCTGCAGCCGCCTGGGTCAGTACCGAATGCCGTTCGCATGGGCCGCCAGGTGAGACACACTGACTCTGCATGAGAAAAACCTTGTGAAGCTCACACACTAAGATGATGCATTACCATTTTTTACATTGTGATATTATCCCCACCACCTCCAAATCTCAGTAGACTACAGTAATTAAATAAAGTACAGTGAGTATACATCATAGTAGTATTTGTTGTACTAGTTAGTTAAAAAAAAATCTGCAAAAAAAAAAAATCATTTTGACAGGAATTTGCTGGAAGGGACAGATCACCCTAAAATGAAAGCTCTCTCATGGTTTGCTCAGCCTTAGATGTATATGACTTTATTTCTTCAGATAAACACAAACAAAGATTTTTAGAAAAATGATCTATATAATGCTAATGCTAATACTAAGTGGATAGTAACCTAACATTTTACACTTTAAAAACCACACAAAGTGAATCCATACATGTGGATGAATCAGTGTCTTCTGAAGCTAAATGATATGTGCATGTGAGGAAAATACTAATAATTTATACCTCCATTCATGAATGCACACATGACAGTTGGCCAGAAACAATGGTTTATGGTTTCAGATATCATTATTTTCTTCACACAAACCTACCCTAGTGAAAAAAATACTAAAATGTATTTGAAATACATTTATTTTGTAGTAAGTATACTACAAATATATTTACATATTTATGTGCTTAAAAAAATACCCTGCGACTGTACTTTTGGTAGACTAAACTGGTATATTTAAAGTCTGCTAAACTGGAACAACTAATTTTGTACTTAATGCACTTTAATTGTGTGTCAGTAGTGCTGAGATCCAACTAAACATATACTGAAGTATATTTGATTGTGTTGAACTTGAACTATTGCAAGTATACTTTAGGTACACTTAAATATCTTGCATTTAAAGACTGATATTACACAAAGATCATACGATACTTATTAATAGTGATAGTAAAACACTTTTTTTAGGCATAATATTAAGACATTGTGCAATAAAGAAATACTCCAAATAAAGTTTAAAAGTAATTTTATATGAGTAAGTCTTAATTGATGTGTCAATAAATATGTTAATGGATTTGAAGTATACTTAGTATGAAACAAATGTATTTTAAATAGATTTTGCTATAGGTTTTTTTTTACTAGGGTATTGTTACTTTTCAGAAGACATTCTTCATTTTTGGGTGTAATATCCATTTAATTGTCATGAAAATGTCACAATGCTTAAAAATCTTTTATAATAAACACAACAACATTCCATTTTAAAAAAAATAGATGTCCATTTTGATTTCATGGTGACTTTAATGGTCTTAAAATAGTCTTCATTGCCTATAATTTGCAAAATATATATTTCTTGGTGTTTCTTTTGATTTGAGGAAGGAAAACAGTGCATATCTTGAACATTTTTTTTGTGCACAAATTACACAAAATGTACAAACTTCTTTTAAAAAAAAAAAAAATCTATCACCTGCTTTCTGTGGGCAGTAGTAATAATGCATGAAAACTGTATTAATTTCAGCAGGGAAATATTGTGAATCTGGCACATTATATATTGAGCTTTATTTTCTTGGAAAAGTTTGTTCAGACATAACTTTGGTCACACTTTCAGTTTAGTGTCCAATTCTCACCATTAACTACAACTTTTGCCTCAATAAACACCTAATTACTGCTTATTAATAGTTAGTAAGGTAGTTGTTAAGTTTAGGTACCGTGTAGGATTAAGAATGTAGAATATGATCATGCAGAATAAGGCATTAATATGTGCTTTATAAGTACTAATAAATAGCCAATAATTGTAGTAATATACGAGATGATAAGCAATTAGTTCATAGTGAGAATTGGAGCTTTGTAAATGTAAGTACATGTGGCACAGCACTGTACCTGTGCTTATAGCACCTGGTGAAATAAAGATGAAAATGTTTTTGCACTGAAACATCACACGCTAAAAGGCTGAAACGGTTCAGTGACGTCTGCTCTGAGTGTGAGATATCACGAGCAGAATCAATATCGCTCAGGCAAATGACTGTACAGCTGTTTTTCTGTTCCTGTGTTTTGTTCTGGAAAAGGGTGTTGGTTGTAGATGTTAAGCCGTGCCATTATGTTTATCTTTCCGCTGGGATGTTAAAGATGAGCTGGGCAGGATCAGGATGTGTGCTGTTATCTCTCTCACCAGCTCTGATCTCTGTGTGTTTCTCAGGCCTCTGTTTAAGGACGACTCTGGGACGGTGGACAAGAGCGCTCGATTCTCGGCTCTCTACAGGCAGGACGGCAACAAGCTCTCCAACGAGGACATGTTCAGACTGCTCGCGGACTTCAGGAAGTCAGTCTTACAATAGTAGCACTAGTGTTTATATGACCTGCAGGATGAAGTTGTACACACTGGTGTTGTTTTTCTCAGTTCTGTCAGCGGTGTTGATGTTTTAGAAACAGTATAGTCTCTCTTCGCCTCCGTCAGGCACTCACGCTTGTTATTCTGCCCTCCTTTGTGCTTTCTCTTCTCTCAGGCCAGAAAAGATGGCCAAGTTGCCTGTGATTCTGGGTAATTTGGATGTTACGGTTGATAGCGTCGCACCAGATCTGAGCAGTAAGGCTTTCATACTCACAAGCATTTCTGAATGCAGTGAAAGACACATGCTGAGTGTTTGGAGTGGTTCAGGATTGGTTGATTCCTCTGTGTGTGTGTGTGTGTGCAGATTGTGTCACGCCCTCCTATCTTCCTCTGCGTCAGACTGATGTTGTGGATCGGGGCAGGCTGGTGTCTGAGGTGGAAGAGTTTGTGCCATCTAAAGCCAAAAGCTCTCAGCCTTTCACAACTTACAACAATCACCTGTACGTGTATCCACGACATCTCAAATACGACAGCCAGAAAAGCTTCACGAAGGTACAACAACACTAAAGCTCTGACTTCCTTTTCTATGGAGTCCCCGTGGGTCCTTAAAATGTCTTAACCTGTTAACCATCACCCCCTTTTTGGTCTCTTTTTAAAGGGGACCTATAATGCCCCTTTTACAAGATGTAATATAAGTCTCTGCTGTGCCCAGAATGTGTCTGTGAAGTTTCAGCTCAAAATACCTTGCAGTTCCCTCATGAAGTTTGAGAAACTCTGTGCTATAGTATTATTATAAATGCCCCAGACAAGTTTAGTTTAAAACTGTCCGAACACACACAGGACTCGCATGGCAAAAGTGTGTCAGACAATATGGTGGACGGTCTTTAAGGTGGGGCTCAGTGAAGTGTTTTCCTCTTGTGTTTTAGGCCAGAAACATCGCTCTATGTGTGGAATTCAGAGATTCAGATGAAGAGGACGCTCTCCCACTAAAGGTAACGTCACACACACACTCAGCTCAGTGTTTGCAGTGATTTTACCACAGGCGTATGACTACACATGTGCCTCCATTTGTTCTGTAAAATGCCAGCAACAAGCCATATGACACGATCAGTATATACACTACCGTTCAGAAGTTTGACATCGGTAAGCATGGATGCATTAAATTACGCAGCCCCTAAATTGAAAAAATATGAGATGGGAGGAAAAATATAATTTCAAAGCTTTTACGTTCACTCGCAAATGTTTCGCGTTCCTCCAAGAAACTTTGCGTTCTCGCGGAAAGAATGTAAAAGCTTTGAAATGTAATTTTTCCTCCCATCTTATATTTTTTCCATCCTCACGTCCCTTTAGGGACTCTGTATTAAACTGATCAAAAGTGACAGTAAAGACATTTTATAATGTTACAAAAGATTTCTATTTTAAAAAATGTTTTTTTTCAGTTCATCAAATAACCCTGAGCAGAAGTGACTTCTTTTAAAAACATTTACAAATCTTACAGACCCCAGACTTCAGAACGGTAGTGTAGTTATGTTTATTAAAACTGTAATCACAGTAATCCTACAGTTGAATGTGTAAGTGATCGTGTGGCTGTGTTTTGTCAGTGTATATATGGGCGTCCCGGAGGACCTCTGTTCTGTAAGAAGGCGTTTGCTGCCGTCCTACACCACCAGCAGAGCCCAGAGTTTTATGAAGAGGTTAGACGTGAGTTCTACATCTCCATGTGTCTGTGTGTTTTCAGACTCTGTTAACACTTGTCTTTACGTGTCCAGTTTAAAATAGAGTTGCCGGTTCAGCTGACGGACAGACATCATCTTCTGTTCACCCTCTATCACATCAGCTGTGACAGCAACAGCAAAGCCAGCACTAAGAGACGAGAACAGGTGGAGACGCTAGGTGAGACGCACTGCCGTCTGAAACCAGCCACAAACTTACACTGAAAGAAATAAAGGAGGATTAATGTTTCGATCCATTATAACTAATTAAACACAGTCTCTGTCTCTATTCTCCACGTGTGTTGTATGTGTTCGCAGTGGGATACGCGTGGCTCCCCCTGCTGAAGGACGGCAGAGTGATCGTGAATGAACAGCAGGTGGCAGTAGCTGCAAACCTGCCTCCAGGTTACCTGAGTTACCAGGACAACAGCAGCAAGGTGAGAGAGCCACACTCTGATGGTGATCATGCTGGTCTTGTTTTGTTTATGTTGTGTTTTTGTGTTGTTTTGTTTTGTTGTGTTTATTTTTTATTTATTTTTTTTTTGCTGTTTTTTTGTCGTGTTGTGTTTTTTTTTTTTTTTGTTGCTTTGTTTGTTTTTTGTTGTTTTGTTTTTGTTGTGTTGTTTGTATTTAGTTTGTTTTTGTTTTGCCATGCTGTGTTTTTGTTTTGTTAAGTTCTGTTGTTTTGTGTTGTTTTTTTGTTTTATTTGTGTTTTGTGTTGTTTTGTTTTTTCATGTGTTTTGTCTTGTTTTGTACTTTGTTGTGTTTTTTTGTTTTGTTGGGTTGTGTTTTGTTTGTTTTTTGTTTTCTTGTGTTTTGTTGTTTATTTTTTTGTTTTCATTTGTGTGGTTTTGTTTTGTTTTCTTTTCTTTTTGTTGTGTTGTTTAATTTTGTTGTTTTGAGTTGTTTTGTTTGTTTTTTGTTTTGCTGAGTTTTGTTTTGTTTTTGTTTTTTCTTGTGTTTTGTCTTGTTTTGTACTTTGTGTTTTTTGTTTTGGTGTGTTTTGTTTTGTTGTGGTTTGTTGTTTTTTTCATTTTTCATTTGTGTTGTGTTGTTTTTTGTGTTTTGGTTTGTTTTGTTGTGTTTTGTCTTGTTTGGTTCTTTTTTTGTGTTTTTTTGTTTTTGTTTTTTGCCGTGTTTTTTTTGTCGTGTTGTGTTTTGTTTTGTTTTATTATTTTGTTTTTTGTTGTGTTGTTTTATTTTGTTGTTTTGAGCTGTTTTGTTTTTTGTTGGGTTTTGTTTTGTCTTGTTTGTTTTGTTTTTGTTGTGTTTTGGTTTTTGTTTTTGTTTTCTTGTATTTTGTTTTGTACTTTTTGTTGTTGTGTTGTGTTTTGTTGTGTTTTGTTGTTGTGTTGTTTTGTTTGTTTTTGTTTTCTTGTTGTGTTGTGTTTTTATTTTATGCTTTGTGTTATGTTTTATTGTATTTTGTTGTGTTTTGTTTGTTATTTTGTCTTGTTTTGTTTTTTTTCTTTTGTCCCCTTTGGAAGCCATTGTTTATAAAAATGTTTTTGACATATTTTGTTTGGGGGTGAATTAAAAAATTGTACACTGTGGAAGTAAACAGGTACATAAGCGAGGAGGTGAAATTTGCATATATTCATACAAGAGCTCTGTCACCCTTATTAAAAATAAAATAATATGCACAGATAAATCATTTATAATAAATACTGCAATATCCCATAAAAAACAAAACAAAAAAACAAACAAACAAGAATTGTCAATGTTGGTTCCATGGTGACCTTAATTAAATGTGTGTGTGTGTGTGTGTGTGTTACAGCAGCACACAGGTCAGGAGGTGAAGTGGGTGGATGGGGGGAGGCCGCTGCTCAAAGTCTCCACACAGCTGGTGTCCACCGTCTACACACAGGTATGAAGCGTCTGCCTGCACATCTTCACAGAGATACATGTGATACACCCTGCTATGTCACAAACTCTTATCGATTGACTTATTCATTATTTTTAGTCCTGACTGGTGCTTGTTTTCTCATCAGGATCAACATCTGCATAACTTCTTCCATCACTGCCAGAGTATTGAATCCACGGGCCAATCAGGAGGAGAACTGGTCAAATACCTGAAGGTACTTCCTGTTTGTCCTTCCTGAGGATGTTTGAGGCCTGCAGGTGTTTGTTCATCTACATTATCAGGCATCCTGAGATCACAGTTCCCTCTCTCTCTCTATCAGAGTCTTCACGCCATGGAGGCTCATGTGATGGTGAATTTCCTCCCCACCGTTCTCAACCAGCTGTTTCGTGTGCTCACCACCTCCGGCCTGGAAGATGTTGCTGTGAACGTCACCAGGTCTCTTACAGTGGTCATTTTGTGTCATTTATATACTATTATTGTTTTTATTAATATTTTGAATTAGTTTTTATTTTTATGTTTTCAGTTTTTGTTTTAAATTAAATTTTTGGTCATTTTGTTATGTGTTTTTGTCTTTTTTATTGTTTTGTTTATTTTAAATAGTTCTATTTCAGTTTTAGTTTTTATTTATTTCCATTAGTTTTAGTGCTTCAACTTAAATTTATTTCATTTATTCACCAACGCAATATTTTTAATTTCTGTTTAGTTTCAGTTTTTCATCTATTATAAATATATTTTATTGTTTTTTTTTTTTTTTTTTTAAATAATACAATTAGGCAATTTTTTTACATTTTTTTATTTTTTTTATTTCAGTTTTAGTTTTTATTTATTTCCAGTTAGTAATTTCAGTGCTTAAATTTTAGTGCTTAAACTTAAATTTATTTCATTTATTCACCAAGGCAACATTTCTAATTTTCGTTTTTATTTTATTTCAGCTTTATTTCAGTTAATAAACCTGTTTGAGTTGTAGTGTTGTTTAAGGATGATAACCCTGGCCCGTTACTCATTTTGTGTGCCGTCCCGCTCTGCTCTGGTCAGGGTGATGATCCATGTCGTGGCTCAATGTCATGAAGAGGGGCTGGAGCATCACTTGCGCTCTTATGTAAAGGTGAGCTGCATCATGACGTGTCACATCTTTCTGGTGATGTAAAACAATACTAATTGTGACCCTGAATCATCGACATTCTTGTGTTTTGTGTGTGTGTAGTATGTTTTGAAGGCCGAGACAAACTTAACCAACGGTAAAACTGTCCATGAGGAACTGGCGAAAGCCATGACCAACATCCTGAAACCCTCGACGGATTTCCTTACCAGCAACAAACTGTTGAAGGTGAATCAGATTCAACACTCCTGACAAAAAAAAAGTATTCTTTAAGTTCATTTTATTAAGTAATTTTAAGTATACTTTTTATAGTAAGTATACTAAAATCAATGTACTAGTAGTATAATTGTAAGTGCACTATTTCAAAACTTCTTAGGACTAAATTGTCCCATTTTTTAGTACATAAAAGTATACTTTAAGTGTAACAGCAGTAAACTTACTAGTTTACATACAAGTTTTTGTTCTATTGCAACTCTACTGTGAACTATACTACAAGTGAGCGTATAGGTACTGTTAGTTTACTAGGTTTATACTCTCAGTAAACCGGTTGAATAGTTTTTATACTGAAAGTATACTTTAAGTGAACATAACGTGATACTCATGGTTTACTCACACCATGGAGGAACTGTCAGTAAAATCAGCCGCATGTTTATCTGTTTCTGTGAGGGTCAGCGGCACTTTGTACAAAAACCATCAGGTTCAGTTCCACCAGTGTACTATAACTATAACATGTAGGTTTATCAGATAGTATGTAAAACATGCTGAAAAAAGAAGCCAATATGTGTGAAAAAAAAGGATTTAATAAGCTACTTTATCAAAACAGTAAATACAACTACAAGAAAACTACACTTAAAATACTTTTCTTAAGTATATCTCCATCAAAAGAATTACAGATTATTTATATTACAAGTATAGGCTAAATATTTTTAGACTTTTCTGTATACTTGTCTATGAAAGCTTGTTTCCGCCATGGAATAAACAATAAAAAAGGTAATTATGAATTTTTATCTCACAATTCTGACTTTATTTATTGCAATTCTGAGTTTATAACTCGTAATTGTGACTTTTTTCTCAGAATTGTGAGGTATAAAATCAGAATTGCGAGAGAGAAAAAGCAGAACTGTGAGATATAAACTTGCTATTATAAAAATAGTGATTTAAAAAGTTGCAATTACCTTTTTTGGTAACACTTTAGTTTAGGGTCCAATTCTCATTAGTTGCTTATTAGCATGTATATTAATATGCATATGCATATTGGCTTTTTATTATTACTCATAAAGCACACATTTAATTCCTTATTCAGTGTGAACTTATTCTACATCCCTTAATCGTATCCAATACCTAAACTTAAGTGTGACCCCTTTTTTATTTTTTATTCCGTGATGTAAACATGCTTAGCTTCCATACTTGTCAAGTATAAGTAAGTATAAATTTGTTAATTAAGTACATAAAAAGTAGAGTGAAATTCTCATCTGTTATTTTACTTCAAAAGAAAGCTGACTTGAATTCACTCCAGCACTGTTCATGGTTTAACGGCTGCTCCTGTGTTGTATATCCTCTTGAATCTGCTCCTGTGTTCTTCCTGCTCTAGTACTCCTGGTATTTCTGTGAGGTTTTAGTCAAGTCTATGGCTCAGTACCTGATCGAGACAGGCAAGGTCAAGGTCAGTATAAGTCAACGTGTTTATATGAGCATATACCAGTCATGTGTTCTTCTTTTTCGTAAATACATGTCTATACTCACAAAAACAAAACTCAGTAAAATCAATTCCATGATTCAGACCTTTGACCCCTGCCGTGTCCTGTAGGTTTCCAGGAGCCAGCGTTTCTCAGCGTCCTTCTATCACTCTGTGGAGACACTGGTCACCATGCTGATGCCTCATATCACACAGAAATACAAAGACAACCTGGACGCCACACGAAACGCCAATCACAGCCTCGCTGTCTTTATCAAGGTGAGCACTCCAAATTATGAAGACATGATTGATTATCCACTGTTTTATTGATGCAGAAAAGAAGTAAAGGATGCAATATTTCTTAATTCTGTAGGTATAGTTGGTGTAGGTGTTGTATTGTAAAACACTTGGGTTATGGGTAAGGTTAGGACAGGTTTGGTGGGATGGGAGGGTTTAAGGATGGGTTAACAGGTTAGAGAAGGTCAAACGTGTTATTTTATGACTGATCAGCTTTATTTTTATTTCAGTTTTAGTTAACAATAACTAACAATAGGTGTGTCTTGAATCAGTCTAAACTCTGTTTTCAGCGCTGCTTCACCTTCATGGACCGAGGGTTTGTCTTCAAACAGATCAACAACTACATCAACTGCTTCATGCCCGGAGACTCAAAAGTAATTTGCTCCTGCTTTTATATCTCTGTTTACACACAGATTTTGATTATTTTTTTGGCTTTGGATCTGTTTTTCATATAGATATTCCATTTCATAAATATTTCCCATCTGATGCCCTCTTCTCTCTCTCTCAGACGCTGAATGAGTTTAAGTTTGAGTTTCTGAAGGTGGTCTGTAATCACGAACACTACGTTCCTCTCAACCTGCCCATGCCATTCGGAAAGGGTCGAATCCAGCGCTTTCAAGGTGATCCATCACTGAAGAGAAGATCAGAAACACATGTTACAGTCAGAGAGCTTGTTGAATGTGAATTGACTGGCTCATATCTCTAATTAGCATGTTTTATAACGGCCGTCTTCCTCAAATCCAGTGGTCCTCAACCAGGCTTCAGCAAACATTCAATTTAAGATGACTTAAAATGATTTAAAATAAGACAGAACGAACATTAAAATAAGCCAAAACAACAACAAATCAACAAATTATTTATTTTCTTTGAAGAACCAAGATTCCCAAGGTCTTGAAAAACCCTCATATTAAAAGTGTGATTTCTAGACCTGGAAAAGTAATGTGAATGAATAAAATCGTGTAACTCCGTGGGCATTTTTATTTTGAATATACATTTTTATAGTTTTACCAGGTAGAAATTGTGCATACAAAATATTTTTATCCTTAATCCTTATCAAGTAAATACTTTACAATAAGGTTTCAATTGTTAAAGGGATAGTTCACCCAAAAATGAAAATGATCCCATGATTTACTCACTCTCAAACCATCCTAGGTGTATATGACTATCTTCTTTCAGATGAACACAATTGGTTTTATATTAAATAATATCCTGGCTCTTCCAAGTTTTTTCCAAGAGATTTTGAAGCTCAAAAAAGCACATCCATCCATCGTAAAATTAATCCACACGGCTCCAGGGGTTAAAAAAGGCCTTCTGAAGTGAAGCGTGTGTCAGAGTTCACTCTTACGCCAAAACTTGACTCTCTCGTGAACGCACGGATGGACGTTACCATAAACTAGTGATTATAGTCTATAAATTTATAAATATGGATATTTTTCTTACAAAAACATCACTTCAGAAGGCCTTTATTAACCCCTGGAGCCGTGTGGATTATTTTTATGATGGATGGATGTGCTTTTTTGGGCTTCAGAATCTCGGTTACCATTCACTGCCATTACAAAGCTTGGAAGAGCCAGAATATTGTTTTAATATAACTCTGATTGTGTTCGTCTGAAAGAAGAAAGTCATACACATACACATGGCTTGAGGGTGAATAAAGCTTGGGATAATTTTCATTTTTTAGATGAACTATCCCTTTAATGTTAATCTGTTAATATTATTTAATGGACCTTAAATTAACATGAACTAACAATGAACAGTTGTATTTGTATTAACTAACGTTAATGTAGATGAATAATTACTGTAACAGTTGCATTGCTCATTGCTAGTTCATGTTAGTGTCAGTTCTGGGTGGATCACTTACAAGTGTAGTCCATTACTGAAAACAAATGACACGATGAAAACTTACAGATCACACTACACATTTTAGGAAATACAATCTGACTACTCTTTGATTACTTTTACATTACTTTTGACCTAACCTTTAGCCTTAACTTGTTTATCACACAGAGCTGAATAAGATAATGTTGTACTATAGTGATATAAAGCAAAAAACATTATATAAGCAAAAAACATTACATTATGCCACGGTTTCCCAAACTGGGGATTGTGAAGGAACTGCAGGGGCTTTGTAAGATGTTAACAAGGAAATAATTAATTAAACCTTAAAAATCTAATATTTTAAAATAAAAACAATAAAAGATCAAATATTTTAATGGTTATGCTGTGTGGACTAATGTAATTCAACAAAACTGGAAGACTTTCTGAACATACATAAGCAATAGGCTGTTTTACAAAAGACACTTTAAAAGATAAAAAAGACAAACTAGTTAGAATCAAGTCATGTGACCTTTGAATATTGTTGACAATGGAGGAACTTGGAGTGCAAAAGCACTGCTTTAATATACACTACCAGTCAAAAGACTCATTTTGTATTTTGAGAATAATAGTAAAATCACCAAAAAGTAGTCCATACTTCGACTCGTGCTCATATTACACGGTTTTTACATGTTGTATTCTGATATAGTTTCAGTCCTCCATTCCTATAGTACAATTTGTTGTATTTTCGGCCCAGATCTTCAGCTGGACTACTCTCTAACCGATGACTTCTGTAAGAATCACTTCCTGGTGGGTCTGTTGCTGAGGGAAGTGGGTGGAGCCATGCAGGATTTCAGAGACATCCGTCAGATCGCCGTACAGGTGCTGAAGAACCTGATGATCAAACACGCCTTCGACGACCGCTACTCCTCCAAGGTGAGCGAGCACTCGTGTGTCTGCTGCGCTGTGTGGTGTTTTGCTACTGTACTGAATACAATGTGTGTGTTGTGTGTTTTTCAGGGTCAGCAGGCTCGCTTGGCCACGCTGTACCTGCCTCTGTTCAGTCTGTTGCTGGAAAACGTCCACAGGCTCAACATTAAAGATGTGGCTCCTGTAACCAACCAGACTAACATGGTGAGACTGCCACCTAGTGTTTGTTTCAGGCTGTGCGGCCGTTTAGAAGTGTTATATTCACCAGATCACCAGAGGGATTCTGTCGTCACACTTGGTCCAAACCTGTATGACTTTCTTTCTTCTGAGGAACACAGTCGAAGATATTTGTAAGAAATGTCACAGTGTTTTTTGAAGTCAGTGAGGTTCAGTGTTCCTCTTTTGACTTTCATTGTACGAACAATGACCTTTAAAACATTCTTCAAAATATCTTCGACTGTATTTCTTAGAAAAAAATGAGTCATATGGAGTCAGAGCATTTCACTTATCGGAAGACATTTCTGTTTTTACTAAGACTCGGGAAGATTTACACTGAATTTATTATTTTATTTGATTCTGATTCAAAAGGTCTTAATTCATTTAGATTTTCAGTTGATTCTCTGTTATTAAGAAGACTTATTAAGTTGCATGTGTTTACACTTGCATTTTAAAATTTGGGGTTAGTAAGATTATTTGGTTACACTTTATTTTATTTTAAGGTGTCTTTGTTACACTGTAATTATACCTTTAAGTACTGAGTAATATTAAGTAACTACATGTACTTACTGTGGGGTTAGGATTACGGTTAGTTGCCTGTTATTATGCATAATTTATAGTTATTACTATAGTAACTTCATGTAACATATATAACAATGACACTGTAAAATGATATTTTTTTTTTTTTTGAAAGGAATGAATACTTTTATTCAGCATGAACACATAATATTGATCAAAAGTGACAGTAAAGACATTTATAATGTTTACCAAAGTTTTCTATTTCAAATAAATGCTGTTCTTTTGAACTTTCTATTCATCAAAGAATCCTGAAAAATAAAATGTATCACAGTTTCCTCAAAAATATGAAGCAGCAACTGTTTTCAACACTGATAATAATCATAAATGTTTCTTGAGCAGCAAATCATCATATTAGAATGATTTCTGAAGGATCATGTGACACTGAAGACTGGAGTAATGATGCTGAAAATTCAGCTTTGATCACAGAAATAAATTACATTTTAACATATATTCACATAGAAAACAGCTGTTTTACATCATAATAATATTTCACAATATTACTGTATTTATGATCAAATAAATGCAGTCTCGAGCAGAAGAGACTTCTGTCAAAAACATTAAAACAATCTAACCAACTTCAAACTTCACAAATCCATTGAAAAAGGTGTAAATTAAATCATACATCTTAATCTTTGAATTAACATTTATCAATAAATGTATATTTCTACTCAGTCCTCACGTTTGCTAATGTAATTCTCAGAGAAAAAACATATACTAACATGCTAACAAAATGTATAGCGAGATATGCATTGCTGTACAGTGAGTGAACAGAATACAGTGTGTCAGGTTAGTGCTTGATCTTCAAACTGATTTCTCTTTGTATTGCTTCAGAATGGCCGTGATGATCATGTGATGACGACACCTACCAAAAACACGGTCAGTCCAGTGGACGGCAGTCTGCATAAAGAAGTGTTTGGAGTGATTTCAGGAACAGGTGAGACCCTCTGCATCCTAACCAGTGACAGTTTTACAGAAACTATTAGTTTGATTGTCCTCACTGAACACTGAAAATGTTGTGCAACAGGACAATCACAACCAAACATACTGGAAATTAACCCTATAAAGCCTGCTGTATATACAGTGTTTGATACACCTCTAAATGATCAACATGATCAAAACTTTGCTGATAAACCTGTCACACACCATCTCCTACAGTTCTTCTGTCGTCTGATTGATAGTTTAGACTCTTTTATCAAGTAAAAGTCTTTTAGTATAATATAAAGTAAATGTGAAAATCACTATATATTATATTTCAAGATGAACACTTACTGGACTGAAGCGACTCAGGTTCACTTGATTATCCAGACATCGATTATTAGAAAAATCATGAGTCTCAAAAATGATCATCATGCTTTTGAGGAAGGTTTATTTGTTCATCTCTCAATCATCATTGTATGGCATTATATTATATGTTTTAAAACTACAGAGATGTGATCATAAAACTAAACATTAATTATCATTTTTTTAAGACATATTATTGGCAGATATAGAGTGAAGACTGATTTTTATAAGCATTTTATGATTAGTCGCTATACTGTCATAAAGATCTCATTGATTTACATTACAAGAATCAGAAGCTTTTTGACCAAAATTGCATATTTTTGCTCAGTTTGAGCCTCTGAATAAAAGCTGTTTTTCCTTCTTGAGTCTGAGCTGCAAATTCTCACTATATCAAACTATATGAGACACAAAAGCCTGATCTATCAAATATGATACAACATAAAACGCATGCAAACTTTTTTTTTTTTTTTTTCATATTTTCTACACAAAAATATACATTTTTAAAATATTCTTTATAATAAAAGTTCAATAAACTGTTCCATTTCAAAAAATTATTATTTGATATGACATGGGTAAAATAATTGTGTTCAGACCATAGTAGTGTGAGGACTGTCACTGAAGAGTGATTGTGTCCAGTGTATTGATGTGTGTGTGTGTGTGTCAGTCTCTCCTCACACTCCCAGCGTCAGCTCTGTTCGACACACTGACTCGCGGGGCTCCCTCATCAGCATGGATTCTGGAAACGGCCTATCAGAGCGCAGCATCGACAAGCCACACCCCCTAGACAAGGTACCGCTCACATGACCTGATTGAGTACAGTATATCTGATGGACCGTTACAGTGTTTTGCATTTATGTGCCGATTGTGTGTGTAATGTGTGTAGTTTGTGTGCGCGCGTGTGTGTGTGTGTGTGTGCTAACCTGTGGTTGTGTGTCTCCTGCTGCGGCGGCTCTCAGCGGGACGGGTTCACGCGCCGTCACTCTGCCAGCGTTCTGCGTTTCTTTACTGACTCAGATGAGACGCCGCTCTCTGCACGTCTCAAACGCCAGACCATGGACTTCTCTCTGCTGTCGACACCGTCTGACCAACACACACATTCTTCACAAGTATTACATCGCTTCTGACCCCTGCTAGTACCGCTCACATTTGACCTCTCACCCTGCACTGTCCCAGTGTGTGAGTGTGGCTTTACTGATCCTCCACTCCCCAGCCACAGGACTGTAACTGGTACAAAGCTTGGTGATTTTTGTGGCTCTGGCTATGAGAACACATACACAAAAAAATGTGGATATGATTCGAAAAGGCTAAATGGTCATAAAAAGTGGTGGGGACCGTGGTGCATTTTATTGGGGGGGAGGGGGGCTGCGCTGGAAAAATAGCTCGGTTTGTTGATCTGTTGGGTAAAAAACACACCAGGTTCTGAAACAAACGCTCCAGACGAGCCAAGCGTGAAAACAAAATAACACTATCTCTGTGTGGTGGAATGAGCTCTGTAAGATATCCTCCAGTGGACAGCAGACATTTCAGTCACACATCAGTGTTGTAATGCAGAAACAGGGCGGTTCTTCTGCCTAAATCCACAGCAGTGCTTCCAGTCACAGGAAGCTGAGTCAGTAAATCTGCTGACTGGAGGAATGCTGTGAAATGATCTTTGATGATCTTGTCTTTGCTTGCCTTTAAATTAGTCCAGAAACAGTCCTTCAGTCTCCATGTCTGTAGCCACATGATAAATGAAGTGAATAATGCTGTTTCCACCGCCTGCGGTCTCAGTGCCGATCTGCTGGCAGGGGATCATGGGGAATGTTCTGGCCAGAGCTGTGCTGTGGTAGATTCATTAGCACGTAGACCTGTGTGTGTGTGTGTGTGTGTGTGTGTGTGGAGCTGCTCTCCTCCCTGTCTGTGACATCCTGTAGAGAAAGAGCTGTTCCTGCTCACACAGTGCGTTACTGCTTCTGTATCATGGTCTTTTAGTGTGTGTGTGTGTGTGTGTGTGTGTGTGTGTGTGTGTGTGTCATCTGTGAGAGTGTGCATGTGTGTATGTGAGTGAATGAGTGTGTGTGTTTGCGTATTTACAGTTGCCCCAAAAAGTCTTTTTGTTGCAGTAGATCAAACCAAATTCAATTTGATTTGAAAAGAGATTGCACAAACACACCTTGCAAGCAAAACATAAAAATAAAAATAAAAATAAGTTTGTTAGGTTTGAAATGATGAAACAATAGATATACTGTTCAAAATGAAGACAAAAAATATTGTGACACTTTGTTTCTAGTCATGTTTGTGTGAGTGTGTTAATCAAAACTAAATCTTTTAAATTGTGCATTGGAAATTAACTTAATACTAATAAAAATGACAAAATCACGTATAGTAACACTAATCCAAAATAGTAATACATGCTATAACAGTATATAAATAATACTGGAATAAGACTGGTGACATTGGTGATATGTTTAATATGTTGCACAGAGCTCAGAGAAGCGTGGCTTGAGTGTCCAGTGCTGTTGTGTCCTGTGAAGGTCTGATGTCTTGTGTTCTCGCTCTCAGTGTCACGCTGCTGGAGTCCTGGGCAGTTCCTTGCTCCGCTGTGACAAACTGGACCAATCTGAAGTGAAGAATATGTTGATGTGCTTCCTGCACGTGCTGAAGAGCATGTCTGAAGGTACACACACACACACACACACACACACACACACACTGAGATGATATGAAGCTGCTTCAGCTGTATTGTAGTATGTCTGTTGTTTGATCGATGTCTTTGCCATGTGTTAGATGCTCTGTTCAACTACTGGAATAAAGCTTCACCAACAGACCTGACGAACTTCTTCAGTCTGCTAGAGTAAGTGCTGCACACACACACACACACACACACACACACACACACACACGGTCTCATCATTCTTTTCTCATCTTTTTTCAGAGTGTGTCTTCATCAGTTCAGATACATGGGGAAGAGACACATTGCCAGGTAATGTCTAAAAGTGTTTTATAGCCCACTGAATCATTCCCAGACAATGGGAGCACTAGGGAGAGAACTGTCAGAAGACTTATTTCTTTGCACAAAAGTGGACCATTGTACAAGAGTACTACCAAAGCAATGTTTTAAGTGTGAAAATATAGCAAAAGAAACTCTCTGAAACACTCAGGCCTTACTTTAACCCCTTCATTTCATGATGAGTGATGTTTTGCTAAGAGAAGAGGAGAAGAAATGCCAAGCAAAGCTGTGAGAAGAGTGACTGTTTCATCTCACACAGTAAGACTGAACATGCAGAAGTGAAAAGCGTTGTTGTTGTCCACACTGAAACTTCCTACTGCAGCCAAAGAATCTCAGTTAACCTTTCCCAAGCCCCATATTAACAAAATATAGACTTCTGGTAATCCATACTTTGATCTCATGAGACCAAATCAGTCATTTTGGATCTAACAGCATCCAATATCTACTGTGTGGCATTGTGCAGTGAGAAGATCCTGGTGCCCACAGTGATGTTCAGTGGTACTGAAGCTCTTGTATCGGGATGAATGAGTTGTGCTGAATCAATGTGTTATGAATTCATACACTGTTGTGTGATGTAATACAAAATCTTGAAACAGAAGATGCTCTCTTCTACCTTCTACAGAAGCTTTATTGTTGTCAGTGAGTGTTTAGTTAGTTTATGAAGTTCATGTTTGATTTTGCCTCTGTCATCAGGACTCTGGAGGGATCAGGATCCGGGCCGGTGGCTCACGAGCGCCGCTCTCAGACTCTCCCTGTGTCCCGCAGCAGGACAGGAGCCTTACACGTGAGACTGCAGCAGCTCAACAGTCTGGACAACTCCTACACCTACAACCACAGTGAGACACAGACACACACACACACACACACACACACACGAACACACACAAAAACACACACACACAAACACACACTCTCACGCTCACACACACACAAACTTCATCTGTTCATTTCATCTTCAGCTCTCTTTTGTATTTGAATAACATATGACTCCTTGTATTTTAACATTTAACATGGACAAAATTGACTTCATTTATGAGATCAAATGAAACTGGTTAAAGTTATTTAACACAAATTTAATGGAATTTACAGAATAGGCAAATATCAGTGAATTCAAATTTTGAGATTTATTGAGATCAACCCTATAAAGCCTTCTATATCATATCTGATGCACAAAATTTAAAGGCCTCTAAATGATCAACATGATCAAAACTTTGCTGATAAACCTGTCACACACCATCTCCTGTAGCACTTTATTTTAGGGTCTTTTAACTAGTTGCTTATTAGCATGCATATTACTAGAATATTGACTATTTATTAGTACTTATTAAGCACATATTAATGCCTTATTCTGCATGACCTTATTTTACATTCTTAATCCTACCCAGTACCTAAACTTAACAACGACCTTACTAACTATTAATAAGCAGTAATTGGGAGTTTATTAAGGGAAAAGTCATAGTTAATAGTTTATATGTGTTCCCTATACTAAAGTGTTACCCAATCTCCTACAGTCCTTCTGTCATCTGATTAATAGTTTAGGCTTTATCAAGTATAAGTCTTTTATTATAATTGTACACTGCTTAAAAAATGAAAGGAACACATTGAAAACACATCAGATCTCAATGGAGAAAAATATCATGCTGGATATCTATACTGATATGGACTGGGAAATGTGTTAGGAACGAAAGGATGCCACATCGTTTGATGGAAATGAAAATTATCAACCTACAGAGGACTGAATTCAAAGACACCCTAAAAATAAAATTGAAAAAATGATGCAGCAGGCTAGTCCATTTTGCTGAAATTTCACTGCAGCAACTCAAAATGGTACTCAGTAGTTTGTATGGCCCCCACGTGCTTGTATGCATGCCTGACAACGTCGGGGCATGCTCCTAATGAGACGATCAATGGTGTCCTGGGGTATTTCCTCCCAGATCTGGACCAGGGCATCACCGAGCTCCTGGACAGTCTGAGGTGCAACCTGGCGGTGTCCGATGGACCGAAACATAATGTCCCAGAGGTGTTGTATTGGATTTAGTTCAGGCGAGCGTGGGGGCCATTCATTGGTGTCAATTCCTTCATCCTCCAGGAGCTGCCTGCATACTCTCGCCACATGAGGCCGGCATTGTCGTGCACCAGGAGGAACCCAGGACCCACTGCACCAGTGTAGGGTCTGACAATGGGTCCAAGGATTTCATCCCGATACCTAATGGCAGTCAGTGTGCCATTGTCTAGCCTGTAGAGGTCTGTGCGTCCCTCCATGGATATGCCTCCCCAGACCATCACTGGCCCACCACCAAACCAGTCATGCTGAACGATGTTACAGGCAGCATAACGTTCTCCGCGGCTTCTCCAGACCCTTTCACGTTGGTCACGTGCTCAGGGTGAACCTGCTCTCATCTGTGAAAAGCACAGGGCACCAGTGGCAGATCTGCCATTTCTGGTGTTCAATGGCAAATGCCAATCGAGCTTCACAGTGCCGGGCAGTGAGCACAGAGCCCACTAGAGGACGTCGGGCCTACAGGCCACCCTCATGAAGTCTGTGTCTGATGGTTTGGTCAGAGACACCAGTGCCCTGCTTGAGGTCATTTTGTAGGGGTCTGGCAGTGCTCATCCTGTTCCTCCTTGCACAAAGGAGCAGATACTGGTCCTGCTGATGGGTTAAGGACCTCCTACAGTCCTGTCCAGCTCTCCTAGAGTAACTGCCTGTCTCCTGGAATCTCCTCCATGCTCTTGAGACTGTGCTGGGAGACACAGCAAACCTTCTGGCAATGACACGTATTGATGTGCCATCCTGGAGGAGTTGGACTGCCTGTGCAACCTCTGTAGGGTCCAGGTATCGCCTCATGCTACCAGTAGTAACACTGACCCTAGCCAAATGCAAAACTAGTGAAAAACAATCAGAAAAGATGAGTAGGGAAAAAATGTCAGTGGCCCCCACCTGTAAAACCTTTCCTGTTTTGGGGGTCATCTCATTGTTGCCCATCTAGTGCACCTGTTGTTAATTTCATTAACACCAAAGCAGCTGAAACTGACTAACAACCCCCTCTGCTACTGAACTGACCAGATCAATATCAGAGGAGTTTAAATGACTTGATGCTATTCTCTGATTAAAAAGTGTCCCTTTAATTTTTTTGAGCAGTGTACAAACGTCCTTCAGCTTGTTCTTTGTGTCTTTCTGCTGTCAAATCTGCACTGATTTTTATCAAGTAAACTTAAGAATCGCTTTAATGTTGTTAGTAATATTTCAAGATGAACACGTACCCATCATTCATTAGAAAAATCATGAGTATCAAATATTTCACTAAGACATTATTGGCAAATATAGAGTGATGACTGAGATATATATATATATAAATACACCGATCAGGCATAACATTATGAGCACTGACAGGTTTTTGTGATGGCTAGACGACTGGGTCAGAGCATCTCCAAAACTGCAGCTCTTGTGGGGTGTTCCTGGTCTGCAGTGGTCAGTATCTATCACAAGTGCTCCAAGGAAGGAACAGTGGTGAACCGGCGACAGGGTCATGGGTGGCCGAGGCTCATTGATGCATGTGGGGAGCGAAGGCTGGCCGGTGTGGTCCGATCCAACAGACGAGCTTCTGTAGCTCAAATTGCTCAAGAAGTTAATGCTGGTTCTGATAGAAAGGTGTCAGAATACACAGTGCATCACAGTTTGTTGCGTATGGAGCTGCATAGCTGCAGACCAGTCAGGGTGCCCATGCTGACCCCTGTCCACCGCCAAAAGAGCCAACAGTGGACACGTGAGCATCAGAACTGGACCACGGAGCAATGGAAGAAGGTGGCCTGGTCTAATGAATCACGTTTTCTTTTACATCACGTGGATGGCCGGGTGCGTGTGCGTCAATTACCTGGGGAACACGTGGCACCAGGATGCACTATGGGAAGAAGACAAGCCGGCGGAGGCAATGTGATGCTTTGGGCAATGTTCTGCTGGGAAACCTTGGGTCCTGCCATCCATGTGGATGTTACTTTGACACGTACCACCTACCTAAGCATTGTTGCAGACCATGTTCATTCTTTCATGGAAACGGTATTCCCTGATGTCTGTGGCCTCTTTCAGCAGGATAATGCGCCCTGACACAAAGAAAAAATGGTTCAGGAATGGTTTGAGGAGCACAACAACGAGTTTGAGGTGTTGACTTGGCCTCCAAATTCCCCAGATCTCAATCCAATCGAGCATCTGTGGGATGTGCTGAACAAACAAGGCTCCACCTCGCAACTTACAGGACTTAAAGGATCTGCTGCTAACATCTTGGTGTCAGATACCACAGCACACCTTCAGGGGTCTAGTGGAGTCCATGCCTCGATGGGTCAGGGCTGTTTTGGCAGCAAAAGGGGGACCAACTTAATATTAGGAAGGTGGTCATAATGTTATGCCTGATCGGTTTATGTTTTAAAACTACAGAGCTTTGATCATAAAACTAAGCATTTAAATATCATCTTACTAAGACATATTATTGCCAGATATAGAGTGATGACTGATATTTATATAATTTGATGCATTTATATGCATTTTATCTAACTATTATTTTGTATGTTAGGTTTTACTGGGTTAACTGCGTTAAATCTATTGACAGCCTTAAAACATTTTAAACAGTCTCATTTGTTTAATTACATTCACAGTTATTTGTTTTTATAATAAATCACTTTAATTAGCATTATTCTGTGTAGCTTACAGTCATTCAGATGCTGATGTGTTGAATCAGTCTCTGTTGGAAGGAAACATTGCTACAGAAGTTTGTCTAACAGTTCTGGACACACTGAGCATCTTCATCATGGGGTTTAAGGTCAGACAACCATCATCATCATCATCATCATCACCTGCCTTCTCGAGTGCTGCTTGTGACATCAGTGTGTTTGTGTGTTTGTGTGTTCAGACTCAGCTGAGTTTGGATCACGGTCACAATCCCCTCATGAAGAAAGTGTTCCAGGTTCATCTCTGCTTCTTACAAATTAACCAATCAGAGACGGCCCTCAAACAGGTCTTCACTTCCCTTCGCACCTTCATCTACAAGGTGAGTGTGACGCACAGCAGTAGAATAAGTGCATAGATGGGTAATTCATTAAAAAATGAAGATTCTGCCATCATTTACTCACCCTTCATGTCCTTTCAGACCTGTATGACATAATTAAATCCAAAAAATAAATGTTGAAAGTGTTTTCCTGTCTGTGATGTGTGTGTGTGTCCAGTTTCCGTGTACGTTCTTCGAGGGCCGTGCGGATATGTGTGCGTCCTTCTGCTACGAGATTCTGAAGTGTTGTAACTCCAAACTAAGCTCCATTCGCAGTGACGCGGCTCATCTGCTCTACTTCCTCATGAAAAGCAACTTCGACTACACTGGACGCAAATCCTTTGTCCGCACACACCTCCAGGTGGAGTAACACCACGTTCATCATGTGACCCTGACATCATTTTATCCAGTCTTTTGAAGCAGCATGTGATGTCATAACTGTGTCATTAGTGATGATTTGTGATTCCTCAGGTAGTGATTGGTGTCAGTCAGCTGATCGCTGATGTCATCGGAATAGGAGGGACAAGGTTCCAGCAGTCACTGTCAGTCATCAACAACTGTGCCAACAGTGACAAAACGATCAAAGTTAGTTACATTCAAAATCACTCATACATAAACACTAGATCAGACACAGAGCCGATTATGGAAGAAGTGATGCAGTTGAGTTAGTTAGTAGTGTGCTGAAACTGGTGGTTATGGTAAAGGGCGGGACATTTCCCAAACACACTCGAAGCCCTTGACCTATCACAACACACTGCTCCAGCCGACCAATCAGAGCACATATTGCTTTTCTGAAGGAGGGGCTTCATAGAGACAGGAACTAAACAGAGTGTTACTGACAGACTGGGAAGAGAGGAGCTGCAACAATGGAGAATATGAGGAAAATAATGAACATTCAAGCATGAAAATTTGTTCTAGTAGAGCCCATAAACAACATCAAGACTTCGTAAAAGAGTATAGTAGGTTCTCTTTAAGTTCTACACAGACTGTGACAGTTACACACGCGCACACAGTCGTCACCCATCTCCTTCACTCTCCTGTAGAGCACAGCATTCCCGTCGGATGTTAAAGACCTGACAAAGAAGATCCGGACCGTTCTGATGGCCACGGCTCAGATGAAGGAGCACGAGAGAGACCCGGAGATGCTGGTGGACCTGCAGTACAGTCTGGCCAAGTCCTACGCCAGCACACCTGAGCTCCGTAAGACCTGGCTGGACAGCATGGCCCGTATCCATGTGAAGAATGGAGACCTCTCTGAGGTACACACACACACACACACACACACACATATCTTCATGCATGTGTAACTTCATGTAATGTGTTGTCTTGTTTTGTTTCTCTGCAGGCAGCCATGTGTTATGTGCATGTTGCAGCGCTGGTGGCCGAGTACCTCAGGAGGAAAGGTTAGACAAACAGATTCTTAATTCCATACATTTTCGGAAGGCCAAACAAAGGGGTTTTGCTTTTGCATGCAAACACACACACTGTGCAAACACACAGTGACAACACTACAATTCACTGAAGCCTCATCTTCTCTTTTTGCTAATATTTCACTTTGTGACATGTTTGAGGAGCCAATATCTGGACATTTTAGGCAGGTCTGGATCAGCGTTCTCTGCTAGATAGAACAAATCCCTTTGTGGGAGACTATGAGCTTTGTAACTTTGCAGATCTTTTCCATGCACAAACAGAGGCATTAAACACTAAAGGAAAACATTAGCATCATATTACCCCTTTCATATGATTTCACATGAGTCTCTTTAGACCTTTAAACTGTACATGATTTATGAGCTTCTACAAATTTTGAACTGAACTCCTTTCCACAAATTGATCATAGAAATACAAACAGTATAAATAAAAATGAACAAAAGTTTTCTCTAGTCTTATTAAGTGCAAACAATAAGCACAACCATAATCAAAGTACTCTCTCAATATTCAAAGTGCAAATAGAGACCAGATTTTTCTTCAAGCATGATACAGAGCTGAGAGATGGTTACAGCTACACAGCCCAGACTAAGATTGCTTTCATATTGGGAGATATTGCGTTCGCGTTTTACTTTCGCTTTCGCGATTTTTGCGCATATTCTACAAGATAAGACATTTGTCAGACGCTTTTAGGCTCTGTTGTGCAATGAATCCTCCGCCATGGTCTTGTCAGTCATCTCATCTCTTACTCTCGTCACATGATCAGTGAACTCTGATTCCTGATGCACTACGTACGGCTCTGCAGCTCTGTCTCGTAATGGCAATATCACGAGACAGATTATCACCTTGATGAGAAATCTCGTCACATTTTAATCTCGTGGCACGAGATCTCGTCACACCCCTAATTATTACTTTTGGAAATCCTGCTGTCTGGTCTATAATGGCTGAGAATACTTCAGGTAGTTTTAAATCCAAGGACACGTGTAATTACTCTTAATGATTAGTATGTGAAAGATTCCCATATCAGTCTTGTTTCTTTTCTTCACCTACTCTTTTCATCATATCTCTCTCGTTTTTCTCTCTCTCTGATAAAGCCCCTGCTGATATAAGTTATCACTCAGTATATGGCTCACGTTTTGGTGCACTTCTAAGAATTAAGGCTTTATCTGCAGGACAACAATGATCACCGTTTCTACAGACTGTTATATTGGCTGATTTTGAAGTGCTTCATGAAACCTCCAAATGTGAAGTGTTTTTTGTGTGTTTGTGTAGGCATGTTTAAACAGGGCTGTTCAGCGTTCAGAGTGGTCACACCAAACATTGATGAAGAAGCGTCGATGATGGAAGATGTGGGGATGCAGGATGTTCACTTTAATGAGGTGGATATCTGTCTGAAAGTGCTTGATTCATTTTGAGGAATATTAAATGTGTATTTCTTTAGTAAAGAGCACTGCTGCAGAAATAGACCCCAGATTTCCTCCACATATATTTTACTATGGTATCCTTGATGTGAATAACTCCACAGGAATCCATTGTTTCTATCACAAATCTAGTTCACGTTGAATATCCATGTGTCCTAACAGGCACAGTGTGAATTGTCTGTCCATACTGAATTCAAAACTGCTACACAATCACAGCCAATCAGAAAAGATTTGATGTTTAATATTTGTTTGTGAAGTGCAATAAGATTTGACTGATCAACAGAATGTCACGCATTGTTTGTCATGTCGCACCAGGTTAGGATTCAGTATTATAGTGTCTGTAGATTTAGTTTGATATTAGTACAGTAAAAGAGAGAAGCAATAAACGAATGTCCATGTAACTGATGGTGATTATCAGTGAGCTTTTATCACTGACTGATACTCAAGCATCATCTCTGCACTTTGACTGAGAGATAAAACACTTAAGTTCACAATCATCAGCCTTCATCCGTCTGAAGCAGGGATACTATAGTCAACCAAAACTAAAACCATAAATACATTTCCAATTTCTTTACTTGAAATCAAATAAACATTAACTGAATTAAAATATAATATAAATATTAATATAAATTATAAATTTCAACCAGTTGTCAAAGTAACATTTTTTTTATTTAGTTTAACTTAATGCAGGTTTTTTTTTTTATTTATTATAGTTTTATTAATCATTTGAATTAGCTTGTTAATTTTAGTTAAATTTTTAGTAATTTTATGTGCTTTTGTCATTTTATTAGTTTTTTTGTTAATATTGCTATTTAGGTTTAATTTATATTTCAGTTTTAGTTTTTAATTATTTCCAGTTAATAATTTTAGTACTTCAACTTATTTCAGTTTATTGCCAAGGAAACTACTAACTAATATTTATATTTTATTTTATTTCAGCTCTATTTCAATTAGCAGAAATGTTTTGAATAGTTTTAGTTTTAGTTACTGATAATAACCCTGACCTGATGTACACTACCAGTCAAAAGTTTGGACACGGTAAGATTTTTAATGTTTTTAAAAGAAGTTTCATCTGCTCACCAAGGCTGCATTTATTTAATTAAAAATACAGTAAAAACAGTAATATTGTGAAATATTATTACAATTTAAAATAACTGTTTTCTGTTTGAATATATTTTATAAAGTAATTTATTCATGTGATCAAAGCTGAATTTTCAGCATCATTACTCCAGTCTTCAGTGTCACATGATCCTTCAGAAATCATTCTAATATGATGATCTGCTGCTCAAGAAACATTTATGATTATTATCAATGTTGAAAACAGTTGTGCACTTTTTTTTCAGGATTCCTTGATGAATAGAAAGTTCAAAAGAACAGCATTTATCTGAAATACAAAGCTTTTGTAACATTATACACTACCATTCAAAAGTTTGGGGTCAGTAAGAATTTTTTTTTTTTGAAAAGAAATTAAAGAAATTAATACTTTTATTCAGCAAGGATGCATTAAATCGATCAAAAGTGACAGTAAAGACATTTATGATGTTACAAAAGATTATATTTCAAATAAATGCTGTTCTTTTGAACTTTCTATTCATCAAAGAATCCTGAAAAAAAATATTGTACACAAATATTTTGTACAATTGTACACAATAAATGTTTCTTGAGCAGCAGATCATCATATTAGAATGATTTCTGAAGGATCATGTGACACTGAAGACTGGAGTAATGATGCTGAAAATTCAGCTTTGATCACAGGAATAAATTACTTTATAAAATATATTCAAACAGAAAACAGTTATTTTAAATTGTAATAATATTTCACAATATTACTGTTTTTACTGTATTTTTAATTAAATAAATGCAGCCTTGGTGAGCAGACGAAACTTCTTTTAAAAACATTAAAAATCTTACCGTGTCCAAACTTTTGACCGGTAGTGTACTAAAATAAAAATATCAAATAAAAGAATATAAAATATAATCTAATAATAGAAATAGATAATATATCCATAATAATGAATAATAAAATATAAAATATAATTTAATAACATAAATAAAAAATAAATAAATAATATATAATGATATAAAATATAATCTAATAATAAACTAGATAATATATAAATGATAATGAATAATAATATATATAATATAATTTAATAATAGAAATAGAAAATATAATAATACAAATAATATATAATAATATAGAAATTATTTAATAATAGAAATAAAAAATAATATATATAGAAATAATGTAAAATATGTAAAACTATATAGACATTTGAATAAACAATAATTAATAAAACTGACAAAAACAAAATTACAAGAAAACAGAAAATGCAAAAATTAAAAATATTAAATTATATATATATATATATATATATATATAAATAAATAAAACTCTCACTGATACTAAAAGATCACCTGCTGATTAAAACACACTGAGCAAAAATGATGAAGATAAGTGCGTTTAGTCGATCACCCTTGCATTTTTCCTTTCGAATGCAGAGACTTAAGTGTCCAAATACTTTTGTATTCACTGTCTATATACTATCTTTGAGACAAATCAGCATTGTAAGGTTTTGTGTTTGTCTTTGTGTGACACAGGATGTCCTGATGGAGCTTCTGGAAGAATGCGCTGATGGATTATGGAAAGCTGAGCGTTATGAGCTCATCTCTGACATCTACAAACTCATCATTCCCATTTATGAGAAACGCAGAGATTTTGAGGTACAGCAGTAACACACGCTGATCCTGTTAGATCAGTCCTCTCGTGAACTATCTGAGCTGTTTCGTACACCTGCATCAGATGAATGCCTTTGGTCGCAGATTTGTACTTGTGCAGTGAAAATCAACCTAAAAGTTATTCAGAAACTCAGTCTAACTGATTTCAAATGGAAGTCCTGTGTGAACAGCCTCTGAGTTTGATCCTAGGAGCCCTTAAGTTTATGCATTGAAAGGTTTCACTCCCTTACTTTCATTATATGTAGTTTTTTGAGCAAGTTAAAGCTGAAGGAAAATTTTTGGTAACACTTTATTTCAATAGCCCACTTTTGACATTCTACTAACTATAAGTAAGTTTGTAACTTTGCATGTCAACTAACTCTCATTAGAGTATTAGTAGACTGTTAGGTTAGGGATAGGTGTTAGTAGATCTTATATATTGTATATATACTTACTGTAGGGTTAGAATTAGGGTTTAATTTAGGGTTAGTTGAATATAATTACAGTTATTACTATAGTTACTACATGTAACAAGGACATTGTAAAATAAAGTGTTAACAACTTTTTACAAATGTCACCTTTAAAGATGTGATTGGTAAGCTCTGTGTTTGGTGTTTGTGTCAGAAACTGGCTCACCTGTATGACACGCTGCACCGCGCCTACAGTAAGGTCACAGAGGTCATGCACACGGGCAAGCGCTTGCTGGGAACATACTTCAGAGTGGCGTTCTTCGGTCAGGTGAGTCTCCTCAGCTTCACACCTCTTCATCTGTTGATCAGGATGAGCTCTGTAATGACCCTTCATTGTGTTTATCTGTTATCTGAATGCTGTTTCTGCTGGTGTACTGTCTGAAGGCAGCGGTAAGTCCTGTGTGTTTGAGCTCAGCTTGCTGTGGCCTGGACTTTTGTGCTCGTGTTTTATTTCGTTCATCTTTGGGTGTAATAATTGATTAATGGGATTTCAGAGACTACAGTCAGATGCAGCAGTACAAGAATGTTCCAGTTTCGTCTGCTGGCCTCACTGATTTTCTGAAATCTGTTTGTGTATGAAGAAATGCTTTTTGTGTTTTGTTGGTAACACGTCTATGAAGAAACTCAAACTCATGTCGCTGCTCTTTATGTCATAGCGCTGCCCACGAGGCTATCGGCTCTGACCGTGAGCTTTTTTTTATTTATTTATTTTTTATCAACATCAAGATTTTTAGGTTCAGATTTACAGTAAATGAATATATATCCCTTAAGAAAAAGAGGGCACTTGATTGTACTGAATGTGCACTTGTAATGTACTTCAAGTCTTAAGAGAATATTTAAAAAAAAATGTGCTTGCAGATTTAATATAATAAAAAAATATTATGTGTATATATATATATATATACACACACACACACTATATTGCCAAAAGTTTTGGGACGCCTGCCTTTACGTGCACATGAACTTTAATGACATCCCATTCTTAATCCGTAGGGTTTAATATGGAGTTTGCCCACCCTTTGCAGCTATAACAGCCTCAACTCTTCTGGGAATGCTTTCCACAAGGTCTAGGAGTGTGTTTATGGGAATTTTTGACCATTCTTCTAGAAGCGCATTTGTGAGGTCAGGCAGTGATGTTGGACGAGAAGGCCTGGCTCACAGTCTCCGCTCTAATTCATCCCAAAGGTGTTCTATCAGGTTGAGGTCAGGACTCTGTGCAGGACAGTCAAGTTCCTCCACACCAAACTCACTTATCCATGTCGTTATGGACCTTGCTTTGAGTACTGGTGCGCAGTCATGTTGGAACAGGAAGGGTCCATCCCCAAACTGTTCCCACAAAGTTGGGAGCATGAAATTGTCCAAAATGTCTTGGTATGCTGAAGCATTAAGAGTTCCTTTCACCGGAACTAAGGGGTCAAGCCCAACCCCTGAAAAACAACCCCACACCGTAATCCCCCTTTCACCAAACTTTACACTTGGCACAGTGCAGTCAGGCAAGTACAGTTCTCCTGGCAACCGTCAAACCCAGACTCGTCCATCGGATTGCCAGGCAGAGAAGAGTGATTCGTCACTCCAGAGAACACGTCTCCACCGCTCTAGAGTCCAGTGGCGGCGTGCTTTACACCACTGCATCCGACGCTTTGCATTGCACTTGGTGACGTAAGGCTTGGATGCAGCTGCTCGGCCATCAAAAACCCATTCCATGAAGCTCTCTACGCACTGTTCTTGAGCTAGTCTGAAGGCCACATGAAGTTTGGAGGTCTGTAGCTATTGACTCTGCAGAAAGTTGGCGACTTCTGCGCACTGTGTGCCTCAGCATGCGCTGTCCCCGCTCTGTGATTTTACGTGGCCTCCCACTTCGTGGCTGAGTTGCTGTTGTTCCCAATTGCTTCCACTTTGTTATGATACCACAAACAGTTGACCGTGGAATATTTAGTAGTGAGGAAATTTCACGAATGGACTTATTGCACAGGTGGCAACCTATCACGGTACCACGCTTGAATTCACTGAGCTCCTGAGAGCGACCCATTCTTTCACAAATGTTTGTAGAAGCAGTCTGCATGCCTAGGTGCTTGATTTTATACACCTGTGGCCATGAAAGTGATTGAAACATCTGAATTCAATCATTTGGAGGGGTGTCCCAGTACTTTTGGAAATATAGTGTATATATACATATATATACACACACACATATATATATATATATATATATATATATATATTAGGGATGCACAATATATCGGCCAGATAAGAAATTTTAGCCGATATATAAAAAGCCGATAAATAATGGATTATTTCCTTCAGCTGAGACACTTCATATGTGCACAGTCTGCCATGATGAAATAAAAAGAATTATCAGTTTTCGGTATCGGCCAAAATGTTAATATCGGTGCATTCATAAATAAATAAATAAATATTATATTATATTAATTTATGAAATAAAAGGCCACTTAAAGAGAGAAAAAAATGTTATCTCAAATTCAAAATTTTACTTCAATAAATCATTATGTTTTAATCTTTTGTCACTTTTTTTGTAAGAAGTTCACTTATTTTGATGTGTTGACTAACTTACTAAAGCACATGTAAAGTACTTGATTATAACTTTTCATATATGTTAAATGTAATCAATTGCAACTCCATCATTACAAATATGTAATTACAAATATAGTTAAATACATGATGTCCAAGCTTCACTGTAAATGATATTGAAGTATATTTTAGTTTACAACCCCAAATCAGAAGAAGTTGGGATATTTTGTAAAATGCAATACAATCAAGAATGTGTGATTTATTAATTCTCTTTCAACTTAATTTAACTGACAAAAGTTCAAAAAAAAAAAGATTTCCAATGTTTTCACTGACCAACTTAATTGTATTTTGTAAATATCACCAAATTTTGATTTTGATGGCTGCAACACAAAATTTGGGACAGAGGCATGTTTACCATTGTGTCACATCACATGATTTAGGGTTGTAACATAAATGCATGTCGGTACATTTAGCAGCAACTTTAACCATGTTTCAAAGACAATAAAAGTAATTATGAAATTACATATAAAGATGTACTGAAGTTCATCTTAAGTGAGTCCAAAAAGTCACACTAAAGTTCATTAATTGCATTTATTATAAATTTAAACTATAAGACATTTTCATTTCATTTCATTTTCAATTGTAATTGTGTCCAAAAACATTACATTCAGTTAAGTATATTCTCTTAAAGTATATTATTTCCATAATAAGTACTCTTTTTAAAAAGTATACTAAAGTGTATGACTTATTGGCCAGTGATAGGCTTAAATTCAGTGATATGGAAACAAACTATGTATTGACTTCTAAAGCCACGTTTTGTAATGTCTAATCAATTATTTACTCATCTGCCACAATAATATAATGTCAGCAAACATTAGTAGAAATGTGATTAACTGGCATACTGTTTAGTTTTTGTTTTTGTTTTTACCAATTAACATCCCTAAAAAAGTTGAGAGAAGTGAATAAACTGCGGTCACTGATGAGTTGTTTCTGTCTCTAGCAGTACCAGTGTAATGACTGTGAGATCAACGAGGTAAACGGATCATTATTTCACGTGTGTCGTCCTGCTGCCTGTGAAAGTCATCATATCCCTGTGTCATAATTAGGATTTATCATCAACACATTACAGTTTTATGCATTCCAGTATTTCAGAGTGCTGTTGTGAATAGCTGTTTCCTGTGACTAATTTAGTGTTTTAAAATTAGTAGGCAATTAGCTTTCTTCTGTCTAGATGGTCAGCAGCAGGTTTTCAGAGTTGAGTTTTAATGCATTCTTCTGATTGATTCAGATGTGTTTGTTGTTTTAGGGGTTCTTCGAGGATGAAGATGGTAAAGAATACATATATAAAGAGCCCAAATTCACCCCACTGTCTGAGATCTCACAAAGACTCCTGAAGCTTTATTCAGACAAGTTTGGAGCTGAGAATGTCAAAATGATCCAGGATTCTGGCAGGGTAAGAAATGTCCAGTTACAGTATGAGAATAAAGTCTGATCCACAGTGCAGCTTATTCTGGCTAAGAACGGCCGAGCAAGACCGAAAGAGTTTGACATTGACATTTCTGATTATTATCAACGTTGAAAACAGATGTACTCTTTAATGAACAGAAAGTTCATGAAAGAAAATGTGTTTGCCATTAAATGTGGCATAATTATCCAGTGTAACCAGTGTTGAACAGTGTATCTTCACTAAAGATGCTTTGCTGTTTGGTGCAGATTAACACGAAGGATCTGGACTCTAAGTACGCCTACATCCAAGTGACTCACGTCACCCCATTCCTGGAGGAAAAGGAGCTGCTGGAGAGAAAAACAGACTTTGAGAGGAGCCACAATATCCGTCGGTTTGTCTTTGAGATGCCGTTCACTGTTTCAGGCAAAAAACAAGGCGGCGTAGAGGAGCAGTGCAAACGCAGGACTATACTGACCAGTGAGTACGCACACTTACACACTACACTACATACTCACCATGGAGAAGAGATCAACCACATTAGAGATAAGTGACTGACACTTAAAGAGAGTCCTACGATAAAGATCTGAGTGTCAGCTGAATCGGAGTTACGTATATGAGCCCCCCAGTCACAAAGTACAGGCCTTATCTTCACAGATCCAGACAGTGTCTCTGTGTCTCAGCACACATGTCCACTACTCCAAAGCATCCCAGGATGCACCTCATGAAGCAGAGATAGCAGAGCTGGACAAAGATGCTCAAATAGAAGATGTTAATTTTATTCAATTTCAAACTGTGTTGAATTAATTAATTTATTCCACGAGTGAAGGTGATAATAAACTATATGTAGTGTTTTGGTCATGTGATTTCAACGTGGTGCTACTCTTTTTTAAAAAAACAGCTTTTCATCTCGTCTGAGTGTTTGTGATTTTAAAAGTGCTTTCCATTTCAACCTTTTAATGAGCAAAAAATTACTCTCTACTTTTAATGAGTTTGCTTTGACCACCCTAATTATAGTTTTTTACCATCGCTAGGACACATTTCTCAATACTTTGGTCACTTTTTCAAAACTCTTCACACAGTTCTTCTAACCCACTTTCAGTTTCACAATTTCACATTCAGAAGTCACTAAAGCTACAGAAACACTTCATTCATGTCTCAGGCCCTGTTTACACCTGGTATTCAGATGTGTTTTGGTCGATCGGATCACAAGTGGATGAAGGAGGCACATACTCGTTTCCACCTGGTATTTTAGTCCGTCTCTTTTATCCACTTTCAACCACTTCTGTCCTGATTTCTTTGAGGAGAATGGGTTTTTTCAGATCTTTTGATCTAATGGACGAAATAAGCTTGTGCAATTTACATATAAACACGACCGGAGACGACAAAAAACACGGAGAGTATCAGCTTTCGTTTCTGCTCTGACAGCCGCAAGACCAGCCAAACACTGTGAGTGTGTGTTAGAAATCAGGAATGGTGGAGAACATTGAGCTTGGTACGTTTATCATCTTCAAACCAAACTTGGGTCTTCAGCCGACAAAGTATAAATCCTGTCTGGCTAGTGCGCTTCCCAAAATGTTAACGCGTTCAGTAGGCGGTCTTTTGTGGCTGTTCAAACACATTCGACCACATGAGTGTCTACATTACGAAAGCAATCCGGTCAAATGCATTTTCAACTACTTCTGGAAGTGGTCGAAAGTGGACAAGCTCAAACCGTTTTAGACCTGTATTTAGTGTCATCCACTTGTGATCCGATTGCTTAAAATGCATCTTAATACCAGGTGGAAACAGCATTCGACCGGATTGCTTTCGTAGTGTAAACGCTCATGTGGTCAAATGCGTTCGAACAGCCACTAAAGACCTCCTTCTCTTCGCCTACTGACCTAATGCCTAAACGTTATGGGAAGCGCTCTAGCTAGACAGGATTTAAACTTTGTCAGCTGAAGACCCAAGTTTGGTTTGAAGATGATAAACGTACCAAGCACAATGTTCTCTCACCATTCCTGAATTCTTCGTGGAATTGCGTCTGTCAGAGCAGAAATGAAAGCTGATGCTCTCTGTATGTTTTTCCATCGTCTCCGGGCATGTTCATATGTAAATTGCGCTTATCTGAAAAAAGCCCATACGTTTACCTGCCCATAGACCATTCCCTCGAAGAAATCAGGACAGAAGTGGTTGAAAGTGGACAAAAGAGACGGATTAAAACACCAGGTGGAAAGAGAAATGTCTTCCTCTTCCACTTGTGATCCGATCGACCGAAATGACTCTTAATACCAGGTGTAAACAGGACCTTTATCACTCATAAAACAATGACCTGAAAAACACTAACAATACAGTACACAATTAACTTATTAAGTTTCCCTTTTAGTATACATGGCAATGAAACTGAAAGATGAATATCTGTGTAGGTGTTCAGCTACATATAATTGTTTTGATAGTATTTCAATTTTTAGATTTGGAATATATTTCATTATGGTTTTACTGTAGCAAATTTCTGTCTCATTCAGTTTTGTATTATGTTAGGCTTTGAACCAGTTTTGAAAAGAGTATGTAAACATGTGCAAATTGGCCTGTAGATTCACTGAGTTTGTGTCTGAGTGAGAACTGTATTCATGTAAACTGAAAGATGTCGTCATTGAACCAGTGATAAATGATCCACGCTTTATCCCACATAGACTGATGTTGTGCTCACTATGTGAAGAGATTTGAAAAAGTGACTTAAGAATTGAGAAATGGGTCCTAGTGATTTTAAAAAATAAAATGTGTAACACTTTAGTTTAGGGTCCAATTCTCACTATGAACTAGTCGCTTATTAGCTGCATATTACTAGGATATTGGCTGTACTTAAAAAGCAGATATTAATGCCTTATTCTGCATGATCATATTCTACATCCCATAATCCTACCCAATACCTAAACTTAACAACTACCTTACTAACTATTAATAAGCAGCAATTAGGCGTTTATTGAGGCAAAAGTCGTAGTTAACAGTGAGAATTGGACCCTAAACTAAAGTGTGACCAAAAAATTTAGTAACTTTTAAATCCTGTTAACTTTCTCTTCATCTCTCAGCCACACACTCGTTCCCGTATGTGAAGAAGCGTATCGCAGTGATGTACCAGCATCATGTGGATCTGAACCCCATCGAGGTGGCCATTGATGAGATGAGTAAGAAGGTGCTGGAGATCAGACAGCTGTGTTCCTGCAGCGACGTGGACATGATCCAGCTCCAGCTCAAACTGCAGGGCAGCATCAGTGTGCAGGTACACAAACACGTGACCTCAAGCTCAGACAGTTTTTATAGTGTCATGTGACGTCTATAAGCCTGTCTTTCACTCTCCAGGTAAATGCCGGCCCTCTTGCCTACGCCAGGGCTTTCCTGGACGATGGCAGCACTAAGAAATACCCAGACAACAAAGTCAAACAGCTGAAAGAAGTCTTCCGGTAAATAGACAGTCTGAGTCAATCCCTCCTCTGAAACTATTAATGACATTACATATTTACAATATCGTTCATATGTTTTTACTCTGTAGGATTTTTTTAATTAATACTTTTATTCAGCAATGACATTAAATTGATCAAAAGGGACAGAAAAGACATTTGTAATGTTTCAAAAGATTATATTTCAAATAAATGCTGTTCTTTTCAACTTTCTATTCATCACAGAATCCTGAAAACAACATGTATCTCAGTTTCAACAGAAATATGAAGCAGCACAACTGTTTAACACTGATAATAACAAAAATATTAAAATTTAAAAAAGAAAAGTTATTTTACATTGTAATCATATTTCACAATATTACTGTTTTCACTGTATTTTTAATCAAATAAATGCAGCCTTGCTGAGCAGAAGAGACTTCTTTCAAAAACATGAATATAGATGGATAGATAGATGGATGGATGGATGGATGGATGGATGGATGATAGATAGAACTAATTTCCTGCATTTAAGGATAACCCTTTGGCTCAATCTTTGACTGGTGTTTAGCTGTCGGCTCAGATCGTGTGTGTGTTTGTGTGGTGTTCTGCAGGCAGTTTGTGGAGGCGTGTGGTCTGGGTTTGGGCATTAATGAGCGTCTGATTAAAGAAGATCAGCAGGAGTATCATGACGAGATGAAGGCCAACTACAGAGATCTCACTAAAGAGCTGTCCGCCATCATGCACGAGCCTGTAAGACACAAACACACTGACACTTTATCCATAATGTCTCTGTTGGATTTCCATGCTTTTCTTTAATCTCTCTCTGTTTTCTCTTCCTCTTTTGCTCTCATGGTCAGATCGAATGGTAAATAATTTCTTATATGCATTCTTAAGGCCCCGATACACTCACAGCAAAAAAAAATGTGTTCATTGCTTAGGGGTAATAAGGAGTTTGAAATAACTTTTCAGCGATATACTGTTAACAAACATCCTGACACTGTCCAGCTGCTGAGAGTGATGATTAGATGAATATGTAAATATGTGCTGCACAATTTTCTCTCAATACAACCAAAATGACAGCAGTGAGAAAACAGCAGCTGAGAAAGCATCTGATCATAGTGATGTTGACATGTTTGCACCAGCCAAAGTCCCTTTAAGACAAGTCATTTCACTCAGCGGCCATCTTAGAAACACCTCTCGAGCATTCAAGTGCAGCTCCTACCTCATCAAATTCTCTGAAGCTCTTCGCCAAGCTTTCGATTAAATTTCATATTTGAAATCACCTATGAATTCCGACAACAACTACCTCATATATTTAGTTTCTAAACGCTCGAATCATGACAAAAACCAGCATTTTTCAGGCTGGATAAAGCTAATGCACATGCGCAGTCCTAAGTGTGTGTTCTATGAGAACCGGAGATTCTAACAGCAGCTGCAGTGACACAATGACTTTACCAATTGGCTCTTATTTAGAAGGCGGGACTTATTCCGCCATATTGCGCGTTGTACTTTCTCAAGTTCGTTTATTTATATAGCACTTATAAAACAGCCACACAACTGACCAAAGTGCTGTACAAAGGATCAGAAGTAGGAAAAAAGATATACAATAAACACAACTAAAACACAATAAAGCAGGGTCAAACCCCAAATTGTACTCATCTAAATGAATATGTAGAATAAAACCAAAGAAAACAGAGTAAAGGCATTAAAAACATAAAACACGACACAGACCAATAAAAGAAAATGAAGTATAAGCCATGGAAAACAAGAATGTTTTTAGTGAATAATAATAATACGAGTGCATCGTCTTTCTATATATAAAGTCTTTGCACCAGCTCTGCAATTCAGCACTGCAGTCATGTCAAGTTCATTATACAGCACTTTATCCGCTTGTTAAGTCATGACATAAGGAACGCGTTTCTGGGTCCAAGCCTCGACTCGTTTCACTTGAGAATGCCATCGCGACGGCCGTTTATGAGCGCTATTTATTCATGTTAAATGTTTAACATTTTAAAAAGTTAAACAATTAAAATACTTAGTCTACACAACAGTCTCGTGCTCACAGCATCACAGACATTAATATTTTAATGATTTATAAGATGAGTCACTGTCTGGCCATCTGGGATTTTGGTATGGAGATAAAGGTTATGATTTTTGACAGTATTACACCATATCATGTGTGTATATTAGCACCATTTGTTGTTTTCTTGTGGTATGAGTTAGAGCGTTTGGACCCGGAATCGCTGGCGGGTGACGTCAGACTTAACAACCGTATACAATATATTGCTTTAAATCCGCAGTATTAAACATGAAGAAAACAGTGACGATTAGAATTACTTCAGTTTCTACTATAAAGCGGCTCTCCAGAGTGTTTTTACTCACATCTGACCTCGATGGACTGAACAGAAGAAATGAACCTGAGAAGATTTACATATTATACAAGGCGGAGCCTCAGAGCCACACCCACCTATTATGTCATCGCCACTGACCAATGGTAGCTTACAGGAGTTTACTAGCCAGAGCAGACTTTTCTGGAAGGGTTCCTTTGGCAAGCTGTTGAAATCCCAAAACAAACGTCATTTTGGCCTGATTTTTGTTTGAAATGACGTCACACCGGTTCGTTCTTGGATTTTGCTTGAAGTATATCGGGGCCTTTAGGCTTACGTGGAATCTGCAGGAATCCACAGGATTCAACCTTCTGCAAATTTCCACACATTTGATCCCACAGTAAATGAAGAATATGTTCAGATTCCATGTGGGCATCAAACACACTGCAGTGTTGCATTATTTCTGATCTTTCTTGCTCTTTTTCCTTCTCTCTCTCTATAGATAAGTCCATTGGATGATGGGATGCGTAGTCCTATTCCAGATTCACTGCACATCTTCAACGCCATCAGCGGGACGCCCACTGCCGCCACCATCCAGGGCCTGCCCAACTCCTCCTCAGTGGTGTGAACCTGACCCCTGCATTGACCTTATGACCTTACACCTTTTGTTTCACATCTCCAACCCTGACACACACAGCTGCTTTCCCAGATGTCATCATGGTAGTGGAGGAGAAATGAGGGAAGGAGATCTATATGTTTCTGCCTCATCCAGGGGATTTCACCTACTGTTTCCTGTGGAGACTCAATCAAAAAACTGTATTTTACTTTTGGCCATTTTGCCAGTTTTATTAGTAACCGCAGTCAAGAGAGCAGAGGAAATGATGCAGAGAAGAGGGGAAGAATGGTTCAGAAAATCAAACTCATGTCCCCAATGTGAGCACAGACTGCAACGGCTTTTTACCTATTATAAATATCTGCGTCCTCTGCTAATATATTTTTTATTTTGCTAATTTTATATTATTTCTTCAAGCTCAGACTTTTCAGTTTTTGAATGACGGACTGAAGTCTGAGAGTCGGATGTCTTTGTCGCCGAGTTTAAACCGCCGTCAGCGTCGGGCTGGGGTGGAGTCGGTTATAAAGCTGTTATAAATGAGCCGTGTTTCTGCAGCGGGGGCGTGGCCTCAACGCTTTCACCGCATGTGATACACTGGAGGTGCGGCGGACACACAAATGTTAATGTTCATTATGTTTAACAATTATCAAATATTTTTATACTGTGGGACACAGCTGAATGTGATGTTATGTTTTATCTGTATTTAACAGTCTTTGTTCTGCTGTATTTAAACTGACATTGTCCCTGATGCTTTGAATAAATCCCACACAATTCCCAAACGCTCTTTTAGTATTTTTTAGGATATTTCTTTTTAAGGATATCTAGGATAATTATTTTAGGATTTTTTTTTTTTTTTTTTTTTAGGATTTTTTAAGATATCAGCATTAATTATCATGTTTGTTTTGTGTCTTGACCTTGAGTTGTTTTTGTTTTTTGTCTTGTCTTTTTCATTTTTTCAGTCTGGCTTTAGAGTCAAACACAGTACTGAGTCTGCTCTTTTAAGGGTAGTAAATGACCTTTTACTATCTGTATCTGCAGCTGTACTATTCTTCTATTATTGGACTTGAATGCTGCTTCGATACGGTGGATCATCGCATTCTGCTAAAGAGATTAGATCTTGAGATTGGCATTCATGATGCTGCATTAGATTGGTTTGGATCATATCTCACAAATAGGAGTTTTTCGGTGGAAATTGGAGAATTTTCATCAAGCTCAGTTCCTGTCACCTGTGGGGTGCCCCAGGGCTCCATTCTGGGTCCAACCTTATTTTCTCTGTATTTTCTCCCTCTTCACCTTATATTTGAGTCTCATAAAGTTTCAGACCATATTTATGCCGATGACACCCAGCTCTATTTTCCTCTAAATTCGGGTACTGATTCAGTGTCCTCTTTGCTAGCTTGTTTAGAGGACATTAAGGATTGGATGGACAATAATTTACTTCAACAAAAGCAGAATAAGACTGAAGTTATTTTGTTTGGCGCTCCACACCTCTTAACTAATTTAAGTCCTACCCTGTGCCCCCTTAAAGATAACATTCAGGATAAAGTTGAAAATGTAGGAGTTATTCCTGATCCTGAACTAACATTTGACAAATCAATTCTGTAGTCAGAACTAGTATTCTGCAGCTTAAGAGGCTTCGTAAATTTAAAGGGTTAGTTCACCCAAAAATGAAAATTCTGTCATTAATTACTCACCCTCATGTCGTTCCACACCGTAAGACCTTCGTTCATCTTCAGAACACAAATTAAGATATTTTTGATGAAATCTGAGCAATTTCTGATCCCCAAGAGAAAGCAACATAATTACCATCATTCAAGGTCCAGAAAGGTAGTAAAAACATGGTTAAAATAGTCCACGTGACTGCAGTGGTTCAACCTTAATGTTATGAAGTGACAAGAATCCTTTTTGTGTGCAAAAACAAAAAATAATGACTTTATTCAACAATCTCTTCTCTTCCCTGTCAGTCTCTTAAGCTGTTCACATTGTAGACACAGTGCAGCGCTTCTGGGTTCTACGCCAGAACGCCGACTCAGTATCACAAACTCACAAAAAGTATTCTCGTCGCTTCAGAACATTAAGGTTGAACCACTGCAGTCACATGGACTATTTTAACGATGTCTTTAGTACCTTTCTGGACATTGAAAGTGTTGATTATATTGCTGTCCATGATTTTAAGGTTTTAGTATTTGTATTTGAAGCACTTCATGGTCTTGCTCCTACTTATATTTCAGATCTTCATCATTCTACTCTCCTGAGAGAATGCTCAGATCCTCCTCCCAGCTGTTACTGACCATTCCAAAATCTCGACTAAAATCCAAAAGGGACAGGGCTTTCTCAGTTCTTGGTCCAAAGCTCTGGAACTCCTTACCTTTTTCCATCAGATCATCCCCTATGTTATCTACATTTAAATCATCTCTTAAAACGTTTTTTTTTTTTTCTTTTCCTCAGGCTCATGTTGAACTCGATGACACCTTTAGTTCATGTCTTTTGTGTTTGGTGGTGTTTTGTACAAGCCACATTTCCAGAAGAGTTGGGACATTTTGTAATATGCAATAAAATCAAGAATCTTTGATTTGTTAATTCTCTCGAACCTCTATTTAATTGACAAAAGTACAAAGAAAAGATTTCCAATATTTTCACTAAACAACTTTATTGTATTTTGTAAGTATAAACAAATTTTGATTTTGATGGCTGTAACACACTCCAGAAAAGTTGGGACAGAGCCGTGTTTACCACTGTGTCACATCATCTTTCCTTTTAATTACAATTTTTAATCATTTGGGAATTGAGGATACTAATTGTTACAGTTCTGCCTAATCTCACCTGATACAAGACAGCTTCTCAACAGTCTGTGGTCATCGTTTGATTCTCCTTTTCATGATGGCCCATACATTTTCAATAAGAGTCAGATCTGGAGGCAGGCAGTCAGACACATCCACTGTACGCTGTAGAGTGTCTAGAAACCACTCTGATGAATCACATGCAGAATGAGGCCTGGCATTGTCTTGCTTCCCAGGAAAGATGTCATCTTGATGGCAGTTATACAATCCAAATATATGCCTCCATGTCAATGGTACCTTCACACAAATGCAAGTCACCCATGCCATTTGCACTGATGCACCCCCATACCATGACAGATGTTTGCTTTTGCACCTGTCACTGATGAAAGTCTGGATGATCCCTTTTGTCTTTGGGACTGAGAACTCAATGTCTGTTTTTTCCCAAAAAAAGCTGAAACATTGACTCATCTGACCACAGCACACGTCGTTTAGACCATCTGAGATGAGCTCGGGCCCAGAGAACTCAGCAGCATCTCTGCATAGAATCGATGTGTAGCTTTCTCCTTGTGTAACTGAGATTCGAGTTGCATTTCTTGATGCAGCGTCAGACTGTTAACCCTTAAATGCATGAATGTTTCGCCCATCATTCTTACATATTCGGGTCTTTAGCGACCCGGATCTATATCTAACACAGATGGATCTCTAACTGTCACGATAATATAAAACTCCTCTGATATTAGAGTAACAATTACATAAGAATAAAATTAAGCATATTTTGTTACCTTTTGGAGCTTGGAAGGGCTCAGTTTGAGCAGATGTTTTATGCCATCATCACTGTCCTCGTCAGAGCTCATTTCTCAGTACATTCAGCATGATAGTTTTGAGAATATGTTTGAGATCATGAATATGAGCCCATTTGCGATCTCAAAAAACTATATCATTTCCACTGTCTTCAAACTCAATATTTTGATTGCTGACAGCTTCACAAGATCCATCAAGTGACAGTGACAGTCATAGTTGATTGCGTTCAGTACTTGCTCTGCAGTAAATCGCTGAGCCATTTCACGTTTTGCTTATGATACTTCCTATTCTTTCGTTTTCTGCCTGAATGAAACGTCACTTTATCATTCTGTATCAGACATTGCCACCTTGTGGAATAAAGGTGAATTGCACTTATTCCATCATCAAAGATTCAATTATTGTTGTGCAGAAAAAATACTGATACACACTTCGGGTCATTAGTGACCCTATATAATTTTTACAAAAAATGAATGGGAAAACAGACATTCTTTTATAATTTTATGATTTTTTTTCTTGTTATATTGTTTATAATGAATTGAGTAATACTAAGAAGGTTGATGTCTAACTTTAAAAAAATGAATGAGGAGGAGGGTAGTGAATGACGTCCCGGGTCGATAAAGACCCATGGTATGCATTTAAGGGTTAAGTGACAACTGTTTTCCAAAGTACTCCCGAGTCCATGTGGCTTTATTTAACACAGTAGCATGACAGTTTCTAATGAAATGCCATCTGAGGGCTCAAAAGTCCTACCTGGCCCCATACAAGCTGAGATTTCTCTGGATTCCCTCTTGATTTTACAATATTATGTATGGTAGATGCTGAAAGATAAATTCTTTGCAATCTTGCATTGAGAAATGTGATTTTTGAATTGTTTGACAATTCTCTCATGACATTTGGCACAATGTGGTGAGCCATGACCCATCTCTTCTTGCAAAGACTGAGAATCTCTTTTACACCCAAACACGATACCCTCATCTATTACCAATTCATCTGCTAATTGTGGACCGTTTAAAAACAGTTTATTATATAATCTTTTCACTTTTATTTTGCTTTTGTCCAAACTTTTTTGGAGTGTGTTGCAGCCATCCAAATTAAAATTTGTTTATATACAATTATGTTGGTTCAAGAGAATTTACAAATCAGTTTGTGGTTTTTATCACATTTTACAAAATGTCCCAACTCTTCTGGAAATGGGGTTTGTATTATTCCTTTTGTTTGTTTTGTTTCTCTTTTTTTTTATCTACACTGTTAGTATTTCAAACCTTTTTTCTCAATAATGCCTTTATTGTAAGATGATATGTTTGTATGTCGGTTGTGCAGCGCTCTGGTCAGCACTCATGTTGCTCTTAGAGTGCTATATAAATAAACTTGACCTTGTTTTGTTTGTCTTGTCTTGTTTTGTTTTTGTTTGTTTTATCTGAGAACTGAAGATTTGAATTGATCATTACATCTTCTATAAAGCACTGTAAACAGTGTAGAAAACGCAGTGTGTGTGGTTGTTCTTACCCTATGGACCCCTGAGTATTATCTGTCTATCTATCTGTCTTGCTCTTGTTCGTGTCATAAAGCAGGCAGGACACAGTCCATGCTAATAAGACACACACCTGTTTCAGCTGCTCTTACACAGACGTTCTGGGCTGGTCAGGTCTTTTCTCACACAGGTATCCAGCAGTCACTCACACAAACACACTCCTGCTGTCAGTATGCCAGGTGAGGACCTCGTGTGTGCGCTAAACTCTATACAATCTCAGAAATGATCAGTACAATTTGATGTTGTATGTGAACTAAAAATGTATTCATCTCACAGACAAAAAGATGGATGAGACTAAAAAAGAGGAAAAGAGGAAAAAGGTAAGATTATTTATGAAATAATTTTAGCTACATAAAATTAATCCCTACATTATGGGGACAAAATGTCCCTACAAAGATGGCAATATCTGAAATCCTTGTCCTTGTGGGGACATCTTTTGGTCCCTATGATGAAAACAGCTTATAAATCTCACTGTGATGTTTTTTGCATTTGGAAAATAAATTCATAAACAAAGCAAAATCTGTTTTTCTTTTGTTTTAATGTTTAATGTTTTAATTTAGGGTTAGTGTGTAATAATTATAATTAACTTTTATATAATATCAATAAAAGTATACACTACCAGTCAAAAGTTTGGAAACATTACTATTTTTAAATTTTTTGAACGAAGTCTCTTATGCTCATTAAGGCTGCATTTATTTCATAATAAATACAGAAAAAACAATAATATTGTGAAATATTATTACAATTTAAAATGAGGGTTTTCTATTTTAATATACTTTAAAATATAATTTATTCCTGTGATCAAAGCTGAATTTTCAGCATCATTACTCCAGTCTTCAGTGTCACATGATCCTTCAGAAATCATTCTAATATGCTGATTTGATACTCAGTTATTATCAATGTTGAAATCAGTTGTGTTGCTTAATATTTGTTTGGAACCTGTGATACTTTTTTCAGGATTCATTGATGAATAAAAGGTTAAAAAGAACAGCATTTATTTAATGAAATTATATTTTAAAGTATAATAAAATAGAAAACCATAATTTTAAATTGTAATAATATTTCACAATATTACTGTTTTTTCTGTATTTATTATGAAATAAATGCAGCCTTAATGAGCATAAGAGACTTCGTTCAAAAACATTAAAAATAGTAATGTTTCCAAACTTTTGACTGGTAGTGTATGTTCTCATTCAGACAGCTACTGTAAGTAAACGTGTCTGTGTTTATTTGACTTATCAAAGTGATAATCTGATTCTGATAATGCTCATCACAGCTGAATAACGCCATTACATTGTCTTTGGCTTTATCCTTTCAATCCTGTCTTTTTTTCTTACCTATATTGTAGAAACATCGATCTAAATAATATGATGTTTTTGAGTAATAATAGCATTAAAAACAAAGAAATAATATTACAACATGAAATATGTTATTTTTGTATGTGTTCTGTAGTACATGTTCTATATATAGTGTGCTTCCATATGTTTCCATCTCATTTAATGTGTGTTGGTACAGACGGCTGAGTGTTTTGGGTATCCAATCAGCATTTTCTTCATTGTGGTCAATGAGTTCTGTGAGAGATTTTCCTACTATGGCATGCGAGGTAAGAGTGTGCACGCATTTCTTAATAAAGAAAAGGTTTTGAATGCTACATTTTAAAAAGACAAGTAAAACACTGTGTGAACATAACTAGTCCATGTGTGATTAATACTGTTGCAGCAATTATCAATCATAAAAATCCAAGTAGATATAACAACATCATCTTACAGTAACAAAGAACAGATCCTGCTGATCAGCGACACAGTTGTGCAGTGACTCCTACAGGACAGAAACTGTCACGGTGTCTGTTTGCTCAGGCTTTGTGGACCTTTGCATATTGTACTCCGAACATACGGTTCAGTTATTTATTACAGGCTACCTGGAAAAATGCACATCAGTATTTACAAAATAATTTGATCAATGCCAAGTGTCTGTGTATGAGATACAGCAAGTTTCATGTGACTCTGAAAAACGACTTAGGACCAGCTTCTTTAAGACACTTCTCACATGCAAATTGCAAATTTTTCCCCTAATTTTTAAATATTTGTAGCTGGTACATGGAGACATTTTCCCCTATATGGTTCCGGCTTCTTTTTATTATTATAATTATTTTTTAGTGTAAATGTAAACATGTAATTTAGCCTGTCCTTAGCATGAGGTCACACTGTAAAATTGCCAAGCAAAGTGTTTAAAAATACAACAAATTCAAAAAAATCCATTTAAATTGAAAGGCAGAGATCTGTAATATATCAAACAATACAAGAATTAAGTCTTGAATTATATTTTTCATAAAAATGCCTATCAAAGTTGTGTCCTCACTTTGCATCAACTCTGTCAGGATTTTTTATAATTCTGAATAAATCAGGCTCTCTGAGGAGCACTTACTATTTCCTGCTCATTGTGGATCTCACAGTAGGACACATAATCCTGGAAGTCTTATATTTTTTATGTTTTATACAAACAATGTTGAAGTCTCTGCGGTCACAGCTTTGTCATGTCAACTCCGTCATCCCGGTATATTAGTTTCTGTAAATAGTTGTGGGATAAATCTTGGCATTTTTGATGTTTATTAAGGCAACTACAACTGAGAAAGAAAACAAAATTGCTTCACTGTACAACACATGGTTAAGGTGGAAAAAACTTTTAAAACTCTGTCAGACGTCAACTTCGTCAGGTTTTATGTCTGATGGTTGACAAATGCTCTCAAAAAGTCTATATAATGTGATTTAATATGTTTTTTGCATATGGGGAATTCTTCTAATGTTGTTCATGATTCTATTTACATATACTGTATATTTGGCCCCTGCTGGACCTTTGTCAACACCGTCAGTATTTGTCCATTCTGCCAGTATTTGACTACTCTGTCAGTATTTGTCCACTCCGTCAGTATTTGTCAACTCCATCAGAATTTGGCAACTCCATCAGTATTTATCCACACCGTCAGAATTTGTCAACTCCGTCAGTATTTGTCCACTCCATCAATATTTGTCAACTTCGTCAGAATTTGTCAACTCCGTCAGTATTTGTCAACTCCATCAGTATTTGTCAACTCCGTCAGAATTTGACTACTCCGTCAGTATTTGTCAACTCCGTCAGTATTTGACTACTCCGTCAGTATTTGTCAACACCGTCAGTATTTTCCACTCTGTCAGTATTTGTCAACTCCGTCAGTATTTGTCTACTCCGTCAGTATTTGACTACTCCGTCAGTATTTGTCAACACCGTCAGTATTTGACTACTCCGTCAGTATTTGTCAACTCCTTCAGTATTTGTCAACTCCGTCAGTATTTGTCAACTCCTTCAGTATTTGTCAACTCCATCAGTATTTGACTACACGTCAGTATTTGTCAACTCTGTCAGTATTTGACTACTCCATCAGTATTTGTCAACTCCGTCAGTATTTGACTACTCCGTCAGTATTTGTCAACACCGTCAGTATTTTCCCACTCTGTCAGTATTTGTCAACTCCTTCAGTATTTGTCAACTCCTTCAGTATTTGTCAACTCCATCAGTATTTGACTACACGTCAGTATTTGTCAACTCTGTCAGTATTTGACTACTCCATCAGTATTTGTCAACTCCTTCAGTATTTGTCAACTCCATCAGTATTTGACTACACGTCAGTATTTGTCAACTCTGTCAGTATTTGACTACTCCATCAGTATTTGTCAACTCCGTCAGTATTTGACTACTCCGTCAGTATTTGTCAACACCGTCAGTATTTTCCCACTCTGTCAGTATTTGTCAACTCCTTCAGTATTTGTCAACTCCGTCAGAATTTGACTACTCCGTCAGTATTTGTCAACTCCGTCAGTATTTGACTACTCCGTCAGTATTTGTCAACACCGTCAGTATTTGACTACTCCGTCAGTATTTGTCAACTCCTTCAGTATTTGTCAACTCCGTCAGTATTTGTCAACTCCTTCAGTATTTGTCAACTCCATCAGTATTTGACTACACGTCAGTATTTGTCAACTCTGTCAGTATTTGACTACTCCATCAGTATTTGTCAACTCCGTCAGTATTTGACTACTCCGTCAGTATTTGTCAACACCGTCAGTATTTTCCCACTCTGTCAGTATTTGTCAACTCCTTCAGTATTTGTCAACTCCGTCAGAATTTGTCAACTCCGTCAGTATTTGTCAACTCCGTCAGTATTTGACTACTCCGTTAGTATTTGTCAACTCCGTCAGAATTTGACTACTCCGTCAGTATTTGTCAACTCCGTCAGTATTTGACTACTCTGTCAGTATTTGACTACTCCGTCAGTATTTGTCAACTCCGTCAGTATTTTTTCACTCTGTCAGTATTTGTCAACTCCTTCAGTATTTGTCAACTCCGTCAGAATTTGTCAACTCCGTCAGTATTTGACTACTCCGTCAGTATTTGTCAACACCGTCAGTATTTTTTCACTCTGTCAGTATTTTTCCACTCTGTCAGTATTTGTCAACTCCTTCAGTATTTGTCAACTCCGTCAGAATTTGTCAACTCCGTCAGTATTTGACTACTCCGTCAGTATTTGTCAACTCTGTCAGTATTTGTCAACTCCGTCAGTATTTGTCAACTCCGTCAGTATTTATCCACACCGTCAGTATTTGTCAACTCCTTCAGAATTTAACACCATCAGGTAAAGGTTTTTGTTAATTTTTAAAGAAATGTCTCATTCTTTTTTCAATTTATTGTGTTAAAATATTAAAACATCAACTGAACTACATGATATCATGTCTGATTTACCTACGAACATTGGTTATATATGTTTAATACTGAAAAGGAGGGTAGAGAATTAAAGAATTTAAGAACTGGATTGTTCATAATAACCCAAGAAAAATTTTAGAGGTTTTTTTTTTATTTTTTCACTTAGCTTACTAAACACCATTATTACATAATTGAAGACTTTACACTGTTGTTGGATGGATCAAATTAAAATATAATGTTTTTTAATGCGTCTGACGGAGTTGACACAAATTAAGTTCAGAAGATTCCGAAGTTCCGAAAACATTTTCAGAAAAACCTGTTCCCTTACATGATTCGTGACCTGAGACCTTTGTCTACAAATATACCGGTTTAAAAATAAAGTATTATTAAATAATAAAAACTAATTCCTAAAACGTTCTGTCCCATATCTCAAGAAACAGTAAATGTACAGTAATTATTACAGTGCCATCTAGAGCTTGACGCATGTCGTTGCACTTACCTTTGGAGGGGTTTGACTGATTTGAGACCATTTTAACCAAGGATCTTTACAGTCTCTAATGCACAGACACTTTTATGGTTTCAAAAATAAGCGAGAAGCTCAAAAAGAATAGAAACACAATACAATTCCAATAGATTCACTTCTTGCAATAAAATAGTAAAAGAGCAAAAAATAAAATGACCCTACTGATACTGTGACAGTGTAAAATTGTGAGTAAATGATCATGACAATGAAAATAAATCTGTCTCTGTCTGTCTAGCTGTGTTGGTGCTGTATTTCCGATATTTTCTGCTTTGGGACGATGACCTCGCGACCTCAATCTATCATGCCTTTGTGGCGCTGTGCTACTTGACACCCATCATGGGTGCCATCATTGCTGATTCCTGGCTCGGGAAGTTCAGGTAGGTTTTATGGGGAAATTCCCTGACTGATGAATCTGAATCTGTCCCACACTTTGAGATTGAATGCAGTTCAGAAAGTCTGTCTGATCTGTGAGTGTGTGCTGTTATGGCTGATTGTGTTTGTGTGCTTTCAGAACAATCATATATCTGTCTATAGTGTATGCCATTGGCCAGGTCATCATGGCCGTCAGCACTGTTCATGACATCACCGATACTAGCAGAGACGGCACGCCGGATAACTTCACCTTCCACATGTGAGTCGATCAACACACAGAGCACATCTGTCCATCAGCTGCCACGACTCTCATTTGAAGAGAATCTCAGCATAGAATTTAATCAGAAGAGAAGAGAAGCAAGTTCTGAGTCATGAACCAAACCAATGACATTACGTCATTTGATTCGAAGCAAAAAGTATTTAAAAAATCAGATAATGAGTAAACTACTCATAAAGCACTGTGTTTTAATGTGTTTTCTAAAAAGAGCTGTTTTCATGCTCAAGGGCTACAACACATCATTTCACAGTGGGAAGTTAGCTGGCTAATTTTATCTAATATTATATCGCTGGTACTGTGCCCACAAGTATCCACAATATCTGAAATCCTTGTCTTTGTGTGGACAGTTTTTGGTCCCCATGAGGAAAACAGCATTACTGAGTGATGTTTTTTGAAAATGTAAAAATGCAGACAGTTTTCTGTGATGGGTAGGGTTAGTGTAAGGGAAGATAATATACAGTTTGTACAGTATAAAAACTATTACGTCTATGGAAAGTCCCCATAAAACATGGAAAACAAACGTGTATGTGTGTTTGTATGTCAGCGCTCTGTCCATGCTGGGTTTGGTCCTCATTGCTCTGGGCACTGGCGGTATTAAACCATGTGTAGCTGCATTTGGTGGTGATCAGTTTCAGGAACATCAGGTACGATACTTCCTAACATCTTCATCAGCTTTACTTCTTCGTCTTTCTGTCTAATGGTTTGTTGTGATGTGCTGATCGTTACAGAGTCGCCAGCTCAACACATTCTTCTCAGTGTTTTATCTGTGCATCAATGCAGGAAGTCTTCTTTCCACTCTCATTACGCCTGTTCTCAGAGGTACATGCATTAAAGTGCCCTTATTGTGCTCTTTCAGATATTCCCTTTCCTGTAGTGTGTAATAGAGCTGTATGTGAATGTAAAAGATCTGCAAAGTTTCAAAGATCAAAGTGCAGATAAATGGAGTTTTTGATTCAGTGATTCTGAACTGCTGAAGCGAGTCGTCAGTAATTCAGTCTCACTTCCTGCTGAACATACGTACGTTTGAAACACATTTGCATAATGCCAGTCTATGGTCTTCATTGGCTGCTGGTGAACTTTGACCCTCAAAGTTTGGTTTGTGTTGTTCATGTAGCATAACACATGTAGCATTAATGTAGCATAATAGGGGCACTTTAACACACATTTCCATTATATTTTTCCATAACACCCTTCTCCCCGACTGACGCTCCTCCTCCGTGTGTGCAGCTCAGGAATGTGGCATCTACACTCAGGAGCAGTGTTATCCTTTGGCTTTTGGCGTCCCAGCCGTTCTCATGGTCGTGTCTCTGGGTAAGACTGAGTTCAAACTGTACACACACTGTGATCTGTGTATGTGATGCTGATGTGTGCTGTGTGTTACAGTGGTGTTCATTGCTGGCAGTGGCATGTATGTCAAAACAGATCCAGAAGGAAACATCATTTGGTCTGTGTGTAAATGCATAGGGGTGAGTCGGCCATACTGTTTGATGCTGTTTAAAATTCTGTCATCGTTTATTGGTTCAAAACATGATTTTTTTTTCCTTTTTTTTCTGTGGAACATAAAAAGATATATTTTGCAGATCGTTTAAGCTGTTTTCCACACAGGTGACTTAGGGAATTTAGAGACTAAAATGTACAATAAAAATCATACAAGCAGTCCATTTGTCTTGTGCTCTATATTCCAAGGTCACATGATACCTTTGTGTGATGAACACCACAAAATTTAAGTCACTTAATTTTAGCAAAATTTGTCGGCGCACTAACCACTAGGCTATCGGCGCCGACAAATTTTGCTAAAATTAAGCGACTTAAATTTTGGCACAAATGCGTTCACGGTGACCCGAGTTCGATTTCCGTCTCGAGGTCCTTTGCCGATCACGCTCCCCTCTCTCTGCCCAATGCTTTCCTGTCTGCTCTCTACTGTCCTCTCCAAATAAAGGCACAAAAAGTCCATACATTTTTTTTAACAAAATTTGTTGAAACTCCTCCAGTATAGATGTCAAATCTCAATGTATTCTTATAATCATCTTCAGTGTTGGGGAAAGTTACTTTTAAAAGTAATGCGTTACAATATTGTGTTACTCCCTAAAAAAGTAACTAATTGCATTACTTAGTTACTTTTTATGGAAAGTAATGTGTTACATAATTTTTGATACTTTTTCTTATCTGGGCTGGGCTTGCTTGTTTGTTTTGTTTAAATAAATGCAAATGTAAAAGCCCCTTCACAAAGTAACTCAGATATTTTGAAGTAATGCATTACTTTACAAGTTACTTGAAAAAAGTAATCTGATTATGTAACTTGCATTACTTGTAATGCGTTACTCCCAACACTGATCATCTTATTAAATTTATCTTCTCTTTCTGTAGTTTGCCATCAAAAACCGTTTCAGGCACAGAAGCAGCATTCATCCAAAGAGGGAACACTGGATGGACTGGGCCAATGAGAAATATGATGTATGCCACAATCCTGCCATCTCTGTGCACATGAGTTTACCTTGCTATCTAAATGGGGACATTCCATAGACTTCTATTGTTAAAAAAAAAAAGAATATATAAAATTGTAATAAATAAATAAGTACAATTGTAAAAATATTACTTATTATAAATGAGGATATCCCCAAAAGGAGGTTTTGTCAGATTTAACTCATTTCTAGGTACAAATTTGTCCCCAAACATGGTTAAGTAGGTACACACACATTTCTGATATTACTATCCTTGTGAGGACATTTAGTCTACAATGTCTACAATTCCATGAACCACACACACACATTCCTCTATTCTCTCTCTCTCTCTTCTATAGAAACTTCTTATCGCTCAGATAAAGATGGTGTTGAAGGTCTTGTTCCTCTACATCCCCCTGCCTATGTTTTGGACCCTGTTTGACCAAAAGGTAAAGATCTGACCTGGTAACTCTGTAGGGTGTGTAGGTTGGGCTAGTGTTTCTTAACGGTTTATGTCTGTTGATTGTGTCCAGGGCTCCCGCTGGACTCTCCAGGCCACCACCATGAACGGAGACTTTGTAAGTGTCTTGATTTCATTTAATTGCTCTAAATGGAAGAGTTAGTCAGCAGTGACTCACTTTATGTTTGTGTTATCAATCCAATGTCTATAGTCATGATTAAGATTTAAAATCTAGCTGAATTAGGCTCAATACACAGAGATTTATGAAATATCACTTGAGATGTGTCTTTTTTTAAATCAATGTCGTTTCCTCCTGTCTGTAGAAAGTGTTCATCCTGCAGCCAGACCAGATGCAGGTGAGTTTATTCCTGTTATGTTTGCATCCAGCTCAACAGACAGTGTTAGTGTTGTTATCAGAGTGCTTGTAAGCTGAGTTATTCATCTTGCTCATGATTATAATGGCCAAAGATTATATTTCAAATTTGTTCAAATTTGGGGTCGGTAAGACTTTTTAATGTTTTGAAAGAAGTCTCTTCTGTTCACCAAGACTGCATTTATTTGATCAACCTGCTTAATTTTCAGTATCATTACTCCAGTCTTTGGGGGGGAAAGTCTGAGGAACTTTCAAAAGTTCCTCAAACCTTTGAAAGAGTGTGAAATGGCAAAACAAACCTGTGTCTTATGTAGCTCGACTGAAATCGCTCTCTTCCCTGTCAGACTGTGAACCCCATCCTGATCCTGACCCTGGTGCCCATCATGGACCGGATTATTTTCCCTCTCATTAAAAAGTGTGGCCTCAATTTCAGGTATGAATTACTACATAACAGAAAATGATTTATCTCTTGGCATAACTGCAGAGAGAGTTATGAGGATACAGTGTATAATAAATGTTATATTGTGAAAATCTGTTTTATGCTCCAGCCCTTTGAAGAGAATGACGGTTGGCATGGTGTTTGCTGCCATGGCATTTGTTTCTGCAGCTTTAGTCCAGATTGAGATCGACGTGAGTGTGAAATCTGTAAATCAGATTCAAGTTCAGAAAAAGCCTTCTCAAGCTCCACAACCTAATGATCTTATTCTCCTCAGAAAACATTGCCAAACTTCCCATCATCCTCTGAGAGCCAGCTAAAGGTGGTGAACATGTTCAGCAGTTCATTGAACGTGACCATCTCACCCAACGAGTCTCTTCTGATAGACTCATTTGAGGTACTACACACATTCATACACACATCTTATACAAACACACATACTCATCTAATTCACACTTCCTGCAGCATTGCAGAACAGAGATGTTTCACCATTGTTTCTCATGTTTTTTATAGAGCAATGGAGATTATGTGACATTTGATCACCAGGACATCACAGTGTCCTTAAACACAAATCCTGTGATCACCAAAGCTTTTAGTTTAATTGAAGGAGGCCGCCAGACCCTGATCATCCCCTCCGACCCATCCAGCATGTATCTGGTAAGTGTGCACCAAGCAAACATATTGCAGTTCCATGGTCAAAAAAATTCTGACGAAAAATGGTTGTTGCTCATGCAAAAGTCACCACAACGACGCTTGAGTGCTTTGGGTTGTTGCTAGGGTGTTGCTATGTATTTTCTAAGGTGTTCAGAGTACGTTTTAGCATGTTGCTATGTGGTTACTAGGGTGTTTTGGGGGCCCCGACATACAGTACTCATTTCACTTTATTCACTTCAATTCATACACATGTGAATTCTGGAGACCAGAAACACAAGCTCATGTTTCACATTTCTCTGCATTCCAAAGTTCAAGTCTGGTGAATTCTGATCTGCAAATTTGTATAATGTCAAGATGTGTGACCAACAGAAAACGGCTTGACCTCTTAACACATTTAAAGGAATACAAATGTTAAAGCCACAGATTTGCAGCGTTGCAGGAAAGTGGAGTAAATAATATATTTTTACATTTTGGATTCTTTATTATTTGTTGAATTTATGTTTTTAAAAAAGACACCACTTTCTTGTCAAAGAAGGCAGAGCCCCAGAGCACAGCCATCTATTACATAATCGTCATGAACCAATGGCAGCTTAAAGGAGTTTAACAGCTGGTGCAAAGTTTTCCAGAATGTTTGCACTGGCAAGCTGTTTTCAGCTGTGAAACAAACTCCAAACACTTTTGTTTTGGTCAGATTTGGTTCTAAATGATGTCCCACATGTTTGTTCTTCACTTGAAGTATATTGGGGCCTTTACTGGTCCAATTACATTTTAATGAACAAACAGATTCATGGCCTGGTTAAACATTACTGTGATACTATAACTGTGAAAAATATAACAGTGAAATTGTCCCTGTCTTTTGATTTTTTTTCCTCCAGCAAGAAGATATAAAGTCCAAACCAAAAGAAGGAAAGAATGCTGTTAGGTCAGTGAACTTTAAAATAGTTTAAAACTGCTCCTTAAATCATCTCTATTACGATTGTGTTCCAGCAATCCTTTATAGCTTCTGTGGTACGCCATCACATGTCACAGGGTGCTTCAGACACAATCACGCTTGAACGTTCTCATAGTATCATCACTCAGATATAGCATAGAGTTCCCTCAAAAGGGAACTGAACTTTCCTTGAATGATGTTTGATGTCACACAGGTTTGTGAATGGCTGGACAGCAGATCTGAACATCACTAACTTGGATTCTATTCAGCCATCAGTCACTTCAAACTACACACTTGTTACTCAGGGGACGTAAGTCAGTTCTTCAGATTTTTCATTCAAGTTTAATAAAATATTACGATTGCCATGCCCACGTCCATGCCCATATTCAGTTATAGTCATAGTGCCACCTGCTGACATGTGTAACACTGTTATGTTTAGCATGTTTATATAGCAGTTGCTTGGCTGGCGCATATAGCCTTGGAAAATACACAACCTAAATGCCGCCATATTTTCTCTGTTCTGGACACAATTTTTTTTAAGCCAGTCACCTGAGCTGTACATGTCATGTGACTAATCATTAGACCTCCTGGTCTGGCATCCACTTTTCATAATAAAATAAGTTCCTGAAGGATAAAAGCCCCTCCTACATTTTTTGTTTCTTTTTTGACTATTCAATTTTAGGTTACACTTAAGGTAAGAGTTTGATTTAGGGTTAGTTACTATAGTAAGTACATAAAACATACCTTAAAATAAAGGGTTTTATAAACTATGCCACATACAGGATTAATATGGTTTTAGAATGCCATATCATGTTGACTTGCTGTTCTATTGGTTTATCTTCCAAGGCGGAAGTTTGTGCTCAGCAATGGTGAGCAGTCGTGTGAGTTTTCTCAGAAGTTTGGATTTGGTTCCTCATACACCTTCCTCATCCCCAGCACGCTGTTCTCGACTGATGTGTGTAACCCCCCTCAGCATGTCTCATATTATATAGACCTATATGTGTAATTTCACAGAAGTCTCTATATAGCTTTTGGTTTATATGTGCATGTTTGTTCTTGTGTGTGTGTGTGTGCAGTGTGAGTCTATAAAGGTAGTTGAGGACATGCAGCCCAATTCAGTACAAATGGCACTGCAGATTCCTCAGTACTTCCTAATTACTACAGGAGAGGTCATGTTCTCAGTCACCGGCCTGCAGTTCTCATACTCACAGGTAGGTCAACGGTTCACTTCACCGCTCATGTCAGCAGCGTTGAGGACTTTTACTTTTATGTATTATAATGAGATTAATTTACTAATTACACCGTTTGAACAGTCATCACTCATTACCTTCTAAAACCAATACAGTATCAGCTGTTACCAAGTGAACAGTAGAAAGATATCAAATGTTCTGTTAGTTCTTTAAAGGTGCAGTATATAAGATATTTAGGCTATGGCAAAATACATTCTCTTAAACCGTTTTTTTGTTGTTAATTAACTACTATGTCTATTAGTATGCCATTCATGTGTTTATCTCCCCCAGAAGTGTAAATATTGAATCCCCTGGCACCATGTAAACATTAGGAGTTTGACAAATCTGTCAATCTATTTCCAGCTCAGCCTATAGCACGAGTTTGGGGCGTGGCTACTGTAGCAGGTGGAGCCAGAGGGTGTTGGGACCATGACTGTCGCGTTACATTGGAAAAGACATTCAGTTAGAGGAGTGCAAGACAAAATTCACTGCATTTAGATTAAACAGGTCATGAACACGTCAAAGCGAACGGGGCACTGTAAAAGTACTCCTAATATGTTGGACCTTTTATTGAAAGTAGCCTACTTTTACCCATTGAGGCATGCCTTCACAAGCACTCATAAGAGCTGTATTTGTGATTTGTGTATTTGAGTTGGGGGAGGCGCAATGCACGGAAGGGGCATTTGCAAAATATGTTTTATTTGTGTAATTCCACTTGGTGTCGCAGAAACTACATACCTCACCTTTAAGATCAGTAATAAAAAAAATAGAAAATATTTAAAGTTGGGATGTAGTGTAAGTAGTGAAAGGTCTTCCTTCTGTATTGTGACATAGATCCAATTGAAACGGATTATCAAAAAAGAAAAAATATAGGGTGGGGTTCAATCCATTGTTTGTTGATTTATATGGAGGCAGATCTGAATGTAAGTTTGCAGTTAATTGTAAGAAAAGGACAAGGTTTAAATGATTAGAGAAGTTATTATGTATTATTATGTGGTATTAAAGGGATAGTCCACCTAAAAATTAAAATTCTGTCATCATTTACTCACCCTCATGTCTTTCCAAACCTGTATGCATTTCTTTCTTTGGCACAAAACAGAAGATATTTTGAAGAATGTTTTTGTACATGCAATGGAAGTCAGTGGGAACCAAAACTGTTTCTTCAAAATATCTTCTCTTGTGTTCAGCCAAAGAAAGAAAGTCATACAGGTTTGGAATGACATGAGGGTGAGAAAATGATGACAGGATTTTCATTTTTGGGTGAACTAACCCTTTAATAGTGTGTTTTTTAACTGGAATATATGTCAATATAAGGCTTAATTTGGCATAAGATATCCTGTAGACTGCAAAGATAACTCTCCAGTCAATATCTGTGAGCGCTTCCCTCTCAACAGCTGTCCTTCCATGTCTTTAGGCTCCAAAGAATATGAAGTCAGTGTTGCAGGCTGGCTGGTTGTGCACTAATGCCGTGGGAAACATTATTGTGCTGATTGTGGCAGAGCTGGGAAAGCTTCCGAAACAGGTGCTGCATATGAATAGATACACTAACACACATTCAGCCAGGCTGGAATATTGTAATATATAATACAGATAAATTAACAACATACAGATTTGAAACAGAATTATCTTTTGGTGAATTATCCCTTTCAATTTTCTGTGTTTTCTCACACAGTGGGCAGAGTATTTGTTGTTTGCGTCACTGCTTGTGGCTGTGAGTGTCATCTTCTCCATCATGGCTTATTTCTACACCTACATTGACCCAGCAGAGATTGAGGCCCAGATCAGGAAGGAGCAAGGGCTTGAGCCAGAGGAGAAGAAGAAAGAGACACTAAAAATGGAGGGAAAAGATAAAGACCAGAACAATGAGCAGGAGGTCAAACAAACCAAAGTGTAAGATACTACAAAAAAATTGTGAAGATTGGATTGTTATATGTTAATATGCTAAGAGCTCCCATTTAGTTCCGTATTTATTAAAATAGAATGACTGGGAGCAGACATGATGATGTTATTTGCATCTATTGTTGTCAAATTCAGTGTTACCGTTGGCTGTATTGATAAGACCCTACTGAGTGAACAAATGTATCATGAAAAATGTAATGTGTAAAAACCTTCTGTCATGATATTTTTAGACATGATTTAAAATGCAGATGGTTTATATTGCAGATAGTGTTTATGTGTGTGATCATTTACGTTTTGTGAAGATTTTCTAAGCTAATAAACAAGGAACATTGAAACAATGGTCTGTCTATCTTTAATCTTTTGAGTTTGGGAAGTTTGTCATTGCAAAACACATTAGAATTCACCATGAGGTGTAAATGCTCTGGTTTTGAACATCTCTTGACTATTACAAAACCTAGCTGTCTATAGCATTTTAAAGCAGTATATAAGATGCCTTCTTTTTACCAAATTCCAAGGCTACATCACATGTATAATGATTGCGGTGGAAGCAATATAATCAGTGAAAAAACTCATCCAAAATGGATAACAAGTTGCTATATCAAGGCCTAAAATGGGTGCCCAATTTGCCAAACCTAAACACAAGCTGAATTTTCTTTGTAGGTTGACCTACAAAAATTGCCATCATGACAAAATTCTACCAAAATTCTCTGTTTCCTATTTAGTGCCCAAACTCTGGAACAGTCTTCTAACCTTGTTTGGGAGGCAGACACTCTCTCAGTTTAAATCTAGATCAAAGACCCATCTCTTTAACATAGCATAGCATATTCTCAATACTATGCCTGCTTTCAAATGTTCCTGCTCCCGCTTGTTATCTTGCTTCACATTTCACATTGTTCATAATTTACCCGGGGTAACAATTAATCCTGGGTATTCGTAAGCTAACGATGCCTAAATCCTGGGTTAATGTCCTTATTTGCATATTTACGGTATCAGTGTCACTGTGTAAAGAGGAAGACCTGATCTGGCGGCAGGATGGCGCTGGCTATTCTAATTTGCTGCTCCTCTGTTACCGCTATGGTTCGGGTGCACACGAGACTCATAGCACTTGTTCGTTCAAACACAACGTACTCATCGCCCCCTATAATAAACTCACCTTGCATACACATGCATACATATGCATTCAAGGATAATTACCTGTTAGTCGATATATGTTGAGTGAATCCGGTGCGGAAGAGATGGAGATTAAACGTATTGTTGGTTTTGAGAGCTATTTATAGCGCTCTGTCTCGTCTCCGCAATAATGGCGCCACCCGGAACGGAGGATACTATGTTTTGTGTGATGTGGGAAATGTTATGTTTATGTTAATTTATGTCTTTAAAGAATATTATGTGATGATGATATGCATTTTATGGGTTTATTTAAGTTTGATGTGGATTGTGGGTGTGAGTTTATGTAGTACTTGAGCATTGTAAAATTTCATACTCACCCTGGTTTTTGTAAATGGTTGACTCTAATAGGGGAGGAGCCAACAGTATAAAAGAGTGTGTGAAGATTCATTCAGGGTCTTTCAGTAGGTCAGTGTGCCAGTGTGCAATTGTAGTGCTGCAAACTATTCAACCTGTTATTTTACTCTGTGAAACCGTGTATTGTGGATACGTGTTAACATTTTGTTTATTTATTTTTGTTTTTGCCGGTGGAAGAGTTGATTATTTTTATACAGTTTTGGACTCACTTGTATATACTGCGCACCTCTATATAAATAAAAACACAATTTTTTTCACCATAGTGCTTTGCGAGTTGGGCCGTCATTTTTATTTTTCCATCTTGGACCATAACACGTCCAGGGAGTGGGCCGTCAAAACCCACTTCCCTACACACTGATTGAATGCATCACGCAACCTATTTACATAAAGACTCTAGCATTGCGCTTCATCATATTATATATTTCCAACTGTTCTGTCAAGTTTATCCAGACTTTTCAGACTATAAAGGTAAGAATGAAATGATCTTTAAAAGCAAAAAAGTGGTGCTAACCTGCTCCGGAGAAGGGTTTCATAAGGGTTTCAAATGTGATGCTATCCCCTCTTCTAAATTATAAATGTGAAATGTTCCTTTACCTGGGGTTAAAAGCAGGGATTAGAACGACAGTAACCTGGGGTTATGTGCAGTGGGAAAAGCCCTAATGTGAAGCATCAGTTTATGAATGCCCAGGATTAACTGTTAACCCCGTGTCAAGTATTAGCAGTGTGAAACATGAAACAAGACAACCCAGGATTCTGTTAAGCCTGAGTTTACAATGACCGAGTTTTAACGATTTCAAAGAATGGGAGTATAATGTAACCATGGCGTTGTGGTCAGAGTTTCCCCATTGATTTTTATCAATGATTTCCTTCTATAAATTGACCAATATTCCCTACAATTCAAAAAGCTTCACAAAGGACTGTCAGTGAATATCAAATTCATGGTGTGTTTTTTTGTTGTTGTCCTAATTAGAGCTTGAAGCTGTAGAAAGTAATAAAGGTTTTGAACTACATGAGAGTAAGTAAATGATGACAGAATTTTCACTTTTGGGTAAATCCATTTATTGAATGTAATTACAGTTATACTCGTGACGGAAATCACTTTTTGCATCAGACACAACTTTCCCATTGGTTTTAAATCAGGTTTATAGCTTCAATTTATTTGTTTAGTTTTGTTGATCTACTTGTATTTAGACTGTATTCCTAAACATTAGAAGAGGCAACCTGCTCTTTGACCCTGTTACGGTGACAGAGGGCGGCTGAGTTACCGCCCCACTACACCCATATGATAAAGAGTCCTGATGGACTGACTAACACACGAGTGTGAGCAGCATATTCAGGAAGCAGCAGCCAAAGTCATGGACACTGAAGGACTAAAGGTACTGTGCGTTTGTGTGTGAAAGAGTTTTCTGGTTGTTATATGTTGAAAACATGTTCCTGGTATCAGACGAATGGGGAATAGTCAAAAAGCAGTTGTAGGAAGACTCTTAAAGTGTGTAAAAATTGATTTTTGTGAAAATTGACATTGTTTTACGAATAGAAACATTTTGTAAGTAAATTAATTTGAGTTTTACCACTGTAAGGGTTCCTCTATAATTTCAGTCCCACCCAAGTGTATGCTGTTTTCTTCCCTGAGTCACAACATCTGATGGTCAAAGTGCCACTGTTAGAGGAAAGGCTGTGACTGTGGTTATTGTAAATGACGTGTGTGAGATTAGATTAGCTGTGTGTATGTCCTGATTCAGCACAAGCTGCATTAACATTTATGGAGTCATAAGAGTTCCATATTGTCAAAACATTAACTTAGCAACTACTGCCTTCATTAAAGAGGGATCCCTTTGCCCCTTATGGGAAACTATATCAGGTTAGATGCTGCCAAACTTATGAAGAGTTTGACCACTTAAGCCACAAAAAATGTTTGTTTGAAGCTCCATTTAACTTTTTCCAGTATGCAGTAATGCCTTTGGGAATGCAGAATGCACCTGCCATGTCCCAACACCTCATGAGAATCGCAAGGCTTACTTGGATGACATTGTGATTTATTCTGACTGTTAAAATGAACATCGGTAACTATCAGTGTTTGAATGCCTCTCTCATGCTGAACCTTTGTTTCATTGGCCGTGTGCATTTCTCAGTATCTAATAGAAGTTTTCAGAATTCTTCAGACAGTCATTAAAACAAGAGCAAAAATCAGACTTACCAAGCATTTCTTCTTCGGATGTATTGCCAGAAATGTACATAGGGTGTGATGAAGATGAGACCTTGTGTTCAAGCAGGTTGTTTTGATTATGTTTTCATATCTACGCCAACTGTATGTTTACAGATAAGTTGTATGGATATGTGCAGACACTTGTTTTTTTTTATACAATTTGAGTTTTAGCTTTTTGTATGTTGGACTTTCTTGATTGTAAAAAGACAAGAAGCATATTACACAATTTGGGATTTACTATTTTCTGTTCATGGAAAAGTGCAGCATTTCTGATTCCATATATAGTTTTTAACTACAAAACTACTCACTTGTTTCCTTTCTTTTGTAGAATTTGAATATTGATCCAGAGAAGCTGTTCACCAAGCTTGAGCGGATCGGAAAGGGATCGTTTGGAGAGGTCTTCAAAGGCATTGACAATCGCACACAACAGGGCGTTGCTATAAAGATCATTGACCTGGAGGAGGCTGAAGATGAAGTGGAGGACATCCAACAGGAGATTACAGTCCTCAGCCAGTGTGACAGCCCCTTCATCACTAAATACTATGGCTCTTATCTGAAGGTGAGTCCCACCTTACACACTGCTAGTGTGAAGCAGTTTAATGTGTGTCAGGCAGCTCGTGATGACTATTTAAGCTGTTTTATGTAATATTGTTATGTGACCAAGCAGATGATCACTTCATGCGTGTGATTTGAACTGCTTTCCAACGGTGTTTGCACATAACTGTGTCTCTGCAAAATGGCTATAAATCTAATTTACTCCTCCCCCACTAATGCAAATATGAGTTCACTATGAGAGCAGCTCAGTGGGAAGCACTGTCACCTCACAGCAAGAAGGTCCCCGGTTTGAATCTGTGTGGGGTTTGCATGTTCTCGCTGTGTTAATGTGGGTAGTCCTGTTTCCCCCACAGTCCAAAGACATGCAGGATAGGTGAATTGGAGAGACAAAAAAATCGCCTGTAGGTATGAGTGAGAGTATGAATGTGAGTGTGTCTGGCGTGTGAGCCCAGTGATGGAATGGCCCCCTGTTCAGGGTGTTCCCCATCTGCAGCCCAAGATGCTGGGATATGCTTCAGCCTAACACCCCATGTGGCAGTTAGTGTTTGAATTTCATTGTTTCAAACTTTTGTATGACGACGTTTCGGAGAAGCAAAGTTTAATTTTGTGGCTTGTACAACCAGAATCATTTACACTTTGGCTAATCCACTCAAGAGGTGGTTTGAGTCTTGAGAGCATCTTGTAGGACTTTTGCACCTGTGTTTTTGTGATCATATAGCTATTATAAATAAGCCTAATGTGAATTAAAATTGCTCTAGACAGGAAAATTTCACCATAAAATAAATGGCTTATAACAGAGTGCAAGGGCCCCCACACAGGGTTGGTTGGAGTTCACAAGGCTCTTCCATATGCCAGGGGACACCCTTTATTCCTAAATCCCTTTTTTTTTTTTTTTTTTTTTTTGGTCTGATACCCTTTACAGCTAATGGGAACATCTGGATGGATAAGTGACATTTCATAAAATTTTAAATTGCAGGTTTGGTACATAGAGATTTTAAAAATCAATGCTGCTCATCAGACAAAAAGATAAGTTCAAACTGGAAATATATGATGTTTCTTCCAGGACACAAAACTATGGATCATCATGGAATATTTAGGAGGGGGCTCAGCTCTGGATTTGGTAAGAATTTTAATTTCTTTAACTTTACTAATAAGGGTTCATACAATCACCTTGGTATTTACTAATTAAAAATGTGTAATTTAAAACAATAAATATAAAACATGTATATGTTTTGCTGTTAGCACGCCTATCGGACACATCTAATTCAGGTCTTGCAGTCTCTATTAATGAGCTGATGAGTTGAAACAGTTGTATTGGAAGAGGCAGACATCCAAAATGTGTAGTGATCCTCCAATCAAGACCAGGCCAAATATGGGTAATGGTGATCGTGATTTTACCAAGAAGAACATGTTTCTGGATCAACATCTTTGTTGATCCTAGAACAACATTCCAATTAACCAATCAAATTTGAGGGACAAGTTTTCAGTTTATTTCAAGTTATGTTCACAACCAGGGTTAGATGCTTCTACATCAGTGTTATTCACCTATCATTTGCCTCTGATTTTAGGGATAAATTATGGGTAGGGTTAGGTTTAAGGGTTGGGATAAGGTTAGGACTTTTTTTTTGCATATAGATAACAACATTGTCAAAACGACCCTGTTCACAGGGATCCGCAAAAACAACTAAAAATGCTGTATTTTGCTGCCAGGCCGGTAGTTGGCGATTGTCATTTCATGTTTACAAATTTGAATTTTTGTTGTTTACATGGAGACAATAACAGTACAATTTTCAAAAACATGCACTTTGAAACCCGTCTAGTATCCATCTAGTACAAATAACAAGTTGGTGTGGTGATTTTGTTATAATGCAAAATCACTAGGACAGGTGTAGCCAAACCTGCTCCAGGAGGACTACCTTCCTGCAGACTTCAGTTCAGCCCTGCTCCAACACTCATACCTGTTATTAATTATTAATCCTAAACACCTTAATTAGCTGCTTGAGGTGTTTTTATTAAAGTTGGAACTAAACTCTGCAAGATGGTTGCCCTCCAGGAGCAGTGTTGCTACCCCTGGACTAGAAATTAGTCTAGGGCTAAAAGTTGTGTTTGCCCAGAGGTTTAAAGTTGGTTTAGAGTCCTACAGATGTTTATTAAGATTCTCTAACAGGTTCTTTGATCTACAGCTGGGACCTGGAGCTCTTGATGAGTCTCATATTGCCACCATCCTTCGTGAAATCCTGAAGGGTCTGGATTACCTTCACTCGGAGAAGAAAATTCACAGAGATATTAAAGGTACCTGTGAATTATGATGTGGTACCTGCACAGTTTTCTACCATTGAAGTCTATAAATGTTTTCCAGCATTTCAAGATGGAACTTCTGTTCTGAAAGCTCAAATCAACATGGCTGATGTGTGTTTGTGTGTTTCTCTAGCTGCTAACGTCCTGTTGTCAGAGCAGGGTGATGTGAAGCTAGCTGATTTTGGTGTGGCTGGGCAGCTCACAGACACACAGATTAAGAGGAACACGTTTGTGGGCACTCCGTTCTGGATGGCACCAGAGGTCATTAAACAGTCAGAGTATGACTCAAAGGTCAGATCCGCTCTCCATGTAATGTATGGCTCAACGTTTTAGTCGTAGCTAGGCTTGGGTTAGCATTTAGACCAGGGGTAGCGATCCCTGCTCCTGGAGGGACTACCTTCCTGCAGACTTCAGTTTAACCATGCTTGAACACATGTGCCTGTTATTTTCTAGTAATCCTGAACCTGAGCAATCCTGTTTGTGTTCACAATTTATGTACCATCAGAGGTCAATGGCCCAGAAATGCTGGTTTAGTGGGTATCTTTAGGGTGTTTACAGTTGTATTTCTATTGTTAATGATATTGAAGGGTTAGTTCATCCCAAAATGAAAATTCTGTCATTAATTACTTACCCTCATGTCGTTCCAAACCTGTAAGACTTTCGTACATCTTCGGAACACAAATAAAGATCTTTTTGATGAAATCTGAGAGATTTCTGTCCCTCCATAGACTGCCTTTGCAAGGTTCGGTTGATCTTCTGTTTATGTTCGCTGATCAAGATTTATATATGAGTAAATGATCTTCATTTGTGTTCCGAAGATGAACGAAAGTTTTACGGGTTTGGAACGACATGAGGGTGAATAAAGAATGATGTGTAACATAGTATAGTCAGGCACATGTAATGTATAGGTCATTCAGGTGTGTGTGTGTGTGTTTTGCAGGCAGATATTTGGTCATTGGGCATAACTGCAATTGAGCTGGCAAAAGGAGAGCCACCCCACTCTGATCTTCACCCCATGAAGGTGTTATTTCTCATCCCTAAGGAAAATTCACCCACACTGGAAGGAAACTACAATAAAGCTCTCAAAGAGTTTGTAGATGCCTGTCTCAATAAAGACCCCAACTTTGTAAGTGGTGCCAAACTATTTATCACAGGGGTATCCAATCCTGTTTCTGGGGGGCCACTTCTCTGCAGAGTTTAGCTCTGACCTGCTCCAACATACCTGCCTGGAAGTTTCCAGGGATTAGCTGGTTCAAGTGCATTTAATTAGGGTTGGAGCTAAACTCTGCTGGAAGAAGGCCCTCCAGGAGCATGATTGGACACCTCTGATATAGCAGGGTTCTTTAAATCCGGCCCTGGAGGGATACTGCTCTGCAGAGTTTAGCTCAAACCATGATCAATCTCACCTACCTGTAATGTTCAAGTAATGCCCGGTACACATTGTACACTTTTTGGGCTGTCCCAGAAAAAGACGACCAATCATGGTGATTTCTGTGTTCGTGGCTCCTAAACGGTGGTCCCAAGTCATACAGTGAGAGAGGTTCAAAGATGGCCCTTGTCATGGTCTTGAGACCGAAGATAGTCTGCGATAATTTTCTGACAGTGTCAGAAATTTAGCATGACCATCTCACAGCGTGTTTGCTGCTATGACCTACGTCTACTAACTAGCCAATAAAATTGCAACATGAAATGGTGTATTGATCAACGGGACATGGCACTAAAACTTAAAACTACTTACCTCAAGCTCCATTTGCAAAATTGGCATGCCAAGTTGGCCTCTTTTCCCTAGCCACGACCAAGTTCATATTCTCCTCTTTCGCTTCCTCCTCTTTTTTTCAGCGTACATAAAAACATTAATTGCCAAAGTGCGATTCATCTTGCTCTATTTGTTTATCACTAGCGTGTGCTGATGACCTTTTTTTCTTCTATACTAACTTGTGTTGTAGCCTATGATTCAATAGGTGTTATCATCGTACAGTCTACATACATGTCGTTCCCAAATTTATTAGATCTGTGTTGTACAGTGCGATTAGTAATGACCTCATCGGATTGCAGTCTGTAAAAGGCATAAATCTGAAGACCTTGATTAGCTTGCTCAGGTGTCTTTGATTAGGGTTGGAGCTAAACTCTGCAGAGCAGTGGCCCAGCAGGGCCAGATTTGAGCAACCCTGCTATAGTCTTTGGATTTCTGCATCTATAGCAGGGGTAGGCAACTGTCCTTCGAGGGCCACTGTGCTGCAGAGTTGGGCTCCAACCCTAATCAAACACACCTGCTCATAATTTTCAAGTAATCCTGAAGAAAGTCTGGGTCACATTTTTTAGGTTTGTTTGATTAGGATTGGAGCTAAACTCTGCAGGACAGTTGCCTTTGAGGGCCAGAGCAGCCCAGCCCTAATGTATAGTCATGTATAATCAAAAGACAATGTTTGTGTTGTCTCTGCTAGAGGCCAACAGCTAAAGAGCTTTTGAAACACAAATTTATTCGATATGCCAAGAAGCCATCATACCTGACAGATCTCATAGACAAGTACAAGAGATGGAAAGTAAAACAGGCCCGTGACGAGTCCAGCTCAGATTCAGACTCGTAAGCACAAAACAAACATCCGCACATTTAGTTATATAAATATTACAATTATTTATTCACTGAGAAAATTTTGTGTGTGCATGTTCTCAGAGATGATGGTGAAGCATCTGGAGAGTCTGTGAATGATGACTGGATCTTCAACACTATCATAGACAAAAAGCCCAAACCGAAACATAATGGAGTCATAAAGAATGAAGAACCCCAACGCAAAGAAGTAAGGAATCAGATGTGCCAGTGTCTTTAGATACTAAATGTCAAAATATACACTTATCAAGCAAAAGATGTTTGTTGGGTTTTGAAATGATAAAATGATAATAGTGTTTGTGGTTGTCAGATGTTAGTCGATCATGCTGATAGTTCATGTGATTCTCTACACCAATGGTGAACTTGAGGAGAACTGACTGCATACATGCACCGAAAATCAAGAAATAACACGCCGATTTAAAGACATTGTGCAAAAATAATGAACAAAAGTGAAGTTAGTGAAAAGAAAAGCTCCTGCAGTCATAGTACACACACATCTTTCTCTCTCATTGTTTAGGTTCCAGACAGTGCAAAAAAGTCTCCGTCCCAGTGCATGTCTTCTATTATGTCCCCACTGTTTGTAGAGGTAAGAATTTTATTATACTGAACTAATAATGCTGTATCAATTCAACGGATCAATCACAGGATGAATGTGCATGTTGTTCTGTCAGCTGAAGCAGAAGCGAAGTGTTTATAAGCCGGCGGTGTTAGAGGAGCTGAAGCAGGCCATGCTCCTGGCTGAAGAAACATGTCCCAGGATCACTGACTCTATGGTGACGGGGGTGGTTCAGAGGTTCAAGAGGTATTCACAGCACCCTGCCTGCACTGCCCTTCACATGTGTGATTTGGGGTGAGTCGTCTGATGTGTGTTTTCTGCCTGACAGGTTTTCCTCTCATCACTGACTGACTCTGCATGAAGACTCTTTTCTCTGTGGGTGTGACGTTTGACTCACAGTGCACTTCAACACGCACACAGCTGACTGCTGAGTGTTTCTTTACAATGATGTTGTAGCATAGTGTGTGTATTACATGTTGTTATTATTGTGGGATTCTGATTAAGCCATTTAATCTCAGGTACTTCCTGTGTGTACATAAGTGATGAATGTAGACTGGATTTGTTTAACAACCCTATAGAATCATGTGATAACTGAAGTTTTCCTTTGTGTTGATACTTCCTATAGAGTGCTGCAGTGATGACGTATTTTTGTTGGTCAACCTGTACGTTAGCATCACCCTGGTTCCCTTGACAAAAACCCAATAGTTTTTCCATAGGCTTTTGGATAATTACAGAAAATAAGCTCTGTGACAAACAAGTTTATGATTCTAACACAATGTTTTCTTGATAATCTTTAAAATGAACACAACTTTTATGAAGTTTGAAGTCTAAATACAATCGCCAGAAGTTAAAAGTTCACGACTTCAACATCACCACCATTAAGGTGGTCTTTATTTAAAAAACATTTTCCCTGAAAGTTTGAGATACAGACCATCTCATCTCCCTATAATATACAATCTCTAGCCGTTACGCTTTTTTGGCTAAAGGTTGCAGGCTTGCCTTCCAGTGGCTTTGACAGCCGCAACTCATGCTACTTGCTATTGCTAGTCAGAGACAGGTGATATCAGGGGGAGGGGCTTCTCATTCTAAAGAGCATTTGATTGGACTAAACTGGATAAACACGAAATGAGTGGCCATTTCCAGTGAAAAATGAATACTCACTAATTCCTGGAAGAGAGTGTAAATATTTAATTTTATTTATCTGTTAAAAATAAAACTGTTCTTAAGGGGTTTGTCTCAATATCTGCTGTTTTTTTTTTTGTTTGTTTGTTTGTTTTACAGAGCTGTAATTAAATTACTGTTGATTACCAGCAAATCAAAAAAGGACAAAGTTAAAAAAAAAAAAGACTATAATATTAAAAACATATTAACAGATTTTTATTCCTTTAAACTGTAATTTTCTTTGTTTTATTACAAGCCCCAAAGTTTTTTTGTTTTTTATTCCAAAAGTGCTTATTGTATCAATATCTTAGCAACATGCTAATGTAGACTGTAGATGGATCATAGGTTTGGAAACCATAATCTTCATTTTTTATAGTCAGTGTTTAAGGTTTTTGTGATAGGAAAGTTTAACTTATTCATGTTAATTATTGTACAGCAAACAAATGGTATGTTGTGCTTCCTGTTTCTCCAGTAGTTCTGAGTCACTTTTGATTGCACCTGAATGATAACGGCATTTTAATGCGGTCTTATGTAGAAGAAGGTCCTGTGGGATTATAGGACTAATAAATCTGTGCTAAACTTCGAATCAGACTAACATACATTTCCGAGAAATCACCACTATGATGACCCTTATTAGTCATTTAACCCGCTGCTGAAAGGGCTTGAGTGTGTCGATAACAGCTGAACCAATCGAACGGCAGTGACAACTGAGCAAATTCACACAATTTTAATTCTTACATCAAAAAACAAGATCAAAATTTCTCACTCTATATACAGATATTACATACAATGTTTATACACTTATTACATAATTTTTACACAAGAAAAATATACATAAAAATGTAAACTTTTGTATACAAAAAAATACCTTAGACAAATTAAAGACCAATAACAAAAGGTGACTAGACTATCCTACGAGTTTTAAAAACAGTTCTACAGTACATTCAGTGAGTACAGGAATCAGTCAGCCATCCTAACGCAGAGTGCAAGCGATTTCTGTCAGGGGTTTCTCTGTGCAGCAGACCTGCCGTCGTTCGCACAGCACACACAGTAGTAACACAGTAAAAGCGTGGACCGCACACAACGGTTCGGCTCGTTAGAGAAACTAAAAGGCTTTTGTCACAACTGGTGAACATCGGTGGAGAGAATAAACAAAGACGACTCTTGTTCACAAGAACCTGTGGAACGAAGTGCAGGTGAAAGTGCATCTGAACACAGGAGGTTTAAGGGGGATGAATCTTGAGGTTCACTGAACATGAAGTAAAGCCCTGTGATCATTCTGGCACTCAACAGATCTTGTTCATGAAAAATCTTCATAAAATTATTCATACATAAAATTCATTCAGATGAATCTGACAATGTAAATTTGAGTGGTTTTAAACCGATTCAAATGCAACAATTTTATATTCTACTGGTTTCACAAATGAATTCAATGTATGTAACAGCAGTTTTAAGAAGCGTTCAATTCAATGCAACAGTTGGCGTAAGAACGAACTGAATCGTTTCTATAAACCATTCTTGTGTAAACGGTCACATTGGCTTTGAGAAATTGGTTTTATTCAGTGTAATAATTTATGGTTTCTCAAATGATTAACATTGTGCTGGTTTTTCATGAATGAGACCCATAATCTTTTGGACAAGTGAGATTGGATCAAAGTAGCATTGTCAAAAGCACCGACCGCAATACCAAGTTGGTACTGAACTTTTAAAAATGTGACGATTCATAGACACCTCTGATTTGCCGTCGTGTTCACGCGCTCAACAGATATGTCTGTGATTGGCTACAATGATCAACACACGGGAGCGTTTGAAAGCACACAGAAGTGTTTGAATTTGAAAGCAGGCGTGCGTTCAAACACTCCGTGTGTATCTGTGTAAGCGCTCTGTGAAGAGCATCATGTCTATTATAATGTTTATTACAATGTTTTTGAAGTGTTAATCATTGTAGCCAATAACAGACATATTTGATGAGCTTGTGAACATTTGCCAATCAGAGGTGTTTACAAATCCACGCAACAGTGCTCAAAGCATCACATTTTTCATCACAAATTTCAGTACCCACTTGGTATCACGGTTGGTACATTTGACAACACTAGATCAAAGTAAGTGTGAATGAGGGCCATGGTTGTGGTTTTGTCTTTCAGCGACCACTGACTGTTACTTTTTAATAGCTATCAAAAATACTGTTGCACATGATCACAGTCTCTTCGTCCGAATAAATGACACAGATACACAACATCAATAAAAATGATTAATCACGAGAGTTTTGATAGCCATTAAAACTACCAAACATTATGCCACTAAATGCTTCAGTTCCACCAAGTATTTTGCAAATGACTAGTTTTCTTTTTTTTTTTTTTTTTTTAAATCTCATTTATCTTTCGCCACTCAATTCACCCAATAAAACCCAATCTAGAGGTTTCTATTCTATAAATATATTTAAATACTTAACAATATATGAGATCATTGTTCAGTGTCTAAAATCTACCAAAAACCTTGGTTTTACGGTCATAACTTCAAAAGAGAAAATGAAATCTGCAGGGAACATTGGTCCCACGTGGCGTAAGGCTGACTGACGGTGGCTAAAAATGGCTGAGTTTGAACCTGACACTTCTGTGGAAGTCTGGAGAAGAACCATCAGGCTGCACAAACCATTCTCCAAAGAAATTGCACCAAATGTCCGCAGGGTCATTTCAGTTGACATCCACCCTCCCGCCACCTCTACTGTACTGTGAAACCTTGCCACCAAGGGCTCTTGTGTTAGAAAGACCAAACGAGGCTCTAAACTGATTAAGCACCATGAAGGAGAACAAACATTTTAACCCATATATTTGGCAAAAAATTACCTCAAAGTGTCATTATTCTGTTTACTCTTCGCTGAATGAGTTCCATGTCAGTGTTTTTACATGATTAGCAAGTTGAGAGCTTTGCTGTTAATCAAACAGTTATGCCATGAATGAAACCGTTCGAGGAGAATGAGATCCAGCTGTTTGTGACTGAGGGAGTGAGCCACACCTGAAGACTGGCGTGGGAGGCTCTGCTGAGGAGATTATTGCTTTAATTAAGCTTGTGATGCGAGCAGTCCAGGCCTGTGCAAAAACCCATGAACGAATCATACTGTTCAGTCATACAGATTTGTGTCCTGATTACAAGTCGTATGGTGGATTCTCTTGAGACCACATCAAGCTTAGACCGGCCCTGGTATCTGAGAGACAGACTGCTGAATGACAGGAGGGTTGATGGCTGTGCTGGAGTTCACTTGGGATACTCTCTGAAATCTGGCTGAAAGTTGTACAACTGCAATGCCACCATGACAGTGTTACTGTGCTCATTTAGGCTTCGTTTTTTATACCTGGCATTCATCTTGGGTGACCCAAACACACTTTCAGAGGTGCAGCAATCGCATTACACTAATGCATCCTGGACAACAGAGAAGGATCACCTTCACTGGGACAAAAGTTTGCGAGCTAGGTACAACTATAAAGTTGGCATTAACCGAAATTGTGACCATATTTTCTTATCACGTATTGTGACGTATATCAGGCCCTGTTTCCACCTGGTATTAAGGTGCGTTTTGGTTGATCGGATCACAAGTGGACGAGGAAGACGCACACCCGTTTCCACCTGATATTTTAATCCGTCTCTTTTGTTCACTTTCAACAACTTCTAACCTGATTTCTTCGAGGCGAGGGTCTATAGGCGGGTGAATGTATGGCTTTTTCAGACCTTTCGATCTTAATGGACAAAATAAGCGTGTGCAATTTACATATGAACACACCCAGAGACGCCGGAAAAACATACAAAGAGCATCTGCTTTCGTTTCTGCTCTGACAGCCGCAAGACCAGCCGAACGCTGAGTGTTTGTGTTGGAAATCAGGAATGGTGAGAGAACATTGTGCTTGGTACATTTATCATATTCAAACCAAACTTGGGTCTTCAGCCGACAAAGTTTAAATCCCGTAAGGCTAGTGCGCTTCCCATGTTTAGGCATTAGGTCAGTAGACATAGACAATCTTTAGTGGCTGTTCAAATACATTCGACCACATGAGCATTTCCACTACAAAAGCAATCCGGTCGAATGCGTTTTTCAACTACCTCTGGAAGTGGTTGAAAGTGGACAAGCTCAAAACATTTTAGACCCCATTTACACCTGTATTTAGCGTTGTACACTTGATTCGATCGACCAAAACGCATCTTAATACCAGGTGGAAACTTTTTGAATGAGGAAAAAAATTAAGGGTGGGACTTGATTTTGTCCATCGGGAATTGATTGTCGTTGTTTGCCAATTGCTGCGATCTTACGTGAGTGACAGATTGCTGGAGAAAATGACTGTCCCACCTTCTCACCACTGCACACATCATCAGAGAAGAGATGTTGTATGCAAGGAGAGGCAAAGTTAACATTTTTATATTAAATTATTTTTAAAAATGTGCAGGGATAAACCCCCCAAAAAGCATGAGATCTAAATTATTCTGTATGTCTTGTATCAAGTACATTTGAGAGCATGAGTGTGCCAATCTTTTGCTTCATTAACATGCAGTGACACTGATGTATTCATGAAAACAAAAACCCGCCACAAGGTCACAGGAGATGCAAGTTAATAAGTGGTGTAAAACAGAATTCCTTAGTGTTGTGATCAGATCACCTGAGACAGATGCTAATACCAAGTATAAACCAGAGTCTTGCCCTGCTTTTTCTCCAGCCAACACACACAAGCACCTTCCTAACACAAGGACTCTACGGGACACCTGCTACTCTCATTTGAAAAATAACTAATGGAATAAGTAATATGATAGAATATGATTCACTAGCCTTAGTACAACAGACCATCACCCCTTTTCCACCGACACAGTGCTAGTGCATGGCACCATTTTGCATGTTTTCACTGAAAAAAGTTGGTTTTGATCCTTAGCTTCTAAACCTGCTGGTCTCAATCGTAGAACTAGTAACATTAAGAGCCTGTGGAGTACCATTGAATGGTAAAAGATTCCCATTAAAAATGTAAAAATTTTACTTCGGTTGACATTTCTATGTTGATTTTTCTGATGACAATTACACTGGATGTGAAAATAAGTTCTCAAAACTAGGAATAAACTAAGAATGCAATGCACATGGGCAGGTAATGTAGTGATGTTGTCAGTTAGATTTGTTTTTTTTTTTTTGTTTTGCTCTCTTTATGGGTCGGCTCTGAGGAGGCTCCGCAGATCTCCCAACTGAGCACCGGCTCCAGCACTAGCACCATTTGGTGAAAAAGGGGTATGTGAGGACAGAACACAATTCTTGAGTCACTACAACAATAAACATAGGATGGACACTGTTGACCGACCAAGCAGAGATACGTGTCCAGAAAGACTCAAATCTGCTGCTGGTCTATGGTGCCAGTCACAGTTAGATCACCCAAAAGAGAAACCCCTACACCCATGACAGACTTTACTTTGTAGAACACAAAATATGTTTTCAAGATTGTTCATGCTGCTCTTCTCCATACAAATAAAGTAAATTTAAAGCTCCTACACTATGTTCCAAGTCTTCTGAAGTCATATGAAACCTTTGTGTTGGGAACAGACTGAAAATTAAGTCATTAAAGCCTGTTTACACAGATTTGATTTTCAGACCAATTTGTCTGTTAAGACCAATGCAAAACAAACAAAGGCAGATGGGCAGAATGAAAATGCAAATTCACTCTCTGACAGTAAGTGGTGCTTATGCATATGCACAGCAGTACACCAACTTGTCACAGGGAAGTAAGGAAGTCAAACAGTATGTTCATGCTTTCAAACAGCCATATAGATTTTTGTATTTGCTTTGGTGTTTATCACAAACAACACCAAATTCGAGAGTAGCGAGACAAGAGAACCGGTTCCTCTGCTACTCATTGTCACTTACTGTTTGTGAGCGTTGCCCAGTCATAGTTTTATATAACAGCAGCAGCTCTGGGTATGTGACCAAAAGTGTAAGATTTATTGGCGAGTCCATCTGAACAGACGAATTAACAGCTGTTCATATAAATTAAAAACTTTATTGCGCTCAAATTAATCTTGGTGTGAACAGGCCTTTACTTGCTCAAAATCTTACAGCAATCAAAAGTTGTGTGCATATAGGCAAATATGGAAATTATAATAATAATATGGCACATGAAGACGTGTTGCACTAGATTTGACATCGGTGATGCCAAACCAACACATTCTCACTCCCAACTCGTCACACATTGACGCTTGGTCAGGACCCCTCAGTATCGCTTTTGAATGCACAGGGTACCCCTTCAGGGTAATTTTTCAACAAGCAGGGAACTCCATTGCTTTCAATGAGAAACCTCTGGCATAAATTCACGACGTGCTGGGCATGTGAATTTTATCATCAGGATGAAATTATATATTGGAGTATAATTTTGCCATTGAGACATATGTTGGGGTGTGGTTTTCAATGTAAAAAAAACAGCATAATTTCATTTACATTTATTTTACTTATTTATTTTCACTATTTAGTCATGTTTTAACATGTAGCCCAATCCCTATCCCTAAACTTACCCATTTGTATATTATATAATTTAAAACACAGGAAATAAAAAAAATAAAACATAGGCAGATACAACTACAGTCACAATTTATTCAAAAAGGACAAATATTCCAAATGTTCAGAGGCCAAACAATTGATTTCACGAGTTCACACTTACATATAATTAAATAGAGTAAAGGTTATGCGTATTTGGCGTGCTGACCAAGGGGAGGGCTCTGAGCTCGGAATTTGGCCTGAACCCTGAATACTCCTCCCTATCCCGGGTTGGGATAGGAATAGTTAAATGTGAGGAAATGGGGTGGTGAAGGGATGTTGGAAAACTGTCATAGAACAGAGGTAAGTCTGCTGTATATATACCTCCTGATGCTAATTGAATTGATTAACTGAAAGTCCTCTTCCCGTGTTAATTAGGTTAATTATCTGAACATGCTCCTCCCTAACTTTGTTTATAAAACATCATTTGTGAGAGGAACAGACACAAAAGCGATCACCGTCGCCATCCGTCATCAAGATCAGATCCTGTGCACATTCAAAAACTGCTGCCAGAATAAGTGTTACATCAGCTTTGATTGTGAAATGGCACTGGCTCTCGTGTATCTCGTGACCAATTGGTTCATGCTAAAATTTGGGTGTATCTTGAATCCTGAGTTTGGGTGTATCCTGACCTTAAATTCCACTCTGTTCTTCATATAAAGTTACTGTACGGTTTCAGAAGACTTGGAATATAACACAAGTTGTTTGAAATACTTTTATACAGTTTTTGGTCAGTTTTTGCAATAAATACCTTATAATACAATATTATATAAATATAATATTAAATGCTGTACTTTTATTTGCCTGTTACGTGTTTTATATTGTTGAGAAGAGGGTAGGTTTAGGGTAGAGGTGGGATTAAGTGATATTTATAAATATTTAAACTTTAATAGATATCATTTCTACTTTTATAAATGCAAAGAGTTAATCCATCTTGATCAGACACAAGGCAAACAACTGAAAGCAATGGATTACCCTGCTTGATGAAAAATGATGCTAAAAAGTTACCCTGTGTGTTAAAAAAATGACGCCAAGGAGACCTGACCAAGTGTCAACATGTGACGAGGTGTGAGTGAAAACGTGTTTCCAAATGCCCTCGGTTGTCAAGTCATAATTTATCGTGAGACACAAGTTTGAATGTGCAGAAATAGCTTTTTTGGAGCTATAATTTATATGGAGCTATAAGCAATAATTTTCTATATAATTTGTTTTATGGAAAAGAGCAGAGTGAACATTGTTCAAAATTTCTTTCTTGTTCCATGGATGAAAGAGTCATGAGGGTGAGTAAATGAAAGTTTCCATTTTGTGTGAACTATTTCTTTAAAATGTGAGATAGGATGGTCTCTCTACCCAAACTCAGTTGCTCTGAGGGAATGGGGGAGTGGCAGCAGTGGCACTAGTGTTGGTAAAGCTTGTAGGTGGCGCTGTCGAGCTATGGCTGGGCTGCAGGTCTTTGGGGATCCCGCTGTGGGAAGCCAGTTGGTGGCCGAAGGCTGCACTAAATTGTGGGAGCTGTAGTTTAGGTTGGGTGTGGGTGAGTAGGTCACGTGAAGAGGGCGAGGATGACGGTGAGGTGAGGCCGGTCAGGCCCGTTTGGGGAAGAGCGGAGAGAGCGGCGGTGGGCTGCAGGATTGTGGAGTGGGACGTGGAGGGCGGGGTGGACAGAGCGGTGGAGAGCAGGTGAGTTTCAGCAGTGAGGAGGTTACCGAACTGTGCCGGGTCTGTGAGCGAGAGAGGGAGGTTATTCCAGGAGGTGCGCGGAGGCCCCGGCGCTCCACTCAAAGGCACCTCCAGCAAGAGAGGCGGGTCGGTCTGATAAGAGGCACCATGTGGGGGTGAGATGTGATCCCTGTAGGCCGATGGCACATGCTCACTGCTGTAATGACTACCTGGTGGGGAGGAGTCCGGTTTGGGAACTCGGGAAAACGTTCGTTCTGTTAATCCACCATTGGAACTTGTAGAGGGTGCGGAGGTACTGCTTTGGGTTGGCTGGGGAGAAGGGGATGTTGGGAAATGATGATGGTCTGTTGGGGTATGGAGGAGGTTCCCCTCCAGCTCTAGATTATGAAAGGTCTCGGAAGTCATTCGGCTGTTCAGAAGGTCTCCAATGCCAGTCGCTGTGACCCCTGATCCCGAGAACACGGCCATGGTTCGGTGGTCTACCCCGTCCGCTGGGGTCAGTTCACCCATTGAGGACAAACACACCAGGGAGTCAGGATACGACCCCATCGCCTGCAGGGCTCTGACTAGCTCCTCTGCCTCCTCTGTGGTGGGCAACAACTCGCCATTCTTACCTGGATCCACAAAGACAACTCAGACAAAGTGCAAACAAGCCAACTAACAAGATGATTTTTACATTTTCTGAAGAAAATATGAGTGGTGATTGACAAACTGGTGCAAAACTGCCACAATGCTAGGGTAGTCTGTGTGATTGCTTGCTGGCCCAAGTCAAAAGAGGCCACCCTCAAGTCTCTATGATATTCTGTTGTCATATAATCACATGTGACGTTACCCTCAAAAAGGTCGAAATCCTGAAGATCATCGGGTAGTCTGGGCAGCACGTCGGAGAAATCTTCCTGATTCAGCTCAAGATCATTGGGAATGTCAGGCATTTCATTTGTGATGTCATCAGGAAGCTCATCTGCACTGAGTTCAGGGGTCGACGGACTCCTGCAAGAGCGACAGCACAGAGTGAATGCAAGCAGAGAATAAAGTTGGTTAAATTTTAGTTGAATCAAGTTAGAAACATACTCCATGAAATACATGAATATGAATGTTTGGCCAACACATCACAAGCACAGATCCTCTTGCGTTGTTGCTTTGGTGGTAACAAACCTCAGTTCTCCTGTTTGTCCTTAAAGGATTAGTTCACTTCAGAATTAAAATTTCCTGATAGTTTACTCACCCCCATGTCATCCAATATGTTTATGTCTTTCTTTCTTCAGGCGAAAAGAAATGAAGGTTTTTAAGGAAAACACTCCAGGATTTTTCTCCATATAGAGACGCGCTCATCGGATATGTCTGTGACTGGCTACAATTATCAACGCACGGCAGCGTTTGAAAGCACATGGAAGTTTTTGAATTTAAAAGCGGGAGTGTTTGAAAGCAGGCGTCTATCAGCAGACTGATCAGTGATAGACGCCTGCTTTCAAACGCTCCCGTGTGTATCTGTGTAAGCGCTTTAAGAGCTTAATTGATGACTATTTACAACGTTTTTGAAGCGTTGATCATTGAAGCCAATCACAGACATATCTGATGAGCCGTGAACACCATGGCCAATCATAGGTGTTTACGAATCCGCACAACAACACTCAAAGCGTCACATTAAATATTTCCACAAACCTACTACAGTTCAATCATGGTAAATGTTTTTAAGGGTGGTGATTTTGAGATTTAAAAGTCTTCTATCTTCATTCATGGCACAATGTTTCTCCTGTTTTCCTCATTAGTCTTGTTGGGAATGTTGAGGCTGTTTCATCCAATTTAAAACTACTTTAATCATAGAGTAATTTGTAGTTTGTAACCGAGAGGTGTGTGTCGAATTAAAACGCTTCTCACTAGATGTCGCAATGCTGTTTAATAATGGTGACCGGGAAAAAACACGGCTTCTTTAAGCTTTCGTTCTGTTATCCACTGGGCCGTGCTGCGTAGTTCAAAGTAAACTAGTGGAACACCTGAAAACAGTGCTATTTGTTCTGTATTTGTTGTTACTGACTGAGAAACAACTACAGATGATTCAGTGACAGAGCGGTTTGAACAAATCCAAATAGTTTTAGATTGTTATGCAAGCGCGTTTGGCCAATTCATGGAAAAGAAAGAATCGAGACAAAAGAATGATTAATTCACAAATAATTGGTATTGCTGATTCAGTTGACAGAAATACAGGACACGCATAATGACTGCTGAAATATTCACACGGAAAATGTTTCTCAGGTCAGTCGGAGGAGCGTGCATGGTACGAACAGCGCGTTTATTGCTGTACAGCTACAGGCGCCACTGCAGCCACGTATCTAACCAAATTTAGCTGCACCGCCAGGAAATGAGGAGGAGGGAGATTGGGTTGCCGCCAGTTGACAAGCCCTGGTATATTGGATCTGTGCATAAGCTGTTAAAGTGACAGCAGCCTAATAAACCTGCTGCTGTCTGTCATGTTAATAAACGAACAAAAGAAAAAAAAAAATCACTCAATGCTCTTGACTGAATAACTTTTGTAACTTTAATTATAAGCATTAATTTGTATTTAATTTTTACAATGAAGACTATCCAGTGCTATTTAACATTTGATTATTTAATTTCTGTAGTGCAGCACACATGCGTTGTTGTAAATTTTAACCAGTTGAAGGAAAAGTATTCTAAAAGTGCATTCTAAAACATGAAATAAATTATAATTTGCCTTCATTTCCATAGTTCCCAATTTAAAAGTCCTGCGGCATAAACTGCACTTGGCTTCATTGCCGTCATTAGTTCTTGCCAAACCATCTCCGAAACTTCATCTCAATAAAATAAATAAAAGAAAATTGGGCTTTTTTTAATCCGATAAATTGATTCATCGAAGAAATAATCAGCCAACTAATCGACTATCAAAATAATCGTTAGTTGCAGCCTTATATCCAAGGTATGGTATGAAGACAGAAAGACAGTTCAGCCAACTGATCTTGAATCACTCTCACACTACTTTGATGTCATACGTCAAACAGACCGTGTGTGTATACGCTGCAGAGACTTGTGTGAAACTGACGCAACACCAGGCTTCATTCGCCCCAGCGGAAAACATATTTACACTGTCTGAATGAGCCAGTCTTGAGTACAGCACTGGTGTTTGTGATGTGTTATGACATTTTGGAATGCAACAACGACACATTTGTGAAGCAAGACTGTGATGTATTTGAAAGTAAGGGCACCTGACATGGGCGTGGTGGGTCGGCAGTGAGAGGGAGGGCATTAGCAAGTTGCCCTGTGGCACAGCTGGGGGAATGGGCTTCTGCGGTCTGCGTGGACCTCGTCGTCTCTTCTTCTTGTGTTTCTTAGTCAGTGCAGGCGGCTTGGTCTTCTTACGTGGACGCCGCTGTTGCTGCAGACTGCGTCTGTTGCCATCTCCACGCAGGAAATTATCCTGCCACACACACATTTACTTACAACCAATTCTATGCTGTTAACACATCCTGTTAAGGGTGTCCATGTAAGGTGTGGTTTCTCACCATTTTCTTGGCATGTTCGTCACAAAGAGGTGTCTGGTGAGTGATGTCAAACACAGGAACGGAGCACTGCTGTCCATCAGCGAACCGTGCCGTGCAACTGGAGAACAGCTGCTGAGAGCGATTCAGTAGGATATCTGCGGCGACATGCTGTCAAGAACATAACACTGACACATCTGACAACCACAGAAGGTGTTACTTGTTCAAACTGACATGGTTTCATCACTAGGCCACCACTAACAGTTCATTTTACTTAAAGTAAGTATGTTAAAGGATACGTTGAAAACAGTGGCGTGAAAATGGTAAAGCTACGTTGCTGCAGTTTTGACCTTTCGTAGTTCCCGTACACATTGTCCTTTCATACTTGGGTGGTACTGCAGACCTTGAACTGAAAAAAAATTATACAAATATTAGAATTAAAGCACACATACACAGTCCACGTGTTGATTGAACGCAGTCCATGTTCACGCACCCGGCTGAGGTCTGGGAGTTCTTGCTGAGTTTCTGAATGAGCTGTGCAGTGCAGTCTGGGTCTTTGCTTGCAGCATGGAGCAGAGCTTTCCGGAAGGCGTATCGGTATCTGCTGTGACGGGTGGCTGCCCTGTCCTGTCGACACAGGTGTTTATACCTCTCCTGCAGGTATGTACATAGCTGTGCCAGACGTGCCCGCCGGGAAAGCGGCTTTTCATTGGAGGAGCTGACAAACACACACAAACAAACCAAAAAAAATAATAAGATATGATAAAATTATTTTAAAAAATGGCAATTAAATGCTTCTTTGTCTCTATAACATTTTCTGCACTCATGAAGTAACTTAATTGTAAATGGCATTATATTAACCTGAGACGCAAGTGAAGAGTGAATTTCTTACCTTTGATGGGGGCTTCTTTCCTGAAGTCTCCAGGCCTGAGGCAATAAAGGAACAAGCTCCTCTGTGTCTTCATCTGTACTGTCCTCGGACCAGTCTAGCCCTACGCAAACACACAAGCATATTATCAGATATCAAGGGCGTGTTTTCTTTTTCTATATATATATATATATATATACACACACACTCTTTTTTTTTTTTTTTAGGATTTTTTGATGAATAGAAAGTTAGAACAGCATTCATTTGAAATATAAATCTTCTGTAACATTATAAATATCTTTACTGTCACTTTTTGTCAATTTTATGCATCATTGCTAAATAAATGTATTAATTTCTTTCAAAAACAGCAACAAAAAAGCTTAATGACCAAAAACTTGTTTAATTAAAAAAAAAAAAAAAGTTAATTGCAACTTTATATCTCAGAATTCTGAGGGGACAAAAAGTCAGAATTGTGAGATAAAAAGTCAAAATTACATTTCACACTATAAAGACAAAGCCCAAAGTACAGTTCACTTTTTACGTGTACGCGAGGGTCAGTGTGCAGTGTGTGTGACGTGAATTTTGTCATCAGAAGAGTATGCGCATACTGTACGCACACCACCAGATTTTTGTAACTAATTTTTGTACTTTGTATGCAAAGGTCGCACATGCGCATTTAAGTTTTTTGGCAGTAATTAGTTTATCCACAAGGTGGCAATCGTGCACTGGGGGCGTCGATTCACAAGGTAGTCAAAGAAAACCTGCATAAACAGAACAGAGCGGAACACATGCAAGCTAAAGCGACAATGGAGGCCTACATAGACAAGAGATTGTGCAAAGAGGTTAGAAAGTATCCTCAACTCTAGCATGAAAGAATACAATGTTTACATGGATTGGAACTCGTGGTGAGATATTGTTCAAAACTGAGCATGCGTCGAACGCCTGTGTATGCGTCAAATGAAGTATACTTTCCAAGACTGTGTGTTCGACTGTGCGCATACACTAACGTATGAGTAAAAAAATTGAGTATACCCAGGGCTAAAGAATGAAACGGTCTGCTCTTCACTCAAATTGTCACATTTTCTGCCAGCATTTGACATTTTCCCTCTCAAACACTGTTTATATACAATGCGCAGTGTTTCCACGACTCTCCAAAGCAGGCAAATATGAGTACGTGATTGGTTGTCTGCTGCTAAGCGTCTAACTGTAACATTCTAACACTGCATCATTTCACACTCAACAAGTTTGGCACCGCAATGCAGGGTTAACGCCACAAAAGCAGTGCTAACCCCACTTCTAAATTACAAGTGTGAAACATTCCTTTACCCTGGATTAAAAGCGGTGTTCAGAACAAAGATAACCCGGGGTTAAGTGCAGTGTGAAAAGCTCACAAAAGAACAATGGTACATTTAATAAGAGTAGAATATTTAAATTTTCCCTATAAAAAAGAGGTTTTTGCACGTTAGTGTTGTTAAAGTTAATTTTATCTGCATCTCAATTCAAGCTCAGTGTTTTACTGTCCCCAATAAACAAAAATGTAATATTATTAGTAACAGCACTTATTAATTCAAAACAATAGTAATTTTATGATTAAAAATCCCCCCAGCGCTACCAAATCAGGTGCTGGTGCCACTATCTGTAGAACTTAGTGGCACCGGCGCTACTGCTCTCAAATGTTAGTCTGTAGCCCTGCAGTGTGTAGGACAGCACTGTGTTGATGAAGTAAGGAGGTCATACCAAGATGTGGGAACAGGTCTCCGTGCTCTCTCTGTCTCTGAGCGTAGAGCTGCACAAGGTGCTGTAGCCTGAGCAGGCAGACAGGGGGTGCTGTAAAGGCAGTGGGGCGCATGGCCACAGAGCGGGGCTGCGGGCAATCTGGGGCGACAGGTGAGCGAGGGGATGCAGCTGGGACAGGTCTCCGGACAACAGGCTGCTGCTGAACCCCAGCTGACGGGAGCAGACCAGACAACACAGAAGGCCCAGTCTGAGGAGGAGCTGGCTTGCATAGCAGAGTCTGCACTGCCCCATGTTGGGCGTAAGCGGGCCGCTCTGTATGTTGAGGGGGCTGGACGAGCCTTGCTGAGGGCTGAGGCGGAGGTGGAGCCGGTGGTGGAGGTGGCTGTGGTAAGTGTGGGGAGGTTGGAAGTGTGCAGGGTTCAGTGACGGCGCTAAAGTGCTCGATGTCCGGCTGGCGGCGCTCTGGGTCCCGGGCGGTCACCCTCAGGCCAATCACCGGCCGGCCGGGCAGCTTCCACTTGCTGGAGCTCTTCTGCGCCACACTCTCCTCCCCGTCCGTGTCCTCCTCGTAGAAGGCGAAGGGGTCGAGGAGGTCGGCGTCCGAGAGGTGCACTGGGGTCAGACGGGAGCAGGGCGGAGATGGGGGGAGGCCGTCCAGCCCATTAGAGTCTCTCAGAGCTAGAGAGGGAACGGTGATGTTCAGAGCGACAGACTCCACATGAGCGCGGGCGCGAACCTCCTCCAGAGCGTCCTGCTTCTTCTTACGCTCCTTCTTCGGGATGAAGCCAAGCACCTGTAGGTGGCTGTTACAGTATCTGCCAAAGCAAATGAACAACGTTTGACTCAAATCACACATTTAAAAGAACATTTGAATGATTAGATCATGAATTGATAACAGTTCTATCAATGAAGCCATGCTACTGACTCAGGTCAAATTTTAGTGCTTTATTTCATTCTCATGTAATATTGTTGTAATACATAGGCTTTCACAAATGTGTTATTAGTCCAGAAAACTTATCCACCAGTTTTATTTTAGTATTACACTATTATAGTTTTTCAATTTATTAAATTTTTCATTTTTTTTATTTTTTTACTGCACTTAAATTTTAATTGAGATTTTGGTAATTTTGTTGTGTTTTTGTCTGTTCTATTAGTTTTTAAATTGTGTTTATATTTATTTATTAGTTTATTATTTTAGTAAGTTTAGCACTTCAACTTAAACATTTCATTTCAGGTAGTTGCCAAGGCAACATTTCTCATTTTCATTTATTTTAAGTTTTTTATATATTTTATTTTATTTACCGTGTATTTCAAGTAATGAATTTTTTTATTTTTTATTTATTGTTTTAGCTTTAGTTTTGGTAAACAATAATAACCCTGTTATCCATACATAGAATTATATGAAATGTAATGATTCTGGTTGTGATTCTGATTTTGCTTAATAATTCTGGTTAATTAAACATTTTAAGTAATTTTGAAGAAAGAATGGACAATGTTCAGACAGTTTTTATTGCATTTACTGGAAGGTGGAAGCTAGATATTTTACTTCATAACGTGTTAAATATGGATATTTTTCTTACACAAACACATCGCTTCGCTTCAGAAGGCCTTTATTAACCTATTAACTAAAACCCTTTTCACACAGAAATTCTGGAAAATCCCCCGATAATGTGTCCAGGGATGGTTTGATTTTGGTTCATTCACACTGCCAGTGATTTTCTGGAATCTGTGGGTGTGTTCACAGACATCTCGCAAAGACACTTTCCATCAGGATGTGATGTGTAATGTCTCCGCAGCATCTTAAGTTTGATTAAGATCTCTAGAGAAACCACGCTTGTGCATTTATTCTTCTGATTCGATCATAAACCAGCATATCGCGTACTGTTCCATAATCTGGCGAATTATCTCAGCTTCAGCATCATCACTGCAATGCTTATGGCTTTTGTTCACACAGGGCACGTTCCGGGAATGATCCTGGCACTTTTACTAGGTCCCCATAACGGAATTGATCCCGGAATCAATCCATCAATCAATCAATCAATTTTCTGGGATCAACGTGCAAAAGGATGGCTTGAGGGTGAGTAAATCATGGGGTAATTTTCATTTTAAAGTTAACTAATCCTTTAACAGTGTATCACTGAAAAGGCATTTCGAACTACTTTTTTAGCCCTAAGCGAAGAACGAAAAAAGACCTTCGCTGTGAATATATCGGGGCACCGAGACGCTGAAACACTGGATTATGAGCTGTTCACATGTAAATGAACACTCTCAAACACACAGCACAACAACAGACTATATACTTATTACATTAAAATACACAAACTGCAGTGTGTCGACTCGCTGTTGTAAAAAGAGTAAGAAAGCGCAGCTTATATCGCTGTATTGATACTGCAGAAAATCATATGACTGTAGCCGTTGTTCAATAACTGCAATAGGGCACTAAATCTGTGCATTACAGTGATTTTACTACAGTAGGCCGTATGATTTCTGTGGTGCAGAAAACAAGGACAGAATCGTGGAATCCAGATATAAAAATTTTATTTAATGTATCATGTAGAATGTCAAGGAATTTGGAAGAATAAATCAAAAGTAGGGCTGCACACTTAATCAAATCGTGATATGGACTAATGTCTGTGAATATTAAACCACAAAAAGACTGTTTAAACATGAACTATTCTTGTTCTCTTGTCTCTGAAATGAGACGTGCTTTTTGATTATTAAAATTGTATTAAACCATTAAAATGGAATCCAGAAAAATTAAAATGGAAACCTTGGAATTTAGGAAAAATAAAACACATTTCATTCATAGAGCCTTAAAATTTATTTTTTGTACAACTTTCAATAAATCGCTTCATGATTTCAATTAATTAAATGTGCTTTTTTTATCACTAACATTTAATTTAATTATTAAACCGCAGTACAGAAAAATTCAAATGGAAAAAACGGAATTTGGGAAAAAATAAAATGGGATTTCATAGGGCCGTACCACAGGAAAGCCACTCTTTACCTGGTGCTCTATAACCATTACAGGAAATGAAAGTGGTATAAATGATTAAATTAAACTGAACACCTGAATAAGCACCGACTCTACACACTCCTCACAAACCGTGACCCTCCTCAAGCCTCTCGTCTTACCGTCGCTCCTCTGCTTTGGGGATGGGGTTGGTGCATCGCTGACTGTTGTACTTCGCCACATATTCGCACTGTTTGAACGGAGCGGTTTTGTCCTCCAGAACATGACGGATGCAGAAGGCGTATCCGTTCAATCTGCGCTGCTTGCAGAGTTTGGGGCTGTAGGAGCACAGCGGCTTATTATCCACCTCTGAGAAATGGATGTGTTTACCTTCGTACATCACGTGACTCTGGTCCCTGAGAACATCAGCTGATCAGAGACAGAAGAAAGTTTACGTTACACCACATGAATGACATACATCAAAGTCACCATATAGATTCACAAGTCACAAACGCAAGTCGTATACTACACGAAGCCTAAATGTTATGTAATATCCATGCTTTAAACATGACCAAGCACTAAAGTAGTATATAATAGTTAGCCCTTGTGACTCGGTTTAATATTTGAACTAAACAGTCACAGCTAGTTGAGGCGGTCATAGGTTAACTACTAAGATCTCGACACAAAAGCAGACACCAGTGGGACCAAAACAAACAGGCATGTGACAAAGCCATAACTGATGGATATAACATCCTCAGCTTGGTTTTGACATAACTGTATTATGATTGACAGGACGGTTCAGCTTGCATGAGGCACACACTGTTTTAAAATATGTATTATGTTGTCAAAATAAGATGATGTACTGTATGGTGGCACAAAGTACTTTGATGAGTAAACGTTTTTATATAATGACACTGAATTATTAACATATTTAATGTATCATGTGACATACATGGTAAATCAAGATAATTGGCAAAGAAACCACGGAAACACCATGGTACATGTTGATTGTACTGTGACACTAAATTAAAACAGTTCTGCGGATATCATAACTATATCCATTTCATCTTTCCTTTAAGTTCGTACTAAACAAATGATCGATTTTGTTAAATAAACATCTCTGTCATCAAATCGATACGCTAAATAACTTCTAAAACATCACATTCAGCCAGTATTTGGACGCCTTAACCACTGTTAAAGCAAATCTGTATTATATATCAGCTTAAAATTCAGTTTGAGGCTCTAGCTGTCAAAATCACACATTATTTTGATATTTCTCTCGTTAGCTGCGATGCTAAAAACAAACCCAGGAAACAGAAACTTTGATGTGATACTGCGCTGATTTTAACTTAAAAATGCTAAAAATATAAATATAACCTCATGCAAATGCGAGTTTTGTTATGTAATTTTATTAAATACGTAAAGTTTGTGTCTGTTAATCGCTGTAAAAGTGGCTATAAAACAATGGCGGATGAGGCCCGTTAAATCAGGCCGAAAGAGCGGGGCGCTACATCCGATTAAGCGTTAATAGTCGTTTAATCTAGGCGCCTTTTCAAATTAATCTATTACAAAACTTATACAATTATTGCAGCGTCATTTTATTAAGGAAAAGTGATCGCCACACTTTACCGCTTGCTGGATATACATTCTAAGGTAATGTAAACATTGGCCTACAGTAGCTACTAAGCCTCGGTGTTCGAGTAACACGGTGACGCGGTCAGAGCGCTCATACATCGGGTAGAAATGTAATCGAGCCCGCTTACCTGCAGTGGGTTCAGCCTCTACGGGATCTCACTCCGGACAGACTGTATAAACGCCACAGATCATCAACTGCACCGAATATTCATCGGAATTCCTTATCCTACGGAATATTATTCCCTGCTGAGGTGGTGAACCGTTAAAACGACCACTAATGCACTTTCGATATTATGATATCTTCTGCTCTCATTGAACAGATCTGCGGGGGTTTAGAGTTCAGTGCTCGGCAGACTCACAGCACCACTAGCGGCGCTGCGGGGACATGACAACTGCTCCACTACATGATCGAGCTTTACAGTCTACTACCACGATCAACTACAAAACACCTTATACTTGTCAAATGCTATTTATATATAGACTGTATTGCTTTAGCCCCGTTCCAGACCCAGACATTAAATTGTTAAATATTAAAAATATTTTTATTTCAGGTTTAAAACGTTAATAAACCGTTACCAAGAAACAGAGGTCCCCCAATGAGAAAAAAAAAAAACAAGACAAAAACATTGTATGTAATGCGACTGCAATTTTACTCCATTATATATACAATGTTATCTCATATTTTGCTCTTAATAGTCTATTTATAAACACATTCTAGCTCTTTAACCCTTGTGCAACCTTATGGACATTTTTGTCTTTTTCATTTATTTATTTATTTATTTTTATCAGTTTGTCTGTGTTAATGCCAACTGCATAAGTTTTGGCACATGTGGGTATTTTTATTGGAATTTTATTATTTCACCCCCATTTCCTTTAAAAGAATCTATTTTGCACTAGGAACACAAAATAGTTCCTCTCAAGACCTTAAGGACAAAAATGTCCCCATTGAAACCCATTAAAAATGCAATTTTTAACCCCAGGGCCATTTAACTATAAAATTATGCAATCTTTGTTGACAGGCTTTCATTCTGTTGGCAAGGCTTCAAAATAAAAATTTTTACTATTTTTTTTAACAGATGGTGCCATTTTCTCAGGTTTGGCCTATAAAACAAATACTCACTTTAATCTTGTTTTCTGCTTTTGCATATTATAGTGCCAAATAAAGAAATTGTGTGTGTGTGTGTGTGTGTGTGTGTGTGTGCGTGTGCTTGTAACATTTGAGAGAGAAAAACTCTACTGCAAATCACAAATCCAACCACTGTGTGTTCCAGTGGAGTTTTACTGGCATCTAATGGAGAAACGCTGAATCTTAACAAAATCTTCCTGAAAGGGCATATTGCAGGTTAGAGCCCCAGTGAGTCAATGTATAGAAAAATAATGTAGGAACTAGATTTTCTTTAAACTATACTTATAAATACGTTACTGAGGCTTCTGGAGTTGTTTTTGTGAGAAAATTTTACTTTTGCATCTGAAAAATACCAAACCGGAAGTGACATAACAGGAGGGAAGTGCGGCCAATTTTAAGGGGTCATGAATTGGGCAATCAGTTTTTCCTTGAGCTTTTGATATGTAAGAGGTCATCATACTATAAGAATATCCTGTAAGTTTCAGAACTGAAAACTTCCTTTCATAGTCCAATAAAAGCTTTTATTGCTAGGAATATGGTTATTTATTTTCAACAATGTGAATGTCTCAGTTGAGCTTTATTTATTAGTATTCAGTATTTCACTGTGGATTCTTTGGTAAATCAATTGCATTTCAGTGCAGGCTTTTCAAACAGACTTTTACGATATGGACTCGACAGTAATGCAACAACATGTGAGTAACTGTGTTCATTCTAATGCCTGATTTGATATTAATGATTCATGTACAGTCAGGTGTTCTTTGTCCATGTGTCAGTAAAATCAAAACAGAGATTAAACGGACAACTTCACGTTGTTTCTCTTAGTAGGATGAAAATAATTTGTTATTTAAACGGTGATTAAATTATATATAGAAAGTGATCAAAGAATGCTCCCTTTACAATCACTGGAGCTGTCAATCAAACAGTGCGAGATTATCAGTGACTCGCGCCAAAATTCATTTTATTCAACAAATCTCTTAGTTATATCATGTTTGCACTTTTAGTGAAGATGAAAGCATTCGTAAGTGTGCAGAAATTGAGTTGCAATGATGAGATCACTGCTTTCATGCGCTCAACAACATGTCTGTGATTGGCTACAATGTTCATCACTGCAACCTTTCATGCCACAATCTAAATAGAATGCCATACATCTAAATGTAATGAAACACTTTTCACGATTAGTTAACCTTGAGAGCTATAATAGTAAAAACACGCTAAAAGAGAGAGTAATACTTGTCTATTTCAAATGGAAGATGTTAGCCAATCACAGCAGTGGGCGTTTACACTGAAGTCTCACACAGACACGCCCCTTAAAACAGAGCGTTCAAATCAGAGGACTGAAATCAGGGTAGGAAAAGGTCATTTTATTTCTAAATTATGATAATTTTTATGTAAAAATCATACTAACAATATAAGTGCACCGCAGGAAACATTAAAAAAACAATAAAACATCGCAGTTTATGACCCTTTAAATGTTATTGTTGGAAATCAATAGATAATAGAAGGATCTTAGTAAACATCTAAGATTTGAATACTTAAATGCTTTGTAAATGTGTTTTTTGGTTGTGGGACAGCAGTTTGCACCGATGAATGGCCCATATAGAACAACGAGTGTTCAAGATAATGTCTTTAAATGACTTAATTTGTGTAAAGAACAAAATACCACGTTTGGATGCTGCTAGAATTATCTGTACTGGTAACTTCAGAACTTGTAGACATGACATCAACTGATTACTATAAGTACTAGTGCTTCTGTATCCTAAGTTATTTCAGGGCTGGATCCTCTTACTCATTTCCTACGGCCTTTAGAAGTGTGGAGAACTTTGTCTTCAGTAAACTTTCTGTCAACTGATTGAATTTCAACTTTGACTCCTGATCTTCACTGAGCATATTAGTCTCTTTATGTGGTTTAACTGTAATTCCCCTACAGTTTACTAATATTAAAACTAAAAAAAAAAAAAAAAAAAACATTTTTGTTAATTGAAATAAAATAAATTAAAATTAAAAATACAATATACAAAATAAACTAAAAAATAAGGTAATTTCAAAGATCCTTTGGACTGCTCTTCGTATCGTTATATCATCAGACCAGACAGGGTTTATTAAGGACAGGCACTCATTTTTAATATTATGCAACGTTATTTATAATTTATCTCCCCATTCTATCCCAGAAGCTGTCCTATCATTAGACGCTGAGAAAGCATTTGATTGGATAGAATGGGGATACCTTTTCTATACATTAAAGAAATTTGGTTTTGGGGAAAATTTTATTTCATGGGTTAAACTTTTGTATTCTGCCCCCCAGGCTTCAGTTAGGACAAATAATACTCGCTCAGAATACTTCAATCTTTACCGTTCCACCCGTCAAGGATGCCCACTAAGCCCACTCCTTTTTGCTATTGCCATCGAGCCTCTTTCCGCCACTCTAAAATCTGACCCATTAATAAAAGGTGTTATTAGACTAGGTATTGAACAAAAGGTATCCTTATATGCAGATGATATTCTTCTTTATATTTCAGATTTTTCTGTTTCAGTTCCTGCAGTTCTTAATGTTGTAAAATGATTTGGTTTTATTTCTGGTTATAAGCTTAATTTAAGCAAAAGTGAATTCTTTGCACTGAATGCAGCGGCCAAAAAATACCCTTCACATATTCTACCATTTCAAATTGCACAGCATAGTTTTAAATATCTTGGGGTTTGTATAACCAATAGATTTCAAGACCTTTTAAAATTCAATTTTGATAATTTACTGCTTCAGGTTCAGAAGGATTTTGAACGATGGTCTGTGCTCCCCATGTCCCTAGCTGGCAGAATTAATTCTGTAAAAATGAATACCCTTCCAAAGTTTATGTATTTGTTCCAGTGCATTCCCATTTTTCTTTCCCAATCCTTTTTTCAAAAACTGGATAGGTTAGTTTCAGAGTTTATTTGGAATAAAAAGACTGCTAGGATTAGTAAAACGCTTCTTCAGCGGCCAAAATCTTTGGGGGGTATGGGCTTACCCAACTTTAGACACTACTACTGGGCTGCCAATTTCAGGGTTTTTCAATACTGGTTAAACCAGTCCCAGACTTTGCTTTCCCACCATCAATGAGGGATAGGATATTTTCTCAATGGGCAATATATGGTTTGTCAGCGTTTAAAGATTTATATATGGATGATGTTTTTGCATCCTTTCAACAGCTCTCAGATAAGTTTTCACTGCCCAGAAACAATTTCTTCGATATTTGCAGGTTCGCAGTTTTGTCCGTAAATTGTATCCTCAGTTCCCTAGTCTCCCCTCTACTACTCCTATAGATTCAATACTCGAACCAATGTGTATTGGTAAAGGGATGATATCGATTTTCTATGACAAAATATGTTCTCTGCATAGAAGTTCACTGACATCCATAAAAACTCAGTGGGAGGAAGACTTATTAGAGGACATCTCAGACGAACTGTGGGAAAGCATCTTATACAGGGTGCATTCCTCATCTGTGTGTGCTAAACACGGTTGGATCCAAGGTAAAATACTTCATCGTATTCACTGGACTAAGGTCAAACTTTCCAAAATTTACTCTGATGTTGATCCTATCTGTGACCGCTGTTGCCAGGCTCCTGCAACCCTGGCACATATGTTTTGGTTCTGCCCAACTCTAAATGGATATTGGTCTGAAATATTTGCGACAATGACTCAAGTAGGTACAGCAATTAAACCTGTGTCTGTAACAGCACTGTTTGGTACACTTCCCTTGTCGGTACACTGTTCAAGGTACAAGGCAGATTTTGTGGCTTTTGTGTCTCTCCTGGCCAGACGCCATATTTTATTGCATTGGAAGTCATCTGCTCCACCTACTCATTCCTTGTGGATTAACGACGTTTTCACTTAGTTAAACTGGAAAGAATTAGATATTCACTGAGGGGTTCTATCAAGAACTTTTATAAAATTTGGGTTTCTCTCCTCAAATATATGGAAACGTATACTCCCTGCATACTAGTAGATAGCTAATTGTTGCATTTCTCTGTACTGTGTGACTGCTTCTGTAATAAGAGTTTTGTTTGTTCTTTAAGCAATTGTTTTGGTTGTTTTTTTTTTTTTTTTTTTGGGTGGGGTGGGGGGTGTATGATATTTTGTAATTTGTGGAAAATCCTATAAATAAAGTGAAGAAAAAAAAAATGAAAAAAAAATAAGGTAATTTCTACTTGAGTATAAATATATTGACTTTTACTTCACTACATTAGAAAAAGAAAACTACTTTATTCCAAAACATTTCTTTATACAATTTTGTTACATTTGCGACTGCAAAACGCAAATAAATAATTACCTCTCATCGTTCCCGAATAAATCTTTGGATCAAGTCGCTTCTTTAAATGTCAAACCAGTTCGCAAAGTTATCAACTTCACAATGATCACGGTATTATTACAAAGCCTTACATGAAGCTTACATTTCACTTGAGATATGGTTGAATTTTTTGTGACCTTCAGAAAAAAAATGGCAGTAGTATAACATAAGCTCCTGTGGTCAGACATTTTGCTAGAGGGAATCAGGGGCAGTGCCTGACTCTAGAGGGCGACTGAGAGAAATAATACACAAAACAGTGATTCACAGAATAGCTGTTACTGTTTCCCATACAATACATATTTTTTTTTACAATAATGATAGAAAGCACATTTCACAATATGGAGGCAGTTTGAACAAACACATCATCAGAAGATGAGTGTCTAAGCTGGTAGAATGGATTCTGAGTGAAACTTGTTTGTGCAAAACTCATTGGCATGAGACCAGGCTGTTTTTTGGCTGCCAGTATACTGCTGTGTGCAGGACTGCCAACTCACTCAACCGACGCTGTTCTCACGCCACACATCCATTTACTCACGCAGTGAAAAAATAAAGCGGAGAAGAGAGGACTCTGACAACACGCTGACAATCAAGACAGAGCAGAAACAGAGTCTCAGCTTTCAGATTCTTTCAATTTTATTATGAAATTCAAACAATAAATACCGTTTTGGCGCTCTTTAATGTGGCGTAACAGATCGCTATGGCGCCTCAGTTCAACCGATTATCTCTTCTGCTTTACTAGTTATAGCGCCAAATAAACATGAATGATTATTATTAAAAATTATATTATTATTATAAAAAACACTTTATAGTAATTGTTTATGAATTGTATAGGCCAACTGATAATTTTAACCTTAATATTATAATAATGTACCAGCTGACAGGGTTCCCTGTATAGTTTACAGTAGATGAGAGAGATTTTTTTTTATCCAAATGAGAATTCGATTGCCTGTCAATCAAACTCCTGGCGAAGGGTCAATTGAATCGCAAGCTTATGAATCAAATCGTGAAATTTGGATCATGGATCGGACTTGTCTGTTCAGCACATCCCACAGATGCTCGATTGGATTGAGATCTGGGGAATTTGGAGGCCAAGTCAACACCTCAAACTCGTTGTTGTGCTCCTCAAACCATTCCTGAACCATTTTTGCTTTGTGTCAGGAGGATTATCCTGCTGAAAGAGGCCACAGACACCAGGGAATACCGTTTCCATGAATGGTGTACATGGTCTGCAACAATGCTCAGGTAGGTGGTACGTGTCAAAGTAACATCCACATGGATGGCAGGACCCAAGGTTTCAGCCTTTGCTCCCCACGTGCATCAATGAGCCTTGGCCGCCCATGACCCTGTCACCGGTTCACCGCTGTTCCTTCCTTGGAGCACTTTTGATAGATACTGACCACTGCAGACCAGGAACACCCCACAAGAGCTGCAGTTTTGGAGATGCTCTGACCCAGTCGTCTAACCATCACAATTTGGCCCTTGTCAAACTCGCTCAAATCCTTACGCTTGCCCATTTTTCCTGCTTCTAACACATCAACATTGAGGACAAAATGTTCACTTATTTTCTATTGGGATCTGGCACACCCCGTCCTGGTTCATATCGTATCTCTCTGGTCGCACTCAGCATTTTAGATCGAGATCATCTACATCACTACCGGTGTTCCTCAGGGTTCTGTTTTGGGCCCGCTTTTATTCATTATCTATCTACTCCCACTTGGTCACATTTTCAGGAAATATGGTATTCACTTTCATTGCTACGCTGATGACACCCAGCTCCACCTGTCTTCCAAACCCCCTGACTCTTTTCCTCCGCCTTCTTTGTCCCGTTGTTTAGCTGAAATTAAAGATTGGCGTTCAGCTAACTTTCTAAAACTTAATAGCAATAAAACCGAGGTCCTACTTGTAGGCACAAGATCCGCTCTGACAAAATCTGACCGTTTTTCTGTGTATATCGATCAACATCCCATTTATCCTTCTTCACAGGTTAAGAGTTTGGGTGTTATTCTAGATAGCACACTTTCATTTGAAGCCCATATTAATAATATTACACGTACTGCATACTTTCATCTGCGTAATATTAATCGTCTCCGTCCTTCCCTCACAATGAACAATGCTGCAATTCTCATTCATGCACTGGTTACTTCTCGTATTGATTATTGCAACGCTCTTCTTACTGGTCTTCCTTCCAAACTTCTCTATAAACTTCAGTTTGTTCAGAACTCTGCGGCTAATAGTAGATAGATATTTTCACCAAAATTGGCACACATATGTATGGGCACACTCTGAGGACACCAAAAAAAAAAAAAAAAAAAAATGGTGGAGATCGGGCAATAGGTGGCGCTATAACTGTCAAAAAACCTTTAAAACCATATTTTTCTATATTAAATTGCCTGACACTGTCATTTTGTGCCTCCAGATGGCAGCAGAAGGCCACTAATATAATTCAAGGTTTCAAGGTTTTGTCATTTATAATCCCTTTAAACTATATAAATCCTTATAATAACATTAAAAATCACATTTTGTCAAGGTTTACCACTTCATTAGTTCATTTGACGTATGTTTTTGCAGTAATATAACATTACAATTACATTGAGACCTGAAAATTATAATTTTTAAAGAGGAAACCTGGAATCTGCATTTTCTTACCTCATTTTTGATTTCAAATATCCATTTCTGCAACAAAATGTGTGTGTAAGCATGATTAATTAATGGATTTAACATGTAAAATAAACTTTAGCCAGAACAGACACTTTTAAAATGAAAGTGAGCCAATAAGAGGTCCTCTGCTCCCACCTGCTGTCTAAAATAGTAATTTTGTCATACTATTCACTAATATTATTCTATAATTCATATGTAGACTTAATAAAATCATTATTTTAACATTTACTAACACTTTTTTTTGTCAAAATGCATCTACATTTCAATTAGAGTATTACTTTTAACAGTTGTGCCACATTAAGTAAAAGGAAACCTGAAATGATGTTTTACTGAGATTTGCAGAAAACATCTTTACCATTCATGTATTTCAAATTCTGAATCTACAAGAAAATGTGTGTCTGTGTGTGTGTAAGCATGCTTCGTATGTCAAGTATTATTGTTTAAACCTTTTCTTTTTGTGTGTTTGTTTTAGCATGTATCATAGCTGTTCCTCTATGATTTCAGTGGTTACATGCTTGCAAAATAAGACAATTCCTTTTTATGCAAACGGCCTTAAATGCTTGAACCCCGGTAAATGCTGCTTGTAGCTTTAATTATTATTTTATTATTATTACTTGCTACCTAATATATCCCACCCACTAACAGGTGCCGTGATGAGGAGATAACCAGTGTTATTCACTTCACCTCTCAGTGGTCATAATGTCATGCCTGATACGTATATATACAGTACTGTGCAAAAGTCCTAGGCACGTTAGTATTTTCAACCAAAAAAATGGTTTTAAGCCAGTTATTTATATCTTTTGCTGTAGTGTGTCTGTAGGAAATATCAGTTTACATTTCCAAACATTCCTTTTGCCATTAATTGTAATAATCCAGTGAGATTTTTGAATGCACAAGGAGTCTGACAACAGCCGGTGCTCCACACGGAGATCTGATCTCACCATCTGTGATTACATGAAGAAACAGATGACCGTGTCTCCAAGATGCTCGAAGAAACCGACCAGATCGTTTACAATCGTATACATTAAACAGCAATTGTGAAATATTACAAAGTTGTTAAACGTAAAGAGATTATGCTTTTGAATTATAAGACAACAATGTTGTCTGTCAGATTTCTTATCAAACACTTTTTATAGCACATTTATATAAAATATGTAAAGGTCTAAGAGTAGATTTTCCTGCTTGTGACCATGAAGTAATGCAGTAAGAGAAATGAGAAAAGATCAAAGAATGCAAAAAAATTCTTGCAGCTTCTGCTGAAAGTTGACTCCGTATAAATTTAAAAGTTGGGGTGTAACTGTACGAACTATTTTTTTTTTAACATGCTTTTCAAATGTTAAATGAGTGTCTAAGATACTTTAAAATCCGACACAATTCGTAATTTTTCACCATTTACTAATATATCTGGTAAAATGTCCTCCGTCTTTCTAATCTTAAAATACATACAAGCAGTTTTCTGAATGTTTAACGATAAACAACACTAATTAAACCAGTCTGAGATTTTGGTCATGACAGCAGATCATTTTTGTGATACCCGTTCATTTGTTTTATCATGTACATAAATAATTTGATTTCATGGTGACTGTGAACATCTTACATTTGTGTATAAAGTAAAATCAGATGAATATGCTGCTGGGAAGTTCTGCCACACCTCTCCTATGAGGAATTTTTTCCTATTAAACACTTTAGGACAAAAATATTTTTGTAAAGTGGTAAATGATGAAGAAGTCGTGGGCCGCAGGAAGAGCACGTAGGGTGGATTATTCCTCATGGCCTCCTTCATGGATTCCAGCCCAGATCCAGGGCAGCTGTTGACTCACATCTCCCTCAGCACAATTATTAGTGTTAGTCATTTAGGTTAAGCAAGGATGAATGCATTAAATTTTGAATAGATTATATATTTTCTTACCTTTGACAAAACACTGAGAACCTAAACTTGAAACAGGCAAGTTTATTTATAGCAGTAAAATATTTGGGCACGCTTGACTGAATATGTGTGTGAAGTTAAGGCCAATTCACACCGTGCCGGCAGACGGCAACAGACACTTCGTCTGGTTTTGTCGGATCAGTGTGTGACCCCTGTCAGAGTCTGTTGGTGTCTGTCGGGGCTTGTTTACACTGATTAAACATGCTGAATCGTCCTAAGAAATTATGAAGTGCAGCATAAACTTTATTAAACAAAACAAGTAATCCACAAACAAGGAAAAACTGAGGCACATACAACACTAGAGAACGAAGGCCAATATATACATAATGAAATGAATATGAAACAGGTGTCAGATCATCAATAAATCACCATGACAACCAATGAAAACATACTTATTTACCATAACAAAGGAAACTGTCAGGATTATCGTTTGTCATTATCGTTTGTTTGCGTCCTCTGAAGTTCATGGTTTCGTGTATTATGTTTCATGTCATGGTTACCACGGTCAAGTCATGGATTGTGTATCACGCATGAGCCATTAAACATGTTTATCTGCATTTAGATCCAGTAATCTTTCTTGAATTTTGAGGTGGTTTTACAGAAACACAGAAAATAATAAAGACAAACTAAAAGTCCTTGAAAATGAAACTGAAACAACAGAAAGTTCCGCTATGATTTAAAAATCTTTTTATCTAAAGGTTCCCACTAACTTAAATGTATGAAAGCAATATTTAGATTGTTATAAATTGTGTCTATGTATGAAAATTAGTGATGAACCAAAAATAATTTTGACCAAAACCAAAATTAAAGTTTTCGTTTAGCCGAAAACAAAACCAGAAATAGCATGGGAAATTGGGTAATTGAGCTCATTATGCTGTTTGTGTTCACAGGTCGTAGTAAAGTTCTTCAGCATCAATCTGTCTGTCAATAATTCAGTGGAACAAACTTTACATCTATATTGCTATCATTTTTATTCATTGTGAAGTGTGTTGACACTGCTGACGCGTTTACCACATCATGTGTGCACAAAATAGACGCTGTAGTTTGAATCTCCACTCCAGGAATATTGGATCCAGTCTCTTTACCAGACCCTGTCAGAAGAGATCCATATGGTTTGGTATCAGAAACTGTCAGCAGAGTTTTGATACCCAAAATCAGTGAACTGCAAGTCTTGACTGATACCCAAAATTAGTATTTTGTTTGGTATCAAAAACGATTAACTTAAGGCAGCAGCTATTTACACTAAGTGAAAATAGGGATAGATTCTGTTTACACCATATAAAAGTATCAGTTCTTTACAATAAGAGTAAATAGTAATTAGACGCTATCTGTACTTTATATTGGCAGATACTATTTGCACCTCAGTATTTTTGTACATTAACAGGATGCAATGCTATCATAGACTGTAAATGAATATATTTATTAAAATTATTAAATGGATGCTGCCTTATTGGGAGAATAAAAACCCTCCCTACACCTTTCCCTAACCCTACCCAATAATCACTTCTATGTTATTAAACACTCGTTTGCAGTTTATTTCCACTTTTAGAACATTATTTTCGTTTTTATTGAAAATAAATGCGAGCTCGGCAAAAGGCGGATGCGAACCCGCGTCGATCGCGTTAAGAGCTAAATCTGCGAGCCTCACTCACTACTGCTGCGCCACTGAACACGTTGAATTTTGCGTGTCTTATTTAAAATATTGGTGGGCGGAGCTAATGTAACTAGCGTTTGCCAACAAGGGACACTGTTTGCACTTAGTGTAAATAGACACTCCCTTCCCTTAAAGTCTTCTGAGAGGTTGACAGAGGATGCCAAGGAAGAGCCTTGAGATTGTGATCTTATCTCCTACTAGTGAAAACAGATGTTCTGTGACTCCAAACAATCATGAGATTAAACAACAACAGCAAGCTCTGAAAGAGTGAGGAAAAAATAAAATACAAATACAATAAAAATGGCACAAGTTAATAAATTATAAATTGTCTAAATGATCAAATGATAAAATATAGAAATGATTACAAATTATCATAAATAACAATATTGTCATGGTTGGCTGAGGAAGAAGACAAGGGGCCTGTACCATGATGGTAGTTGAACAAACTCAGGGTTATAGGATTAGTTTCGAGTTGACAAAACCAAACCACTCCAATCCGGCTTTGTTGGTACCATGATGCTTATCATCAACTTTCTTTGTCAACTCAGGCTTTGATCCTGAGTTTGTGGAGCGCGTGCACATGAATGCGTGACATCAGTGGTGAACAGCCAATCACATGCCTTGCAACAGAGAGAAACTATGATTCACTTCTTCCGAGACAGCCAGCACGATTCAAAACTCTTTTGCTGAAGGTTAAGAGATTGAAAAAAAATGAAGTATTTAAACTCATTTACACTGACGAAAATACTTGTCCATGAAAGAGGACAGATAAAAGAAAGTGTCTTGCTCTATCAGTGCAAGTAAAACTTGTGAAGTTAGTTTATATAGTTGATAATAGCGATAGAGACTCAAACATGTAAGGTCACATCATATTTAAAGTTTATTTACAGCTTATTTATATTACATATGATCTGTATATATTAATATTCATTAAAACTAAATGCTTAATACCTGCTAAACTAAAAACGCTTGTGTGTAATGAATTAATAATAATATATATCATATAATATTTATATAAATCATAAAATAATTCTAAGTAATTATCATTAAAGCCAGACAATTTTATTGTTAATTTTTTTTTTTTTTTTTGCTATATAGTGACCTTTAATTTGGAGGAAGAGAAACTGGAGGAGTGACTTTATTGCGTTGGATGTGTCAGTGTCAATTTGCTCACATCTGATTGGCCCAATTTCGGTTTGAGATCTCTAAACCAGAACACAACCTGCCCCGGAGCAGGTTAGCCATGGAGCGTAAGTTACTATGGTGATGAACACTGCTAAAAGCCAAGTCACTTTCATGGTACCTAAAACCCAGGATTGGCGCAAACTAATCTGAAACTTACCTGGCTAGCCAGCTAATCCAGCTTCATGGTACAGGCCCAAGGTGAGGTGTAGCGGATCTAAAGTGCAGCGTAGTCTTTATTTGTACGATCACCAGTGAGAGTGCCCGTCATTGCCACCAGAGGGCACTCCACCCTGGACTACACACATCATTTGGACTCCATTTCCCATCTACCCTCATACCTTGGACTGATCACCCTGCACCTGCTACCTGTTATACAATCACTCACACACACACACTTGCACCCACACCTCCATGCGAAGTCTTGTTTAGCCCCATCTGACATTTCTGAGCGTTTCCCCTGGATTTTTGTATTCTTGTGTTTGACCTTGGACTGTTACTCGTTTCTGATTCTCTGCTGCCTGCCTTGACCCTTGCCTGTTCCTGGATTGTGTATGTTTGCTGCCCGCCCTGATCTCTGCCTGTCACTGTTTCTGCCACTGGCTCATCCTTGCTATTATTGTGTTTGTGAACTTAACTTCAATAAAAGCTGCAGATGGATCCTCACTCCGTTGACCCAATCATTACATTATTAAACAAAATAAAAGTGTTTAATCCAACATAAGAGCAATCCAAAAACAAGCGAGAAGGCAACGTAACAGTGTGCTGTATGGCACAGGCAACACCTGAAAATGAACCATGATGACAACAAGGAGCAGGTGTGTGTTAATCAATAAACCAGTGAGTAACCATAACAACCAATGAAAACATACTTAGTAACCATGACAATGGATGAAAACAGAAGGCAAACACAGGAAATGAAGGAAAGCAAACTAAAAGTCCATGAAAATGAAACCGAAAATGCAAATATAACAAAAAATGAAGAAATTAAAACAGCACAAATGTATGGTGGCTCTCTTGAAGCAACACACAGGTTGCTACTGAAATAGAGATCCTTCAAAGTCAAAACACATCATTGGAGAAGCACTAACTACACTGAGAAAAAAAAAAAAAACGTTCACAATGTCTTTTTGTGCTTTTTAATGCACGAAAGTTTTGGTTGAGTGGACTTTCAATTGAAGGGCCAAAAACGGACAAGAGTATATTAAAATATCTTCACTTGTGTTTCAAAGATGAATAAAAGTCTTAAGGGTTTGAAACAACATGAGGATGAGTAATTAATGACAGAAGTTTAATTTTGGGGTGATCTAATAGATGTATAATAGAAGTCTATGAGGCATTGCACTGGAATAAACATGAAAATACAAAGTCACTAAATTAACTTTGAACCAGTAACTCACCTCACCACACAAGAACGCGTTTACACAACAATGATGTACTACAAACGGAAATGTTTTCCTTTGCATTGTTCACTTACAAAAACTTGCACTCTAAAACCCATTTTCAAAAGTTTTTATTTTCAGGCCCCCAAAACGCTGTTGTCATGAAATGCATAAAAAGTTTCCTGTTTTAGTTAAATGGTGTCATGTAAATGACCCCTAAGAACATGTTTATGTATGTGAGGATCAAAGTGTGTGTGAAGTATCTCTGCACCTGGTCTTTCAGGGTCAAGAGGTCAAATTAGGTTTCGAGGTCAGCGCTCCTACGGGGCAGTAACATTCCCAGAAAGCTCTGACATGAGTGTTTTCTCCACATACGTACCAATCTCCATGGCATTTCCTCTCGCTGTGGTTCTCAGTCCCTCGGCGCCAGCAAAACCAACACAACACAGAAAAAATCTGTTATCCTTCAGTCTTTTATAGCTTTTCAGAAAAGTGAAGATTATGAACTCATGGTGTCACATGTTCACAGTAGGTCCGTCCTGCTCATGCTGGTCACAATGAGTGTATCATTATGGTTTTGATGAGTGGACTAGATTTTGACCTGCTCTGCTTGTCTGTGAATCAACTCGGATCGCTGCCAAATATCACGGACGGAAATGAACCACAGGGACAATAAAATGAGCTTAGTCAGAGGAAGATGGAACGTCAGGAATGTTTTCAGAGAGAAGAAACCAAAGCCTTTGCTTTGCTGGTGAAAACATCCAGGTGGTTTTTATATTTCACACTTTATTATATAATATATCAGTAAGAGACTGAGAGCTGGATGAGGGACAACTTAAAATAGAAGACAAGTAACTTTTTAGTACTACTAGCCCTGTAAACCCTGATATATGAAATAACAGTCAGAAAAATCTTTTTTTTTTTTTTTCCTTAAGACAAAAATCTAAATAAATAAATAAAATTGAGCAAAAATATGCTATTTGTTTTAGATGCTGATATTTATGGATGAAATTCTGATGATTGTAATGTAAATCAATGAGATCTTTAAAACAGTATAGTGACTACTTGCATAAAATCAAATAAATATCAAATAATTATCTGCTAATAATATGTCTTAGTAAGATGATATTTAAATGCTTAATTTTATGATCAAATCAACTCGGATCGCTGCCAATCAGACGACAGAAGACGACTGTAGATTGTGTGCGACAGTAAAGTTTTCATCATGATTATCATCTAGAGGCCTTAGAAATTTGTCCCTCACTTTACAAAAACACTCCTAGAGAGTGCACACATACACTAGTGATGTAGTCTAGTAGGTTAGACTAGCGTTTGCGCATTTAGACGCTTTCACTGCATGATATAGTCTATTAAAATGCGCTTAGAATTCACCCAATAATCAAGATGAGGGGGCAAAAATACCTCTGTATGTATTTTATATTTATATAATTTAATATACTTGATATCACATGAAGAGTGCCGTTTTTTCCTCCGAAGATCAGCATGATTACAAATGTGATATTGATTTTATACCGTTCAATAAATAAAGTTAATATTAAGTGACTTACATTTTAGACACAATATTGCCTGTTTTTGCTCTATTTCGCCAACGAAAATAGTTCCAAACAACGCCACAGGACTGTTTTGCATCTCTGAGCAACACACGGTGACTCACTTATTAAGGCCGTCAAATGCTCCTATAACTGCTAATGAATATGCTATTGTTTTCAATGCTATTCCTTCTGGAGTGTCTTTACTGTTACAAGAGACTACATTTCCATGGCCATGTATTACTCTTTGAACCTAAATGACACAATGATCAGAAATGTGTGCTTTTCTGTAGAGCAACATAAAAATAATGATAAAATCAGAGCTCTCTTCTAGAGAGAGTTAATGACAATTCCTTATGTAATACCATACTGGAATAATATTGTAGAGAATTTATCATGGGAGAAAGTGTGGTAGGCTATCTGCTTACCAACAAAGAACAAGAAATAACATTTAAATTAATTCACAAATGTTACCTGACCAAAGCCTTTCTTAGGAAACATAAATCAGATATTGAATTGTTCTTTCTGTCACTCTGCTGAGGATCATGTCACTCACTTGTTTTGGCAATGTACCCACACTGAGAAATTTCATGTTTATCCAATCATATTTTATAAGTGACTTTTCTTTCTATTTTAAAGATGTTTTCTTTGGATTGTTTGACTACTCAAAAGAGAATTTATGGAAATATTACATAATTAATTGGTTTCCTACTAGCTAAATTTCACATACATAAACAAAAATGTACTGGCTCTAAACCTCTCTTTTCTCTATTCAAAGATGATCTAGACAAGAAACTATCCAATGCTCTGTTAATCCCAAAGCTATGAAAACTGAATCTTTATATTCATCCTTTTTGTCCTTTTAAAGGATTAGTTCACTTTCAAATAAAATTTCCTGATCATTTACTCACCCCCATGTCATCCAAGATGTTCATGTCTTTCTTTCTTCAGTCAAAAAGAAATGAAGGTTTTTGATGAAAACATTCCAGGATTATTCTCCTTATAGTGGACTTCAATGGCCTCCAAACGGTTGAAGGTCATAATTATAGTTTCAGTGCAGCTTCAAAGGGCTTTAAACGATAACAGACGAGGAATAAGGGTCTTATCTAGCGAAACAATCGGTCATTTTCGAAAATAATGTACATGTATATGCTTTATATAAACAAATTAGGTGGATTATGGAGAATAATCCTGGAATGTTTTCATCAAAAACCTTAATTTCTTTTCGACTGAAGAAAGAAAGACATGAACATCTTGGATGACATGGGGGTGAGTAAATTATCAGGAAAATAAGGTTTAATTTTGTTGTTTGCATTGTTGCATTGTTGTTGTTTTGTTACCCTGGCAACCTATCTATGTTTGTGTATCTTTTGCATTCTTTGTTTTGTTGTTTCCACGTGTATCGGTACTGCTTTAATGCTTTGATATTTTGTAATGTTGTAAAAAAAAAAAAAAAAAAAGTCAAATGCTTTGTTCCTGAATGAATCAGCAGCCGTTTGAATGAATCGGTTGAAACTCAATGACTCACTCATCAAGAGTGACATGCTTCCACCTACTGGCAGTTTTAATTTCACATTTAAAGTTTTATTTTTTAAATAATTTCAAAATATCAGTATTCAACGTTTTATGTTTAAAACATCAAAACATTATTTCTGTCCCTCTGAGCTGCATTAAACAGTCTGTAAATGCATCTAAATGCCACTTCAGATACAGCTTCTGTGTTTCCTCTGCACTGCAAAGATACATTTTGTTGATACTGATTTCATTTGATTGGTAACAGCTCTATTGTGTCTTATTATTATAATTTAATTTATTGATTAAATGTAAGAATTTGACACAACAGATGATGCATACATTTAATAAGGTTATAAAAATGGCTTTATAAAGGTAAAAATGCCCATAAAATGTAAAAGTCAATTTAAACTTAAAAGATAATTTCTGTCACTGCTGTGAACAAACCACTACACAAAATATGAAGAATATAAAATATCAGGAATCAGCTGTCCACGGCAGCCCAAAACCTGCCAAGGTACCAACACAATTATTATAGTAATTATCGTTATTGAGAAAATCCCAGAAAATATCGAGATATAATTTTTTTGTCAATATCGCACACCCCCATGTTGAACACAAATCATTTTAGACATGTCTCAGTGGTGTGTGTGTGTCTGTCCAGTGAAATTGTTTCGGACCCCACCAATGTTCAGTTTTTGGGGGAAATATTGGGAGAACCTATTCCAAGTCCATTTATTTAATTGGTAAGTAGCCATGTGCACAATGTACAGTCAGACACATTATCACAAAACAGAATTGTAAGTTTATTATTCAAAATAATTTCAGAAAATGCTCTGACTCTGTAAGACAACTTAACAAGAACATTAAGGCAGCTTTGTTCGGTCTGCGCCGACTGACGGTAATTTGAGAAGATATGCTGACCTGCAGATCACATTCCCCTCCATGGACACAAATGGGACACAAATTCTCAAGTTCAATAGAATCTCCTGAAATAACTATGATCCAACAGCATTCCTGGAGTCTTTACAGCAAAACTTCAAACATGAAATGTAAAGAGATCATTTAGTCAATAATAAGTGTGCAGAACAAATGCCACAAAACAGTCACAAAAGGCAGCGCAAACATTATTAAACCAAACATTGTAAACGTGTAAATACTTTTAAAGACATGAATCGTGTTTCAGGGGGTTTATTTAGTGCAGTCAAAGTGAAGTGACTCACTAGTGCGATAAGGAGACGTCAACAACAGATGCACGTTTCTTGCTGCCTAAGGCCTTCATGACAGCATGGCTCAAAGCAGTAAACAATGAAATTATTCACTGTAAGTCATCCAAAAAATCTGAATCTGTCCTTATTCACTCACCCTCATGTTTTTCCAGCCTGCGTGAGTTTCTTTTATCTGTACAACACAAAGATGTTGAGCACAATGTTGATGTAAATTTTTCTACACAATGAAACTACAAAAAGCACCATAAAAGTAGTCCATATACCATGACTATATTTTACAGAGCCCCTAAAGGGACATGGTGATGGAAAAAATATAGTTTTCTACAGCCAAGTTTTCAATGACAGCTTTTTGACAGAAATGTAGGCCTAAGTCTATAATTACTATATCGATCATTTTTTAGATCTCTTCTGCTCTCCAAGACTGCATTTATTTAATCAAAAATACAATATTTAACACATATTTGGAAATATAACAATTTAAAATAACCGCTTTCTAGTTTTTATAATTGAGCATCAAATAAGCATATCAGAATGATTTCTGGGTGATCATGTGACACTGATCATGTGATCACAGGAATAAATGACATTTTAACATACGCATATTCACATAGAAGGCGGGCTGGGATCCGAGATGGCAGCCGGTGCGGTCGCAGTTTCATGCAGTTAAACAAATTCAACTTTCCATTCCCTATATTTTAATTATACTTAAACCTGGTTGCACAGTAACACCATCTTTTTGTTTTGTTTTAGCGAAGTATCTTGTTTAATTAAGTTTAATTTCCTCCTAAGTTGGCGTTTGTTAACTGAACTCTCTGATGCACATGGACACTAAGGACAGCATGATGAAGCGCAAAGGGAAAAATAAGAATTCTACCTCCAAGTTGATTACGGAAGAGATGGAATTTGATGCACCTGTCTCCGTGGACAATGGTTCTGCTTCACATATTGATTTGCTTCATCAATATCGCCAAAAATCTGACAGCCCCAGTCTCGATCCCGTGCATGACTCCGATTTAGATATGCCTGTGAAACCTCAACAAAAGAGGTCTTGAGGTGACATTTCCCTGACGGAATTGCAAGATAATGTCATTGCGGCATTAACTTCCAAAATTAAGGAAAGTGCAGACGATCTCGGAAAAAATGATTACCAGCAACACTGTGAGCATTGAGGCCCTTAAGAAATCAATTGAATTTGTGTTTGAAGAAGTAAACGTATTGAAAGCAGACATGAAAAGCTGTAAATCTACAACGAACTTGAACAGCACCAAAATACACGAACTTGAGCAAAGGCTTAACGATGCTGAACGCTACCAGCGGAGATGGAACCTCCGTCTGTACGGAATTCCTGAACATTCTGAGGAAAACATCAAGCATAAAGTCATCGGCATCCATCTCAGTTGCTCCTGATTCAAGCGTATCTTTTAAAGATGACATAGATGTTGTGCATCGACTGGGAAAGCTGAAAGAGCATGACTTTAGACCTAGACCAGTGATCATTCGTTTTGTGAGAAGATCTACGCGGGACCTGATCTGACGGCTGGCCAAGACCTCCGAATACCTGAGGAATCACAAGCTGAGATTCACCGAAGATCTATCTCAAGCAGACAAGATGCTGAGGATAAAGAGATGGCCGTTGGTCGAAGCTGCTAGGAAGGAAGGGAAAAGAGCATTCTTTATCGGTGTGCATGTATTCATCGATGGGAAAGAGGTGCGTTCACCCTCGTGATAACAAGTGGCCTCGCCTTGTGACATGTGAACATTTTTCCTGACCTACTGTTGGCCAACTTGTAAGTTTATAGTAGGCTTCTTTTGCAGGTCTAATGCAAGTTAATTTTTTGACAAAGCTGATTGTAACAGTTATAGTATCATAACCTGGTTCATACTCGTTCTGTTTTATCTCGAAGGGAATGGAAGTTTTTCTCATATTGTTCTTATTCCTTCTGTTTCTCATATATATTCATGTCGTTTTCGTTAGTTACACTTAATGTCAGGGGTTTAAGATTAAATGTTAAACGTAAGGCTTTGTTTTTATTTGGAAAACAGCAGAAATCTGACTTTTGTTTCTTCCAAGAAGTTCATTCAACTCCCAAAGATGTAAATTACTGGAAAGCACAATGGGGTAATGATGTTTGGTTTGCTCAGGGGTCTGAGCGTTCGGCTGGTGTTGCAGTTTTAAAAAACCAATTTTCTGGGGAAATTTTGTTTTCCCTTGGTCATTATATTACTTTAGTTAGCAAACTAGATCTGGTGACTATAATCATTATCAATTTTTATGGGTACAATTCTAAAACTGAAAATGATGCTTTATTTAAAAGTTTAGAAAGTCGAATTACATGTTGCTTATAAAAATTCCCAAATTCACTTATTCTAATAGGAGGAGATTTTAATATCACTTTAAACAACTCCCTTGACCGGTGGCCACCTCGCAATGTATATTCGTATAACTCCACTCTAAAGGCCTTTATGCAGAAATTTGGAGTAACAGACATTTGGAGAGAGAGAAATTCCCTGGTATTAGTTCTTTTACATGGAATAATAAGGCATGTACCACTATGTCTCGCATTGACTATTGGTTAACTCCATACAAAAAGAAGATATTTCTGTTAATATTCTTCCCACGCCATTAACAGATCATAAGGCGGTGTCTATCAATATTTTTTTACATTCTTCTTATATCTCCAACTACCATACTTCTTATTGGAAACTCAATAAGTCATTATTGGAACATGAATTTGTAAAGATGACCATTCACAGTTTAATTGCACAATACTGGAATATAGCTCAGATTAGTAATAACTATTGCACTAATTGGGAATTATTTAAATTTGAAGTTAGTACATTTCTTAGAAAGTTTGGAAGTTTATTATCTCAAGCTAAAAGACTTGAAGAGGAGATGTTAATTTCTAAAATCACAGCTTTCACTCAGAAATCTACTCTTTCAGATAGTGAATATCTTGAGTTATCTGCACTTCGAAAGCCAATTAGATGAAATTTATAAAAGGAAGGAAGAGGGGGCCTTCATTAGGTCTAGACAGAGATGGTTAGAGAAAGGAACAGAATTCAGCATATTTCTTTCAATTAGAAAAATTCCATGCAAAAACAAATACAATTTTGCATTTGAATATCAATGGCATGATAACAAATAACTCAAAGGATATTGCAGATTACTGTTCAACCTTTTATAGCAGTCTTTATGAATCGAGATATAATGAAAATGATTCCTCTGTTTTTATAGATAGTCTTATTAATTCAAAATCTATAAATGAAGACCAAAAAGAACAAGGTGATATTCCTATATGTATAGAAGAAATCCTTCATGCTATCACTGAGCTTAAATTAAATAAATCTCCTGGTGTAGATGGTTTAACTTCTGAATTCTATAAAACCTTTTCAGAAGATCTTGCTCCTTTTCTTTGAAAGCTTTTCTTACAATGCATCAAATATGGTAAACTCCCACCTACTGTCACAGACACGCCAGACTCCACAGTCACCCAATCACAGCGCACTCCCTCACCAGAGTACTGATCACCTACACCTGCCATTCATCATCACTTCCACTATTTAAGACACAGCAGCACACTCAGTCACTGTCTGGTCTCGTTGATGCTAACTACCTGTCATGCTCACCTTAAGGACTCCTTTGAAGATTATTTACCTGTTTCCAGTGTTCTCCTCGTCTCCAGTGAGTGTCTCTGTGTCTGGTCAGCTCCTTGTTAGCCCGTCATCCTCGCTCCCTGCAAACCAAGACAAATATCAGTCCGATTATCAACACTGCCACGATCTGCTACAGCCTTCACTCACCTGCACTCTGCCACTGCTCTCTGGTTGTTCAATAAACTCAGTTATATTTCCATCTGTGTCTCCGTGCCCTTCTGTTTGTAACACCTACCCTGACACAAGACCTAATTATCTTAATTCCCAAACCAAAAAAAGACTTTAATTTTAGATAATTGGCAGCCAATTTCCCTACTTAATAATGATTATAAAATTTTAGCCTCTATATTCACTTTTAGAATTAAAAAAACTTTAGATTTTATTATCGATGACATACATTCAGGTTTTATGCGTAATAGACATATTTCAAATAACATTCGCTTAGTATTAGACCTTGTTGTCTACCCACATTTATACCCAGACAAGAGTTTCATCCTTTTTTTAGACTTCCATAAGGCCTTCGACACTGTTGAACATAATTTTATAAATTTTGGGCCTTAAAAAAAATTTGGATTTGGTGAATTCTTTATTAATTCCATTAAAACATTATATTCTAATGCAAATTGTTCAATCAAGCTGCGTAATGGCACATCACCCAGATTCAGTCTCAGTCGTGGGATCAGACAGGGATGCCCTATTTCCCCATATTTATTCTTACTCTGCTCACAACTTCTTGCAGATCATATTAAACAGAGCCCTTTAAGAGGTATTACTGTTGCTGGTAGTGAAATTATCATTAGTCATTTAGCAGACAGATACCACTCTTTTTTTAAAAGATGCAAAAGAAATACCTTTAGCCCTTAAAATTATCCATACATTCTCCAAAGCTTCAGGGCTGTACCTGAATATTAATAAGTGTGAATTAATGTCTCTCAAAAATTGTAATTTTCCGTCAATTTGTAATATTCCCATTAAAAATGAAGTCACGTATTTAAGTATTAAGATTGTAAAGAACGAAGAGGAACGGTGTGAGCTTAATTTCTCCCCAGTCATTGATGTTGTGAACAACAGTCAAGATGGCATTCCAGGGACCAGTTTACGACAGGGCCCCTCTCTAACTGCTGGTGTGTAGGAAGATGTGCCACACCGTGATTGGATCTTTGGTGAATGAACATAAACAAATGTTCATTAACATCAGATAAGATGTTGGGACAACTACCAGACACCTCTTCCAGAGCGGGAAGGGGGACCTTCTGCACCCACCAAAACCAAGGAGAGGACTTCTCATTGGACGACACATTGACTCTAACCACCAAACTCATTCCTAAGGTTTAGGCAAGGACTGCCATAAAAATTCCTTCAGGACCCCCTGGATGGAGCAGCAGTGACTGAAATAAAGAGAGGCCACAGAGATCTATCTAAATTCATTCATATCTATGTTTGGAGGCCTTAATTTGATCTAAACTGCATCACATCCACTCCATCTTCATGCAAAGCACAGTTTATGCTCATGGTTACTGACTGTTAAAACAACAGGTCATGGGACAGACCTGTTCACAGATAAACAAATGCACGGATGATGATTTAACCATTTCATAGTGTGTTTGGTGTCTATCTGTTCCCTATGATGCCTTTAATAATTTGAAAGCGGTTTGGTAAAGATATAATGCATGGGTAAAATGTTAAAGATACTATTTTAACACTGTACTTTACGCTATGCAAATGAGTTCCACACTAGGGTGGGCAACACCGGGGCTACTTCAGATAACAGTGGCCAATCACACTCCAGGATCGGCAAGGCGCCACATTTCAATCTCCTCCTCATCATAAAGGGATAAATATGTCCCCCGGGTAGACACACCCTTGTTCTGCGTTTCCAGCTCGACGGGGAAGGAGACATTAACAGACACTCCACGTCCTGAGTTTCTGACCTGACGAGGAAAGAGACTACAAGACAGTTAAGGTTAAGCTTTTGCGAGCAAAACCTTTTACATTGCTTCCAGCTGCACTCTAGCTGCAAAAGAGCCCCAGCATTGAGGGACTTCATCTGACCCTCACGGCTCCTACAGCAGCGCAGCCCAGTCCGCAAAGGACCTCTGCATCGGCAGACATTGCCTGTACCACACGGCTCCTCAGCGACGCAGCCAGCCTGCAAAGGAACCTGTGACGATTCATCTGACCCAGCTGCCCAGTCCATCCTAAAGGACCCTCTTGGCGCAACCTTTCTAACCTGTTTAGATAACAGTTACTTGAGGTCAGCTTGTTACAAATAATAGGGATATTATTTGTTGAATGATAAATAAGCAATTATTTATCACCATTTTACCAAAGCCATTAGGTGGTTTCCATAAGAAGCATTCCCATACAATTCTCTTCCATTCTACATTCAGTTCAACAGCATTGCATTTATCCATTCTGTGTTCACTTCATTTATTTGTTTCTTTGATTTAATTTGGTATTCTCCTTTGATTATTATTTTACTATCTTTTAGAAGTGCATATTCATTATTTCATTATTAATCGTTGTGGTATTTACTCTTGCATGTCTATTGTTAATAAATTTCATTTGATTTTATTATAACTGTGTCTTCCTTGTGTTGATGATCAAAGACTCTACTAGTTGGCCAGACTCTCACAAATCCTTCAGACAAATCAGTTGACTGACTCCCTCCAGTTTATAATAATTCTGAATTATTGAACAGCCCTTTTGGAGTGTTCTTAAATTGTTAAGATAGTATTCTTAACTGGTGCCCCGTATTACAAAAGGGGAGAGGGGTCATCTGATACACTCATAACCACACCTTAAGTGACATGTGATCAAAAGTCACTACGTCACCGGTGAAAGGAGTAAAAATCACTACATTGATAAAACAAAACAAACAGAAAATTAAATCAGTGGTTACTGAGAGGCCTATCTTTGAGGGGGAGGGTTTTGATCACGAAGGCAGAGAGCATCTCCAGGCTTACATATGCAGCGCTCTCTTTAGCAGTTAATAAAAATACTTGTAAAATTATTGATAATATGCTTTTTAACTTTTTATGGAAAAATAAAACAAAGAAATCTGTGCTTATGAACTCAACCGAAAATGGAGGTCTAAACTTCTTAGATTTTTCTACCCTCAATCACACCTTCAAAGTGAATTGGATTAAACAATTCCTTAAAAAACCAACATCTGTTTGGAATATTATACCTCACTTTATCTTTTCACAGGTTGGTGGTCTTCAATTTCTTTTGCTCTGGGACTACAGCATTACCAAAATTCCCTTAAGACTGTCTAATTTCCACAAACAGATGCTTCTTTCTTGGAATTTAATTTATAAACACAATTTCTCTCCAAACAGGTGCTTTATTTGGAATAATAAACACATTACGTATAAATCAAAATGGTTTTGTAATAACATAATTTTTGTTAGCCAACTTTTTAACCATGAAGGGCTTATGTTTACTTATTCTGAATTTCTTTCTAAATATAATATTCCAGTCACTCCGAAAGATTATGCTGTGGTCATGGATGCTATTCCCTCTGGTCTAAAAATGCTTGTTAAAAATACCTGTCCTCAACTCTCTCTATCCTTGTTGGATCCTGCTGATACTGAAGTTGGTCGGATTTGTTTCTCTCTTTCCTCTGTTAAGATTAATAATCATTACATTCGGGCTTTGTTTCAAAGGGATATTGTCTCCAGTCCTGCTATTGTATCATTCTGGAATGGTTGTGTAGATGGTTTGTTGTGGAGTAAAATCTGGAAATCAAAGAAATTTCCTTTAAACTTATTTATAAATATTACCCTTGTAAATACTATCTTGTAAACAGATTTACATTTACCTAACATTTTGTACATTTTGTTGTTTACATGTTGAAACATTATATCATTTATTTTGGAGTTGTTCTTATTTAGTTCATTTTTAGTCAGATTTCTGTTCTTTTATTAAGGCTCACATCATGCCCAGCTTTGAACTGTGCTTTAAAAATGTTTTATTTGGTTTTTCTCCTATAACAAATGTTCTCATAAGGAATATTACTTAATTAATCTGCTGCTTCTTTTAGCTAAATTTAGCATTCATAAATCTGGGGGAAATAAGCCTTTGTTTCTAATTTTGAAATCTGAAACCAAACAATACCTAAATACAATGTTTTGTTTAAAAAATAAGAAAGCTGTAAAATGTGCTTCTATTTGTAAACATTTTCATATTATTTAACTTTTATTTCTATCTTTTAATTTGTCTGGTTTATTTTATTTATGTATTTGTCTTATAATTGTTTATTGAAGTTTATTTAATGACTGTAATTGTAATTATTTAAAATAACAGAAAACAGCTGTTTTAAATTGTAATAATATTTCACAATATTACTGTTTTTACTGTACTTTTGCTCAAATAAATGCAGCTTTGGTGAGCAGACGAGACTTCTTTCAAAAGCATTTAAAAATCTTAACGATTCCTTCCTGAACTATTGACCTGCCGATGAAAAGACATTGCCAATCAGTATTATTCATCAACAATTCAACAGCTGGGAATTCCTGTACTCTTTCAACATTTAACTTAAATTCACATCAACAGTCCTGTAGAAACACTCATTAAACCATGTTTACCACATTTCTGTCTCTGGATTGGTGGTTCTTCAGGGATGTGAAGAGACTTGCGCAAAGGACATGCAATTTTACATGCCACACCAAAATGTGACAATATGTACTATATTTTGAAGTCTGGACCCTCATCAGAGAGGAATGTAAACATGAATTATTCCCCTGTGAGATTGCTGGAGGCTACATGGCGAGATTTTCCATCAACAAGACCTCAACCTGTTGCAGTCATCGACACACGTCACTGACAACAACACTGATAAACCTCTGTGTGGGTTTGTGCCCTCCATTTAACTGCAAGTACAGACACCGCCCTTCTGAAAAAGAAGTGCTTAATTGTAGGCCTACTGAATGTGCACTTGTAGTGTCCTTTAAATCCTAAAAGCATATTTGGTAACACTTTATTTTATAGTGCCCTTGTTATATGTACTTACTGTAGTAATAACAGTAAATTATGCATTATTACATGCATCTGTGCTTAGATTAACTCCATTCCTAACTATTTGATATTACATTTAAAGTTAATATATTTTAAATGTACTAAATTGCAACTTCATCATTATAAATGTGTAATTACGAATATATTTCAATACATGGCATAAAAGTTTTTAACAGAAATGGCATTAAAGTATATTTTAGTTTATCATAAATGCTCATCAGTACACTTTTAACTATATTTCAAAGACAACAGAAGTAATTATAAAATTACATATAAAGATGTACTTAAGGCCTTCTTAAGTGGATCAGAAAAGCACTCTAAATTCAGGTAATACATTTAAATTATTCTACATTTTCATTAGTCTCCAGAAACAGTACATTCAGTTTGTACTTAAGCATATTCTTTTAAAGTAGGCCTATATTATTTCCAAGTATGCTTAAGTGTAGTTCTTTTGAAAAGGCAATAGACAGCAGACTCATTTTGTGAAAACTTACCCCAGATAGTGTGTTGATACATGTTGCATAAGATCAATGTGTCTTAAATGTTCAATAGCTTTTTTTTGTATGGTATGTCTTCATAGTAACTATCAAAAACAACTCCACCCTGAGACATTCACTGGAGGAAAAAAAAAAAAGACAAATAGCTGTGGTTTTCCTATACTAAATTATATGCAAGTGCGCACACTCACAGAAAGTGTTATGCTAGCTACTTCTGTGTTTTAGTAATAGTATCAGATGGTGTCGTCAACATAATAGTGTCTAAATGCCCAGGGCTTCATCGTGATAGTTTACTGATGCCATGCTTTATTTGTAATTCAATAAAGCTTTATAACAAAGCTCTTTACTCAGATCACGATGTCAGCCTGCAGGTAATCCCACAGCAGAGATGCAAACACAGATTTGATCTGCGCCTCATGCTCTCATATTGAAATCATTACCATTGCTTGGGGTCGCCACCCACGGCACACTTCAGCAAAAGCAGCATTATGCTCCAATAACAATATTAAAAAAGAAGTTTGGTTAAAATAAATGGTAACACTTTAGTATGTGGAACACATATTCACTATTAACAATGACTTATCCCTCAATAAACTCCTATTTACTGCTTATTAATAGTTAGTAAGGTAGTTGTTAAGTTTAGGTATTGGGTAGGATTAAGGGATATAGAATAAGGTCATGCAGAATAAGGCATTAATATGTGCTTTATAAGTACTAATAAACAGCCCCTAAAATAAAGTGTTACCAAATAAACATTTCTTTCTAATATCTTTAGCTCTAATAACTAATTTTGGATCCAAATGTTTAGGCTGTTTTCCAGATTGGCACAACAGCAAATGGCTCATTCTTGGGAAACCAGTGTCATTAGCCTTTTTCCCACTTGCGGGTTTTTGGCTTCCGGAATGACTCACGCCGGGTAAAAGTTTTTCCGGTAACAGTGATAGAAAGCCTAGCCTAAGTTTGGGAATCAAAGTCTTTTTATGAAGTAAATGTATTGAAAATGTTTGAACGGTCTTGGTGATTTATTGGTGAGATCTCAGAGCTCTCATTAAGAACTAAATTCATGAACTAATTCGAAGTGATGGCACTTTAATTGGTTATATTCTCTGTGTCTGTTTGGTGCGGCTGCGCATTATCGCACTCCATGTGCTGTAAAGACAGTACCTGCGTCTCAATGTGCATACTATCCATCCTAAATAGTATGTGATATATTAATATTCAATACTATTTAGGGCGGATAGTATACAAATTGGGATGCAGCAGTGTTTTTCGCAATGTGTAATAATCGGCTGGCAGCTCCCTTATCATGCAGACCTGATCCTCTGATTCATAATGAGAAGCAGGACCACTCGCACTCTGGATGTTTCTGGATATATATAAACATTTCTGTCATCTCTCAATGATATTTCATCTCATTCACTCATATTTTCATCATCTTAAAGTCTGTAATATGCACAGTTTTACAAACCCATAGTAGTATTGTTGCTGTTGCAACATTAATGCAAAGACTGATAGTTGTGTACAGTGTGGTCTTGGAAATTAATTATGTCTTAGTTTAATCATTTTAATCGGTCAGGATTAGTTATAACATATGCTTGAATGCAGGATGTAATGTCATAATGCTATATATTTTTAAAATGTATTAAACTCACAACAATATTATGTATCTCTCATGACTTTTTATCCACAAGATATTCAACAAGAATTCTTGTAAGAAGAAAAAAAAAAGTTTACATCAAGGGTGACTTCCACAAACACGGTACAGAGCAGAAGTCTTTACCTCGATTGTATCCAACAATGAATATCATACAACATCATAACATTTGATATATACAATATCATACAACATTTGAGCAGCACTACATTTGAGTGCAACCCTGTTACTGCATGATTTTTCAAAAATTGTACCACTCTTTCCCCACCATTGACATAATTTTCCATCGTTTATGACACAACACTTCCCTGTAATTGACTGAATTTTCCTGGCAATCCATGTTTTCACTGTTATATGGTAGGGGATGCAGTTACACAATCTTCTGAAAGAGTAATCTCTGGAACATATTGTAGTATTTGACAAAAACATGTGTTTCTCAGCTTTTTGTTCAAAATGTTTTTTTTTTTTTATGAAACTTTTTTGTTGTTGTTGTTTGTTTTACAGTAGAAGCTCTGTTCTTTCTTTTGATATATTGCATGATATTCATAAAACAAAATATTCTGGGGGCCATGAAAGTTTTGTGAAAATGATCAAAAATGCTGGTGATGGCTGGCAACTTTTAAAAAAAACGCTGGCGGGGAAAGAGTTAAAGTGCCCCTATATTCTTTTTTTAGATATTCCCTTTCCTGTAGTGTGTAATAGAGCTGTTTGTGAATGTAAAAGATCTGTGAAGTTTCAAAGATCAAAGTGCAGATAAATGGAGTTTTTGTCTCCCAAAACAAAGAAGAACAGGTCGTTCACAACAGACTAAATCAGAGCAGAGTAGACCAATCACAACAGACTGGGTCATCTGACCAATCAGAGTACAGTAGACCAATCACAACAGACTGGGTCATCTGACCAATCAGAGTACAGTAGACCAATCACAACAGACTGGTCCTGCGTTCCATTCGGAAGGGCTCATCCCTATGCCCTAATCCCTTCAAAGAGTGAGAGGGTGTAGGGGTCAAAAAAACTCTTCTGCGTCATCTTAACGAGACAATCAAAGAGGAGTAGATTGTGCAATCTGTGCCCTTTGTTTAACGTTAGTTTATTTATTTATTTATTTAGGTTAATACTATACATACATTTATAGGTAAAATCAAACTCCGAGCCTCCTGTACCCATTCTGTGACGCCAAATAACTTCCCTGTGCAAAGGATCATGGGGCCTGAAGTGTCCATCAGTTGTACCCTTCGAAATCCTTCATTCCAAAGGGCCCTTTGAAGTGGCCAGTTTTGAGCACTTCGATTTGGAATGACCCTTCAATATGGCGGCCATGCTTATTTTCACTCCGAAGTGCCCTTTGGAGGGCGATATATCCCGTTTGGAACGCACCGAGAGTCATCTGACCAATTAGAGTACAGTAGACCAATCACAACAGACTAGGTCATCTGACCAATCAGAGTACAGTAGACCAATCACAACAGACTAGGTCATCTGACCAATCAGAGTACAGTAGACCAATCACAACAGACTGGGTCATCTGACCAGTAGGCCTTGTTCACGGACGTTGGAATGCATATCTGGTACAGCGTTTGTTGTGCAAAGGTTCTTCCGGCGAAATGGAGTCAGGCGCGCTACTCTTCACAACTTCCCTGAAAAATCTACTGCCATTTACATCAGCGGATGTTTTTCGACTCGTGAAACTTCATTCAGTCGCGCCGCACTCAAAACTCAACCAAGGATATAAGTTCTTCCACGAAAATTATATCTTTAATTACGAAGGTAAGTAATGAACCATACATTAGCAAGCTTTAGCTAATGTGATATTTCTATACTTACCTTTATCATATTGTAGACTTAAGAGTAGTGCAAACTGACAAGGATAGTCAGAAAATGTGTCATTAAAATGATCTTTCATGTGATTCATTTTTTTTCACACAATATTCAGTGTCGAGTGTGAGAAACAGGGAGATTATGGTGAGGTGTAGGTGTTATAGGTCGATGAGGAAGCGTGAGGAGCCACATTCTTTGCAGGTTACCTTAGATAAGAAATGAAGGCCTGGTTTCACAGACAGGGCTTAGATTAAGCCAGGATTAGGCCTTAGTTCAATTAGAACATTTAAGTAGCTTTTATAAATGTGCCTTATAAAAAAAACAAAAAACAACAACAACAACAAAAAAAAACATTACTGATGTGCATCTTTGCGACAAAACAATGGCACTGACATTAAGATATGTCAGTACAGTTTGCTTTCAGTGAAAACAGCTCAAACATGCTTTTTAGTCTGAGATTAGTCTTATCTGTGAAACTGGGCGGAACACCTCAGACTGGAGCGTGAGTGAAGATGGATTCTAGTACCTTCTCTCTGCAGTCAATGATGCGGTCACCTCTGGACAAAACTGCTCATCCATCATATGGGCCATGATCCCAGGACAAGGTAAAGATAACTAGCCCAAGTTATGATGATGTGGCTAACAGTGGAGATGCTTACTTTGAAAATGTCAGCCAACACTTTCTCCTTCAGTCCTGCAGCAACACGACAGCATTGCAGTTGCCTGTCCTTTCTTCTGGGCTTTGGACCAATAGACTAGCATGGACGCAGAGGGCTCAATCGCTTCCAGAAGACCTCTTCAGAAGGAAACCTGGTGTAAAAATGTGTCTTCATCTGAAGCACAGAATCTCTGAAACTGGGACAGAGAATGGCCTATTCTCAGCTGCATGACCTCAGTTTCCAGTTTCTGACATCAGCTTCCAATTCCTGTATACGTGCAGCTGCTGCATCCTGTGCACCTAGATCCACAAAAACTTAACAAATTATCATAGTGGCAAAACAAGTATTATTTATGTTAACAATTATTACAAAATATTATTATAACTACATATTATACCCAAATATTATAACTTTTGCCCTGTGTCCATATTTTATCAACAATGCTTATATAATGACATTCAACTTGGTATGACTCTATGGAAACATGCAATGTTGTGTGGTGTTGTGCAGTGATACAACCTGACGCGTCTTTACCATTACCATAGCTGCTCTGAGACTCTGGAACAGTCTGCCTACGGAAATTAGAACTGCCCCTACTCTGTCCATTTTTAAATCTAGGTTAAAAACTTTTTTATTTGATCTGTCTTATAATATATGACTGCTGATGTAGTTGTCCCCAGTTTTTTTTTTTTTTTCTTTTTCTGTTATGGTTTTTACTTTGTACAGCACATTGGTCAACGGTAGTTGCGTTTAATTGTGCTTTATAAATAAATTGAAATTGAAAATTAAACTTAGCATTAAAAGTTGTCTTGGAATAATTTACAAATTCATATGTTTAATTGTCTGGCTTTTTCTATTATTTAAATCCAATGTTTATTGTAATAGACACTTTAAATAATTTAAGACTTATTTTTATTATTGCTCATTTGTGGTAGCATTTAGGATAGAAATAAAGTATGGTGATATTTTTTCTTGAACAGTAATTCATGTCAAAATGAATTAAAATGATATTAAGACTTGAGGACTTAAATTTAATAAAGGCTTCAATAATAGATTTAATAAAGAATAAGGGGAAATGTGCATCATACATTGTGTTTTCGGGAATTAATAAATATACCTGGAAGAGGAGTGACTACATAGTCATGATCTGCTCCAGCTGTTACCTCAGGAACTATGTCGTCTTCTTGGGTGTCATCAGAGGAAAGGACAGGAAAAGGACTGAGCTCTAACCCTTTCATAAACCGACTCTTGTGAAGTTTCTCTCCAGTTGTTCCAAATAAATTGGGATGGGACAGCCCTTTTTTGAGGCGCTTAAGTAGCTGCAGTGTAATCAGCCTCGGTCAAGTGCCGGCTACAAACAAATGTGCTACCTCTATTGGACCTCGTATGCGTCGAATAGCATGCACCCACTTCTTTCTCAGATAATTGTCGCTTGGAAATGCATGAAAACTCACATATGGTTGTTGCTGCTTATTACTTGCGCAATGAGGGACTCTCTGTGATGCTTCGGCCATTGTTGTTTCGCCTGGAAGTCGAATGCACAACAAACGCTGAACCGGACGTGCGTTTGAACTTCTGTGAAAAAGGCCAATCAGAGCAGAGTAGACCAATCACAACAGACTGGGTCATCTGACCAATCAGAGCAGAATAGACCAATCTCAACAGAGCGGACCATCTGACCAATCAGAGCAGAGTCAGCTCTTGGAAAAGAGGGATTTAGGGTGCGTTCACACTTGTCATGTTTGGTTCAATTAAAACGAACCCTGGTGCGATTGCTCTGTTAGTGCGGTTCATTTGAGCATGTGTGAACGATGCCATCCGAACCCTGGTGCGCACCAAACAAGCGGACCGAGACAGCTGAAAAGATGGGTCTCGGTCCGCTTCCAAACGAACTCTGGTGCGGTTTGAATGATATATGAACGCAACACGGACCAAAGACATGTAAACGAACCAAAAACAGGAAGATGAGACCCTAAAAAGGACAGAATCCTCACACATATCGGTTTTCTCTCGTCATAGTCGCGAGTTCATCACAGGCGTCAGACGCGCGTCTCCACGCAGCAGATCGTTTGTGTGTGTTACGGAGGGATTCCCGCCGCTGTTTTGACTCCTTTACACATTTTATAAGCTCTTCACGAGTTCCCAGCTGGCCAAAATACCATCATATGCAGGCTACGCACACACAACAAGCACATTTACCTCAGCACACAGCATTGTTTTGGATGTTCAGTAAGTTTTGTCTCAAAATAGGCAATACGTCATAAAATCCGACCAATCAGGTTGTGAATGTATCCCTATGCCTTTAGGTTCGGTATCTTTTGGTTCGGTGATAAAATTGCCAATCTGAACACTAATTGGACCAGGACTAAATGTTTTTTTTTTTCTTTTTTGGTCTGGACCAAATGAACCAAACAAACCGAACTACAAGTCTGAACGCACCCTTAAGGCAGGAACACACCAAGCCGACACCTGACGAACTAGTGGTGACGAAAGCAGACTGCGGGGTTGGCTCATGTCGGCAGCATCTGGGTCCAAAGTTGCCTTGACACACCAAACCGACACTCGACAGCCGACGGCCAAGTAGTATGTCCGTTCTGCGCCTGCGTAAGATGAAATGTCTTTCCGTACCAGCAGGTGGCAGTAGCTGAACAGCCAATCAGGGGTGCGTTTCCCGAAAGCATCGTTAGCCAACTAACATCACAAGTTCCGTCGTTACTTACATAGTTCAACAATTTGGGGTTTCCCGAAACCAGAGTTCAGACGAACATTCGCAAACTGCATCGCAAACTTGCATGGTTGGAACGACAGCTCTCGAGCTGTGGTTAGAAGCATAGTTTCTTGTTTTTATGACATGGACTTAATAAATCGTTATCTTGAGCAAAATAAGCAAGCTGACATTAAGTACAATGTATATCTTTTATTTCGAATATATACAAATGTCATTTATATATTTTAGTTTGTCAAGAGATTTAAAGCACCGTTTTTGGAGAGTGCGCATGTGCGTACGTGCTCTAGTACGTAAGAACAAGCATTTGATTTAATCTGGAAATAAAGCAAAATAACTGAGGAAAATGAGAATTAGTCCTCTAATGCCATGTCCGTAATTTATAGCAAGAAATCTAGCATTAATTCGATCTCAAACGGATTAATTTAAAGAAGTTATTACTCCACGACCTGCGTGATGTCATTCACCAACGTGGTTGAACGACAGGTTTGCGACAATACAGTTTTGGGAAACAGTCGTGACGAGCTAGTTGATTTGTTCAACGATGCATCGTACTATGGTAGTTGGCAGCGAGTTACATCGTTGTTCGGGAAACGCACCCCAGAATGATCAGATGGCCCGACGGACCGACGAGCTCCGACGCTGATTCAACATGTTGAATCGTCCGAAAAAAGCCAACGAGGACCAACTTCAGTCGACGGTGCGGAACACACTGAGAAAACTTATTCGGCCGACGAACAAAAACTGCCCAACGGCCAACCGTTGGCTTGGTGTGTTCCTGCCTTTAGAGAGACTAATTCTTTAAACTAACCATTTTCAGACTCTTTGAGAAATGAGGTGATGTACAATGTATATTATGAAAAAAATTAAAGTTTTTTTTTTTTTATTATTTTTTTTTTACCTTGGATGCATGTAAATCTGCTATTAAGACTCCAAAACAAAATTAGGAACATTTAAAATAACATAATAGGGACACTTTAAAATTGTGACACCTAAGAACCCATCATTTGGACCTTTTGTCCATTTCATGTAAAAAAAAAAAGTAAAAAACAAATTGCATTGTCACATGGCAAGCTAAACCATTCAACAAATCATTCAACATCATTTTTTGATAAAAAAGAAGACTCAATGCTTTATTTTTTTGGGAAATATAAGCTAATGAATAAACACAAACCACCAAACTAGCTACACCCTACTGAGTCACAGCTTCATTTTGGCTAAATTTGGAATATTACTTGTAAAGTTTGGTTACAGATTTGTTAAAATTGCAAACCCCATAAATAAAAGTATTAGACAATAAAATGGACAATACAATATTTATTTTGACCTTTTGGGCTTGACGATCATTTTCTAAAGGCTGAGCACCTCCTTCACTGACCAGTTCTTGAAAATGAAAAGAGTTTAGGCCTATAGTATGGAAAGTGCTGAAGATTCTACAGCAGGACTGAACACTCCAATAAGACAACATTTGTTTTTGTGAAACCGTTCAACATTCCAGCCGTTCTTCCCTCCCTGCACTTTCCCCAAGTTTGCTTCCCTAAGACGTCTTTTTCTTTGGCACAAATGTTTCTTAGGAAAAATACTGCAAAAGTCTTTTTCAATTTTATTGCCAGATTTCAATCAAGCCAATCTAATGGTATTTCCTGCATTTGATTTCAACATTCACTGACAGTCTGCATTGTCTAGATCTGTTTTTCTTCAGAGCCTGTCTAGAATTTGGTGTACTGTTTGCTCTTTACAGCTTTTAAAACAACACAAAATGTGCAGTTTAACATGTACAAATTTAAAATGCTTCTAAATAATAACAGCCCACTGGCCCAACTTACCCAGAAGCTTCTGGCTCAACTTGCTCCATTGCCACAATTTGGTGCTTTGTTAAGTTATTTATTATTTACGCTAACCTTTATCGTGTTGAGCATCTTGACCAGCCCAATACCAACACTGCCTCATCTAATAACATGAGTATGGAGCAGCACTATGTGTTTGATCAACCGATGGGAAATGAGGGGAGTGTTTGAGAAACCTCTCCTTCTTTTTTCTGTTCTGGGACACGTTTCCCAGAAGCAACTATGGTCGCAAGTGCCTGAGTTCAACAAAACTTGCGACCCTAGTTGGTTTTGGGAGACGCACCCCTGTTTGGTAAGGCTTAAGAAATTACACTTTAGCTTAAAGATTAAAACAAAGGAAGTCCTCTCATTGACCTACACACACACTCTTTGTGTGACGAGGAGCAAATTCTACACAGATGTAAATCTTGTCACCATATGTGGTAGAAATGCCAACACATATTGCTCCTCAGATAGACGTGGGCTTTAGTGCCTCTTCTGTAGGATGCTAAACACAGTTTGCTTGTTGAGTTTTGTTTGTGTAATGTTATGTATGGGTGTGTAGTGTGTAGTCAGCCTCTGTGATGCACTTTTTGTATGTAGTTTATTTTGTTCCCTATTAGTTGCTTAACTGTAAGCAAACTGCTTCCACACTATTTCTAGTTTCATTTCTTGGCCTTGCGTCTGTTGCCTCTTTTTCTTCCTCCTTTTAAATTTGGCTAACAGTGAATGATTGTGAAACACCATAGCAACAAGCAAAGGGGATCCCCACAATAAACTACTGTGCCCTGAGTGGATACTCACTAAATATCAATGTGTTTAAAAGAGAACGTTTTCAAATGAAACCAAATTTAGCCTGACGGGAATAAACTGAGCTTAAATAAAAAGTTTTTTAGCCTACAACGTAGCCTGACGTGCACCTCTTCAAAAATGTAACAACGCGTCAATTCTACGCGGACCGCAAGCGCTGTGATTGGTCTGCTAGAACCCCTCCCTCAGGTTAAAAAACTGGGAGCAATCGGAGAAGAGTGAGCGTTTTCAACTTCCATAGGAATGAAAAAAGCCTCTGTTTCAGGGGACACATGCAGTCAAACTGCAACAAAAGTCATTACCTATTTGCAGCTTCTATTTGTAAGCTTCTCTGACAACGTACATGACAAGCTGTTTCTTCTTCGGCTGCTTGCATGTCGACATGGACAACGACGCAGAAGTATAAATGAAAACAGGCGCATAGCCTACGGCACAGAGGCTCCAGCGTAGGTCTGACGCAGAAGTATAAATCAGCCTTTTCTCCTATATCCTAGCATCAGTACAAACTATGTTTGGGGTAGGACTATCTGTTTAGGAACCAATGGAAGATGGGGGAGTGTTCAAGAATCTTGTGTGATTGGTTAAGACTTCTGATTGAAAATAGCCCATTGACAGTACAGTAAAACAAACCTCAATCCCACAAACAAAAAGCAGAAGTAAAAATTCTCAGTAGCATCATCATCAGTCTTGTTAAAACTGACATTGGTATCTGTGGTGTAAATTCTGTGAAATCTATCAACAGAGAAGCTCTTATTATTTCATTGGAAATGTTTTTTGTCTTCCTCTCTAGGTCAAGCCTATGGTTACTACTGTGCTTTAGAGATCAAGACACTTCATGTGTCAGTGTCGAAAACATTGCGCTAAATTATAAGTTTCCAGCTCTGTGCTATCTTCTCTTTTTTTGTACTTTCCTCAGCAATTTTTTTTATTTCATTTTATACAGCATATTTCGAGAAAATAAAGAGAACTAAATGTGACTCAAAAAAAAAAAAAAAAGCACTTAGAATGGCGAAAAAAAAAGGCGAAGCACTTCAATGGAAGTGAACAGGGCCAGAGTTTTGAGGAAATGTAAGCTTATTTTCTAAAGCACTTACAGTACATTAACTCTTCTGTTAAAACTTTTACTTGTTCTTGTCATTTTCACAGTTGTTTTAGAGTTTGAGACATTGTTTTACATAGCTATGGCAACAAAGTTGTAAAATTAGATAAGCTTTACACAGAAAAGATCAGTAAGTGATATTTTATAATAAAAAAAAATTAGCATACGTTTTGTTGAATGTTTACATCTTGTGGCTACCTGTCAGGAGTATGCTTAGTTTAGTTGCCTTTTTGTTTCCATGTGTTTGTCACTTGTGTCTTCAGTTTAGTTTAGTCTTGGTTAATCTCTAGTTCCCTTAGTTACTAGTTACATTCACCTGTCAATCATTATGTCTCCGTGTGTATTTAAACCCTCAGTTTCCTCAGTTCTTTGTTTGGTCTCATTTTAGTATTATGTGGTAGTTATGCTTGATTCCTGGTAATCTCCTGCATGTTTCCTTAAAAAAAAATATTTTTATATTTTTATATATTTAGTTTTTGTTCCTACTACAGGATCTTATGATTCATCACAGAACAGAATTTTGCTTTTTGTTTATAAAAAAATCATTTTTTTTAAGCAACATTATGCCACAAATGTTGTCAATCAGAAGTTGTTGAGCTTTTATTTAATAACTTAATAAAGCAGAATAATTCTAAAACATTAGAATGAGCAATTTATTACTAACTTTATTCATTCAGTTACAGTGTGTATCCAAATGACACAATAGTAATGAATTCTTTCAAGAGGAGCTGAAATATCATTCCTCATTATTACAGTCTTAGAAGAAAGGTTCAGTGGGGTTCTATATAGAACTCGAGGGTTCTTGACTCAATTTTAAAGAACTCTTTACACCAAAAAGGTTCTGTATAAAGAGATTGCATAATCCTTTCATGTTTAATGGGTTATTTAATTTTTTTCTAGTGATAAAGTGTGTTTATGAGCTGCTTGATTTATAAAATGTATTTAAAGTAAAAAATAATTAAAACCAAATTAGTTCATTAAAACTAAATCCATAAAATAATCCCATGATGGGATCTCCTAAAAGGTTCTACATATGAAGCGCCTGACAGAACCCTTTAATGTTCTATATAGAATCTTTTCTTCTAAGAGTGAACTCTTAAATTGCGTCCCAAATGACACTATGCACTATGTACTTATTTAGTTCAGGAGTCACCAAACTCGGTCCTGGAGGGCCACTGTCCTGCAGAGTTCAGCTCCAACCCAAAATAAACAAATGAACCAGCTAATCAAGGTCTAATTAGGCATACTAGAAACTTCCAAGTATGTTGAGGCAAGTTAGCGCTGAACTCTGCAGGACCCCCCCTCCCCCTATTTATACTACAAAACGGCATAGAATAGTGCATAAGTACACAAATTGGGACACACCATCAGAAATGTTCAGAAACACTTTTGAGAAAAGTATATTTATTCATTTCATATGGTTACAGGAGAAACTATATATGATTTATATATATATATACACAGTACTGTGCAAAAGTCTTAGGCCACCATTAGATGCTGTTTTAGCAATGGTATAATGACCATATATAATTATTGGTTTTAAGCATTATTGGTCTTAAACAGAAAAAAAATCAGAAAAAAACAAACAAACAGCTTTTATATTCTAAAGTGGCAAGTAATCAGTGACCTCTCCTTACACTTGAGCAATAACAGGAACCGCCTCTCTTCAACCTAAACGGAATGGAAAAGGACTGAAAGGCAAGAAAACTTTCAAAATCTGATGAATAGTTTCTCAGAGTTTCTTCTTTGCTTAAAGAAACAATTTTGTTCAGAATTTTTTTTACATTTTGTGTACATATTTCCTGTATTTTCTGTTTGTATCATAATAAAGAGACTGAAAAATAAATATGGATGGTCATTAAAACATTGCTAAAACAACAAAGCTGGTGGTGCACAGTACTAATATTTTATATATTTAATGATTGTGCTAAATATAAAAGAGATGATGCATTAAATACATATTTACTGTAATGTACTGCATAAGGTTTAAAGGTGCAGTAAGCCATTTTTGGAAAACACTGTTGAAAGTGGATTGGAACAAGCATCAAAACAATGTAGCCAATCAGTAGTAGGGGGCGTGTCCACTCATGACAGGGGAGGAGAGAGAGTGAGCAAGAGGGAGATTTGAAGAAAGACTGATGGCTGACACTGAGAGACATTACAAATGAGAAAAGCTCAGAGGAATATCATTGGGGTTATAATCAGGCAAGAGCTTTAGGACCCATGTTAATATTAGAAAAGCTTTCCAGCGCTGAAGGGATTAGCCTGAAAACGGACGCCGAGGTTATGTTTTTCTGCTCCATTCGTTACTTTGCTTCTCTTCAGCTATGATAAAGAGACATCCACACTTGCATTGCGTGTTTGTGCATTTTGGGGGCTGAGCAATGAAGGGAGGGGTGTGCTTGTTTGAGCTGATTTCAGATATCAACAGTGTTTCTCAGAAATCACTTACTGTACCTTTAAAAGCCAGCATTTCTCAACCAATCAGTCAAAATCTATTTTCAGTCCAGTTGGAGCTCTAGGGCTTTCTTGAGTTCGGGTGCGTTTGGAGTGACGGCTGAGCCCATCAGATGGAGGAGTTGGCCATGGGCTCTTCAGGAGAGCAGCTGGCCAGTCCTGAGTCTATCTCAGTAGCCGACACAGACTGACTCAGCTCTCTCAGCGAGTTCTTGGTGAAGTTCAAACACGACCTCCTCACCAGTCTACGCACCTTCTTGGTGAGCAGCACGTAGAGAATGGGGTTGACACAGCTGTTGAAGAAGGCCAGGCTGGTGGCGAGAGGGAAGCCCACGATGAGCACGTTGTGCAGGTAGGTGGTGTGGTGCATGCTCAGCTCCATCAGGCTGAACGTGTGGAACGGCACCCAACACAGGAAGAACGCAAGAATCACAGCAGAGACGGTTCTGGAAAAGCTGGTCAAACGCACCGAGTCGGACTGGCGCATCTTAACAGCCAGCAGCACACCGCTCACGGTGATGGTGGCAAACGGAAGCAGAAAGCCCACGGTGGTGCGCAGAGACACCATCGCAATGTGTCTCACCGCTACCATGTGCGGGCTCTCATCGTGAAAGTTATTAAAACACACAACCTTCCCGTTATGTTGGATTACGTCACGGAATATCAGGGCCGGACAGCTTAAAAGGCAGGATGTGATCCAAATCAGCGCGCACATCCACCAGGCCCGCCGGACGTTTCGAAACCTTTCTGACCAGTTCAGGTGGACCAGTGAGATGTAGCGATCCAAGCTCAGGATGGTGAGAAACAGCACGCTGGCGTACATGTTCATGGTGCACACGAAAGAGTTCAGCTTGCACATGGTCTTCCCAAAGAGCCAGTGAAAGTCCCGTAGCACGTAGTCGATGGAGAACGGAAGGAAAAGCACAAACACAAAGTCGGCAATGGCCAGATTCTGCAGCCAAATGCTGTTTACGGTCCTTTTGCTTTTGAAGGCAGTCACCCAGATCACCATGCCATTCCCAATTACACCCAGAGTAAATGCCAGGCTGTAGATAATCACTGATATGATGTGAAGAGCTTCTCTCTGAGTGTAGCTGCCAGCTTTGGCCTCCTCTACATAGCCATACTCCAAGTATTCGTAAGTGTCGTTTTCATAGTCCATGTTTTCTTGGGTCATCATCCTAGAGACAAAATGGGAAAGACAAATTACAAATCTCTTCAATATCTATTGTTTTAATGAGGTTAAAAGGAAAGTGAATTGTTTAAAAGTATTGTAATTTCTGTGCCGCTAGCATCACCAAGCGAAATTGCAAAAATTATCAAACATTTTTCACCAAACACTCCCCCATTCTGCCATTGGTCGGTCCAACAGATAGCCACGCCCCCATTTCCCGCTATTGGTTGATCCTGTGTCGGGCTGCTAGAAAACCCAGGCTCATTGGAAAAACATGTCAGTTTCAGCAAAATAATATCACGTTGCTTCTTACATGTTTTGCGATGCTTTCAAAGTGAAATGTCCAGTGAGTGGCGCTGAACACTGATGAACGCGAATCTGGCAAGATTTTATACAAATTAAATGTCTGTTGAAATGTTAATGCTCTCGTGTCTGAAAAACATTAAAGGGTTAGTTCACCCCAAAATGAAAATTATCCCATGATTTACCCTCAAGCCATCCTAGGTGTATATGATTATCTTCTTTCAGATGAACACAATCAGAGTTATATTATAAAATATCCTGACTCTTCCAAGCTTTATAATGGTAGTGAATGGCACTCATGATTTTGAAGTCCAAAAAAGTGCATCCATCCATCATAAATGTAATCAATACACCTCCAGGGGGTTAATAAAGGCCTTCTAAAGCGAAGCGATGGGTTTTTGTAAGAAGGCTGATGTGCTGCCTCACGAACAGTTTATAATGATCCATTTTGAGAGTTATATTTGCTGTGTGAGCTTCTCCTCTATTGTTTATGCCTCAGTGTATTCGAATCGCAAGCTTGGGGTAGGGAGCATGAGCTCATTTGCATTTAAAGGTACACACACCAAATCAGCGCATTTTTCCCCCCACCCAAAAAATAGGCAGTTACAACATGGTATAATAAAAAATCCATGGGGTATTTTGAGCTGAAATTTCACAGACATTCTGGGGACACCAGAGACTTATATCACATCTTGTAAAAAGGGGCATTATAGGTCACCTTTAATCCTGCCTGGCTAGCGCGCTTCCCATAATGTTTACACATTAGGTCAGTAGGTGGAGAGTAGGCGGTCTTTAGAGGCTATTGGAATGCATTTAACCACATGAGCGTTTCCACTACAGAAACAATGCGGTCAAATACGTTTCCGACTACCTCTGGAAGTGGTCAAAAGTGGACAATTACAACTGCATTTAATGTTGTCTACTTGTGATCTGATCCATCAAAAGGCATTGCTTCTACGAGTTTTGAGCTCTTTTATGGTGACTTGTATTTCGAACAAGTTTACTACATCAGAAAAACTATACATTTGGAAATGTATCAAGGTGTATTATTTACAGATAATACATCATGGCAAAAGTGTTTTGACATAGAATTGTGCAAGTAGCTGCACGGAAATAAGTCTGTGTCAACAGATAATCTGCCCCTGTAATCATAATTAGTGTGAAAAGGAATAAAATTTGTTAGCGTTTTATTTACACTAGTGTTTATTTCAGCATTTAATTTTAAGTATAGGTATGTTTTAGGAGATCTGCCAAAATGTAGGCTTTGGTAGTGCCACAGAGTGTTTACACTTTTCAAGGGAACAAATGGTTTACTTACAGTTGACTCTAAATATTAAACTGTACATATTATATAAAACTCTACATATTAGGAGAAAGTATTTTAACATTTCAAAAAAAAAAATCCACACGTCAATGTCTCAAGCTGTGCTGATAAATTGCCAGCATACCAAAGTCTCCGATCAGGAGCCAGAGATTGCAACAGTTCTTGTCAAATTCATTTTAAGCTCAGTACTGTTATTGTACATATTTCTTCTAAAAGATTTTAAGTGAAATATCTGAGTCAAAGTTGACACACAGATGAAAAACAACTGAGATGTGCATTAAATCACCCGAGCTATGAAAGAGACACATTTGATCAAGACGGTTTTGCTTTGAGAATTTCACAGAGCTGCTACACCAGTATTCCAACAGTCACACTCAGTTCATGGAAATATTGAACATGTTATTATGATGCTATTTTCTCTCAGTAAGCCTAGATTGAAATTGATCCCAGATTCTGCAAGAATCATGGAGCCTCAATCCAAACACACTATTTGAAAGACATTTCAGAGTTACAAAATGAATTACCTGACTGCGTCTTGCTCACAGATTTCAGCTCTTCTGCAAAGATTTTGTTGTCCTTGTTGGGTGTTCCCCTGTTATTGTTCCCAGAGTAGAGAGGGAGAGAGGGAGAGGGTAAGAGAGGTGAAGAAAGAGAGGCAGGAGAAAGGATTTGGTCTAAGCCTGGCCCCTCCACACATACACATACGCACGCACACATCCTTTTGTCCCTTCATAAACTCATTCCTGTGCTTTGTTTTGTGTGCCATCAGGACCGCTGGGGTCTGTGGTCTGAGCTTTGCCAGCATGCACACAGAGGGCTTTTTATGATTCAGATCTGTCACTAACTCACAAACCTCTCACTCAACAGGAATGTATCACAGCAGGATCTTTCCATCTGTGCGTCCAGAGGACTTCATTATCCTAATGAGAGATGCATGATATTCTCTCTCTGGAAATGTGATCTGTTAATGAACATGGCTGTAATTAAGATGGGCTCAACACAAATCAGATCGTCATAAGTTTGAAAAATAGTTAGACAACTGAGCCGTCATTGCTTGCAAACCTTACAGTGCTATGAATGAATGAGCAATAACTGAAACGGATTGTAATTATGCCACACCACTGCACAATTAATCCAGACTTGAGCAATAAGGGGAGAGATGTTTTCCTTCAGAATAAAACTGGTTTCAATTAGAACCAAAACAAAGATTTAAAGTCCCTCAAAGCGTTTTGACTAGATGTTCTGGAAAACCATCCATACTGACACTTTAAATGATCCAGAAACCAGCATCCAATGAATCTAGAACTTCAAGAACTTTTTAATCTCCAAAGCAAATATAGCTTAAAAAAAAAAAAGCTTCTTAATGAGAAGACGGTTCTTTGCCAAACTTAGGATGTTTAAAAAAAAAGACCGACTGAGGTACTTTCACTGTGTAATGAATAATGTATTTAGTGAAGGCAGTTTTGTCATTTAAACTAGTGAGAGAAACTTAAAAGGTAAATCGTCACCGTACCTTGTTTGTCGTTGAGGATATTGTTCGCTAGAGTAGGTCACAACCCCCAAATGTTTACGCAAATGTTTTCCCCATTTGTTGAAAGCGTTTTATAAGCGGTGTAAAGTGTCGTTTGGTGGAGACTTCAGGCTTCACCGCGCCGTCCCGAGAGCTGATAAATCACTGCACTGTCTGAGGCGAACGTTACAAAGGAGCGAATTCTCTCTCTCTCTCTCTCTCTCTCTCTCTCTCTGTTACAAAATACTTCTATTTCAAATAAATACTGTTCTTTTGAATTTTATATTCGTCAAAAATAATAATAATAATAAATAAAAAAATAAAAAATAAAAAATAAATTCAGAAATGTTTCTTGAGCATCAAATCATCATATTAGAATGATTTCTGAAGGATCATGTGACACTGAAGACTGGAGTAATGATGCTGAAAATTCAGCTTTGATCATAGGACTAAATTACATTTTAAAATATATTCAAATATAAACCAGTTATTTTAAATTGTAATAATATTTCACAATATTACTGTTTTTTTTTTTTTTTTTAATCAAATAAATGAATCCTTGGTAAACATGGTGAACACGTAAGGGACTTCTTTCAAAAATATTTTTTAAAAAATCGTACCTCCACTCTAAACTTTTGATAATTTATAAATATAATTAAATAATAATAAATAAATGTAAATATTTGCAAAATATAAATGGGTCTTTTGTATGAATTTAAAATAAAGATTTAGATAATACACTCCAGCACTAGTCTGCTGTTTTATAAGGATTTTTATATCACCAAAAAAGGCTCATGCCAAAGAACGCTGATCTAATTAATGAAAGTTATTATTACATATGATTAATTCAGGATAATTGGGGCATTTTCCCCAGTCATTTCAATGACAAAAAGTGTCCACATTTGCCTGAATTCATCCCTATTTCCTGCTATAATGATTTGAATGCATTTTATGAACCTCTGGTCTCTGTACCCATCATATTAAATACAGCAGTCAGATCCAGGGCCGGCCCAAGCTTTTATGGGGCCCTAAGCAGAATTTTTTTAAAATAACTTAAGATAAACAGTATCTTCTTATATAAAAAATAAATGTAAATGTACAAAATGGACAATATTAAAATTAAATACTTAAATAATGACATAAAATTACCAGTTCAGATAGACCTGTAGGAAGATAACAATAATAAATGTATTAACATTAAAGGGATAGTTCACCCAAAAATGAAAATTCCTGAATGAATTTCTTTCTTCTGCTAAACACAAAATAAGATATTTTGAAGAATGAGGGTTGCTAGTCACCAACTCACATTCTTCAAAATTTCTTATTTTGTGTTCAGCAGAAGAAAGAAATTAATACAGGTTTGGAACAATATGTGAGTAAGTAAATAATGACAATTTTCATTTTTGGGTGAACTATCCCTTTAAGGACAAGGCAGCATGTTTACTATTAGGCGGCTGTTACTTTAAGACCTGCACACATCTAACATACTGACACGCATCCGATTTTCTCTCAAATGATTACTTTTACTTTAGACATAACCAACTGTGTTTATGTAAACCTTGTGTGTATTTGACAGTATTAGTGCAATCAGCCGCGATATATAAAGTCCACTATTCGGGCGCTGTTTGACAGGCTTTTAGTGTGTGTGCGCGCGCGCTTCGGGTGAACGTGCTCAGAAAAAGCGCATGTCAGAATAAAATGAATGAACTGTTTAACCGGCAAGGCTTTGAAGCACATGCCAATGATGAACTTTTGTGATTGCGAATAAGTGCAGAGTCCCGTGAGTGTAACTCTACCGCTGCGTTAACGTGATGCACATGTACGTCGAGTTGTTCAGTATTGGGACGATCAAGCTGTCATTTTATTTGCTCTTGGGGGCCCCCTGGTGGCGGCGGGGGCCTAAACAGCTGCTTCGCTTATAGGGAGGACCGGCTCTGGTCAGATCACAGGACTTTCATGTGTAAAAGTGACATCTGTGAATAGTAATCAGTGCTAATCTTTGCACTCTGTCAGGACACAGTCTCTGATCTACATTTCTGAGCAATCACTGCCCCCTGCTGCAGTTGAAGTTCGGCTTTGCATAAACAGGATGTATATGCTATTTAATTCGAAACCGCAAGGATGTGTGTGAGTCACTTCCTATTCCTTGGGATATGGACTACAGATTAAGAGCTAAATTTATGCTCTGTTGTTGATTGAACAGCTCATTATTAGGCCTTCATGAAATCTGTGCCCATAACTACTGAGATCTACAATTCATTTGTAAAATAGTTTGCCTAATTAGTTATGCTTTCAGTGTCTAGCAGTCAATTTAATACACTTTCATAACACAACAAACTTCTGTAGGTTTACCCCTAATATTATCACAGTAAATGTCTGCAGATGTGGTCTAGCCTGCTTATTAGACAGAGACTGCTGTAACCCAACACATAACCATCACAAACTACAAAATAACTTCCACACTGGACAGACTTCAAAGAGATGTGAATGTCGGGCAGGTAATCAGTGCAGTTTGGCTGTGACTTATTTTAAATCATGTATCTCAATGATCTGCAATTAATCATTAATCGTTTAGCTACCTTTATCACTGTGGCCTGTGTATGTAAAGTACACAGCTTGTTCTGAGGAAATTAAGAGGTCAGGCCAGGGATCTGAACTGGGAAGGAAGGGGCTGTTTGGTTGAGAGTCATAGTTTAAGGCCGTGGCATGTACAGCATTCGAACACAGAAATCTGATCATCCGGGATCTGTTTCCAGCATCACTACATGGCTCCACTTGGGTCTCATAATTTTAACAGGATGTCCTGGAATTTTATTATGTTCGGGACAGATAGTTTGAGGACGCACAACCACTAAGAAAACACTAATAACCTGGAATGCATTATTTATGTTTTATATAACTTTGGAAAACATTTTTATATTAAATCATTTTGTTTGAATTCTTTCTAAGCGCACACAATCTGCCAAAAGAAAAGAAAGGAAAAAAAGGTTTCTTAAAAAGTTAACCTTGTATATTCATTAATTTCCTCCTCAGTTTATGTTTCTAGTTTGTAACCCACTTTAGTTAAATCTTAAAATAATCAGAAATGTTTATACTGTTGTATATTATTGGGATACTATGGTATATATTCTCACTGGGATTAACAAGTTATCAAATTATAATTTATCACCCAAGGTAATGGATAAGATCATATCTTACTGATAGAAAACACTGTGTTCGAGTAGACCATAAAACTTCATGAATAGTCACTAATCCTGTTGGTGTACCGTCAACATTGGGTCCCTTGTTATTCGGTTCATATATTAATGACCTACCTGACGTTTGTCCATCTACTGTTAATTGTCAGATGTATGCTGATGATTTGGTTATACACATGCATGCTAAAAGCAAAAATCAAGCTGCAGAAGAATTATCAGCTGCAATGTTCAGTATCTCTAATTGGTTAATACGTTTACACCTTAATGTTAGATCAGGGGTGTCCAACCCTGCTCCTGGAGGGCTGCCGTCCTGCAGATTTCAGTTCCAACCCTGCTCCAACACACCTGACTGTAATTATCAAGCAGCCCTGAACACTATGATTAGCTGCTCCACTGTGTTAGAACAACTGTATGTATGTTTTTTTTTTCTCAAAGTCTGCACATAAAGATCAGATCGAGATGTTATAGTAGCAGGAAGAAGATTATTAGTAGTGCATGAGTATAAATAAATATTTAGGCATAATAATGGACTCTCAACTTACATTCAGAAAAACAAGTAAAAAAACAAGTTGGGAATAGAATTAAGTTTAATCTGGTAAATTTTAGACACATTAATAATAATTGAACTACTGAAGCCTCAAAGTTATACATTAATGCCATGACCTTCTCACATATTGTCATGTAACTCCTCTGAGATATGTAGGTTGAGGATCCAAACGCAGTATTTATTGAAAGGGTAATCCATAATCACAGTCCAAAAACAGGCAAAGGTCAAAACAGTCACAGGAACACAGACAAAAGGGGAAACCAAGAAACCGTGCAGGAAGTAAGAAAGTAAGAAAAGTTCAAATCACATTTTGTAAAAGGAGAAAGATAACAACTTAAGTTCTCCCAAAGAGACTTAACATGATTGCAATGGTAGAATAAGTGAAGCAAAGTTTCTTCCTCAACTTTGCAAAATACACATAAGTCAGAGAGATCAACAAAAGAGGCAGTTTGGGAGTTGGTTGGGTAAACATTATGTAAAATGTACCTCTCTTATTTTATTGGACATACAATATTTTTCAGGGAGTAACCATGCTCTCTTCCAGTGAATACAGTCAAAAAAAATTGTTCCAGAAAAATTTACATCTAGGGGATGTATAAACTGTGTAATGTAACAATTGCTTTATATGTTTACTGTTACATTTTTTATCAAGAAGGGAAACTCCATCCAATAAAAGTTTAGGCATAATTGTTTTTCTCTCATTAAAGAAATGGTGTGTTTTAAATAAGTGCACATAGCTTGGAGGTAAAGCTTTGATGACAGAATTGAAAGTTCTAGCAGGCATAAATCTAGCATAAATGCTTCATATTCCAGTTTACTGCCATCATTATTAAATAAATCCAAAACAAAAACAATACCTCCATCATACCACTTGTCCATAAAAAAGGATTTGTTTCGGATTAAAATATTCAAGTTATTCCACAGAATTTCTCTTTGGGGAGAAAAGTTGTGCACATATCACAATTTCCAAGCAAGTAAAACTTGTTGGTGAAATTTACAGAGGTAATTAAAAATTACATTTTAAAAGAAACTCTAAGCCACCTAATCTATGAAATATGGCGTTGGGGATATAGTACCAAATTGAGTCAAAGACATTTTTTTAACCAACTAATTCTAAAAGAGCTGACCAGTTCCTTTAAATTTAAAACTTCCAGTCCACCCTCGGAACGTCTATTAGACAAAACAGATTTCCTAACTTTGTGAGATCTGTTCTTCCAAATAAAATTCAATAACATTTTGTCAATATTATCACAAATTTTGTCACTAACAAATAAAGATAAAGAGGGATAAACACAATGAGACAAACCCTCTGCTTTGGATATAGGAACTCTGCCATAGATTGACAAGTCTTGTTGTAACCAATAATTAAAGATGGTTCTAGTTTTCGTTATTTTAGGTGAAAAATTAAGTTATTGGCGGAGCAATCTATCTTTAGTAAGGAAAATCCCCAGGTACTTGATACAGTCTTTTACAGGAATATGGTGTATCAATGGTTGTTGAGTGTCATAAAGACAAAATAGTTCACACTTTGATGAATTTAAATATAAGCCTGAGGCTTCAGAGAAGGATTTAATAATAATGATACTCAATGGAATTTGACTTTGGTCTTTAAGAAATACAGTAGTATCATCAGCTAGTTGAGATATTTTAAATTCTTTACCAAATATAGCGATACCTTTTAAACTAGGATTTTGTAAAATATCAATTGATAACAATTCAACAGTTGGAAGAAAAAGAAATGGGGAAATGGGGCAACCTTGACGGACTCCTCTATCACAATTAAAGCGTTTAGTAGTTTGAAAGCCAACCAAAACTGTCATTATAAAGCATTTTCACCATGTTAATGAAAGTACATCCAAAACCAAAAACGCTAAAAGATTAAAACAAAAATCGGTGTTCTAAAGAGTAAATCGCTTTATAAAAATCCAAAAACATTATAATAGCATCTGAGTCAATATTCTTTGAATAATCAATGAGATCAAGAACTAATCTTATGTTTGAACTAATATGTCTATTTTTCATAAATCCATTTTGTGTTTCGCCAGTTATACAGTTAAGGCCAGATTTTAAACGAGCGTGCCAGATGAAGCCTCGATTCGAGGCTTGTGTCGGTAGCGTAGAAATCACGTGACCAATGACAAACGAAGCCTCACTTTCTGTCCAATCACATGCGAGATTCACTTTGCGTATCGGAATGTTCGAACCCCCAAATCTTACTTTATGAGTAACGTTAGGTTTTCATTCAGACTTATTCAGTTACATTTTTAAATACCCAGTCATAGTAATATGAAGAATACAAATTATTTCAGGAAAATAAAATATTTGCCATATGCAATTCATACATATGTACATTTATTCTTCTGTTACATCATATTGATATCCATACTGGCATTAAATGCCATAGTTTAATGGGTACATTAATTTATCACTGAGATAAATTCAACACACAGACGCGCACACTATTAGGCTTTTATTTGAGCACGTAATATGAAACTGTGTGGTGGCTGCTTTGTCCGACAAAGCTTCTTTCACAGGGTTTTGGCTGCTGTATTTTTAACTAAACACCAGATGGTGCTGTTTTCGACACTCTCGAACCTTTAAATCTTTTCCCGAAACAATGAGGGAAAAGCCTCAGTGCCTCATGAGGCTTCATTTGCCCAACACTAGTCAAAACCGTGAACAAGAGAAACAAATGACAGCACACTCAGAAATGCTATGATGTCACTTACAAGACTTCACAGATGATGACTGAGTCAACAGGGTTTATATAGGCTGGGTTAAACAAGGTAATGAGGAACAGCTGAAGACAATCATGGCTGATTAGTCTGGGCAGTGGGTTATGGGTAATGTAGTCCGAGATGGTGTGGCAATAGTCCAGCGTGGAGTGCCCATTGGTGGTAATCACTGGAACTGTGACTGTGACACATATGAACCACTGCCTCACCAGCTGGACGCAGACAGGTGGGTCTACATTATAATCAATAGAAAGACTCTAAGCAGGCTTTGAATATATTGGATAAAAAGTCAACTTATCATTATTGTAAAATTTTTAACTAAATATCATCTTTTAAATTGGGAAAACATGATTACCTACCCTACCTCCGCTTAATGAGCTCATTAGACAAAATCATATCTCATCTACAAAACTAAGAAATATTACATCTTTGATTGTTTTATGCATAGTTACTGGATAATTAAACATAATTTGGAGTGTTGGCTTGTTTTCTGTATGCTTATATTTCAAGTAATCTTGTGCTTGTGTTACTATGCTATGGTTATGGCTATGTTTACTGGAATGTGTTTTTATACGATTCTTAATGTCTTATGTACTATATGGAAATACCCTGGTTTTGCCAATTGTATGCACATGGACATTTTATTCTTTACCATCAACCTGCCAGGGACTACAGATGAAAATTAGCCTGTATGGCTAAATCTTTAACATTTACATAATGGACTTAAAGGTATAGTTCACCCAAAAATGAAAATTCTGTCATCATTTACTCCCTCTCAAGTTGTTCCAAACCTGTATAAATTATTTTGTTCTGCTTTACACAAAGGAAGATATTTGGAAGAATGTTTTCTGACTTGACTACCATATTATTTTTTTTTATTTTTATCTTCCAAATATCTTTCTTTGTTTACAGCAGAACAAAGAAATGTAAAATTTGTAATTAGAAATATAAATATGATGCAAAATGGCTTAGACCATTTAAAAAAAGTTAAATATCTCCAATATATAAATAAAAAAGAAAATAAATTATTTACAATAATATTAACTTAAAATGAACCATAAACCCCGATTTGACAGTGTCCAAACTTCAACACCTTAATTTATTGTCAAAGTGAGATGCCTTTTTTTTCCTCCATTTTGAGCACAACAGCATTTAATTGCATATGTAATTAATAGAAAGCATATCAACAAATTTTCTTTGTCTTATTAGATTTACAGTTTTAATTTCCTCTGATTTATGTCTTCACAGACTGCTGGTCTGCCCTCTTCTTCCCTTTCCCCTTTGTTTGTTTGTTCCCTGCTACTGGATCCAGAAGTGAATGGTTTATAGTGAATGAGTCATCAAATCAACAGAATTAACAAGCTGAAGTATAACACATGGTTTTAATCTCATAGATGGCACTGTAATGGATTGTGAAGTGAAAACTCCCCATTAAAATGACGTAAATGACTTGTTACATTCTTATGACTTAGTACATTCTTATCCACTATTGCATCCTTCATCAAAATATACCACAAACTATCCATCACATTTTATAACCTTAACATGATTTGCTATAGAGGACTTTGTGTTATATTTGTATTATGTTGGGTTATAAATAGTCAAATGTTGTATGACATCCCCTGAACTGCTGTCACTGAAGAAGCCCTTTTCATCACCTACTTTCTAAGATGAACTAGGATGCTGTTTTTTAAAAGGAAGAATATACATATAATGATAAAGATGTTCCACTTAACTTGTGTTCAACTTCCTACAGAATTCCACATGGATAGTAGCCAGACCTTCTTCTGCGTTTACCAACATGATGTAAACATGCAATATTGAATGATGTAAGCCTGGAATTTCTCCCAAAAGCTGAAAATGTAAATCAACATTGTAGGTTTACCGTAGTGAATTGGGGTAGGCAATAACATAGATTTGAAAACAAGTTTTGTACAGTATGTAATCGCTCACTAATTGAATTTTGTTCATTTTTAAACAAAAGATCTTCCGTAGTGTAGCTTTATTTGACCCTTTCTGCAGGTTATGAATGAGTCATTGAATTATTCACTCAACCGATTCTTTCAAACACACACTGAGAGGAAAGCTAGAAGTATCACAGCTATTCAGAACATATATTATAGGATAATATAATTATCTTATGCATATCTAGTTAAGTCATGGAACTCTAGATGGCACAGACTGATAGGTCCTTTACATGCAATCTGCATACAATCACATCATTACCACACAGCACAAGCTGATTGGCCTCTGCTGATCCTGCAGCCAATGAGATTGCTTGTTCAGCATTCAAATAGTCTGGTTCAGTGTTCGCTGTAAGCTGGTCCTGCAGCGCTATCAGAGTTCCTCTGAACCCCTCCACCTCCCCAGCTCCACCTGCCTAAATCTGCTACAGGATTTATGTGTGTCTATTCATGCAGCAGCAGCATATCTTACATGCTTACAGCAGCGTGTCTATGTACCTATTAGCAGTAGCAAGTACTTTTTCTGCAGAAGCAATGTAGAAGATCTAGTCCTAGTTGACCTCAGAATTAAATTTTTCTGATAATTTACTCACCCCCATGTCATCCAAGATGTTTATGTCTTTCTTTCTTCAGTCAAAAAGAAATGAAGGTTTTTGAGGAAAACATTCCAGGATTTTTCTCCATATAGTGGACTTCACTGGGGTTCAACAGGTTGAAGGTCCAAATGTCAGTTTCAGTGCAGCTTCAAAGAGCTCTACATGATCCCAGACGAGGAATAAGAGTCTTATCTAGAGAAACCATTTTCTAAAAAAATAAAAATGTATATAACCACAACCATACTGCCAAAAATATCTTATATAGGCTTATAAAAGATCTGTACAGGCCTAGATATTATACACCTATAAGATACTAGAGAAGTCTGCATAACATTATATGAAGATATATTTTATATATAAGAACTGTGTACAAGACATGTAAAATATTTTTTATATTTAAAATATAATATGCAAATAAGGGTAGGCAGAGCAGCTGGTCTAGAGGGCAGGGCGACCATGTGGGCAGATGTACGGCACCTGCGCGCGGGCGCATCATTATCTGGAGCGTGCTCGCGGAGATCTCGGGCTGGCCACCGCCTTCACGCGCTGCAGCATCAGGACCATCAAGGACAATGAGTCCCTAGCGAGTCACCGCATCCATACGTTTAATCGCCACCAACTATGAATCATGTATGCGCTAGTACTTTCAAATCTGCTTGCGTGCATCCTTGCTTCCTGTCTCCAGCCATTCGTGGCCTCAGCGTCAGCCGGTACGTACTTAACCTTAACCGAATCACTTTGTATTGAACTTGTACAGACTGACAGTGCGAAATCTGGTTGTTGTAGTGTGTTTTATAAAGGAATGTGATGTGCTTTCGCGAGTGTCCGGTGTGTTCAGTGAGCTGTGCTTCTGCAAGGACATCCTCTGTGTGTGTGTGTGTGTGTGTGTATGCGGAGGACAGCAGCAGCGCAGAGAGCAAAGTGTCCTGAGACAGACATGTGCATGCAAATACAGCTTTAGCGTGTCTCTGCTACTTGATATGGTCTGGGCTCACAGAAGAGACTGCAGAAGTCGAAATGCGTCTATTTCTTATTGTTTTGCTATTAAAATTCAATAGGAACCCATCACGGTTAATGTCTCAATTGATACTATTGTGTAGAGCTTGGAGTCCCATGTATTTTCTTCTTAAAATAACCAGAAATGTTTATACTGTTGTATATTATTATAAGGGATGCTTTGGGATATTTTCTCATATGCATTAACAAGTTATCAAATTATAATTTATTACCCAAGGTAATGGATAAGATCATATCTTACTGATAGAAAACACTGTTCGAGTAGACCATAAAACTTCATGAATAGTCACTAATCCTGTTGGTGTACCCAGGGGTTAAATTGGGATTTGTTATGTGGGGGGCTCTGTGGTTTCAGGCTTTCGAGGAGTGCACATGTGTGTGCAAAGCCTATAAAATCTTATCAATTGACAAACTGTAAAAAATAAGTCGACAGAGCCCTCTGCTATGAACACTAAAATGCAGATCAAAATCATTCTAGATGCTGGCAGTGTGCAAAGCTACTTATGATAACAATAAAATGTTTCTGTAGGCCTAAAAGAGAGCATATCAATACAAGATACAGGGTTCGACATTAAGCCTTGTCATGTGCTTGTCCTTTGGCAAGTAAATTGTTCACTTGTCCGGGCAAAAAAGTTGCTTGTCTGGAAAAAATTGGATTTTTTTTTTTTTTTTTGGTGTAAATATAATTTATTCTGAAGCTATATTCTTAACAGTGTTCCATCAGCTTTTGCATATTTATATCTGTATATTTGTGATATTTACCCCAAGGGCATTTTTCCCCTAATCTTATTACATGCTTCATCTTTTATTTCAAGTTTTTTACATTTGATCAATAAATTCAATAAGAAAAATAAGGTTGCGAATCAAATTAAATAATTTACACTGAAAAATTACAACTGCATTAAATCATGTTATGATATTCTTTAAATATTTTTGAATATACAAATAAGAAATGTTGGGAAAATTTAAACATGAAACTGACTGTCCTAGTCATTCATTCAAATGATTCGTTCAAACTGCTGATTCATTCAAGAATGAGGCAGGTGTTTTGGAATGGGCCATTGAATCTTTGACTCAACCGATTCGTTCAAAACGCTGAATCATTCAGTAATAAAACACAGCTGAGTGTCGCCTTGAGAGATGCGCTATGGTTCTGCTGTGATCTTTTTTTGGAACTATTTTCGCTGCTGAAATAGAACAAAAACAGTCAGTAATGCGTCTAAAATGTAAGTGACTTTTATTAACTTGTACTGAATTTACTTAATTAACTTATTATTGAATGTATAAAAGTAGTGTCACATTTTCAATCGTGATTCCAATAACGCGGAAAACAGCACTCCTGGTCGTGTGATGTTACGTAACTGCATCATATGGTATAAATATAAAAAAAACCTCCACATTTTGAATTTTTACAGCAGCATGTTTTCTTTGTGCTGCACTCATTTGTTTCGATTTCTCCTCGAGAGGCTGCGCGAGCCTCAACAGCGCAACCTTGTTACTGTCAGCACATTATATATTATTATTATTATCCATTAACAATCGCCACTTACACTAAATGTAATAGAATCATGCTTGTTTTTTGGTGATTCCCTAGCTATTTTTGTTATTGATGTTTTAATCAGAACAAGTAAAACTCTCTTTCTCTTGCCCCTTCAAAAAAAATTAAGCGTTAATGTCGAGCCCTGATAAACCTATGTGCCCCGGACGGCCCCGGCCCAATTTAACCCCTGGGTGTACCTCAAGGTTCAACATTGGGTCCCTTCAGTTTGTATGTTAATGACCTACACCTGACGAAATTGAGAAAGTGAGAAAATATATCTTTAGAAACCTCGCATGTGTCTCACATTGGATTTATTTCTCAGAGGAAATTTCATGAAAACCAGTAATGTCCAGCTTGTAGAGAGGGGTCCCAGTATAAGTTCTGCCTCATTTTTTTTCCAAACAATAATAATGACAGCACAATGTAAAAAATGATAACATAAGTACCAGAGCTTTAAGGCATTGTTAATGTCATTATAATGATATGAATAGATAGCTTGTGACGCATGAACTGTAGTCTGCTTACAGCACACCTGACACCAAAGTCTTCCTGTAATTCCTCACTGATTTCTTTGAGGTTCAGTGTCAGATTGGCCTAGTTTAGATGGTGTTAGTGTCAGGAGTGTTCATTAAACGTGGAGATGGTTTCAGTCATGTGTGTGTGTGTGTGTTGTCAGTGTTGGAGGCTGAGATTCCCGGGGAGGTGGTGTCAGATGATACTGCAGCCGGACAGAAGCACAATGCCAGCGGCCCGCAGGAGTCACAGCGCACACTCACATACCCCTCTCGCCTCATCTACTACCTGAACGAAGCTTCTGAGAGCACCTACCATGACCTGAACACCCGTGCTAAGATTCCTGACACACACGGACAGGTGAGAGCCGCTTCACTGCAGCTCAGCATCTGTTACAGAATATGACACATCAGCTTATGTCTATAGAAATGTGCATTTAGTCAAACTAACGCTCACTGAGTAATAACTGCGCAACAAAAACAATTTGTGAGCTTTGACACTTGACAGGATCTTTATATTATGTTCTGCGGTAGCTGTGTGCATATTGACACCCATTACTGTGTGGCCTTTAGCCTCACAACAATGGCAAAACTAGCGCAAGCAAGTAAACCCTAGAGGAAAATGAATGATAAGATGACTAAAAGCTGCTGTAGCGAGCGGATCCCTCTAGTGGCCAAAATAAGCACCACACGGCTGAGGTGTAAGCCAGAGCTACTCGCACAGGATCCCTTTATTAGCCTCAAGATCCCTGTGAAAATGTGTGCTTAATTTTATTGAATGTGCCTTGTAGTGTACTTTATAGAACATTTAAAAAACTGTGCTTGCAGGTAAAATAATAATAATGAATAAAAGGACACTTAAAAATAAAGTACACTCTCATGACTGTTTCTTAACATACTAAGTACACTGTAATAATGTCAAATTAAAAGATTTACTTTAAAATCCATTTTAAATCATTATGCTTTAATAATATTTTGTTGTGTTTTAAAGAAGTACACTTACTTTAAAGGTGCAGTGTGTAAAATTTGGGAGGATCTATTGACAGAAATGCAATATAATATACATAACTATGTTTTCAGTGGTGTATAAAGACCTTACATAATAAAACGTTATGTTTTTATTACCTTAGAACGACCATTTCTATGTACATACACCGCAGGTCCTCCCTCCATGTCAAGTCTCCATTATGCGCCGCCATGTTTCTATGGTAGCCCTGAACGGACAAACTGCTCTACAGATCGTGTTTCGTCACTAAGTTTGTTGGTGTTTTTAGAGGCAGCTTGCATCGTCACTACGTTGAATATGCACAAAGTAGAAGTAGTAGTAGTGGTCGCCTGGTTTATTAGAAGCAGAGACTGTTCTTTGTTAGAAGTAAGAAGAAACCTCACTGCTTCCCACAAGCTACTCTCTGCTGTCTCAGATGACGACATCTTTGTTGTGTCGGCTAGACAGCCACTGTAGCTTTCCTCGAAAGGGAGGAAAGCTCAACACATTTAGTATTATTGTTTAACTCTTAATCAGACCTTGGGGTCCAGCTAAACCTGCTGACAGTTTCCTTTGGTTTTAAAAAGGGTTTCCTTCATCACAGGGGCATGAGACTCTGTGACTTTTCCTAAATAATCTATCTAAACATGAACAAAAAATCTGGGCTTGATTTGGTTGTTCTAAAGGTGTGTATATAAAAAAAATTGCTGTTAAAGACCTTTGGGTTCAGATTGACCCGACATTGAAAATGAATGGGAAAATTAAAAAATGTATTTTTTTTTTTTTTTCATTTCAATTTTCAAAAAAAAAAAAAATAAATAAATAAATCTGAAAATTCCTACATTTAAATAAAGGTCTGTTCCTAGACCATAAACACAAAGTGGAACAAACTTCCTATCCCACACACACACACACACACACAAACACACACAAACACACACACACACACACGTGTGACTGCAACAGAGGGCATTTTTGTAGAAATTGGCAAAAAAAAATCAACAAAACTGGCATAAATCTGAATATTTCTACATTTAAATAAAGGTCTGGTCCTAGATCATAAACACAAAGTGGAACGAACTTTGTATCTCATACACACACAAACAAACAAACACACAAACACACACATGTGTGTGTGACTGCAACAGAGAACATTTTTATAGAAATTAAAATCAAGTAAAATCATCAAAACTGGCATAAATCTGAAAAATTTCCATATATAAATGAAGGACTAATACTAGAGCACAAAGGCAACATGGAACAAGCATGTTCACAAAATATATCATAAAGTTGTGAGAAGCTGAAGCATCAAGAAAAATGAAGTGAAAATGAAATGAGTCCCTATTGACATCTATTGGATATATGTGGTCATTGCACTTTCTTTCTTTAACTATAATTCCTAAAGTTTTTCCACAAACCTGTAGATGGCAGTATTCTATCCCTAACACATAGAGCAATGTCCAAATACAATTTAGATTTAATTAAGTTCATCATTAAAGTGATTTTTTCATTAAAAATCAATTTTTCATAAGCCAATTTATGGCATGGTTAAGTAATTCTGCAGTAAATAGGTAAAAAACTACAAAATATCCACAAAAACACATGCATAGTTGAGAAGTAAATAAAAAATATATATATATATATATATATATATAGTTTATCATAAAAAATGTATATTTCCTTATGCAATCGATCTGTAAAAGGACTAAAACGTTAGTCCAATTAAGGGATGATTAAGGGTTAAATCTAGTTTTCTTGATTTTCTGCGAGTACCATGCTTTACCATGCCTCAGAGAAAAACACTATTTTGTGAAGTAGCTAACATAGCATAATCAGATGCAGCTTTATTTTTAATAACAGTAATACAGCATTTTCTCCATCATACAATACATTTTAAAATTAATTGCATGCCATTTATCAAAACAAGCCATCCAGCATTTAATATGATATTCTAAAATCGATCTATCTTACTGCAGTGTGTCTCAAACAAGTGTCTCACAGCAGCTGCCGAGCGAACGCACAGAGTAACGTTATAACATCATTTTCAACACACTCAAATGTATATAATATTATAAACAGAGCTGTGTTACCTCATACGCTTAACTGGAAGAAGCAGAAGCAGCGACTGCGGCATAATAAAAGTTTTGCTGCTCTCGAGGCGTGTGTTGCGCTCGTCTCTCATTAACAATCGCTCCAGCGGCCTCGTTCAGCTCCACAACACTCGGTCCTGCTCTGCTTCATACTACAGTAAAGTTAATAATCTCATCCATGAACATGATTTCTGCCCGAGTCCATCCCGATTCTTTTCCACCGGCTGTGAGGTGAAGACCACATGTCCCAAGATTTTGCGCTCAAACTCGCGCCATCAAGCTACGCCTTTGTTTTGCATAGGCGACATCTAGCAGCGAAAAACTACATATTGTAGTTTTAACTATATTTCGAAGACAATAGAAGTAATTATGAAATTACTTATAAGACATGTACTTAAGTCATACTTGAGTGGGTCAAAAAGCACTCTAAAGTCATTTAATAAAAATGTAAGCTATGATACATTTTAATTTAATTGCAATTAACACACAATTAAGTGTCCAAACATGTTACATTTAGCTTGCACTTAAGTATATTCTTTTAAAGTATATTATTTCCATTATATTTACTCTTTTTAAAAGAGTAAGTTCAAAAGATAAGTTCAAAACAACTTCACTTTATGTAACATTTAGCTGAATGCAGACAGTACTGACTTGGTGAGTCACATTTCACCAGCCCTGATAACAAGACATATTGTGATTATTACTATGATAATGACATAATGCAGACATTGCTTCACAGTGTTGTGACTGTACCATAAAAGCCCCAAGAAATGGACTCATTTCCGATCGGGACTCGATTCTGTAAACAGTGATGTCTGCTCACTCTAGCATCTGGCCTGACTCTAAATCCTGACTGTTTTTCTTTCTTCAACAGGAGGTCCATCTCGCTCAGGCTTCATTTCAACTTCAGGCCTTTGGATCCCAATTTATTCTGGACCTCACTTTAAACAAGTGAGTATTGCAAAGTCAAATCAGTATAAAGTAGCTTGACTGTGGCTGTATGTGCAGACTCTCATCGGTCTCATGACATGAGCGTGTCTCTCATGACTGTTGACGTGCCAGACTATTGATGTGTTGTGTCTCTGTGAGCCTAACACATGCACTTATGGGAATACAGATCCTCTCTTGTGTGTTACTGGAAGTTTATGTGCTGGGATCCATTTCTATTCAGCTTCATGGATTTATAGTGGAAATAACTCCATATCCCTTTGTTCCCTCAATATAAAGTGGTATTGAGCGCCTGACTGGTTATTGCAGGATTTGTAACCAAAACACTACATAACTACATCCTCCAGTCATCATCCAGAATCTCCAATGCCAGACATTCATCTGCAGGGAATGTGTTTATGTGTGGTTATGGTTAACACATGCACACTCACAGACACAGCACCCCTCGCGAAAAAACAGTGAGCTTTATTTGTACCAAATGGGCACTTGCAGCACTGAATATTGTGCTTGTGCTGTTTCAAATCTTAAAAGTGTATTATTAAAAAAACTTCTTGCAGATAATATAATATTATGAAATAAAATGCCACTTTAGTGTACCTAAAAAGAGTACACTTTCATGACTGTTTCTTAGCACACATAAGAAAGTGCACTTTGTATTAAATGATGCATGTAATAAATTTCTGTGCTTTCACCAAATTGTGATTATTCGTATTTAGTGCTTGCTAAAACATATTATTACTCAAAATATTAAACTTCATTGTCTAACTTTACCCACTCCATTTGTGTTAAGCACTTCAGTGATTTTTCAAATCGTGTTGCTTGCTGATGACAAGTGCTATTACTTTTCTAAGCAATCTGACTTAAAAATTTTGCCTGCCGAATGATAAATCGAGCAAAAAACTCAGTAAAGAAGTTTGAGTCAAAATAACTAGCTAAAGTCACTGTCATGGCTGCGTTGCTGCATCTTACTCTTGAGTTGATTGAGGAGGCGATTTTGACACGAGACCTGAGAGGCTAAAAACACTGTAATTGTGAAAGGGAAGTGGCGTCTGTCTGTCAGACTGCTTTGATTGATAAGAGGTTTACCTCCCAGACACACTGTCTCTCTCGCAATGCCTCTGTGTGTGTGTGTGTGTGTGTGTGTGTGTGTCCTGTTAGCATGTCAGTGTGTGTCTGTATACTGTGTACGTGTGGCCGGTGTTGTGGTTGTGCGACAGTCTTGATCTCTAAATATAGCCGTCCCACAGCATGCAGCCCAGAGAATCCCGCTCGGACTCTCGTCGTCCTCTCGCTGCACCTGTAAAACATCACTTACTTGTTATAATTTACTTATAGTTAGAATGTCTAAAGTGAATTATCGAAATAAAATGTTACCAGAAACAGTCATGAAAGTGTACTCTATTTAAGTACACTTAAGTGCCATTTTGTTTCATTAATATTATATTTTTTGCAAGTACAATTAAGTAAAAAAAAGATTACATGAAGGATCATGTGACACTGAAGACTGGAGTAATGATGCTGAAAATTCAGCTTTGATCACAGGAATAAATTACACTTTACTATAGTATATTCACATAGAAAACAGCTATTTTTAAATTGTAATAATATTTCACAATATTACTGTTTTTTAATTAAATAAATGCAGCCTTGGTGAGCAGAAGAGACTTATTTTAAAAATCTTACAGTACCAAAGCCAAACTTTTGAACGCTAGTTTAAATTGCTTGCAAATTGCTAAATAATGACTATAACTACCAGAAGGATGCGAGTTTACATGCTGAATGAATCAGACAGTGGTTGTAGTCCTTCCAGTTTTCCCTACAAATTGAAATCATAAACAGCTCTGGTTCCCGCTTTATATTAAGTGTCTTTATTATGTACTAACATTAAAATTAATAATTTGATACAATGCACTTATTGTGTACATCCATGTTTTACATCATACTTATATTTAAAAAAAATACCTGCATGTAATTACAGCTGTAACTACATCTATAACTAGATAAAAAAAAAAAAAAAAAGAAGTTTATCAAGAATTTGATGTTGGCTTGAAAAAGCCTGAACAGAAAGCTGTTTTTAGTTTAAAGTAGTTTTAAAGCTTAAAGTTTGAAGATTTTGAAGAGAATACAGTCAGAAAATAGATTGCAAACATGTTCCTAGCATTAATTAGCACAAGCATGTTTTAGCATGTTGCTAGCGTGATTTAACACAGGGTTAACATGAATTAACACATTGCTATCATGTTTCTAGCATGAATTAACACATTATTTGCATGAATTAACACATTAGTAGCTTGTTTCTAGCATCAATTAGCACATACCAGGTTTTAGCATGTTGCTAGCATGAATGTGCAGATTGCTAACATGTTTTAGCATGTTGTTAGTATTAAATAACAAATTGCTTGCATGTGTCTAGCATGAATTAGCACATTGCTAGCACGTTTTTAGCATGCTACTAACGTGATTTATCACATTGCTAACATTTTATCATATTGCTAGCATGAATTAGCATGTTTGCTAGCATGTTTTAACATGTTGTCCTAGGCTAGTTGTTAGACAGTGATAGACAGCTTAAATACTCTATTAGGCCAAAAAATAATGGCCAAAAATAGTCATGGTAGGATGGCTTAAATCAGTAAAAATATGCAACACAGACCATTTCCTAAAAATGCTTTCAGATATGTTTGTACATGTCTACAATTCTCTGGGATTGCATGTATAATTATTACTTTGACTTTTAGCTATGTGTAGTTTAATATATTATACTTATCTACTTGCTTAAGATAAGACGTCTGTTCAAATTTCATTTTGGAACTATTTTTCAACCATGACAGGACGTGTTGGAAGGCGTCTTTTCAAAGGTCATTAAACGTTCAAATGTTGCTGGGATTGTACTGTATAAAAGTTTTGACCCCCTCAATGAAAGTCTATGGGAATTTGGGATTGGGAAGTCCGATATGGGAATTCCTATAGTCGGATCATTTAGAAAAGATATAACAACGTGAGTCAGAACAGTCTGAAGGTCTCACCCGAGTTTGGTAGTTGTAGCTTGAAAGCTCTAGGAGTTAGAAACTTTAGCCTCAGAAGAAGAAGAATTATTTTAAATAACATTTCAGTAGGTTGGCTTTCTCAAGCCAACATGTTGACCTTCCCTTTCCCCTTAACCCACCCTTAAACCTACACATACCACCAAACCTGTCTGTGCTGCTGTGGGACATTAAAGTCAACAAGGAAGCAAAATGGTCCCTGCCTTTATATCTGAATACACATTCCTGGTCAGGTTAAGCATGATTCCAGATGTTGTTCCACAGAAAATAAATCTTTTCCTTTGTAATAATTCATGAAATTCTAACAATTCCCCTTGGCGGCTAAGATCAACTAGGCCGTATGTAGATGTTTATCTGCGGTTGTAAGTAATGTAGCCTTTCTAAAATCTTGCCAACAGTTAAAGCACTAATTTAATGGTAGTAATCGTTATTGTAAAAAAGGTTGCGATAATAATAGGAAATAACAAGTGACTGATAAAATAAGTCTTGCCATTGGAATACATTGAGATTGTAGTGTTACTTTATCAGTTTATGACGGAAAACTGGGTCACACTGGGACATACTATATCAAGGCCATACATGTACACAGATAGAGAAGGATGTAGTACAGCTCTTTCTATCACAGTGTGTCCTAATATTTCATCATATACAAAAATAGGCTAATATTCTGATCTAAGCCCTGCTTGCTCCAGAGAAACATGACTGTGTGTTAGTCATTTCCACAAGGTTACAGTAAAATGCCGTTCTGGCAGAAATGAGGCTCTCTTGAAGTGAGCAGTCAGCTAAGAATGAGACGGTTAGCAGTTTGTCAGCTAGAGTGCATGATTGTGTGTTCTGCCTCGCTGACTCAAGTCCCGGCTTGTGATGATTAAAGGATGTTGAAGGTCAATTAGTGTCACCTCCTGATGCACACACACACTAAACACTGCCTACCTTCATTTTACTCAAATACTCACAGAGATGAATGTGTCAGTCTCAGCCGAAAACACCTGTTGGATTCGTCTCTTTTGACATAACACATCAGGTGTGCGACGACAGGGCCGACATGTGATCCTGAGTGTGGCCAAAGTCCCTTTCAAGGAAAGTCTATTCACTCGGCGGCCATCCAAGACCAAGTCCTGTCTACTTGGGGAAATACAAAACTTTGGGTACACGGCTCAATTTTTTTTCTGTATTGTAACTACTTTGAACTATACTGTTAATTTACTATCTATACTGTATACTTCTAGCCTGCTTTTTATAAATGAAGTATACTCTCTATAAACTACAAGTTTAATAGTTTTTATTCTGCAATTGTACTTAACATCATACTTACCTTACAGTTTATTTATTATTTTTGCACTTTAAGTATACTTCTAAGGTTCATATTTAGATATTAATTTTTATACTTAATAATAAACCTTTAACTGTACTTGAAGTAGACTTTGTTAATTACATTTATGTATTATGATTTATGTATTACATAATGTACAACATTTGCTAGTTAAATACAAACTAAAAATGTTAAATAAACTACAATAAAAGTATACTTTGAATACTTCATTATACTTTTCTTAAGTATATCTTGATCAAAAGATTAAGTACAATTATATGCCAAATATACTTCGACTTTTCTGTACACTTGTCAGTATAAGGCAAGCATTTTTGTTAAGTATATCTTTGATAAGTACAAGACTATCCTCTAAATATACTTTGTTATTTTTAGTTTAAAATAAGTATACTAATAGCACTTGAATTTCTTCTTCTTTGTATGAGTATGTAACAGAAATGCTGAAAATATGCAGAAAACACGTGTTGCACATATGTTGAACTGAGTGCGATGACATTTAGCCTGAATTATAGGCTCCGGTCCAACAGTTTTGGATTCAGATACTTTCCTTTCATACAGACAGTCTCTGTGTGTAAACTTGAGCCAGAATACCAGAGTCTTCTGATATCCAGAATCAACAGATGATCATAAGTTTGTGCCAGTTCATATTTGTGTGTGTTTTTGTGTTCCAGTGACCTGCTGTCCTCAGACTATGTGGAGATACACTTTGAGGAAGGAAGGCCCGTCCTTGGGAAGGTATAAACTAGGCACTTTTAATACATTGTTTGTCACTTTACTCTGAATTGTATAGCTGCTTTTCCACCATCAGGCACTGATCCGGCCTTGCCGGTACTGATATGGTTGCTTTTTCCACTGTGGGTCTGATAACGAAGCTTTTTGGAATGTAATACAAATGCATCAGTAGTTGTCTTGGTAACGCAAGAGCTTACAGATGTATGAGATGTAAATAGCGACTGCGTTATGAAGCGTTGATCATTGTAGCCAATCACAGACATATCTGTTGAGTGTGTGAACACAATGGCCAATCAGAGGTGGTTAAGAATCCACTCAACAGTGCTCAAAATGCTAGAGGGAAATGCTGGTATCGTCACATTTTAAAATTTCAGTATCGACCTGGTACCGAAGACGGTACTTTGGACAACACTAGAACAGGGTTACTGAGGGTTTAGAAAGGTAACAAGAGGCTAAAATAAAGAACAGGTTTTGATTATTAGTTGACATGGTAACAAACAAGGACTGTGTTCAAAATCGCTCCCCTATACCCTCATTCACTATTCCCTACATTAGTCCATTAATATAGTCCACTTAAAGGAGTGAATGAAAACAAGTGAGTGAATTCGGACACTGAATGCGGGGGAAAGGCTGCCGCTTTTGCATAGTTTGTGCTTGCTGTTTAATAATCATTTGAAACTTAGCAAACTGGCATGTCCAGTAGTAATGAAAAGATCGTCACATTGACGACATGTCGACCTAAGACGACTGTCACAGTGCATTATGGATATTATTATTATTATTATATATATATTTTTTTTGGTTAATAAGGACATTGCACATTAATAAAACATTTCTGTAAATGCACCAGAATTAGCCAAAGGCTATTTTTCATCTGTAGTCCCTGGACAGAATATTACATGTCACCCTAGGAATAAATGTGTGGTTAAAATACATACTAGTAATTTCAGAGATATTTTTAAGAATATCCTTAGTCCTTCAAGGTCTATAATGGTTGTGAATGGGGGACTCCAGGGGGTTAATAAAGGCCTTTGAAGCGAAGCGATGCATTTGTGTAAGACAAATATCTATATTTAAAACTGTATAAATTCAAATAACTACCTTCCGGTGGATGACCGTACGCATACTGCGCAAGTCGAATTGGGCGGAAGAGTATCCTTTGACCCGAACGCAATGACGTAATGACGAACACGGAGGCGCAAAGGAAAGAGCAAAACAAAACACTGGTCACGGATTAGAAGTCAGCCCTATTTGTTTGAACCACGAGAGGCGTCTAAGCTTAGATACTCCTACATCCTGCGTCATACATCGCGTCACAGGTTACTCATTTGGCACAAGCCGACTTGCGCAGTATGTGTATGGTCGTCTGCCGAAAGCTAGTTATTTGAATTTATAAAGTTTTAAATATGGATATTTTTCTTATAAACGCATTGCTTCGCTTCAAAAGCCTAACCCCCTGGAGTCGTATAGATCACTTTGATTTGTTTAAATATAGTAACTGCACTTGCTGATGCAGTGGTAGTCTCTTGCTGTGCTATTAAATGGACTGAGGCAGTTGGTTTCCTCAATTGAGTTATCCTGACTCGTTGGGTGTTACAGTGTAATAATCCAACCGCCTGAAGTGTTGTGTGATGATAGAGATGAGATGTTTCTGGAAAATGACAGATGTGACACAAAGATTATGAGAGAGGGGGAGAGTAACAGAAAAGAGCATGACCAGAGGGGGGAAGAGAGAGAGAATGCTGAGGTGCAAAATCGTTTAAATCAAGACTTCACTGCTGAATCAGCACGGCTTGTTCACCTGCAGGTCAGGTCACATGACCAGCAGGCGCAAAGCAGAGAGAAGCTGAAGATCAATCACTCTGACATTCCATGAAGAATCACTTTTATAGTAGCTATACAAACATCAGATGTTAAACATTTGTACCCAGATACCCACCGTACAGGAAAACTGTCAATTAAAACATCCATGGTTCTGAACAATACATCTTTTGTGGGAACAAATGCATAATGGGCAAAACTGAACACATATGTGAGCCACTTAATAAGTGTTTACTTGATAGGATAGTTATCTGATTTGTTAAATTAGTGTTCCGTTTACACTTAGCAACTTAAATGTATCTCCGCAAAATGAATACAAATTCACTTCCCGCGCTATATGCAAATTTAACAGAGTTGATGTCAAAGAAAGCAACAGATAAGAAGAGAGAGCAGCATCAGCACTGGATAAGATAAGTTAGTCTCACTACTTTAAATGAAGATGACTGTGTGTTCAGGATGTGATGTCAAACTTTCAGTTTCATTTGCATGATCCCATTCATTTCAGTGGAGAGCTGGCAATTTCTGGTGACCTTTGGCGACAGGATGTAGGCGTCTCCAGCGACACAACAAAGCTGAGATGTTAACCTGATGCAAATGAAGAGTGAAGTCAATGGAGTGCACGTGATCCATCACTACATCCTGTAGTGAAGTGTCTGCGGCAAGATTGAGAAGTTCATTTTAGTGATCAAAAAATTCTCTATAATTAACCTGACCTCATCCAGACACAGCTCCTGCACCAGTCGGTGGTACTCGTCATGCTGACTCTGAGCTTGAATAGTTTTGTGAATCCAGATAGCATTTGCTGTTTCACTTTCATCTTTAATATTAAGCATTTTAAATACTGATTGCATTTATATTTAGTCTTTTCCCTCCGAAATGTTTGTTTTTAGCAGCTAGAGAACTTATTCGCTGTCTACAACGTGTAATAACATCTGTGACAAATGTTGTTAGGCAACCAATAGTGGGACCTGACTGCCAGCCACAGGCGACATGCAGCGACAAAATCACTGGTGGTGTGAACTGAGCTTCACTGTCACTGGAAATCTCCAGCTCTCCATTGAAACGAATGAGAACATGTCGCTTGGTTGCTGTGTGTCACTGTCGGTGTGAACAGGCTGTATTTGGCTACCAGAGCCGGTACCCTATAATAAGCTCTCACATGTTTTTAAACCATTTGGGAGGACTAAAATGTACATATATGGCTTCAACAACCAGATGCATTTACAGATGCATTGTCCAGTTTCATCTGGAATGCGTCTCAGACCACCTCCTGAATGGGTTTGAGTGATCGGATTTAAATCCATCTTGAAAGCGTTTTGGAGGGCATTTACACCTGGTCTTTTCATGGTCAGATAGCTATCCAATCAGTGAAAACAGGTGTAAACAGGCCCTAAATGTGTGTGTTGTCAGGGTGGAGAGCACTGTTACTACCACGGCCAGATCAGAGGGAATGACAACTCACATGCCGCTCTGTCCACCTGTAACGGTTTACAGTGAGTACTGGAGTCAATCCATCCACTTAAATAACATCTCAAAGATTTTTCCACTGTATACTGACTTATTCGGTTGTGTTGTATATTTTCCTCTTTTTTAAATGATTTTTTTTTTTATTATTATTGATCAAAAATGCATGTTTAATTAGTGCTGTCAAATCGATTAATCACGATTAATCGCATCTACCATAAAAGTTTGTAAATATATATATATATATATGTACACTACCAGTTAAAAGTTTGGAATCGGTAAGATTTTTAATGTTTTAGAAAGAAGTTTGGTCTGCTCACCAAGGCTGCATTTATTTAATTAAAAATACAGTGAAAACAGTAATATTGTGAAATATTATTACAATTTAAAATAACTGTTTTCTGTTTGAATATATTTTATAAAGTAATTTATTCATGTGATCAAAGCTGAATTTTCAGCATCATTACTCCAGTCTTCAGTGTCACATGATCCTTCAGAAATCATTCTAATATGATGATCTGCTGCTCAAGAAACATTTATTGTGTACAATTGTACAAAATATTTGTGTACAATATTTCTTTTTCAGGATTCCTTGATGAATAGAAAGTTCAAAAGAACTGCATTTATCTGAAATACAAAGCTTTTGTAACAATATACACTACCGTTCAAAAGTTTGGGGTCAGTAAGAATTTTTATTTTTATTTTTATTGTTTTGAAAAGAAATTAAAGACATTAATACTTTTATTCAGCAAGGATGCATTAAATCGATCAAAAGTGACAGTAAAGACATTTATAATGTTACAAAAGATTATATTTCAAATAAATGCTGTTCTTTTGAACTTTCTATCATCAAAGAATCCTGAAAAAAATATATTGTACACAATAAATGTTTCTTGAGCAGCAGATCATCATATTAGAATGATTTCTGAAGGATCATGTGACACTGAAGACTGGAGTAATGATGCTGAAAATTCAGCTTTGATCACAGGAATAAATTACTTTATAAAATATATTCAAACAGAAAACAGTTATTTTAAATTGTAATAATATTATAAGGCTGCATTGGTGAGCAGACGAAACTTCTTTTAAAAACATTAAAAATCTTACCGTGTCCAAACTTTTGACTGGTAGTGTGTATATATATATATAACCGGCGACAGGGTCATGGGCGGCACCTCGCAACTTACAGGACTTAAAGGATCTGCTGCTAACATCTTGGTGCCAAAAAGCTCTTTTTTTTTAGTTTTTGCTCATTTTTTGAATGAAAGATCAAAAGGATAAACAATGCAGATTTGTTTTCATAGCCATTTGATAAACATTGATCATATTTACCAAGAATGCCAATAATTCCTGACCATGATTGTATATATTATATATTTACAAAAGTTTGTTAGATGCGATTAATCATGATTAATCGTTTTGATGGCACTAATGTTTATGCTACAAATTATGTTCAAAACTCACTGTAGTGTAGTTTGTTTTCCTCATTTTAAAGTTGCTTTGGATAAATGCAGATAAATGAATAAACCAAACTGTTTGTCTCTCTCTGGTACCCAGTGGCATGTTTGATGATGGAGTCCATATGTACACAATTGAGCCACTTAAGCAGACTCACTCTATTGTAAGTTTTCTTTTTAAATTTCTTTTTTATACACTTAATCAGCTCCACAGACCAACATTTATGTACACTACAACTCAAGCATATTATCCAATTCTATTATGTTTATGTGAATTGCACAGATATAATACAATTCGGACAGATTTTACCAGAAAATAAATGTCAGTAAAGACATTTATAATGTTACAAAAAGATTTATATTTCAAATAAATGCTATTCAAACTTTGTTCATCAAAGAATCCTTGAATATTTTATTGCGTTTTTCACTCTTCATCAAGCAGCATAACCACTTTCAACTGTGATCAAAATAAAAGCGGTTTCTTGAGCATCAAATCATTATATTAGAGTGATTTCTGAAGGATCATGTGACACTGAAGACTGGAGTAATGATGCTGAAAATTCAGCTTTGATCACAGGAATAAATTACTTTATAAAATATATTCAAACAGAAAACAGTTATTTTAAATTGTAATAATATTTCACAATATTACTGTTAATATTACTGTATTTTTGGATCAATAATGCAACATTACGGTAATGTATCTTTGGGAAACGTGATGAAAATGTATGAATGTGTATTTCCTGTGAGCATACAAATAAAGCATACATTTTCATTAGATTACTTACTGTATGTTATTCTTATAAGATATGTTATGTTATTCTTATTAGGTATGATAAATAGAAAGCCATATTTAGCTTTTGCAAGTTTTTAAAACATTAATTTAGTCATATGATGTCTGTAGTAAGAACAAATCTCTTGTTGGAAATGAAAATGGTTGTATAATTTTTTTAGCAGTGGAGTTGTTCTGTTACTGCAGCTCTAGTGTGGCCATTTCCTTTGTACATCAACTCTAAACACTTTCATAAACTCCATACTCTTCCTACACACAGTCTCAAATAAATCTCTGAACTTTAGTTTTAAACTAACAAACCATCTTCTAAAAAAACCAATAAAAAAAAAAAAAAACAAACTGCACAATTCATTACAAACACTAATTAAAACTTGGCCATTTAAAACTTTGAGATGTGCAGCTGAAATCACTTTGGATGAACTCAGTGAGATTTGGCTGCTCATACTCTGTGTTTTTTTCATTAGCAGGGAACAGCGAGACCACATGTCTTGCACAGAACAACTATCCTTCAGCAAACCCCACCTACAGCAGAAAAAGGTACATACAACACAGCTCTCTATGAACTGTCAGGACATCCTGATAAAAGAATAGTGAAAAGAATAGTTCACCCACTAAAATCCTTACTAAAATCCTTGTTAAAAAAAAAAGAGGGGGTTAATAAAGGCCTTCTGAAGCAAAGCAATGCGCTTGTGTAAGAAAAATATCCATATTTAAAACTTTAAAAACTAAAATAACTAGCTTCCGACAGAAAAAAAAAACAGATCACCCCTCCCCCCCTTGTGCTGGGCTACAAGAGGTAGTTAAGCACTTAAGAATCTGGAGTGATGATGTAAAGTGGTGTGTCGTGGTCAGATGAGGCGGCCCACTGTCTGATTGGTCCAAGGCAATGTTTAATGTGAGCATTGCTGGGGTAACAGTTTTAAAAAGGTTGTTCACAGTGAAATGATGCAACCTCCTTTTGTTCCTTTTGTTGCCTTCTTTATTCACAACTGGAGGTTTTAGGCAGTGATGATGAAATAGATTATTTTTGTCCAGCATACCTGGGTAGGTATCTGGCAAACTGTTTGTGGATGATCGGTGCGACCCCTTCGCTTTATCACTCCATCATAAGCTGTCTCAGTTAAAAAAGCAATCTTTTCTTTTTCTTTGAAATCCCTCCAGAACTTCTAGAGGTTATTGCGAGTCTTTAGAGGTGGAACAACGGTGGGGAAAAAAAGAATAGGAAAATGACCATTTCTCATCAGTTTCCCTTCAGTATATCGGCCTAGAGGTTATTAGGTGAGGATGGGCAGGGACCATGCTATTCAAACCCTACATCATAATTCGTAGCTGTTTTGAAAACATTTACACTCCCTTGTTTACTCATGGTAGTATAGCAACTGTCTCTAAATATTAGGCAAAAAGAAAGAACCAAAACTCTTTTGTCTATTTCATATTGCATGCTGAAAGCAGTGCTAGATTATGTTATGCACACCGGCATATTCTTATATTCGGCAAAGATACTTTCAGTTGGCACTGTTGGAGGATGGTTGAATGTCCAAGGATGTCCTGCTTCCTTCACCTGCTTCCAGTGTAAAGGGGAATTTTCCAGTGGGTCTGTAAAGAGGAGGACCGGCACAGCAGAATTAGGTTGCCTTCGGCATCGCTCTTTTGCTGCCTAGGTCGGTCACTCCGCTTGGATTCCTTGAAAGTATCTTTTATATCCCCCCCCCCTTTGGTCAGCATCTTAAGTAGGATTGTACGCTCCCTTGTGGATAGGTTGCAATCAGTATAAAGCTTGGTAAATGCCAGAGCACTGTGCCTCCCATGCTCTCATTACCACCCTCTCCACTTATTTAATTTGGAGTTTAAGTAGGGCTACACACCTCCCTCTAGACCAGGGGTTTTCAAACCTGTACTGGGGGACCCCCAGCCCTGCACATTTTGTATGTCTCTCTCATCTAACACACCTGATTCAACTCATCAGCTCATTAGTAGAGACTGCAAGACCTGAAGTGGGTGTGTCAGATAAGGGAGACATATAGTCCATGGGCCCAGGCCACAATTTTCACTAATTGGTACCACCCAAGGTGGCAAATTCTAGTTTGATTTTTTTTTCTTTTAAAGTCCATACCTCTAGATGATATTACAACATGATAACCTTTTGTTAGAGGTAGCTTTGTCACAGAAATCAGCCTTCAATAAAACTAACCGTTGAGCCAAAGAATGAAAAAATCTTGTAGCTTTATTTGAACAGAACATGTCATACAGAGAAAAACAAAATCATTCTACCTTGTTAATGAACTTATTTGGTCATTGCAAACTGTTTCTGTTTATTCATCATCATCTTCATCATCATTATCATCATATTCACATGAAATTTCAGCCGTCTTAAACTACTTCCATCTCTGCATCTGCACACACTCATCAATCTTTTTATAATTACTCACGAAGTTGTTATTGTAGAAAAAAGGTTTCAAATAAACAGTGGACCTTCTGCTTCACAGTGACGCTAGTACCTTGCTTGTAGAGCAAAGATGGTAATCTTGATTTGAAAATGCATCAAATTAAACAAAGTTGCAATCATCGGTCATTTTCACACAGCTGAGTCATAGCTGAATAAGTCACGAAGTGCTTGTAGCCTCCAAGGGTAACACATATCAAAATAAACAGCAGGACTTTCCTTTTCAGATGATGCTAGTGGCTCATCCGTTCAACGAAGTACACTATATTGCCAAAAGTATTGGGACACCCCTCCAAATCATTGAATTCAGATGTTCCAATCACTTCCATGGCCACAGGTGTATAAAATCAAGCACCTAGGCATGCAGACTGCTTCTACAAACATTTGTGAAAGAATGGGTCGCTCTCAAGAGCTCAGTGAATTCAAGCGTGGTACCGTGATAGGTTGCCACCTGTGCAATAAGTCAATTCGTGAAATTTCCTCACTACTAAATATTCCACGGTCAACTGTTAGTGGTATCATAACAAAGTGGAAACAATTGGGAACAACAGCAACTCAGCCACGAAGTGGGAGGCCACGTAAAATCACAGAGTGAGGTCAGCGCATGCTGAGGCACACGGTGCGCAGAAGTCGCCAACTTTCTGCAGAGTCAACAGCTACAGACCTCCAAACTTCATGTGGCCTTCAGATTAGCTCAAGAACAGTGCGTAGAGAGCTTCATGGAATGGCTTTCCATGGCCGAGCAGCTGCATCCAAGCCTTACGTCACCAAGTGCAATGCAAAGCGTCGGATGCAGTGGTGTAAAGCACGCCGCCACTGGACTCTAGAGCGGTGGAGACGTGTTCTCTGGAGAGACGAATCACTCTTCTCTGTCTGGCAATCCGATGGACCAGTCTGGGTTTGGCGGTTGCCAGGAGAACTGTACTTGCCTGACTGCACTGTGCCAAGTGTAACGTTTGGTGAAAGGGGGATTACGGTGTGAAAGCACCAGTCGTTGTTGTTGCATAATATACTAATTTCATATACAGTATATACGTATTTTTTCAAATTGCTAGGTCATGGATTGTCCCACCATCATGGTTCTGATATCACCAGATTACAGAAAGTCTTGTCTATCCATATTTGAAAAGATATCCCCCCCCTAACATCAATATATTTTGAGATAAATATACAAATATAACCATTTAATAGATGCAAAAAATAGTTTTCTTTAATATGAAGGCTAATATAAAACGTATACAACAAATATCATGTCGAATTATGGCAGATCTGGATAGCCCTGACTGTCCTGAAAAAATAAACATATAGCATGTATGGCTACCTCTTACAATAGACTTCATACAAACCTGCTGTGCAAATACTGTAGGACGATAATGGCAAAAATAATGATTGTCCCAAAAGAATAGTAAAGCTACTCATTTGAAATGGTTATCATGTTTCAAAGTACTTATATGGACTCTACAAACAAACTGGTACCAAAGAGATTTTGCCACCTTAGGTGGTACCAAATTCTGGCTTGGCCCATGGACTAATACAAAATGTGCAGGGCTGGGGGTCCTCCAGAACAGGTCTGAAAACCACTGCTCTAGACAGATACCTCCTAAGGGCTGATGCGAGGTAAATGGAATTATTGTGGGCGGCCCGCAGAAGCATCCCTCTATTTCGTTTACCTCCCTCCCCAACTATTGTCGGGTTTTGAAGCAGGGATATAGGCTCCTATTTGGATTGCTGCTTTCAATAGATCATTATCCATAATGGTTCTCGCAATATTGCAAATCTTTCCGTTTTAAACCAAGGTGGCGAGCCAATGGATATCACACAAGCAACGTGCAAGTTTTGTGCAAGAGTTATGCCGGTGAAAAAGTCTCAACCTCGGTCAGTATTCACTACAGAAAGTGAAAGTAAAAAGTGACGGAGCTGTAGGCGTCTGACGCTGCATTAACGAATTTCAACATAATATGCTGTTAATGGTATACAACTGTCTTAATTTATTGGATTGTCTCTTGTGCCTCGTACATATAGTGAAACAAATGAGAAGAATTGTATTTCGTGTTAAACAGGTTGTTTAACACGAAATAGTGCGTGAAGTAAAGCTGCTCTTAATTTTCATTGACAACTGCAGTGTTACGAAATATCATAGACATTTAAAAAAAAAAAAACATTTTCAAAGAGGAGCTAATAGCCTAATCTTTTATTATCCTCACAGCATGTAAGTTATGCGGTGATGCGCTATGAAATTATTGTGGGGCAAATTTATTATAATATTAATTTAATCATAAAAGTAACCTAATAGTAATAATAATAGACTAGAAGAATGTAACAGGCCTACATTAATGAATAAATGCCAAATCCTCTTATTAATATTGCCAATATTTGTTGCTTTTGACATTATCTTTGGCTATCAACGATACATGATCATCGTCTATTGACGCAACCCAGCACAGGGGGGTTATCGCGGGGCCCTCTGCAGTGCCTGCACGGGGTTGTCATTTTGGGGTGAACTTTATTTAATGAAACATCCAAATATACAGACAAAAAAATGTCTGCATAAGTCTTCTGAATGATACTGTAGACCAGGGGTTCCCAACCACGTTCCTGGAGCCCCCCCAACACATGTTTTCCATGTCTCTTTGATCAAACACACCTGATTCAGATTATCAGCTCATTAGTCAAGACTCCAAGACCTGAAATGGGTGTGTCAGACAAAGGAGACATGCAAAATGTGCAGTGTTGGGGGGCTCCAGGAACATGGTTGGGAACCACTGCTGTAGACAGCAAAAAGAAGAGCATTCTTAAGGGGAACCCGGGAATCTGAACAAAGAAGACTGAAACTAACTGAACATAACTGTTACAGTATAAGAGTTTTGAGTGTAAAAATTTCATGCCACATAACTTTCCACTGAGAGCACTGAATGTTCAGATTTTATCATAGTCTATGTTGTTTGGAGAAGAGACAATGTGCTTATTGTGTCACTGAAAACAATTACACTGTTGTTAGAAGATTAAAATTTTGTTTTGGGAAGGACTCAAACTTAGGAAAAGCTTGCAAACAAACATATGTTTGTGTGTATGTGTTCGCAGGCATGGAGGAGGATTTGTCTTGGCTCCGAAGGAGGAAAAAGCGAGCTGTAAGAGTTTGAATGGGATGCAGCTGATGCTGGATATGGGCCACAAAGTGATCTATAACAGAACACTGTCAATGACAAACCAACACACATCCTGTAATGCCAAACAGATAGACTCAGCCTCAGCCTTAGTACTGGCACTTTTAGTACACAAAGGTTATTTGCATAATATCCATACTAGATTGTATTCATGTATTTCAAACATTAGTAAAGTAAAAACAGTTTTACACTGGTGCCTGGATGGGAGGATACAAGATTTATTTGTGGACTTTGGAAGTACGCAACCGTTCATGGATTTTTTAGGTTAATGTTGCACACAACCCTTGGCATTATTACTGAGGAGGACGAGTGACTCGACTATTCAGTTGTAGAAAAATGCAGACTGCAACTGCTGGAGCAGTTTTTAAACACATGAACATAAAAATTAAGTTAAATTAGGTCATAAAAAAACAGTTTTTTAAATTATAAATACATTTCACAGTATTATATTTTTAATCAAAGTAGAAGAGACTCCTTTTAAAAACATTAAAAAAAATCTTACCAACCAAAAGCATTTGAAGTTTACTTTCCCATAACCAGAAAAATGCAAGCTTTCAGTATGCAAAAATGCAGTCAGTTTTTGAAGTTAAGTTAAATGAAAGTCCATAAATTAAATTATGTTGTTGCAGAAGTATGTAAATTGGGATCCATCCAAAAACTTTGATCCAGAACAAGGCACATTCCTTTATTCATAAATGTAACAGCAGCCCATTATGAGAGTTTGTAATGTATGAAAGTGATTATAGGACACTTTTTTCATGCAGAAGCTGAGCCATGATTGTATTGTCCTTTTTTCTCTTCCAGATCCCGAGGAACCTGTTTGAGGAGATGAAGTACATAGAGCTGATGATCGTCATTGACCACAACATGGTGTGTTTGAATGCTGTTTGAATATAATAGTATGTGAGTGTCTTTGGCCCATGATTTCCTTTGTGAAGGAGAACTAGAATTTAGCAGTACTTAAAAAGAGTACTTATTACAGGAAAAAATATGAAAAATGATATGATCAATAAGCCATGGCAACATGTGTTTTTCCATTTTCCACTATAACTCATCAAAATAATTTAACTTATTTTTTTTTTTAAGTTATACAAGATTCAATTAGGCAAGATTTAAAAAAAAAAAAAAAAAAAAATGTTGAAATGACTTGAAAGTATAGCCAATTTAAATATTCTTAAAAAATGTAAATAGAATTAGAGGGAATTTTTTTACAGCATAAAACACTTTCATAATTAACAATTTCATGTTAATTGCATTTCTGTCATGACAACTCTCGGCATGGTAATGGGTATGACAATATTGATATGTTTGGTCTTGGCAGAATAGATCTGCTACGCTATTTCTGCTGTTATTGCTGCTACTGCTGTTGATTATTGCTGCTGCTGCAGAACAAGTACGGGACTTGCTACTGCCAATACATACATGACACGCTGCTGTGAGCAAGTAAGATATGCTGCTGTACAATATAGTGTACATGAATTACCCGTAGCAGATCTATACAGGTGGAGCTGGGGAAGGTGGAGGGTTTCTTAAAGAGTGCTGCTCTGCTGAGGCAAATGCTACCCATGTTTTTGAAGGTTGAGCATGCAAGCTCATTGGCTACTCATACAGCAGAAACCAATCGATCAGCTGTGCCTTATAGATCACGATGTGATTATGAGCAATTGAGTTAAAGGACCTATTAGCCTGCGCCATCTAGAGTTTCATGACAGAACTTTATATTTGTCTTTGAAATATAGTTAAAGTGTGGCTGAATGTACTGACAAGCATTTATGGTGAACTAAAATATATTTATTTTATTTACTAAAATGTAATTTCTATTGAAATTTGTATGTCATGTATTTAAGTATATTTGTAATTAAACAACTGTAATGATGTTGAATATAAACTATATTAACATTAAATTATCAAATAATATTTAAAAAACACTACAGTTAAAATGATAATCAAGTACTTTACATGTGTTTTAGTATGTTAGCCAACTAGGGTGACCACCAGTCCCGAAATTGGAAGCTTCGTCCAGCGTCCCGCAAGTCAAACAGTGTCTCGCATTTCAGTTTTGTCTGTTATTATTATTATTATTTCTGCATAATTTTCTTTAATCGTCCTTTAAATTACAAGTTCACAATAATAAAAAAAAGTTAATAAGAAAACACTGAACATGCGCAGTGCAGCCGTTTGTCATGTACTGCTCCAAAGCATGAAAGATTGAGGATCCAAATGCAGTCTTTATTTAGAGGGTAATCCAAAAACAGTCAAAAAACAGACAAAGGTCATACACAGGAGAGCAACCCAAGGCACAGGCAAACAGAGTAATCCAAAGAACCAGGAATGCAAAAAAAAAAAAAACATGAAAACAGGGGAACTAGGAGAGTGCTCAGATACACAATACAAACACATGCAAGATCGAGTGATGAGTGACTGTGTAGACCTGGCTTTTATAGACAGAGCTAATGAGGCTAATGAGTAACAGCTGTATGTAATCATGGCTGATAAGTCCAGGCAAAGGATTATGGGGAATGGAGTCCATGAAGGTGTGACAGTAGTCTGGGGTGGAGTGCCCTCTGGAGGCAATCAAAGGCACTCCAGCTGGTGACTGTGACACTATTATTGGTTCCCTTTCAAAGGCTACATTCAAGCTGTGCTGAGCGCTATGGGAAACATTTTTAGTCATGACCAGCTGTGAATATGTGTAAAACAACGTCAATGAAATTGACCTATATTTATAGCCTGCGTGACGTCATTGGAATGCGTTGTATGCGAGGCTATAATTAGATGTGCCGCAGGAGCATCTGCAGATATTCACAGCTGGTCACGACTAAAGACATTTCCCATAGCGCTCAGCGGAAAAACATAAAAAAAAAAAAAAATCTAAAATGGATCTATCCGGAACTCCCGAGAACAAAAAGCATCTTTGTCCGTCTAATAAAGAATGGGAGAAAAAATATACATGGTTAAAACCAGCTACAGGTAACCTAAAAAAGGAGAGTGCAGTATATGCTACCGAAGTTTCACCATCACGCATGGAGGTGAGGGGGATATAAGGAGGCATGAAAGTCATTGGAGAAATGCACAACAAAGAAATGCTAACGCTAGCATGACAAGTTTTTTTTCTCTCCACCAAAAAAATAGCAAAATCAAAATAAAAAAAATAAAATCACAGCAGCTGAAGTGACAGGTGTCTACCATAATGTGCAGCATGGTTTAGGTCAGACGACTGTACTACTAAACCAGCCCCGGTCATTTTCCCCGATTCAGAAATAGCAAAGAAGCTTGCTTGTGTTAGAACTACGCCAATGATTGCTGATAGACTGGATTCTCTTCCACCTTTCTCAATTGGGTCTGGAACAACCAAGTTATGCCCGTTAGCATTTAGATATTACACACCTGACCTTGGAGTGCAGAACAAACTTTAGGATTTTCATGATGATTGCAACGAAAACTGATGCCAATTTTAACCAGGTCATTTCAAGGCTTGAGGAGAGAAACCTGGGGTTAGAACGGATCTCTGCATACTCGGCTGATAACGGCAGCATTAATTATGGTGTGCATAACTCAGTGTATAAAAAACTGACGGACAGGAATGCTTCAATTATCAAGGCCAACTGCATGGCTCATATTCTGCACAACTGTGGGAGGCATGTAGGCGATAAGCTGAGAATTGACATTGAGAACATAGTCACAAATGTTTACAACCCACTTTTCGTCTTCAGCTAAACGTGTGCAAGAGTTAAAGGGAGTGTTTGAGTTTGTGGACGTGGAGTACACGGCTCTTTACAAGAATGCAGCGACACGGTGGCTAAGTTTGTGGCCTGCAGTCAAGTGTCTCCACGACTCCTGGCCAGCTGTCAAAAGCCATTTTTTATCTCTTGGAGAAGAGCGCTGTCCATCAGCACTTTAGAAACTGCTCGCAAATGTTGAGGATGGAGAAGATGTGCCCTGTGAACTCCAGGCAAACCTGATGTTTTTGCAAAATAGCCTCAAAGTTTTTTTCTATGCAGTGCTTAAAGTTGAGGGAGATGAGGCAACTGTGTGTGAGCTTTTTGAGTTGATGACCAATCTCAAATTGAAACTTGCGCAAAGGGAAAAGGATCGATTCTTTGGATTGGAGACCAGCTCTCTCCTGCAATAGTTTCCCACCGCACAGGCTGCTGTTATAGAGCAGGACTTTCTTATGTTCTATCAAAGAGCGCTTGCTTACATAAACAGGTGGTTTGATTTCACTGATGGCAACAACCTAAAGCACATCTCATGCCTGGCTATCAAGAGGAAATTTAGCTTCCTAAGCCCTGCTGAAAAATCCAGCTAAAACCAGCCTAAGCTGGTTGGCTGGTTTAAGCTGGAAGTAGCTGGTTTTAGCTGGTCTCCCATCCTGGGTTAGCTGGTCAAGCTGGTCTCCCAACCTGGGTTAGCTGGTGTTCAGCTGGTTTAAGCTGGTCTCTAAAACCAGCTATGACCAGGCTGGGAGACCAGCTAAAACCAGCCTGACCAGCTTAGGCTGGTTTTAGATGGATTTTTAGGCAGGGAGACCTCCGTGGAGCAACTGAAGCATTAAAAATGAGCTTTAAACTGGACATGAACCAGCTGTTCTTTTGCCAGGCATAAAGGAATTCGCAACAGCAACAAATCCTGTTGCATCAAAATGGACAGCTCTGCTGAAGCATGTCAGTGCCCCAAACATGACAGCCCCAAACTGAGTGGCCTTCCCAGTGTCAGTCAGCACCATCATTAACATTTTATAAAGCCTGTTAGCGATTTAAAGCTCGTTAACATCACCACAAAAAACATGGTATAATAATAATAAGTTATCTCTACCTTGTGTCCCGTATTGTCCTGCAAAATCAGGTCTGCTGATCTGCAACAGAGCAATAGCCAGGTGGTCACCCTATAGTCAACACATCAAAATAAGTGAACTTCTTTAAAGCACAACAAAAGGTTATTAAAACATGATTTAGAATGTACTTTAAAGTTTAAAAGTCTCTAGGTACACTTTTCATTAATTTCATTAATATAAGTACAGTTTTAATAAAACAAACTTAAGATTTTAAGTGCACATTCAATATATTTAAGCACAATTCTTTTTCACAAGGGTTAGGGATAGGCATATGACTATTGTTTGAAAAAATGTTTATGCAATCTTCTTGAGTAACTGCACTCTGCTTCTTTTACAGAGTTTGTTCTCCTCACTAAATCTACTGCAGTGAATGCAGTAGTGGCATTGAACATGCTGAATGGCCTCAGTAAAGGCACATTTAAGTGTACTGAGTTTGAGTGTTTGTTTGATCTTTTGGTTTGATGTTTTTATAATTAGGCTATAACTATATTAATATTATCCCACAGTTTAAGAGACTGGGGACCAAGCAGCGCACACTCAACTTTGCCAAATCTGTGGTCAACCAGGCAGATGCTGTGAGTTTGAATGACTCTGATGTTGTTTAAGTAACCTATTATTGATCAGTTTTCAGTGAATAGCTTGTGTTAATGGTCAAATTAACATCCCATAGAGCTGGATTTCAGAAACCCCTAATGATTTGTGGACCCGTAGAGATGAGAAATGCCAATTCCAATTTAAGTTAAAAACAAAAACAAACAAACAAACAAAAAAAAATATATATATATATATATTATATGGAAAGATGTTGTTAATTTTCCCCTCTTGCTCTTTCTCTCTGTCTAATGGAAGATTTTTAAAGATCACCTGTACACACGTGTGGTCCTGGTCGCCATAGAGATCTGGACGGACAAGGACCACATACCCATTAGTGTGATTCCATTCGATATGCTGCGAAACTTTTCCAAATACCGACAGCAGCACATCAGGCAGCATGCAGATGCAGTGCATCTGTTCTCGTGAGTTCATATTTGTGCATAACTGCTTACATACACACTCAAATGTGCAGAAATGAAGTATGCATAATGGAGCTTCTGTGTGTATCTGCAGTAACGTGGCATTTCACTATCCTCGGGGCTGCGCAGCATATTTTGGAGGGATGTGTTCTGTGAGTCATGGGGTTGGAGTCATTGAGGTGAGTGAATCACATGTAGATTGACTGACTCACAGCAAATATCCAGGAGGAGCTGAACTCATCAAAGTCTGTATCGAAATGAAGTTTTCTTATTAGTAGTAAATGTTACAGCTGATTTTACACACTGATCTAAGTCTTTGTTTGCAATACTTTTAGTGTGAACTATGGTACAGAAATCAAATAAAATTTCTACAAAAACTACAGTAACGTTTAAAAGTTTGGGGTAGGTAATATTTTTAATGTTTTTGAAAGAAGTCTCTTCTGCTCACCAAGGCTTTATTAATTTGATACAATAAATACTGTAAAAACAGTAATATTGTGAAATATTATTACAATTTAAAGAAACTGTTTTCTATGTGAATATATTGTAAAATATAATTTATTCATGTAATCACAGCTGAATTTTCAGCATCATTACTCCAGTCTTCAATGTCACATGATACTTCAGAAATCATTCTAATATGATGATCTGCTGCTCAAGAAACATTTCTGCTTATTACCAGTGTTAAAAACGCCTCAGGTTACAACTGTAACCATGGTTCCCTGAAAAGGGAACGAGAAACTGCGTTGGAAAGAGTGATGCTATGGGAACGCTTCTTCGTGATTGCGTCTTGAAGCGCGTGTGTAAACAGTCATCCCTCTGTGTGTGACGTCATGACTAGGAAGCTCTATAAATAGAGCCCAGACCAAACAATATCAGCTTCTGATAGGCTGAACAAGTCACTCACAGGCAAGCTAGAAGTATGGCAAATCAATGCAGCATCTTGTTCCCTTTTCAGGGAACCATGGTTACAGTCGTAAACTGAGATGTTCCCTTTCAAGGGAACTCATGCTGTCTTGAAAATAGCGACACTATGGGAACGATAATACACACTTTGCTGTGATGACAAGTGCCTATCTAGTGTGAATCATGGCAATCACAACTAGGACAAGAGCACCTGGGACCCCAGAGTGGAGTCCAAGTGTAGTTCATAGAACCTCACAAATAATTGCGGAGAGGACTAGCTTACCACATCACATACATCTTGTAGGGACACCCCTGACAATAAGGTTTTAAAAGCCGCCATACTCCTAGTTGAATGGCCTCTGACAGCCATAGGTGAAGGCTGTCCAGACACCTCATAAGCAATAGAGATAGCCTCAACTATCCAATTGCTCATTCTCTGCTTGGATGCTGGGGCCCCTCTTCTAGGTGACCCAAAGCACGTGAATAATTGATCCAATTTATGCCACAGGGCAGCTCTGTGGACATAAGCATCCCATGCCTTAACCAGACATAGCCAATTCTGAAAGGGGGAGGACAAAAGGCCTGCACAACTATAGATCGCCCCATGTTAGTGGGGACCTTAGGAACATACCCTGGTCTAGGGTGTGGACAGGCTTTCACCTTACCAGGTGCAAACTCTAAGCATGAAGCCTCAATGGAGAGACCAGTCTCTAGAAGTTGGACCCCCTCAGAGGCCAAACCCACAGTTTCCACAGTTCCAGGCGGGGGTGAAGGATCAAGCCCCCTGCCTGGGACAGAAGGTCCCCCCTGACCGGAATCTCCCTAAGAGAGCCGTCGAGAAGGGACACAAGGTCCGAGAACCAAACTCGGGCCGGCCAGAACAGGGCTATCTGTTCTGTAATCCTGGCAGATTCTCTCCAGAACCGGGAGCAGAGTGATTGGGGAAAAGGCATACAGATGCAGCCTCAGCGATGTCTGCACCATGGCATCAAGCCCCAGTACATCTGGATGTGTAAGGGAGTACCAGAACAGACAGTGTGTCATTTCTTGAGATGCAAATAAGTCCATTTGCCTAGCCAAATTCCCTCCAAATCAACTCCACCACCTCGGGGTGGAGTCTCCATTCTCCGGACCTCACCCCCTGCCTCGACAGGATGTCTGCTTCCTGATTTTGATACAGAGGGATATACATCTGGTATGGATCTGGTATGGATCTGGTATGCCAGTTTGTAAAGTGGGTGCAACCGCAGACCCACATGATGGCCCCTCTGGTCTGAGAGGAAGTGTTTCAAAGCTAGAAAAACAGTCATCATCTCCAGGCAGTTTATGTGCCAGGAGCGACAATGATCCCTCCAAGATCTTGCAAGATCGCTCCCCAGCCTGTGAGGGAAGTGTAAGCGTTATGCGATGACAAGGAGCTCCCAGCATGGGGCCCTGGGACAAGAACCAAGGTTTCTTCCACATTACCAAGGTACAAAGGCACATGCATGTAAACTTGATCAAGCAAAATGGGTTGCCCCTCAGGGAAAACCCCTTAGTCTTGATCCACCACTCCAAAGATTTTTATGTACAACAGGCCAAAAGGTATTGCATTGGACACAGCTGCCATCAGACCTAACAGTCTCTGGAACTGTTTGACAATAAGTGTCTGGCCTGCCCTGCCCAGTATAAGCTTTACCCACCAAGGCCGAAGTTGTTATACATGGCCTGGTTGACAATGTTGGGGCCTTGAGGGATGATGCTGTATGAGGAGACAAATAGCTCGCATGCATCTGCTCCACCCTGAGCATCGTCCCATACCCGTGTTCTTTCAACCCCATGACATTAGAATAGTTTGTAACTTGGAGGTCGAAGACAGGAAGTCTCCTCCACAACACCTCGGTGTGGAAAAAATGCAAACCCCTGTGTGGAGGGTGTATTTTTGTGGGCAAAAAACTTTCGTCCAGCTTGCTTCTCAGATGAACGTCCTGCCTCTCAGCCAGCCAGACGGTTTTTAATTTGGACATAGCACAATTCACAACCTCCACCAGCCCCTTATAATCAAGAGAGTGAGGTGGCAAGTCCTCACTTCTTGCTTTGATGCTTAGCACATCCACCTCCTTTGAGCTGGATAACTGAAGCCCTGGGCCCTCACTCGGGGCAAAAGAAACCACAAAGCATGCTTCCGATCCCTGAGAGAGGGCGCTGGATCTAGTGGGTGAGGACAGAGAAAAGGCAAAGCCCATCTCCAACCCCTCCTTTCCCTTGGCAGAAGCCTGAACCACAGGGAATGTGAGCCTGGGCACTCTTCTCAAAGAGTGTCCGACATGAGCAAAGCGTCCTCAGCAGCAGACGGTCACAGTGAACACAAAAGAGCTGACTGTGCATGCTCCGCTTCCAAACAAACAATGAACAAATCATGTGTATCACCACCCGTAATGTAGCAGGGCCAGGGAGGTACACAAAAAGTTTTGTTTGCTCACCATTATTATATATGATTGCAACAAAAACATCAATTAAGACACACAGTTTGAAACACAGAAGCTGACATTGTTTGGTCTGGGCACTATTTATAGAGCTTCCTGGTCATGACTGTTTACACACGTGCTTCAAGACGCAATCACATAGAAGCGTTCCCACTATTTCTGATGCAGCATGAGTTTCCTTGAAAGGGAAGCTGTGCTGCTTCATATTTTTGTGAAAACCGTGATACATTTTTCCATGATTCTGTGATGAATAGAAAGTTCAAAAGAACAGCATTTATTTGAAATAGAAATCTTTTGTTAACATTATAATTGCCTTTACTTTTACTTTTGACCAATTTAATGCTTTCTTGTTGAATAAAAGTATTGATTTAATTAATTTTAAATTCCACATTTTCACAATTTTTATTTAATTATCACATCATCTATATCTTAAAGTCAAAAATTGACAGTTCTTATTTTTCTGGAATACCACAGTATTTATTATAAATGATTTATCTGTGTACTTTTTTTATTCATGTGCCCTCGTAATCTTTAATACATAAAAACATAAACTTTTTCTCCTCCTTGCAATGACATCTCTTTTCTTCTCTGATGGTGTGTGCATCAGCATGAGGGCGGGACAACAATCACATCACAATAGTGAAGAAAAGCAACAACAACAACAACTACAAAAAAACTCACATATAGTGTATGCTACTCATAGCTACTCTACTCCTGTATGTACAAAAATAAAGGTTCTTTATTGACATTGATGGTTCAGTTAAGTACCTTTAACATCCATGGAACTTTTACACTGCACATAAGATTCTTTAGATTTTTAAAAATTTCTTCATACTAAGAAAAGAAAAGGTTCTTTTAAGATCTGTTCTCCGAGAGGTTCTTTGGGGAACTAAAAATTGTTCTCCCCTTTTGAAACCTTTATTTTTAATTTAGTTAAACCACATATTATGGGGACAAAATGTTCCCACATAGATGGCAATATCCCAAATCCTTGTCTTTGTGGGAACATTTTTGGTCCCCATGAGAAAGTTTTCTGTGATGGGTAGGTTTAGGGGTAGGGTTTGGGTTAGGGGAGAGAATATACAGTTTGTACAGTATAAAAATCATCATATGGATCATTATATAAAGATTACTTCTCTCTCTCTCTCTCTGTGTGTGTGTGTGTGTGTGTGTAATGTATGTGCAGTATGGCTCTTTGTTGACACTGGCGCTTGTGCTGTCCCAGAGTTTGGCTCAGAATCTTGGCATTCAGTGGGATACAACATCAATAAAAAGTACACACTCTCTCTCATAATCTTGCTGACTTTACTTTGATACTGACATATAAAATATTGAGCATTAACTGACTGTTTGTGTGTATGTGTTGTTCTGTGTATGTTCTGTTTTATCAGATGATTGTGGGTGCATGAACTCCTGGCAAGGCTGTATCATGGAGGACAATGGGTGAGTTACTCCACACAAAATACTTTGTGATATATGACAAGTCTCCAAAGTCCATATACAAAGTACTCTATCCCTACAATTTCTATGTGTGTGTGTGGGAGAGAGAGAGTGATCATAGGTTGTGATCATTTAGACAGCTATGTTTAGTTCTGACATCACTTTAACAGGAAACTCAGGAACGACCTCCGTGGTCGCATCTAGACAAACAAAAGCCTTGGGAATAACCTCCGCTTCAATAAGAGTATGAGAGCAGTGTGCTGCCCAAACACACATTATGGCCACTGTGGTAACAGGGAGAGCAATCAGTAGGAGAGGGTTCTTTGTGTGGATCTCTGGGATGATAGCTGTCATTGGGTTAAGCTCTGGGATGAGATTGGGCACTGGGCTGATCTCTGTGACAAAAGCGGGCACTGGACTCTGGTCTGAAGCGGATTCTTGGTCTGGGGGGAATTCTCATACGGACTCAAGGACTAGAACCATCTCTGTACTGTGCTCAGTGGCTGGAGCCATCAGTAGACTAAGCTCTGAGCTCTGTTCAGGGGTAAATCAGACACTGGGCTGTGGTCAGGGGCTGGCCCGGTAGAGGACTGTTTCTTCTTTCTCTGCCTCCTCCTTTGGGCAGAGCTGGAGCTGGCTCTGAACTGAACTCTGGGGCTGGAACAGGCTTGTTACTTTTCCTCATAGGAACAGACTGGTGAATTACTCTCACAGGAACAGGCTGGGCAAGTTCTCTTACTGAAACAGACTGGTGAATTTCTCTCACTAGAACAGACTCATGGCTGAATCCTGTAGTGGGTTCTGGGGCGGTTAAGATGGTCCCAATGTTAAGGGAGGGTTTGGTTGCAGGCTTGGGGTGAGTTGAAGTGCACAACCGCTTTCAGGATGGGACTGGATGAGGGTTGTAATTGTTCTTTTTAACTTCTTCCACCAAGAATTCAGAACCATTTAGCCAAAGGATGAAATTAATGGAATTGACTAATGGTGATTGGCAATGACCAGGAGACAGGAACTGAATTACCTCATCATCCAGTCCAATCTGAAAGCAGGCATTGAGAGTAGTGTTGCTCCAACTCACCAGATGGGAAGACTCTCCACATATCGCTCCAGAGGATGACCATCTTGACGGAGAGAGAGGAGATGATCTTCAGCCATTATGTTTGTCTTTGTGGTCTAGTCTTCTGTCCTGGGACAGAAGAATGCAAACACAGGTAACTTCTGAACAGAGTTTTATTGAATAACACACAGGAAGTTTGCAGGTGAGTCTTTGGATTGCAGATCCTTAAAGGGATAGTTCACCCAAAAATGAAAATTCTGTCATCATTTACTCACCCACAGGTTGTTCCAAACCTGTATAAATTTCTTTGTTCCCATTCAGTCGGTCACGTTCGACGTACGTCGGACAGACCGACGAATAGGAATCTCGCTAGAGAGGCCAATCTACTTCGAGTGTAACTACAAGGAGCCAATGCACATTGGCATGCAATCATATGCAGCAGCTGCTCGCCTTGCAGCGCGGGTACATAATGAGCAGCAGGTGCGTTGCATCTTCAGCTTTTCGCTTCGGAGCCGAACGGTGTTTGTTCCTGTTCTCTGCAAGCAAGTGTCTGCTAGAAGACGAGTCAAGCTTTTTGGTTGAACTTCTCTTTTTTTTCGAGTACGGGCGAACAGCACAGCAGCGGGTCGAAGTCCTCTCTTTATTTTCGCTTTACGGCTGGTAAGAGTGAGCGCTTCAAAGAGAGAGAGCGCACACGACAGGCTGCACACAATCCCTGTCTGTGTTGCGCGGCCGTTCCCCTGCGTGCTTCAGCACTTTAAAAGAGTAAAGTCCCTAAAAGAGCTTACACAAGTGGAGCTTGCGTCTTTTAAAGATGACATTCTATTTGTGTGTTTCTGGATGCGGTCGTTTCCTGTCCTCACTGACGGCCACGATCACTGTTTCACATGTCTGGGCACGTGCTGAAACGATGTTCGTGGGTGGTTCATGTTTTCGTATGAGAACATGATCACGTCGACACGCCGGTCGTGACTCTTCTTTCTCCGGGAAGCTTGAGTCCCCTCTGTTGTTGGCCAGCTGCCGCTTGTGTGTAAAAGCACAGCCGCGGGTCTGCCCGACACTCTGGGAGACCGCGGAGATCAGCGAGAGAAAACCTCTCGCTCCTCTGCGTGTCGTGTGCCGTCGAGCTGTCTGGCTGCAGCGCGGGTTGTCACGGCAACCCAGCGCTCGCTCGAGGCTCTAGATGCGCGGTCTCCTTGCCTAATCTCCATTGTAGCGCCCTCTCTGGTGCACCAGAAGAGGTCTACTTTGGTGAAATGGCTTGGGTGAGTTGAGGTTGAGGGGTTACTTCGGGGAACCAACCCCCTAGGGCTCCTCCCTCTCTAGCGCATTGCATGCTGTGTAGCTTCTGGATTGGATTGCTGGTCCTTCTCATAAGGGAACCTAGCATTTCATTCAGGGCTCCAGCTGAGGGTCAGATGTCGATTGCAGCATCGGAGAGAGGGCTGTTATGCTTTGGAAATGAGGGTGACGCTGCCCACTGTAATGGTGTGTGCTTATGCTGACTCAGATTCAGAGTTTACGGCCATGCTTTCCCGGGTGTTCCGGATGTGCATGGGAAAACTTGGCAGTATGGCGCTATATTGGTGCCATAAATATGGAACGCCAAAAGTGCCAAAATCTGCATAAAGTTTCTCACTCTCTCACTACCCTTTTGGGTGGGGTGGCTGTTCAGACCACACCCACCCTGCATGTGAGGCCAAGGCACTCTTTATGCATGAGGGTAGTTCTGAGCCGGAGTTGAGCTGCGCTGTTGACTAACCGTGATCAAGTCATGGCACAGGCCTTCGGCCAGACGATGTCCACCTCAGTGGTCCAGAAGCGCCCCCCTGGCTTACCTTGCTGAGGTGCGAGAGGTCGTCAAGCTAAAACACTTTCTCGACACTCCCATCTCACAAGGTGGCCTTTTCGGTGACACTGTCGGGGACTGAGCCCAGCAGTTCTCCTCAGTTAGTAGCAGACCGGGGAGCCTCCCCCGACAAACCATTGAGTTCCTCGTGGGCCCTCAGTCTGCTCGTTGCCAAGGGTATCGTCCCCTGCAAAAACTCCGGCCCAGCCTGCTCTACTGGGTCCGCTGCAGGAAGATGACGCCTCCCGTCTCTGCTACTGTTTAAGTGGTTAGTGTAAAATCACCTGAGACGGGTGACCCAGAGATGGGTGGGGCTGCTCTCCCCCCCGGAGGAGGGCCGGGTGGTAAATCCTGTTGTTGGGTTTGTTTCTGTTCTGCCGCTGGCCTAACAGCCAGCGGTACCCAAATTTTCAAAAAAAGAGCAGTTCCTCCATCTTTGGGTCTGAAGAGGGCGTGGAGAGCAGTGGGAGGAGAAAAACCTCACCACTCTCATCCCCCCTCTTCCTTCGCCAGAGGGCAGCAGCGTGCAGTTGAAGGCAGCAAAGCCTCTCCTGCACCCCCTGCCCGACTGTGGAACCAGGTAGGTGTTGCACAGCACACTCTGACCCCGCTTCGGGCCGCCTCGCAGAGAGAGCCTCCGAGCCGCGCGTCCCTGTGTTCCACCTCGCTGCCTCACTGCGGGTACGCCTGCGGTCCCTTTGGTCCCGCTTGTACGGTCTCTGCGAGCCTGGTTAGCGCTCCCCAGTCCGTCTCGCTGGCTCATTCAGACCATCAGGCTCGGCTATGCGATTCAGTTCGCCCGGCGTCCCCCCCAAGTTCAGGGGCATCCACCTCACTGCAGTGAAGGCTGTCGGTGCCCATGTCTTGCGTGTGGAGATCGCGGTCCTACTGTCGAAGGACACGATAGAGCCGGTCCCTCCAGCCGATATGAGGTCAGGGTTTTACAGTTCCTACTTCATTGTACCCAAGAAAAGCGGTGGGTTACGGCCTATCCTGGACCTGCGAGTCTTGAATCGGAGCCTTCACAAGCTACCGTTCAAGATGCTCACGCAGAAGCGCATTTTCGAGTGCATCCGTCCCCAGGATTGGTTTGCAGCGATCGACCTGAAGGACGCATACTTTTCATGTCTCGATTCTTCCGCGACACAGGCCATTCCTGCGTTTCGCGTTCGAAGGTCGAGCATATCAGTACAGAGTCCTACCCTTGCGGCTGGCAGTCCCGGGATCAGTTGTGCGAACACAGGGATCTGGTGCTCAGACACCTCAGCCAGTTGGGTCTTCAGGTCAACTGGGAAAAGAGCAAACTCTCCCCAGTGCAGAGGATCTCTTTTCTCGGTATGGAGTTGGATTCGGTCGAACAGATAGCACGCCTCACAGAGGAACGTGCTCAGTCGGTGTTGAACTGCCTGAATACGTTCAACGGCAGGACAGTGGCTCCACTGAAATTCTTTCAGAGGCTCCTGGGGCATATGGCGGCCGCAGCGGCAGTAACCCCGCTCGGTCTGCTTCATATGAGGCCGCTTCAACACTAGCTTCACGGCCGAGTCCCGAGATGGGCGTGGCAACATGGCACGTTCCGGGTGGCAATCACTCAGGAGTGTCGCCAAGCCTTCAGCCCGTGGTTGGGACCCTTGTTTCTTCGGGCAGGAATGCCCCTAGAGCAAGTGTCCCGGCATGCTGTGGTATTCACAGATGCCTCGGCCACCGGCTGGGGTGCCGCGTACAACGGGCATGCAGTCTCAGGGGTGTGGACGGGCCCCCATCTGCATTGGCACATCAACTGCCTCGAGTTGCTGGCAGTACGCCTTGCTCTGAGCCGCCTCAAAGGACTGCTACGGGGCAAGAATGTACTGGTCCGTACGGACAACACTGCGACCGTTGCGTACATCAACCGTCAAGGTGGTCTACGCTCCCATCGCATGTCGCAACTCGCCCGCCATCTCCTCCTCTGGAGTCAGAAGCATCTGAGGTCGCTTCATGCCATTCATGTCCCCGGTGTGCTCAACCGTGTGGCCGACGAGCTATCACGAGCTGCGCTGCCAGGAGAATGGCGACTCCACCCCCAGGTGGTCCAGCTGATCTGGAGAGAGTTCGGAGAGGCTCAGGTAGACCTGTTTGCCTCACCAGAAACCTCCCACTGCCAGTTGTTTTACTCCCTGTCCGAGGGAACACTCGGAACAGATGCGCTGGCACACAGCTGGCCCCGGGGCCTTCGCAAATATGCGATTTTCCCCAGTGAGCCTACTTGCACAGACCCTGTGCAAAGTCAGGGAGGACGAGGAGCAGGTCCTGCTAGTTGAGCCCTATTGGCCCAACCGGACCTGGTTCCCAGAACTCTCACTCCTCGCGACAGCCCCTCCCTGGCCCATTCCTCTGAGGAAGGACCTTCTTTCTCAGAGACGGGGCACTCTCTGCCACCCGCGTCCAGACCTCTGGAAACTCCATGTCTGGTCCCTGGACGGGACGCGGAGGTTCTAGGTGACTTACCCCCCGAGGTACTTAACACCATCACTTTGGCACGTGCACAGTCTACGAGACGTGCTTACGCCTCGAAGTGGAACCTGTTCGTCGAGTGGTGTTCTTCTCGCCGGGAAGACCCCTGAAGATGCTCGATCGGTGTCGTGCTTTCCTTCTTGCAGCAAGGGTTGGAGCGTAGGCTGTCCCCCTCCACCCTTAAAGTCCATACTGCTGCTATCTCCGCATACCACGACCACATAGATGGCAAGTCTGTTGGTCAGCACGACCTGGTCGTCAGGTTCCTTAGGGGGGCGAGACGGTTAAATCCTCCTCGTCCTCCCTCCATACCCTCTTGGGACCTTGCTCTGGTGCTGAGAGCACTCCAGATTGCTCCCTTTGAGCCCTTGCAATCAGCAGACTTAAAGATTCTGTCTATGAAGACTTTGCTGCTGGTTGCATTGGCCTCCATCAAGAGGGTAGGGGACCTGCAGTCTTTTTCGGTCGACGAATCGTGCCTAGAGTTCGGGCCGGGTGACAGCCACGTGGTACTGAGACCCCGGCCTGGCTATGTGCCCAAGGTTCCTACCACTCCCTTCAGGGACCAGGTAGTGAACCTGCAAGCGCTGCCCACGGAGGAGGCAGACCCAGCCCTAGCTTTGCTCTGTCCAGTTCGCGCCTTGTGACTGTACATAGAACTCAAAGCTTCAGGACCTCAGACCAGCTCTTTGTCTGTTACGGAGGCCAGCAGAAGGGAAAGGCTGTCTCCAAGCAGAGGATGGCTCACTGGATAGTGGACGCCATCACCTTGGCTTACCAAGCCCAAGGCGTGCCCTGCCCGCTCAGGTTGCATGCTCACTCTACGAGAGGTGTTGCATCCTCCTGGGCGCTGGCTCGTGGCGCCTCGCTAACAGACATCTGTAGAGCTGCGGGCTGGGCGACACCTAACACGTTCGCTAGATTCTATAGCATTCTATAGCTCATGCGCTTTTTCTCCAGAGAGTCCCTACAAGGCAGACCCTGTTGAGTCCTCCGTTCTCCCTTCGGCAGCCGACGTGGCGGAGCGTCTGGCGCCAGGCCTATACTCCGCTGTATCCTTGAGAACCGGGTTTAGGCTGGGATACATATGTGTGACCCTACGGGGATCCCATATGTCTAGTTCCACGGTTGCTCCTAAACGAAGCCCGTGTCTTTCCCTCTGGGAGAACCCACCTCTCATCAGGTTGGAGTCACCCCAGTACTTCCATATGTAGTACAGCCCTACGCGGTTAGTCCATATGTCCTTCTCCACATAACTCCTTCGGGGAAGGATGTGGCTTCCGCAGCGTTCCTTCCCAGCGGAAGGGTACGCTTTCCCAGCGTTATCCAATAGTCTCACTGAATGGGTTTTGGGGAACAGCAGTGATCGACACTCTCTGTGTTAGCCCTGTCCCACCGTCCTTTGGCAAGGGGGTTCAGGTGGCTTACAACAGAGCGCTGGAAGGGGGCAGCTCCTGTGGCGCTTTGGTAGGGATTCCTATTCATTGGTCTGTCCGACGTACGTCGAACGTGACCGACTGAATGGGAACGTCTCGGTTACAAAGGTAACCCTCGTTCCCTGAAGGAGGGAATGGAGACGTACGTCCCGTCGCCACAGGCCCTGTACCCCGCTGATGCTGCCGTCTATCCGGTTCGGCTCCTCAGCGAAAACCTGAAGATGCAACGCACCTGCTGCTCATTATGTACCCGCGCTGCGAGGCGAGCAGCTGCTGCATATGATTGCATGCCAATGTGCATTGGCTCGTTGTAGTTACACTCGAAGTAGGCCTCTCTAGCGAGATTCCTATTCGTCGGTCTGTCCGACGTACGTCTCCGTTCCCTCCTTCAGGGAACGAGGGTTACCTTTGTAACCGAGACGTTCTGTTGAACACAAACAAAGACATTTTGAAGAATGTGGGAAACTGAACAGTTCTGGGGCACCATTGACTTCCATAGTATTTTTTTCTACTATGGAAGTCAGTGGTGCCCCAAAGCAGCCTGGTTATAAACTTTCATCAAAATATCTTTGTTCTTGGGCAGCCAATGAAGACCATAGGCTGCCATTATGCAAATGTGTTACAAATATACGTAGGTATGTTACGGAAATGAGACTGGAATTACTGACGACTCATTTCAGCAGTTCAGAATCGATTCTTTCTTTTAGAAGACAATAACTTTATTTGTTTTGCACTTTGATCTTTAAAACTTTGAACCCTTTTACATTCACACACAGCAATATCACACACTGCACGAAAAGTAATATTTGAAAAAGCATAATAGAGGCACTTTAAGACACACTACCGGTCAAAAGTTTGGAATCGGTAATATTTTTAATGTTTTTAAAAGAAGTTTCGTCTGCTCACCAAGGCTGCATTTATTTAATTAAAAATACAGTAAAAACAGTAATATTGTGAAATATTATTACAATTTAAAATAACTGTTTTCTGTTTGAATATATTTTATAAAGTAATTTATACCTGTGATGGCAAAGCTGAATTTTCAGCATCATTACTCCAGACTTCAGTGTCACATGATCCTTCAGAAATCATTCTAATATGATGATTTGCTGCTCAAGAAACATTTATGATTATTATCAATGTTGAAAACAGTTGTGTACTTTTTTTTCAGGATTCCTTGATGAATAGAAAGTTCAAAAGAACAGCATTTATCTGAAATACAAAGCTTTTGTAACATTATACACTACCGTTCAAAAGTTTGGGGTCAGTAAGAATTTTTGTTTTTATTTTTTTGAAAATAAATTAAAGAAATTAATACTTTTATTCAGCAAAGATGCATTAAATCGATCAAAAGTGACAGTAAAGACATTTATAATGTTACAAAAGATTATATTTCAGATAAATGCTGTTCTTTTGAACTTTCTATTCATCAAAGAATCCTGAAAAAAAATATTGTACACAAATATTTTGTACAATTGTACACAATAAATGTTTCTTGAGCATGACAGAACAGAACATTTGTCCTCCATTTGTCTTTCTACTCAGGGCTCAGACCCCGCGGATTTTCTCTAAGTGCAGTATCGCTGGTTTTAAAGAGTTCCTGTTGAAGGGAGGGGGATCCTGCCTCTTTAACAAACCCACCAAGGTCAGATATCATAAACATCATCAGAATTTATCCAAAAATAATAAGAAACAGCCTGAGAAAGTATAAGGAGGAGACAGGCGGTCCTAGCTTTCATTTAAATTGCCCTGGTCATCTGTGACATGCTGCACATCACCACAGAAATTATTTTCTGTAATAACTCATCCCTTTGTATTTAGACTATAGTTTAAACTGGACGTGTCAAAGCGAATGTTCTTTTACTCTTCCATTTGTCCTGTTATCGACAGATTCGAGTGGTGTACTGTATGTATACTGTATAAGTGTAGACAGTGTCAGTGACAATAAATGATTTGCTTTTGACGCCAAGTGACACTCACATCAAATGTAGGCAAATGTCAGCCATTAAGTGACTGAATGCCAGTGGGTGGGGCCTATAGTGTGATGATGTCCTGCTCTGGAGGCAGGCATATATATTCAAATGTATTTGCCCGGGTGATGGTCCCGCCATATCAAAACGAGCTGTTTTTGGAGCTTTATTAAATGCTTTGTTTACAATGAGAAGGACGTTTTAAGCTATAAACTTGCATGATGTTCCCTGCCGAGAGAACTTGTACTGCATCGTACGACAACACTTTGGGGAACACCTTCGGTGTACAAGCGCCTGAAGCACGTATGAAACTGTGTCTTGATGTAACTAGTGACGTCACGGTGTACACGGAAGCTACAAAAGGACACCAGCTCACAATAGCGTCAGCTACAAAGCACCCGAGTTTGGCCTCGAGAGGCTGATTCCCCTAGTAGATTTTTTGGAGGCATGGAAAAGCCTTCAGAATGTGTCTCAGTAGGTCCTGCACACTTTAGAGAAAGGTTATGGACTACAATTCGGGTCCTGCCCACCGAAATTCAACTGGGTGTTTTAAACTTCCATAGACTCTCAGCAGGATCGGGTACTGGAATAGGAAGTTCACTCCTCCTTGGTTGTGTCCCATTATAGATCTGCGACATTTGAACTGTTCACTTAGGAGATCCAGGTTCAAGATGTTAACTATTCCTATTATCATGTGCCAAATCAGGTCCGAGGACTGGTTTGTCACGATAGATCCAAAGGACACATACTTAAACATTTCCATCCTTCCTTCACACAGGAAGTTCCTGAGGTTCGCTTCTGGTGGTGAAGTGTTCCAATATCGGTTCTTCCGATCGGCCTAGCTCTCTCCCCTCGCACATTTACCAAATGCATGGATACAGCTCTGGCTCCACTGAGACTCCAGGGCATCTGTGTGTTGAATTATATCGACGACTGGCTCATACTGGCCCAGTCTCAAGATATGGCAGTTCGGCATCGAGATGTTGTCCTTGGCCATATAAAACGCCTGGGGTTGTGACTCAACACAAAAAGAGTGTGTTGACACCTGCTCAGAGAATGACGTTCCTGGGGGTGATTTGGGACAACTGTCTCCTGCACATATCAAGACCATCCTGGCCATGGTGTCCAGGATAAAGCTAGGCCATGCCATCACTGTAAAGCATTTTCAGAGGCTACTGGGGCTCATGGCAGCTGCAACCAACATTATACCTTTTGGCCTCCTGCACGAGACCCCTGCAGTGGTGGTTGAAAACCAAGGGGTTTTCCCCCAGGGGAAATCCGTTCCGTACAATCAGGGTAACGTGCAGATGCCTTCATTTCCTGGCGATATGGAAGCCAGGGAGCATCCAGTGTTGAGAGCGCCATGTCACCGGAAAATCATCTCGACAGACACATCCCTCACGAGGTTGGGCGCGGTCATGGATGGCCACTTTCCAAGAGGTCTATGGGGGAACTATCATCTTTCTTGGCACATAAATTGCATGGAGATGTATTCAGGGCTCTGAAGAGTTTCTTTCCAGACCTCAGGGGCCATCATGTTCTAGATTGATCGGACAAAATGTTGGTGGTCTTTTGGGACGGGGTCAGTCTGCTCTTGGTAGCCCCATTCTGGCCGGCCCAAGTATAATTCTTGGACATTGTATTACTCCTGGCAGGCCCCCATGGGAGATTCCTCTCAGGAGTGACCTGCTTTCGTCCCTCAAGAGAGTTGGGGACCTTCAAGCCCATTCTATTTATCCTCCCTGCTTGGGAATTTGCTCCTGGGAGGCTGAAAGTTATCTTGCATCCTAGACCAGGCTACATGCCTAAAGTGTCTTCCAATATGGCTTGGTCTATGATCTTACAGGCCTTCCATCATCCACCGCATGTTTTGGCGGAACAAGAAAGACTTCACTTACTCTGCCCTGTGTGGGCCTTAGAGTTTTATGTTCAGAGGTCTTCTCTTGTCCTAAGCTGTGCCTGGACAGTTTTACACTAGGACCGGCATTAGTCTGTGTAGTGCAGTGGGCACTGTGTTACCCAAATTGTCATCATATGAAGCAGCGCGAGAAGGGAACGAAACACTGCATCTCTTTGCCTCATCTCTGTATGTCTGAGAGCAACTTGCTTCGACCTATCAAATACTGACGCTATTGTGTGCCGGCGTCCCTTTGTAGCTTCCGTGTACGCTGTCACATGCCACATCACTTGTTACGTCATGACACAGCACCAATCAAGACTGAACTAGTTTCACACATGCTTCAGACACTTGCACGCCGAGGGCGTTCCCCAAAGTGTCATCATACGATGCAGCATCAAGCTGCAGTGTCAAGGTTACAATCGTAACCCAAGACATTTTAATGGTACAAAGACCTCTTATATGTCAAAAGATCAAGGCAAATTTGATTTCTCATGTCAAGACCCCTTTAAGAGAATATACTTAAGTGTGAACTGAATGTTCGGTTTATGTGTTTATTGAATCACTTAAGTAAGTTTTAAGTACTTTATGTAATTTCATAATTACTTCTGTTGTCTTTGAAATATGGTTAAATTTACTGCTGAATGTACTGACAAGCATTTATGACAAACTAAAATATACTTTAATGTAATTTCTATTGAAACGTGTCATGTATTAAAATACATATTTTAATACATGACACAAATACATAAATATATTTGTAATTACACATTTGTAATGAAGTGCAATTTAATACATTCAGAATATATTAACTTCAAATGTAATATCAAATAACACTATAACACTAATAATTGTTAAAATTATAATTTAGTATGTTAGTCAACACATCAAAAAGCATGACAAAAGATTATTAAAACATTTAAAATGTACTTCAAAGTAAAACTTAATTTGACGTTATTACAAAATGCACTTTTGAGTGTACTTAAGTGTGTTTAAAGACATTGTAATGAAAGTGTACTGTCTTTAGTTTAAATGACCTTTATTTTGGTGGTCCACTTCAGACATTCTACTAGCTAGAAGTAACTTTGCAACTATGTCAACTTATTCTACTTACCCGAACCCTAACACCTAACCCTAACCAAACAGTCTACTAACAGTCTACTAATATTCTAATTGTTAGTTGACTTGTTTGATTGTTTGTTTTATAGAGCACAATTAAAACAACACCAGGTTGACCAATGTGCTGTACAATAGTAACTAGTAAAAGGGAGACCAACAGCACAGAAGGAAAAGGAGAAATAAATAAATAAGCAAATAAAACAAACATCATAGCCAAGAAACCCACTTTGTTCACTCAATGTGTTGAGCCAAAGGCCAACTCTAATAAATACAATTTCAGATTTCTTTTAAAAGAACCCAATGTAGGTAAAAGTCTAAGACAAAAAGGCAAGCTATTCCAACGCTTTGGAGCCACCACTGAAAATGCCCGGTCACCACTCATTTTTATTCTAGTCCTAGGGACATCTAGAATCATCTGGTTTGATGACCTTCGATTCATTTGAGGTTTATGTAAATGCAAAAGATCAATTAGATAAGAGGGAGCCAAATTGTGTAGGACTTTATATACTAAGATAAGTAATTTAAAATCGACCCTGTAGTGAATTGGAAGTCAATGTAAAGTAGCTAAAATAGGTGTTATATGCTGGTGTTTACGAACACCCTTCAGCAATCAAGCAGCGGCATTCTGCACCAACTGCAAGCGAGTTAACAGCGATTGGCTCACACCTGCATACAAAGAATTACAGTAATCCAATCTTACAGAAATAAAGGCATGAATAAGCTTTTCAAGATTGCTAGATGACAGAAACGGTTTAACCTTAGCTAATAATCTCAATTGAAAGAAACAAGACTTAACCACCGAGTTGATCTGTTTATCAAATTTCAGAGAGACATCGAACTGAACCCCAAGATTTTTAACGTCCGATTTACAGAAAGGAGCCAAGTTCCCCAAATCAGAGAGGACTTGAGACTCAGGGTTTCCGAACCAAATTACCTCGGTCTTACTTTTGTTTAAATTTAAATAGTTTGCGTACATCCATAATTTAACTTCATGCAAACAATTTAGTAGGGATGTAATTGTCCTTTTGTCCTGTTTCCGTAGAGGTAGATACACCTGAGTATCATCAGCAAAACAATGAAAAGAAACTCCATGCTTTTTAAAAATAGAACTTAAAGGCAGCATGTACAGCAAAAACATTTTGAATAAGATTGACCGATGTTAACTGAAAAAGTCCTATTAGAAAGAAAATATCTGTAGTTGTAAAGTTACTTATAGGGTCTAATGTGACCATCAAAATAAAGTGTAACCCAGTTTTTTAATGTTTAAGATTTGAAGTACATCACAAGTGCACATTCAATACAATTAAAGGGAAACAAAAATTATGAAAATTCTGCCATTATTTACTCATCCTCATGTTGTTTGCATGCATGTCCTGCAGCTGTTTGAAGAGACAGAGTGTGGAAATGGATTTGTAGAAGTGGGAGAGGAGTGTGACTGTGGACCAAGAGAAGTGAGTTTACGTAATACTCTAGAGCAGTGTTTCTCAACCCTGATCTTGGAGGACCCCCAACACTGCATATTTTGAAAGTCTCCTCTTTCTGACACACCAATTTCAGGTCCTCGAGTTTCTTCTAATGACCTGATGAGTTGAATCGTGTGTGTTTGATTAGGAAGACAAAGAAAATGTGCAGTGTTGGGGGTCCTTCAGGAGCAGGGTTGAGAAACACTGCTCTAGAGCAGTGGTTTTCAGTCCTGGTCCTGGGGACCCTCCGCTCTGCACATTTTGTATCCCCAGGACCAGGACTGAAAGGACTGCTGCTCTAGGCAGCACTTAGATGACTTCTGTATTTTACACATGAATATTATATGAGCTCACTACAGTGTTATGGCAGTATTCAGCTGTGTATATGTGTGTCTTCTGTGTGTGTGTGTGTGTCATAGGAGTGCATTAAAGAGTGCTGTAAAAAGTGTTCTCTGTCTAACGGTGCACACTGCAGTGACGGACCCTGCTGCAATAACACATGTCTGGTGAGAGTCAGTCATACAGTAGTCATTTTTAAAAATGTATTTCCATCTATTATGTATATTTTTAAATGTTTGTATTGGTTGATTTTACTATGTAAAGTTATTTATAAGAAGCTTCTTTTAAAGGTGCTATATAAAATAAAGTTTATTATTATTATTATTATAGAAACACTCATACATTTCATTTACTTGTATGCTTAGCTGGGTGGTTAAAACATGTTAAAGGTGAAGTATGTCATTTTTTCAATGTTGAAATGCAAAAATATCCTATCCTAGCTTGATATGCAGAGACAACTTGTAAGTGAAGATTTAGTAAATTGTTTGCCCAAAAAGTGTAAACACTGTGGCGTTAGTGATGTTAAAAGTGTTTGCTATGTCCCTTGTGAAAAAGAAGTACACTTTAGCATACTTTCACAGTGGGTCAGTCAAAAACAAGAATGGAGGATCTAAATGCAGCAATATTATTTATTAATTTTAAAAAAAGAAGATAATCCAAGACAACAATAAAATTAAACTAACATGTGACACATACTTTTAAAAACAGTACTTGTTATAGAAATAATATACTTTAAAATAATATACTGAATGTAATGTTTTCTAATACTTATAGCTGCATGTTATTTACAGTTAAATGAAAATGTATTAAATTTATATTAACCCTCTGGTATTGTTCATTTGGGGGTCACACTTGTGTTGTTCGCAGTCAAAAGTGACCGAACACCTGAAATGTAACTTTTTTATTATTATTATTATTATTCTCAGTAAAATCAATGTAATATATTTTTATTCAATAATATTTTTTTTTCTTTTTTCTTTTGTATTTTGAGAGAATTTAATTGTACTAATTAATATTTATGCAATTATGCAATAATTATGATCATCTTTCCCATTAAAAATAACATCTTTTTTTTTTTTTTTACTTTTCAGTTAAAGCAGTATTTCATGGTAAAAAAAAAAAAAAAAAAAAAATCAAATTTTTTGAAGGCAGATTAGTGCCATCTGGTGGGAGTAAAAAAGAAAAACATTAATGCCATGGTGTAATCACTAGAGTCCTTTATAGCTCTACCCTAGTAAAAAAAATAAAAATAAAAAAATAAAATAGCATAAATGAATAATTTTTCAAACTAATGAACCTTATTGTAAAGTGTTACCAAAAACCTATGCCAAAATCTATTTGAAACACATTTATTCCATAGTAAGTATACTTCAAATGCATTAACTTATTTATTGACATATCACATGAGACTTACTTATATAAATCTATAATTAAACTTTACTTGGAGTATTTCTTTATTGCACAATGCACATTTCTTAATATTATGCCTAAAAAGTGTTTTAATATCACTATTAGTAAGGATTGTATGATCTTTGTATAATATCAATTTTTTTTTTTTTTTTTTCAACTAGGGTTTATAAAAGGGCTTATAAATTCTCTAGTTGTCTTTAGACATAAATACTTATTTGGATATATATTTAGACATTCTCAGAGATAACTTTTTGTAAAGGTTTAGATTTTGTTTTGTTTTTTGTTTTGTTTTTAAATGTTGATTTGAAGTGTCAGTTTTTGCATTAGTTTTACTACAGTCAAACCTATACACAGAGAAAGACATTTTGTTACACATAACATCAAAATTCAACAAAAATGTAACAAAAATGAACAGAAATGCTTTATCAGAAGATAATCAACCTCATTCCAGCCGCTAATTTGAGTCTTCTGGCTCAATTTTGCCATAGTGTTACAGCCACACCAGTTCATTTGTGTGTATAATAGTGTGTTGTTTGTGTGTGTGTGTGTGTGTGTGTCTGTTTTGTACTCTCAAAGTTTTAGAGTGAAACCCCTTTCTTGCTGTCCATTTTTTTTACTGCATTGTGGCTGAGTTATTGAATTTATTTCAGGCATTTGCAAAAATTTGCTTTGTGTGACAGTCACACTATCATATATGTGTGTCTGTGGGGCAGTGGTGGGTGGATGTAATGTGTCTATTTTGCACTCTTGATATTTTAGAGTGTCACTCCTTCTTTGCTGTGCATTTTTTTTTTTTTTTTAATGACCATTTTGCTTTTTCCAATCAAGTCCACAATTTTTTTTTATTTTTATTTGTTTTTGTGGTCACATAGCGACTGCAATAAAATCATTGAGTTTCGTACTGTTCAGATGAAGTGATTTTTTTTAAATTCAAATAATTTTTTTCCGGTCTAAAACAACCTGAACAACACCAGAGGGTTAAATGCAGTTGTGAAAAGTAGGACTCTTATTAAGTACATCTTATTAATTACTTCTATTGTCTTTGACATATGGTTAATGTGTAGCTGAATGTACTGACATGCATTTATGGTAACTAAAATATACTTTAATGTCATTTCTCCTGAAACTTGAATGTCATATATTTGTAATTACATATTTGTATCAATGAAGTTGCAAATTAATACATTTAACATATTCATTTTAAAAGTGATATCGAATAACACATTACAGTTAAAATTATAATCAAACAATTTGTGCTTTAGTATGTTCGTCAGCACATCAAAGTAAGTGTACTTCTTTAAAACATGACAAAAGATTCTTAAAACACAATGATTAAAAAAATGTACTAGTGCATTACAATATATTTAAGCACACTTATTCTTCACAAGGGGCGTGTGAGAGCTCTCTCTCTCTTTCTCTCTTGGTCTCAGTTCTACCCGCGAGGTTACACGTGCCGCTATGCGGTAAATGACTGTGATATTTCAGAGACGTGCTCAGGAGACTCAGGGCAGGTCAGTGACATATCAGCACTACTTCAAACTAATAAATGGTCTGATTATCCATGTTTTTACTGAACCGTTCTTTGTGTGTCTGTCCAGTGCCCTCCCAATCTACACAAGCAGGACGGTTACTTCTGCTCTCTCAACCAGGTACACACCACACAAACTGTTACTCTACTGAAACATGGTTTTGTTATTTATTAGGGGTTGGCCAGTAAGTTGTTTTATTTTTTGTTTTATGGCCAATGACAGTATCTAGAAAGCAGGGTGAGCAATGACCAATCTGGACTGACTAAATTTGTCATGATCTTAAAGCTTCTGATGTAAAAGCTTATGTTTTAATGCAAGAAATTAGTTTTGTAGACAAATATGAATTGTGCATAGATTTACATTTCTTTACTAAACTTATTTCCATGTAACCAGGTTTTTTATGATTATTATTGCATAATACACATATTTCCACTTTTGTAATTTCATAGCTTCTATTGCTTATTTTATTACAATTCTGTTGGTAATATTATACGTAGAAATGTATAATATGGATAAGTTAATGAACGAAATGTAAATAAATAAAATAAATTTAATGTTAGTAAAAAAAACAATTAAAAACAAATATAATGGTAGCTAATTGCATTCATTGCATTAAATTGATAATTAGGCTAAATAAAATATTTTAACAAAATATTTACAAATATTTAAAATTGTGCATTAGTCATTGGCAAGAGTTCGCATATTTTAGCAGAGCAGGCACTGATATCAGTCGACGCTAATCATCTTAAAAAAGGCCAGTATTCAGCTGATTCATCTGCCTGATTGATATATGTTGGTCTTTTACTGTTAATTAGTGAGATGAACTGTGTTGTTTTTGCAGGGCCGCTGCTATGCTGGGGAGTGCAAGACGAGAGACAGTCAGTGTAAATATGTGTGGGGTCCAAGTGAGTGACCATTTCCTGTCAAGATAAACAGACAGTCAGAAGACTTAAACACAGCAGTCTGCTCCCCTATAAACTGAGTATCCAAAGACTTTAGATATACAAAGATGGTGCACTCATATTACTTATGAATGGGAGAAAGTGCAACACACAATACGGCGGAATAAGTCTCGCCCTCTAAATAAAAGAGCCAATCGCTGATTGGTGCAATCATCGCATCACTGCTGCTGCCATTAGAAGTTCCAGGTTGCTATAGAAACAGTCAGTATTCTGAGGTGCTTGCTTATAACTGCACGTGTATTGGCTGGTCTGACCTGAAAAATAAGCTTTTTTAATGCTATTTGAGCATAAGAATCAACATTTATGAGACAGTTGTTGTCAGATTTCATTGATGGTTTCAAATATGAAATTTAATCATAAGCTTGGTGAACAGCTTTGAAGAATTGTATGTTTCCCAATGCAAAGAGACAGGAGCTTTACTTGAATGTAGGGACATATAACAGTTGCCATACCCTGGCATTCAGACAAAATGGGAAATAAACAGCTCATGATGCTGCTTGTTAGTTCTGTTGCTTGAGTTGGCCTTTGGCAGAAATTGCAGCTTTGAAAAGCACATTTAAACAGCCTAATACCGTGTCTTAAAGGGTCATGAAACCCCGTTTCAGCAGCAGTCAGTTCTCACCACAGTTTTGAAAAATGCTACAGAAGTGGGCGTGGTTAAGCTGCGGAGTGGAGGGGGATGAGGGGAGACTGACAGCACCGTAACGGCTTCTGATTCAGACAGTTTTATTTCGCTCTCATTAAAAGCATAAAAATAAAGCTTCCAACAAATGCACGCTGCAAATTACTGTTACGTGCAACACAATATACACATGGTATTTGCTATAATTTAATACACAAATAAATGCACAGCCATTCGCATTTTGTTCTCTGCATCGAATACGAACACGCTGTTGCATCTTTGATAACTTTTGAGACTAATTTTGCGGCGTTTTATAAGCCGTTTGATCGGTTAAAGAGCCGTAAAGAACGGTTACACTCAGTGTGGATGAATCGCGTTTGTGTCGAAGACACAGATATTGAAGAGAACTTTTGCGACGCAGAAACTCTTACAAAGCAAAAACAAACACTCGTTTTTGACCCATTAATGCATCTCTCACTTACTGTATGCGATCTCACTGTTTGAAGCGCCTGTCAGAGGATGAATAAGGCTGAAGTCCAGCTTTCTCCCGTTCTCGTAGCTCTCGTAAAAATGCTTGCTAAACACAAGCAGTTTCGATGTGTCGGTAGTTGATGGCCAACCAACCGCCCGCAGGCAGTCTTTCCCTGGCAGCATCGCGGGGAAAGCCATGCAACACATCTGAACTTTTACACCACAAAAACAAACACTTAAGACCCATGAACGCTTCTCTTATCTACTGCGCGATTTAACAGTTTGACATGTCTATCATTTGAAAGAATCGTGCTGTCCTGAATAATTAAGAGACGGTGTCTTCTCATAGGATAAGAAAACTCAGTCTCATTAATAATTATGAGACACCGACGCGTCATTGAAGTGTTATAGGGCACTGCCATGTCACAGCCTGTGACGTGGACACGGTGTAGATCTCAAAATTAACCACTTTCCCTCTACAATTAAATCTAACAGATGCTAACATTGTATTCAATGATGTTCAACACACATACCTCTGTTAAAATCTCAGAAAATTTAGTTTAGGGTTTCATGACCCTTTAACCAGATGAATCTTACACCATTTTAACAAGATTAAAAATACATACTGAGCGACTGAAACAATCTTTTTTATCATAGCCTAGAATACACTTTGTTCACCTTGAGTTGACAGTTGAACATTGTTGTTTCCTTTAATTAATATTCAAGAACTGAGGTAAATTAGCCTATCCATTGTTGCTTTCAGTAGGCTATGTCTAGAAAGATCACAAAAAAATGATATTGAAACTCATATGAAATTATTTTACAGTGAATAGGCCTAAAGCACATAATTGGCACCTGAGATTATCATTGACTATGTGTACATGTGCACCAATAATGCACATATTTCTGATAATCAGAGTAAGGTCTTAATCAGGATGAAGATACGGAGCAGAGACTGCGCAGCGAGTTGTGTTGACAGAATTTAGTGATTTGGAGAGCCGTAGTACTTTGTAAAAGAGAGAGCCAAAGCAGCGATGTTAAGGCCTGCAACACAGCCATCATGTACAAGGCACCTACTACATATGACCTGCCATTTAAGCGCAAGGTGGTCTGTAGTGGCTTAAATGGCAAGGCCAGAGCCTTCAGAGAGGATGCTTCATCCTGCCAGAGATAGCCTGCTTCTCAACAGGGGACATCCTCACATATCCTTCCTCCCGCAACCCCTCCACATTGGGCAAATGGAACGGAAAAAGAAAATTAAATAAGCAAATGTGAGTTGAATGCGGTTTCTTTCACAACTTCTCCACCTCTGTGTGGAGTTTGGGAAGAAACAGTAAGGCTTACTGGGGTGGGACGATTATGGCCTGACAGGAATCGCTCATCGAGTCTGCCACGAGCGTCTTCCTATTTCTCAGGCTGTCAAACCAGTCCAATCTGGTTGTGGCACAGGCCATAACATCTAGCAGCTCCCCATATGTGGGGTTCAATACAAGCATTTTTCTCACCCTCCTCAACCACATCTGCCTCTTCCTGGCTGGATGGCGCCAGCAGCATGCTCTCTGCTAGATCACATGACTCAAGGGACAGCACATCTTGATCCAACAGATCTCTTGACCCTACAACTGAGGAACATGAAAGAGCCATACCTTTCTCGAATTCCTCGGCCAGCTCGACCTGCATTCCCCACGACTTCAGCCCCGAACCGTGAGGTGCAGACGCTTGTCCCACATCCCTTGAGAACAGGTTGAAGCGTGAACGGAGCTTCATTATTATGAACTTTTCACAATGGTCGCATTCTGAACAGGTGTGCTCCTCATCCAGGGGTGGACTGGCCATCTGGAGCACCGGTGGCCTGATGGTCATTCTGGCCTGTCGTGCAGTCAGCTTGACATGTGATATGCTGATATGTAACTAAGAATGAAATGACAGACCTTTAGAATCTACGAATCAGGCAATCGCGGTGTGAAAATGATACCAGCACATGACAATTGTGCAAAAAAATTATGTGTAAACGCAAAGGAGGAGCAGAGAGGGAGCGTTAATAAAAGAGGAAAGCCTTGGCCACAGACGCAGCAAGGTGCTGCAAAATCACAGCCATGTTCCCCAGTAAAGAAGCAGGTCAGACAGAACATGCATCTACAGCATGACTAACTATCACCTAATAAGTCCACTTTGTGCAAGCTAATGGTGTTCCCAAAATATATATAAAAAATAACGATAGAAGTTTTAAAAGAGCATGTTGCAACATCTTAGAAAATGACAATCTAGCACACTGTTTTAGAGATGTGGATACTGTACGTTTTTTCTAGTGCCAAATTTGACCAGGTATTTAGATTTTCTGTTTTAAGGACTCTCAGTTATGCTGGGTGTTAGTGTACCCTAAACTAGCCTACAGTGTTTCCGCAGGTCATAAAAAGTCTTATACTTGTTGTATCAAATTTAAGACCATAAAAAGTCTTAAGCGGTGCAAGAAAGTCTTATTTATCATTTCAAGAGGTCTTAAATTTGGGGACAGAAATACAAGAATTTCGATATAGCTTTATGATTAAACTTCAAAAGGCTATGATTTCATTGAATAAATATGAACGCTGCAAATTTCAAAGTCAGGTGCTGTATTGCTTTGTGTACAGACGTTACCGGGGAAACCGCTATATTTCTGCCGTTCCAAAAGCGCCACCTGCTGGCAGAGAATGCATTTGCATTTTCAATAAGCCAGTCAACCTATACTTTTACGTAGCAAACACGCAGTTGTAAATGTGAACCGGTGGATCGACAAGATGCTAATGCTAATATATTTTAAAAATCTAAATAATTAAGACACTAAGATATATTTATAGGTTATTAAATTAATATAACAATAATTGAAACTTTTGACTCATCCCTTTTAAAAATGGTTTAAATGCTGAAATGTGAAGTTTATCATTTTATAAAATAAAATATTTTTGTTTTATGAAAACCTGTATAAGAACTGTAATTCATGGGTTTTATGGTTATATTAGATTATGGTAGTATAGATGGTGTATTCCTAGTGAGTTTTTGAGGGTTCACTTATAGACATATATATTGTACCTTGACAACTCAGTATTAAGATAGAACACTTGTAGGTCAGTCCCATTTTTTTGTATTTTGTAATCTGTAAAAATTTCCTCCCAGATGAACTCAGTGGCCAAATTTATAATTCGTCTGGTAGTCTACCTGTTACATCATCTAATAGGGTTAGCCTACAAGATTAGCAGTCCGCTGGATTACATGGGTGGCATACAGGGTTGTTGCAGCAGAGGAGGTTGCCGGGGATGGAGTAAAATTCCCGGACTGAATTATCTCAGTCCGCCACTGTTCTCACCCAAGCACAAAACAAAAGGTGTCAAAAACCTGGGACATGGAGGCACACATTTTCCTGAAATGCTTGCTTGAGCTTTCCATTCCATTTCCATGCAATAACAAACAATTGGGTCCTGAAAACAAAAAAGGATGATGATGTGTATTACAGGTGTCCTCTTATACTCACGGCTGCTCCACTAGTGACGTCACGGACTGTCGTTGGCCAATGAAAATGGTGTGTTTGTCACACGTGCTTCAGACACCGGTCATGCTGATGGCGTCCCCATAGCGTTAATCGAAGACGCAGTATTGAAGTTTCACTTCGAAAGGGAACTACTTGCTCTACAAACCAGTGCGTTTATGAATGTGGCAATAAAATGATAACAAATACTACTTCGCAATATCATACTGGGCTGTTTATGTACAGCTAAAATAACTGTAAGCGGATGACACTGGAAGCCTTGACACAATCAAGTTACAAATTGCCATGCTGGTCTTCCGTTAAAAATAAGTTGAATACTGTAGAGTAGATCTACATATAGATAACTACTATTAGTCAAACTAGTTTATATATCCTGAATTTTATTTTCTTTTCCCCCTTGTTTCTCTTCTTTCACTCTTTTTCTTTCTGTTTTCATACAGAGGCTGCGAGTTCTGAGAAGTTCTGTTATGAGAAGCTGAACACAGAGGGCTCAGAGAAGGGCAACTGTGGTCAAGATGGAGAGAAATGGATCCAATGCAGTAAGCAGTGAGTTCTAAACCATGCAAAACTTGCCACTGCAATATAGAGCATTCTGGGTGGTTGCTTACTGGCCCAAGACTAAAGATCCCACCTCTCTCTGTGATGTTCTGGTCTAAATATGGCTTGGGTGCCATTGGATTTTTTACCTGTTTTATTGTCTGGAAAGAAAAAAAAAGCGCTGTGAGCCTGCTGATACATATATTTACACACATTAAATCAAGACACAACATAAAGATCATTTAGCTTCAGTTCTGTGAGTTTATTATGGAATTGAATATTAATGTGCTTTGTAAACTTGTAAACTCATTGTTTTACAGTGTTAAAAAAAAACCTTGTTTCTGATTTTCAGCAGAAGTATGTGCAATTGTTGTGAATTTGAGTATTTGAGCACAGTAGTGTCACTGTGATCTCTATATTTGCAGTGATGTGTTTTGCGGGTATCTGTTGTGCACTAACACTGGCCGAATCCCACGGATTGGAATTATGAAAGGAGAAGTCACTCCCACAAACTTCAACCATCAGGGCAGATTGATCGACTGCAGGTGAGAAGCACAGAGGCAAATGTATGATCAATAAGTTTAAATCATATATGTTAATCAGCATAATTTCAGTAGCAACCAATTGCAATACATCACAGACGTTAATACTGAGATTATGCTGCCAATATCAGAATGCTCTGATCTAAACACACACACACTGTGTTCTCAGCGGTGGTCACGTCTTGCTGGATGATCAGACTGATCATGGTTATGTGGAAGATGGAACTCCATGTGGTCCGTCAATGATGTGTCTGGACAGGAAGTGTCTCCCTATTCAGTATCTGAACCTGAGCTCCTGTCCCACCGGACCCAACGGACACATCTGTTCCAGTCATGGGGTGAGAACATTCCTGACTACAAGCACTGAATACATGCCATGTTGAGGTTTACTCAGTAATTCTGGGCGGGATGTACATTTTCCAAAATCCATGTCTCGCTATAATTAGAAAGTAATAATTTCAGTAATACTTAGACATAATGTGATTTGTTTTTTTATGCATTGTTTTGGTTATTTTAAATGTAAACAGGTGTGCAATAATGAGGCTGCATGTACATGTGACACAACGTGGGCGGGGACAGACTGTAGCATGCCTGACCCTCCAAAAGAACCGGCCCCTTCTGAAGATGATGAACCCAAGGGTTTGTTGCTTTGCTCTTACACAAACACATAGGCTTACACATATAAAGACAATGGAGCTCATTCATAAAATACCAGCAGAAGGGATTTCAGTTTAAAGTATTTTTAAATTAAAAAAATAAATAAATAAATAAATTTTGTGATCAACTTACATAGAAATGCATTATTTTTGTGCCTCATGAATGAGGCTCAGAAGATCAGAAATTTGAGGGTCGGTTAAATTTTTCCGTCACACTTTAGTTTAGGGTCCAATTCTCACTATTAACCATGACTTTTCCCTCAATAAACTCCTAATTACTGCTTATTAATAGTTAGTAAGGTAGTTGTAAAGTTTAGGTATTAGGTAGGATTAAGGGATGTAGAATATGATCATGCAGAATGAGACATTAATATGTGCTTTATAAGTACAGCCAACATCCTAAAAATATGCATGCTAATAAGCAATTAGTTCATAGTAAGAATTGGACTCTAAACTAAAGTGTTAAAAAAAATTCAGGATTATTTGAATAGAATGTTCAAAAGAACAGCATTTGTTTAAAATAGAAATAATGTAAAACTCTTTACTGTCCCTTTGAATTAATTTTCTAAAAAATCCTACTGACCCCAAACTTTTGAACAGTAATGTACTATAATCATTTTAGTAGTAATAGCAATTTTAGTAATTTAGTTGTCTGTCCACTGCAGTGCATATATGTATTACTAATATACTAGTTAATACACGACAATTCCTAAAATCATAATGTAAGAAATACAGACAAGAACCACCCAGTGGACAGGAAAGAATAAATCAGAGCAAGGGAAACTACACTCTAAGAAAAGTCATTAAAAATTTGGGCACAGTGTAATATGAATAAACTGTTAATATGAAGGAATTTCCCAAATTAATATTTTGAATTACACATTGCATTGAAGAAAATGTCTATAAACTTAAAGGATAATATTCTGGCAGTGCCAAAACATTACCAGTACCTTTTCTGTTTTTCTTCATTTTTTACAGTGAGGCAGGGCCATTACAGGCAAACATAGGTATACTCAGGGCCGCGTTATCCTAATGGGCAACATGGGCTGCAGCCCAGGGCCCCGAACACTAGGGTGCCCCCGAGACAATTCTCTATTGCATTTTAAAACGCATCGTTGTCACACACCCGAACTGTTTTCAACACTGATAAAAGTTATATAAAATGTTACAAAAAAAATCAGCTTTGCCATCACAAGAATAAATGGAAATAGAAAAATAGAAAATAATTATCTTAAATTGTAATATAATTTCACAATATTACTGTTTTTACTGTATTTTGATCAAATAAATTCAGCCTTGGTGAGCAGAACAGATCTATTTCAAAAACATTTAAAATCTTCCCGACCCCAAACTTCTGAACAATGATTAACATGGAATGAACAAGCATAAACAGGAAGTCCAAAAGGTAAAAAAGGCAAACAGTAAGTAGCCACCTAATTAGGTGAGTTAGGTGAGAAAAAAACACAGTTTGATCCTTTGTCATAACATGCAGTGTTATTAGGTCAGAACAGAAGAATTGAAATAACAAACAGCAAGCATTGCATAAAAATGCTGGATCTTTTGAAAACACCATCTGTTTTGCTGGAACAGATATTTTGAGTTCTAGCGAATCAAAGCTCATGTCCCGTCTAACCACACTTGCCCAAACAGGTCCTAGTGCCACCAATCTCATCATAGGATCCATCGCAGGGGCCATCCTGGTGGCAGCTATAGTCCTGGGTGGGACGGGCTGGGGGTTTAAGTAAGCACCAGTCTGCATGTCTCTTCGCTCTAGGCAACACTATACCTGCAGCTTACACTTACACACACGGTTTGGCTTTCTGCTGCAGACACTGTACCAGGAGGAAAAACGCTCTGCAGATGCAACTGACTGAGAGCCAGAGCAACTGAGTGCCAGAGCAAATAATGCAGAACTCCGAGCATTAAAACCTGGTTTAAATTTCACTGCAGCAGAAACTCAAACCAGCTTGTAGGGCCCAGCTGAAATCCTGACCTGCATGTTAAAATGACACACAACTTCAGTTGTCATTCTCCATCCACAAGCCTCACAAACTGGCATTCACAGCACAAGCTAGGGAGGCTAAATCTACATGGTGCAGAAAATCTCTTGATTGATGTGGAGAATAGATAGTTTAGAATCAGCTGAAACTAACAGCTTTAAAACTTTCAGACATTAATTTAGTGAATTGTAATAGACGTTCTGTGCAATTAAACGTACAATTAAATTAGGCTACAGTATTGTACTGCTGAAATCTTTTTAGACTTGAGCATAACTACCCATCTTACACAACCAGTCATACAACACATACCACATACGGTCCTCTATGCATAACCCGTCCGCCATATTGAAACAGTCAAAGCCGGTCCGCGAGCACTCGAGAGCAAGTTGATTGTGATTGTTGAGGACTTAGTTTATCATTCATATCTAAATTCTGCATTTGGTAAATAAAATGCAATATTGTTTAAAGTGCTTACAAATATTATTGATCATCAGAAAACCCTACAGCCAAATTGCTCTAAGCTTCTAATGAAAGCAATGAATGCCTCAGCGGCATCTCGTTCTGCTCTCAGGGAACTGGTTTACAAACATAACCTGAGACGTTCCCTTTCGAGTGTAACGCAACACCACATCATAGCTTGATGCTATGGGAACTTTAATACCAATGTCGCCACACCACTGGAAAATGCCTGTTCCACAAGGCTGTGTTTCTGCACAGACAACTGTGAGTGTGGGCTAATAACGGATCAACTTTGAAGGACCTGGGACCCTGGGGTTGAATCCGAATCCAGACTATAAATCCTGATGAATGTATGCGGACCACCCTGCTGCACATAGACTGTAAAAAAAGATGGACGACGCACCTTCACTCTCTTCTATTGCAGAAAAGTGAAGCCGCCATTTTCCCAATATGGTGCTGATTCAGGACCTGAGTCTGTGCAGTAGTGAACTTGAGACTCGAGTCTGCACAGTAGTGAGCGTGAAGTGGAGCCACGGTATCAAGGCCCCGCCCACACTACTGCAGAATCGGTTAGTACAGTTTACTGTAGAACAGCTCATTATATCATTGTGAAACAAACAGTTATGGAAATGTAGTTATTAAAGTTAAAGCTCCAGTCTCCTCCCGAAAATCCTGAAAAGCGTCTGTTGGTGCCTCGGTGACTACTTTGCTCAGAGATTGGCTAACTAAAACCAAACTTAAAAAAAAAAAAAAACCTAACACTTGAACTTACATCAGCGTGATAAACAACTACCAAAAATGACAGAAACCATCTTTGGAAAAAAATTATTTGAAGTGTAATTTGATTGTTAGTTTGTCTCTCATCCCATTAGATTGCATAGAGAGGATGGGGTTTATGACCTATACTGGGTCCAGCCACCTGGGGGCTGATCAAAACGTTTTGGCTTCACTTTTCAGGACTTGAGTGGCATACTTGCTGCCGCAGCACAAACATCTTGCAAGGGTGCACCACTAGCGAGAGCTTTGGAAGACGCAACACTTCTGGGCCCTAACCCCTAGAGGCGAAGCTATTCCATGCTCCTTATAGGAGAGGGAGATAAAGTCAGTGATCCAATGTGAAATGCGCTGCTTGGTGACCAAATTCCCTCTATTGTGGCATCCAAAGCAGACCAGGAACTGAGAGGACTTATGCCACTGGTCTGAGCGTTGATGTAGATCCTCAAGGCACAGACCGGACATAACAAATGCAGACTTTCTTGCTCTTGCATCTCATGAGGCAGAGGGAAGAAAGCCTGAAAAAACAATGACTGATCAGCCATAGATGGAACTTTTGGAATGTAGTCTGGGGTGCAGTATAATTTTGACATCACCTGGAACAATGTCTAGACAGGAGGAGGCAACTGACAGGGCCTGCAAATCTCCTACTCTCTTTAGCGAGGTCAGTGCTAATAAGAGAGCATTTTTTCTGAAACTGATTCTAATGGCTCATATAGAGCTTCTGCTAACACTCCCAGGACCAATGCTATGTCCCTGGATGAAACTTGTGACCGGCAGATAGAACCAAGACACCAGAGGATGTCTCCCAACAGAGACCCCCTCTAAAGGTATGTGGCTAGCTGAGATGGTGGCCACATATACCTTTAGTGTAGACGGGGTCAAACCTGTTGACAAACATTCGTGAAGGAACTCCAGCACTGAACTGACTGGGCAGTTGACTGGGTCCAAGTAGTGCTGCTCGCACCATGATATGAAAAGTCGCCATTTCAGAGCATACAGCTTCCTGGTGGATGGGGCTCTAGAACTTAAAATTGTCTCAACAACCTCAGTTGAGAGACCAGAATCTATGAGCTGGGACCCTTCAGGGGCCAGATCCAAAGTTTTTAGATCTCCAGCCTGGGGTGGTAGATTGTCCCTTGCACTTGAGATATAAGATCTTTCCGAACCGTAATGTCCTATGTAATGCTGCCCAGAACAGAGCCACTAAGAGAAAGTGGACTTCCCTCATTTCTAGGCAATTTATGTACCAATGAAGATGAAGGTCCCCCCAAAACACTGGGTGACCATCGAGAACCACACCCCATCCTGTGAGAGAGGTGTCCGTTGTTCAAGTCTTGTGACTGCAACACTCCCAAAGACCCTGGCTCTTGTTCAGGAACCCTGACTTCTTCCAGAGTCGTAGAGCACGTAGCCCATGGCAACCGTGAAGGGATGGTTCAGAGGATGAAATCCTCTGCTTTTGAGCCAGAACTGAAATGGTCTCATGTGCAGTAGGCCTAATGGAATGATGTTGGCCACTGCCACCATGAGACCTAACAGGGCCTGAACTTGAAAAACTGAGAGCTCCTGACCTAGCTTGATATCTTTCATAGCATTTAGAAACTATTCTACACATGCAGGAAACAGACATGCCTGTATCGTGTTCAAGTCCCAAACCAACCCAAGAAAAGTGGTTCTCTAAGCTGGAGAAAGCACACTTTTCTGGGCATTCAATCTCAACCCCAACTTCTTCATGTGGGCAAGCACAACATCTTGATGTTGCGCCATCAGCTCTTCCAATTGAGCCAGAATCTGCCAGTCATCTATGTAGTTCAGCACACGGATACCTGGAGTCCAAAGGAGCCAGAGCACCATCCATGCACTTGATGAATGTGTGTGGGGATAGAGCTAGGCTGAAGGGAAGAACTTGATACTGGTATGCTTCACCCCCGAAAGCGAACCTGAGAAACTTCCTGTGTTCTGGCAGAATTTTAATGTGAAAATAGGAATCATTTAGATTTATTGTCACACACCAGTCCTCAAACTGGATTTGTGAAACAAATCTTTAGGGTAAGCATCTTGAACCTGTAAGTCCGAAGAGTACAGTTCAGGCCCCTCAGATCTAGAATTGGATGCAATCCCGTCCATTTTGGGCACAATAAAGTACCAGCTGTAGAACCCTAAGTCCCTCTCTGGGAGGGAGACACTTCCCATGGCCCCTTTTGTCAAGAGAGACTGTAGTTCTTGTTTGAAGAAATCTTTTTCTGACTCCTGACGTACCAATTTAGCTACTACGTCATTGAATCGAGGTGGGCGGAAGGCAAACCGAATCCTGTAATCTTTCCTTACGGTATTCGGCATAATAGTTTATATAAATTTATATAATAGTTATAATTTAACAGTTTATAGTTTAAATTTATATTAAATGCAATTAGCTTAGCTTTAAAGTGCATATTGACCCACTTAAGTACACTTTATATGTGATTTCATAATTATTGTCTTTGAAATATGGTTAGTGTTCTGCTAAATGTACTGACAAGCATTTATGATAAACTAGAATGTACTTTAATATCATTTCTATTAAAACTTGAATGTCATGTATTTAAATATATTTGTAAATACACATTTGTAATAATTAGTACATTTAAAATTAACTTTAAATGTAATATCGAATAACACACTACAGTTACAATCATGTACTTTACACGTGCTTTAGTATGTTAGTAAACATCAAAATGAGTGTACTTCTGTAAAGCATGACAAAAGATTATTAAAACATGATAAAATGTATACTTTTACTATTACAAAGAGCACTTTTTAAAAGTGTACTAAAGTTTGTTAAAAGCGGTCATGAAAGTATACTCTTTTTAAGTACACTTAACTGACTTTTATTTAAAACAATATGAAGGTCACTACAAGTGCACATTTAGTACAATCAAGCACACTTATTTTTCATAAGGGAATGTGGTATTTTTGAAAATTCATTGGTTTTTAATGTGACTGATGAGAATTGTCTGAAATGTTGATGTTCCAAGATGGCGGACGCGTTGGTGTATCTGGAGCAGTCTAATGTGGTATCTAGAATAGATATCTATGCATACAAAGTTTCTACAATGAGCTTCATACTCACAATCAATTTTAGAGAGCTATTTCACCCCAAAATGAAAATCCTGTCATCATTTACTCACCCTCTTGTCGTTCCAAATGTATGACTTTCTTTCATCCATGGAATAAGAGGAAATGTTTAGCAGAATGCCCAGAGTGCTCTTTTCTACACAATGAAAATTATATATTGCATAGTGATTTGATTAGATTACGATCCTTTACCTTATGATTAAGATGCCTCATGGAACTTGAAATTGAGTCGCATTTCAATCAGATCGGATTCAGTTATATAGTAATGTAAAAGTAACTGGAGAGACAATTTGCAATATATAAGCACAAAAATTATACATCAGACTCAACGTTCATGTCTCCGAAATTGAATTTTGGATTATTTGTGCTTGACAGACAAAAAGAAATTCATCCAGGTTTGGAGGGTTAGTAAATGATGACCAACTTTTCATTTTTGAGTGCACTGTTCCTTTAAATGATGAAGTGTGTTGGTAAGCAATGGAGGAGTGTGGCGAGACATCATGATAACAATCTTTCAGCACTCACTCTAACTTACACTCTCTTTCAGTCTTGTGTAAACTCAAGAGGAAAGCAGGGTATCAGCCTTTGTGACATGACATGTGCTGTTCACTTCCTGTCTCCTTGTGGAGCTGCTGGCTGGCAAACCCACCTGGTACAGACAGCTCTCGCTGGCACTGGTCTGCATGACCACGTCCAGAAATGCTGGCATTACACTCTTGCACACAATTACACCATTTGCATGGGGCTGTCCAGGAAATGCATCATTTTGGAGGGGCGTTCACACTGACAGTGATTCACTACGTTCACTGGAGGATGGCAAGTCACGGTACTGCTAGTAGATGTTTCTACTCGACTGCGGTGTGCGTCAACTGTAGGTGGATCATGTTCGATTTACTCCCTTTGATAGTAGGGTCAATGATATGACACTCATTTTTTTAATGATGTTTTTATGATTTTTTCAGAGAACCCCTGCAGACTGTCATGACTGTGTGTCAATGAATATGTTTACATGTGCACCAAAAATGTGATTATTTCCAATAATCACAGTAATTACTTAATCACAGTAAGTTTACATGATAATTATTTACAAACCCCAATGCACAGCATAAATGATGAACTTACAGTCACTGGCCACTGTTGTAATCTACTTATGTCAAATGCAAAACACATTTTTATGGACTTGGGGGCATTAATAGACGCGATATGTGAATGGCCCCTTATTGGATTTTTTTTTTGGTGATGCACCTAAAATGTCTTAAATTCAAAGTTTTTGACCATCAATATACTGCATTATATTCATGTCACGCAACATGTTTGTCACAAACACATGCACAATTTAAATCAGAGTGGAATATAGGCCTATGCCATTATAGTGTTTTACAAAAAAAACCAGCATATTCCACGTATTATTGCAATTTAAAATAACTGTTTTCTGTTTGAATATATTTTATAAAGTAATTTATTCCAGTGATCAAAGCTGAATTTTCAGCATCATTACTCCAGTCTTCAGTGTCACATGATCCTTCAGAAATCATTCTAATATGATGATTTGCTGCTCAAGAAACATTTATTGTGTACAATATTTTTTTTTTTTCAGGATTCTTTGATGAATAGAAAGTTCAAAAGAACAGCATTTATTTGAAATATAATCTTTTATAACATTATAAATGTCTTTACTGTCACTTTTGATCGATTTAATGCATCCTTGCTGAATAAAAGTATTAACTTCTTTAATTTCTTTTCAAAAAAATAAAAATTCTTACTGACCCCAAACTTTTGAACGGTAGTGTATAATGTTACAAATGCTTTGTATTTCAGATAAATGCTGTTCTTTTGAACTTTCTACTCATCAAGGAATCCTGAAAAAAAAGTGCACAACTGTTTTCAACACTGATAATAATCATAAATGTTTCTTGAGCAGCAGATCATCATATTAGAATGATTTCTGAAGGATCATGTGACACTGAAGACTGGAGTAATGATGCTGAAAATTCAGCTTTGATCACAGGAATAAATTACTTTATAAAATATATTCAAACAGAAAACAGTTATTTTAAATTGCAATAATATTTCATAATATTACTGTTTTTACTGTATTTTTAATTAAATAAATGCAGCCTTGGTGAGCAGACGAAACTTCTTTTAAAAACATTAAAAATCTTTCCGATTCCAAACTTTTGACTGGCAGTGTGTGTGTATATATATATATATATATATATATATATATATATATTTTTTTTTTTTTTTTTTTTTTTTTTTAAATGACAAATAAGGATTATTGCAATGTGTGCTCTCACGTGTGTTCAAATGCAAGGAAATATTTTAGCACTTTGGTAACACTTTTCCCAAACTTTTTAGAGTGGAGTACCCCCTGAGGCATTTACCATCCTTCTGTGTACTCCTCTCTTCCACTTAGACTGCACCTTTTCCATTAAGGGACAATATTTGCCCCCTAAATTGACTTTCTACTGCATTTTTTTATCCTTATCCCTATATCCTTATAAATACCTTTACAACATTAATAATGTTTTAAATTAAAAAAAAAAAGTTCAATGGAGAAATATGCAATGATGATAAAAACGTGAAAAGTGATTCTTTTAAATACTAAAACCACCAGTAGGTGGCGGTAAGTCACTGTCTTAATGTGTGAATCATCGAGTCATTCGTTCATTCAGTAATGAAGCAACTGGCTGTTGATGCGTTCCAAACGGGATATATCGCCCTCCGAAGGGCACTTCAGAGTGAAAACAATCATGGCCGCCATATTAAAGGGTCGTTCCAAACCAAAGTGCTCAAAACTGGCCACTTCAAAGGGAATGAAGGATTTCGAAGGGTACAACTGATGGACACTTTGGCCCCCATGATCCTTTGCACAGGGAAGTTATTTGGCGTCACAGAATGGGTACAGGAGGCTCGGAGTTTGATTTTACCTATAAATATATGTATAATATTTTTCTATACTACTGTAATATTTATACGAGTTTGATTTGGTACATTATTATGGTCAAAACGACATTGTACTTCAACAAAAATACTTTACAGCTCCCTTTATCAGTCCATTCAAATGTTTAAAATACATTGACACAATATACAATATGGTGCGATCAACCTAAATAAATAAATAAACTAACGTTAAACAAAGCTTGCACAATCTACTCCTCTTTGATTGCCTCCTTGAAGTGTGTTCCAAAAAAAAAGAGGTTTTTTTTACCCCTACACCCTTTATCCCTTCGAAGCTCTCACTCCGGAGGGTAAACCCTTTGAAGGGATTAGGGATGAGCCCTTCCGAATGGAACGCAGGGTAGATTTATGAATGAATCAATGACTTTCACGAACGATTTGTTCAAAGCCGCAGATTCGTTCACGAAACACTGTGTGTTGTATTACTGCTGTGGCTTTCGTTGAAACTATTATTTTGTTGCAAAATAGAGCAAATACTGACAATGCTGTGAAGAACATCAATTAATATTAACCTTTTGTTTGTAGAACTGTTGTATAAAATCAATGCCACATTTGCAATCGTGTGGATATTTGGATTTGCATTCTTGCTCGTATTAAAAACAAGAACTCAAAAAAGGTAGGCTATGTTTTGTATCAAGAGTTTGAATCTTAAATTGAACTCTATGCACCTTCTGTGCCAGGCTATTTGTTCTTCATGCTAGTAAATGCTAAATCTACAGGTACATTGTCGAGAACGGCAGTAATGTAGCGCGATTTGCTGAGACGGCAGACTCTGCACACAACCCATTAATTAACATTATTGCATTAGCCAATATTAGCCAATATATTAATAATGAATAGTTAAAAAAAAAAATCATTGTTAGCTCATGTTAACTAATGTAGTTAAATAATGTTAACAAATGAAACCTTAATGTAAAGTCTCACCTTTACTTATTACTGGATGGCTAGAGCACATGACATTTTAGATTAATTCAATTTAAAACTAAATAAAAAACTTATACAACAATGTATAAAGGTTTTATTATATAAAATGAACATAGATACAAAGTTTTTTTTTCTTTTCTTTATATTGGACACACTTATGTCACATCATTGCTCATGTCACCTCAAACCTCCAACTCCAACTGGTTGCTTGGTCCCTGCAATTTGCTGTCAGTGTAAACGCCCTTGAGACCTACACCCCTTCAGTAGATCACATATACACGGGTGTGGTCTGTTCTTCTTGAAGCAGTGCATTTCCACTGAAATAGTCCATTGTCGCTCTTTATGTCCTTGTCTGCTGACGTAAGGCTTGTTCTCTGTAGCGCACATTGTTCTGCTTCAGTTCCACAATGTGTAAACTGTATACAATTCACTACATAAGCAACACATTTCAGTGACTATGTGCAGGTGCATAAAACTGTATACACTTAAACTGTAGAATTTGGATCTCGTTATTTGGATGCTGTGGAGCTGAAACAGTTTTGGTTATGATACGTTTCTATCTCAAAAACAGCAGTGTTTTGTTTCCAAATAACTTTTTTCTTCTTTCCTCTTCTTCCAAACAACAAGAAACGTCAAACGGCGAGGATATGATCCAAGTGCTTCTGCTATCTAGTGGACAGAAGGAACTCTCCAATCTCCAGAGCTTCTGTATTCTGGCATTAGTTATACTCGAAAATATTATACATAATAGTGATGAATTCAACCTTAGTTGTGTAGCTCCACCCCCTTTTATAAGCCCCACCGTCTCATTCAGAGCCAATTTATTGACATGTCCCCCTCTCCCCCAACAGCCAATCAGATCATTCTTACACTACAGAAGCATGACATCACAACAGCCTGGCCTTGGCACCTCTTTGAAGGTTTTGCATGGCTGATGCCCATATTCAGCAGAATACAGCATAATGACCTATGAAGAATATAATTGCTGTCAACACGATCTCAGACCCCCATCATTTCTTAATTGTTTATTTGACAGAAGTAATTGATAGCTTCATGGCTTAGCCTTAGAGGGACATGTTGAGTAGAATTATGGGATGGACTTGATTCTACATTTAAATGGCCAGAGAGGAATAGTTCATACAAGGTAAAAATTCTGTCATTATTTAGTCACCATCATGTTGTTCCAAAACTGTGTGACTTTCTTCAGTGGGGCATTAAAGAGGACGTCAAGCAGAATATATTGGCAACTCTTTGTATACTGTGAAAGTGAATGGCAATAAGCTCTAATAAGATGAAAATAGCACAGTGAATGTACCATAGTACAAGGCACAGCAGAACTACACGAGTAACACAAACCAACCTTTATATTGAAGACACCAGAATGGAGGGTTTAAGTACACAGACCAAATAATGGAGCTAAACGAAACACAGGTGATCACAATGGGTTGCACAGAAACAAATGGTCACACATTAGGAAACTAGGTCAAACTAAACAGGGACAAGGAACACTAAAACTAAACTAAAACTGAACATGAACATGACAAATCCACTCCCTTTTTTTAATTTAGTTCAATTGTGGCCAAGAAGGAACAAATTAAGTTGAAATTTAGAAAAATCTTAAGGCTACATGATGACAGAATTTTCATTTTTTGTGCGAATTATGCCTTTAAGATGAATAACATAATTTATAACATAATTTTGCTCTTTCTAATTAATTATTTTTGTTGTTTTTTATGTTTGTTTATTGTGGAGCACGTTTCGTGCCCATTTTTAGGAATGTTTATGACTAAATTGTTACACTTTTTTTTAGCGAACATTAATATGTTAATATAAGTGAAAGTTGGTTTCATACTGTATAAATCCTGTTCATTTAATAGTGTGTGTATGTTGTAAGATTTCTGTTATTTGTCAGTCTTTTGCTCTGGTATGGGGCTGTGCAGCTAAATATAAGTGAACACATCTATAGATGCTGCACATCACCATCCACTTTGAATGAGGAGGTGATTCTAAGCCAAAGATCTAGGGTAAAAATGTAAGTTTAGGATGTAATACACACCACTTTACAGTGATATTGTTTTCCCTGCTGGGGCGAGGTATTATTATGGTAACTGATCACCTGAAATACATGCAATAACCCTGATCAGTCCTTTAAATATACCTACTTATACTTATAGGTTTCACCTGCTTAACGTAATTGCAATTGTACGCCCAATCTGTTGGTCAAGACATTATTCAGACCTTATTATATGGCCTTTTTCGTCCATCTCCCTCAGCTGTCAGTGCTGCTAACCCTACTGGAAATGACTGCTTTGCTGCATGAATTCACTATAGTGGGCATATTACTCTGTAAGTATGAAGGACAAGTGCCCAACCCCATAGGAATATGTATATTATATACAGAGACTGTGCTGTGCTGTTTGTGCATGTCAGCTACAAAATTTTATTTACTGTACTATGCAAAAGAATTTGCTGCACAAAGTGAAGGGTTAAAACAGTAAAATACCACATTGAAGTATCACAGTTGACCCTGTTTTTTAGCCATGATATGATAGTTATGCTGAGCTTCACATATCAGGAAAAATAGCATCTTTGTTGCTCATTATCCTTTAATAAAAAGGAATGAATGTATTTCCCTTTGTTAAATAAAAATAATTCCCAGGTTTTTAACATTTGAGGTTTCTGCCTTTCAGGTACGATTTTGGACACTTGCCTTTTATATTTTCTCTGTTTTTCATCATCTCTGTTCATTAGCCTAAATGTTCCTCCATTTACCTGCTGCTGTTACTCTGAAGTATAGAGAAAGTCATCAAAATAAACAATAAAATCAACAGTATTTTACACCTCTGCCTGTGGTTTCTCATGTTTATTTAATCTGGGATATTTTCCATGGTTTTAAGATGGTGAGTTGTGACTAGTCCATCATTGGTTAATGATCTGGAGAGTGGAGTGCTCTTTTTTTGAGGATGTTTTATATTTTTGTATCCTGTGTTGTTATAAGGAGCTTGCGTGCGGACCTAGCATCAGCAACAAACACAACGCCTCCAATGCCTAGAACTGAACAGGGGGTTGGGAGGTAAACACATGGTTGCTTGTATGGTTCGGCCTTAGCGGGACTTAACCTCAGGGCTACTTAGGCTGCTGCTCAGGGTCCATCACTATCTTAGGACGGGGACCCTGGCACCTTGGAAAAGGGTAGCTTAGAGCTACAGGAGCAGTGTTCTACCGCGGGGTCTGCCTTGGGATGGAACTGAGCAGGCGTAGACATTGGCTTGGCATGCTGCTGAGTCGACGCTGGCCTGGGGCGACTGAAAGCTTCAGTAGAACTAGTCCTCATGGGAAGGAAGTTGTGCATAGCTTGCGACGACTTCTGGGCCATGGTAAAACACTCAGCAAAGCCATCCACCGTGGAACCGAACAGTCCCGGGGGAGAGACGGGTGAGTCAAGAAGGGCTGTCATGTCAGTGTCCTTGATCTCTGTTAAGTTTACCAAAAGATGACGCTCAAGGACCACCTAATTGTCAAAAGCTTGTCGATCATCTGGGCTGTGGACTTAGTGGCGTGCAGGGGGTTTCTCAAGATTAAATTAGTATTTGATTGTGAAACAGTGTAAACTTAACAAAACACAAAAGTCATATACTGTATAAGGGACAGTAAACAGTTAACATACATGTGTACATAATTGTATTATAGGCTAAAGTATGTATTACCAGTGGCGGATTTAGGCATGGGCGGCATGTTGACAGAGGCGGCATGGGGCGCCCGAGCAAAAAAGGAAAAAGAAGAAATGCACAATCTGGGTTTTACCGCTCATTTGCACATCATGTCACCATATGGGTCATAAACCTGGTCGGGACTTGGAGTGTGCGACCGGAGTACTCTCACTTAGTCATAAGTAAGAAGGAGCAGGGGTTAGTTTACGTCACATCAGGAGCGGTTCTTAATCAACACAAATTGAAATTATGGTTAAGAAAAAAGGTCTAAGCCATCAGGAGCCTTAATTAGGAAAATGAGTGGAAACTATTTATAATAAAAATAAATAAATAAATGTATGTATGAGTATAATATGCATATAAAAAAATATACTAATATCACTTACGTTATACCAGTGCTTCCAAAAACTGGGGGGCACGATCCCTGATTTGCTATAAAAAGGGGGGCATGGCAAGGCTAAGGGATATTGTACAGTCAGCATATTGTTATGCAAAAGAAACCTCTTCAGGGTGATACAAGACCCAACTGAGTAAGTATCCTACTTGTTATGCGGCTACTTGACACATAAGTAAATAATTGAACACAAAATCACGGTACTCGCTTGAGTGGTCTTTATCACTAAATGCCATGATTGAAGAATCAGAATGCAGTATTGCAGGGAGCCGTGTAAAAATATAGATGAAAGATGCATGGTTCTGCATTAAGCATGGACACGTTTGTGAAAGGACTGCCAGTGCCGGGTAAAATTCACAAATACCAAAACAACGTATCTTCACCAGACGCTAGCGGCGCAACATGGAAGCAAATAGAACCCATTATAATCAGTGATGCTATCTACTGGATGGTACGCAAGACGACAAATCCCCAAAGGTAAACTGATGCCCGTTTTTTTCGAATATAGCCTACTCCAGCACTTTGACACAAAGGACAAAAGGGTTTGCAACATTTGCTTTATCCGCGTCCAGTAGACAGCATCTGTTGAGAATGTAACAATTTAACTTCTTAGCATTTTTTTGTACTGAGTTAACATTTGTTTTGCAATTATGTCACAACATTACAATCAAGTGAACATGGCGTTATGCGTATTTTCATTTATTCTCCAAATATTTTTTGTAGGGGGTGAGTAGGGGTGATAGACAGGGTGGTTCTCCCAGGGCACCATACGAGAACCGCCACTGATCTCACCTCCTGATCTGAGTCATTTGTTCTTTTGTCACATCACCATAAGCTCAGCTGTGCAGTTTGTACTGTACCAGAAACAGAACTGATTAGTTCACCTATCTAGTCTTCGGGTTCGAGTCGTTCATTCATCCCGCGTCATCCCCATAGGCTATAAGGCTATGCAGTCTGTACTGGATACAGAAATGATTAGTTCACCTCTTGAGTCTTCGGGTTCGAGTCGTTCGTTCTTTTGTCACGTAACTACGTTATTATATGTAGGTATAGGCCTACTTTGCTTTATCTGTATGATGGGTAAAAATCACTTTGATGAAGTTTAAAGCATTAACCAACTCTTTACCACATTCAGTGTTATGGAAAAGAACATTTAAAGAAAAAAACTGACTACACACTTGTTTGTAAGGAATTATTAACTAGTTTCTGACTCATAGTCAGACCTGAAGACTCGGGAGGTGAACTAATTATTTCTCTTTCCGGTACAGACAGCAGCCTCTTCTATGGGGCTGTCATGGGATGAATGAACAACTCGAACCTGAACCCGAAGACTCGAGTTTTATTTCCTGTACAGAACCTAAAAGATGTTGCACAAACGCGGTCAAAACAAAATGAATGAATCACTCTCTGAGACAACTCGTTGTTCCCGAGTCATATTAAAGGTTCATGATCAACCCATCACATTTAGTTTGTGATCTAGTAAGAAGAAGAAGCTGCACTGCTTCACTGCATTACAGGCTCATGACTCATTTGAATGCAAAACGGAATGTACCTTTTGGTCGCACTACACCACTACTTGCTGGAAAAAGTAGTTAGCTACTGGAAAAGCTACACTGTTTTAAAAGTAACCGAGCTAATGTCAAGCTACTGAAAAACTTAATTAAGTTAATAACATTGCTACTTGTAGCTAGCTGCTGCCCAACACTGTGGACTGATTAATAGATTAAGTAATATGAATTGTTTTTAATTAAATGTGTCATTATGTATTAATTCCTTAACAACATGTAGTATTAACTAATAGTGTAAATTTATGTAATTACCACAATGGGTTGAAGATACAGTATGTATTTCAACTTCTATTTGTCTGCTTTAATTAATCATTAGCTCATGATTTGCAAAGATATCATGATGTTATGACTTTAGTTGTTGAGGCACCTGGTGACTAGGGATGGGCAGATCGATATGAAGTATCGATATATCGATACTGACGTTGAGTATCGAAAGTATCGATACTCAAATAAAAATATCGATACTAAGCTGTTTTTTTTACCAGTGATTTTGTTTAATTAACAATAAATTTAATGCATACAATATGCATTGAATTAGACAAATAACTTATCTTAGCGAATATTTTCCTGCTCATCTGAACACACACAAATGCTGCAAGTCAGAACCAATCAATCACAGAGAGCATTCACTACATTCAAACAGGACTGCATGCGCTTAGTATCGTAAAAAATACATTGATGCTTTTGGAAACGCAGCCCAGAACAATGCTTAACCTAAGACAGAACAACATAATAGGCTGTTTGAGTTATTTCACAACAAACAAAATGAAATAGTAACCTACATAGTTTTTGCAATTACATTTATTTAAATTGAACGTTAAAAGTTAGTATCGATGTGCTGTTCTGTAACTACAGTGGGTACGGAAAGTATTCAGACCCCCTTAAATTTTTCACTCTTTGTTATATTGCAGCCATTTGCTAAAATCATTTAAGTTCATTTTTTCCCTCATTAATGTACACACAGCACCCCATATTGACAGAAAAACACAGAATTGTTGACATTTTTGCAGATTTATTAAAAAAGAAAAACTGAAATATCACATGGTCCTAAGTATTCAGACCCTTTGCTCAGTATTTAGTAGAAGCACCCTTTTGATCTAATACAGCCATGAGTCTTTTTGGGAAAGATGCAACAAGTTTTTCACACCTGGATTTGGGGATCCTCTGCCATTCCTCCTTGCAGATCCTCTCCAGTTCTGTCAGGTTGGATGGTAAACGTTGGTGGACAGCCATTTTTAGGTCTCTCCAGAGATGCTCAATTGGGTTTAAGTCAGGGCTCTGGCTGGGCCATTCAAGAACAGTCACGGAGTTGTTGTGAAGCCACTCCTTCGTTATTTTAGCTGTGTGCTTAGGGTCATTGTCTTGTTGGAAGGTAAACCTTCGCCCAGTCTGGAGGTCCTGAGCACTCTGGAGAAGGTTTTCGTCCAGGATATCCCTGTACTCAGCCGCATTCATCTTTCCCTCGATTGCAACCAGTCGTCCTGTCCCTGCAGTTGAAAAACACCCCCACAGCATGATGCTGCCACCACCATGCTTCACTGTTGGGACTGTATTGGACAGGTGATGAGCAGTGCCTGGTTTTCTCCACACATACCGCTTAGAATTAAGGCCAAAAAGTTCTATCTTGGTCTCATCAGACCAGAGAATCTTATTTCTCACCATCTTAGCAAACTCCATGCGGGCTTTCATGTGTCTTGCACTGAGGAGAGGCTTCCGTCGGGCCACTCTGCCATAAAGCCCCGACTGGTGGAGGGCTGCAGTGATGGTTGACTTTCTACAACTTTCTCCCATCTCCCGACTGCATCTCTGGAGCTCAGCCACAGTGATCTTTGGGTTTTTCTTTACCTCTCTCACCAAGGCTCTTCTCCCCCGATAGCTCAGTTTGGCCGGACGGCCAGCTCTAGGAAGGGTTCTGGTCGTCCCAAACGTCTTCCATTTAAGGATTATGGAGGCCACTGTGCTCTTAGGAACCTTAAGTGCAGCAGAAATTTTTTTGTAACCTTGGCCAGATCTGTGCCTTGTAACAATTCTGTCTCTGAGCTCTTCAGGCAGTTCCTTTGACCTCATGATTCTCATTTGCTCTGACATGCACTGAGCTGTAAGGTCTTATATAGACAGGTGTGTGGCTTTCCTAATCAAGTCCAATCAGTATAATCAAACACAGCTGGACTCAAATGAAGGTGTAGAACCATCTCAAGGATGATCAGAAGAAATGGACAGCACCTGAGTTAAATATATGAGTGTCACAGCAAAGGGTCTGAATACTTAGGACCATGTGATATTTCAGTTTTTCTTTTTTAATAAATCTGCAAAAATGTCAACAATTCTGTGTTTTTCTGTCAATATGGGGTGCTGTGTGTACATTAATGAGGAAAAAAAATGAACTTAAATGATTTTAGCAAATGGCTGCAATATAACAAAGAGTGAAAAATTTAAGGGGGTCTGAATACTTTCTGTACCCACTGTACACTGTCAGAATACAAAGTTTGCATTTTATGGGTGCTACAGCCTGTCACTGGCAGTCCCTTATGTAAATGAACCATTACTAGTGATCATAGTTCAGCTAGGCCTACAGTATTTGTAGATTTCCATGGTTACCACTACAAGTAAACATTTTAACCATGTGTAAACAAAAATATAATCTAATAAATTGCAATTAAGGCATATTGAATGTTAAAATACCTTTCAAATATAATGTTAAGTGGGTATCATTACCCATTTTACTCATAGTAATTCAATAATTTAATAACTTAAGTTCAGATTAGAGGTATCGTATCGGTATCGATATCAGCGATATTGGCCTTGAAAGTATCTGTATCGTATCGAAAACAAAATAAGTGGTATCGCCCATCCCTACTGGTGACCAAGGTGGTTCTGGAAGAACACTATCTCATAGTAGGGGTTGTTGTGGTAGTGGACCCTGGAGTCACTCCTATCAACTCCAGAGGGGAGAAGCAGCGGATGCACTTGCGGGACGGCTTCCTCGCCGACCAGCTGGATCCCATACACAGTACATGGCCTACAACATGTGAGAATGTGTAAAAAGTTCCAGAAAACTCTGCATATGCAAATTTACAAAGGAAGCATTTGAGGAAAGTTTGGGCAGCCTTGCCTCTTTCTCCACAAACATTAAGAGTCCTTGATGGAGCTATGCAGCTTATTTTTTATATCAAACTGTCAGAATGCCTTGAAAATAAAACTCTGATTCAGTGGTCGGGGCAAATGGCTTGATTTCATCTCCTGTTTTCTTGTGCAACACAATTATGAGTTATTATGTTCTATTCAAGCACACTTGTTCTGCACATATGACACGTGCGTGTTGAATGTTCCCTGTGTGTGAGGAGGACCGGCCCAAATGGGCAGAGGAGTGCCTGATGTCAAAAGCAGGATCCAGAATCCAGGATCATTGTATTTTCAAGGGCATGTGAAAATGTGTAATGCATTTCATTTCACAGCATTACTGTTGTGGCTGTAAACTATGCACAAACCCAAGTTTTGTTTGTCCTTTTTACATCAAGAAACTGAATGGCAATAAGGAATTGTAAATCTGAGTCTTTGTTTGCAAGAAAGCAGTACTGAAGGTGGGCTGTGGAGATGCTGCTCCACTAATTCACAAGCTTATGCATTCACAGCTAGAGTTTCAACATGAGCCTTAAATATTTTCATATGCCTGTGGATTGTTTGTTATTTGTATTTAATTTCTTTTAACCATTCTAAATTAAAATGTTCCGTAACACTTTATAATAAGTGCACGCTATGAAGCATTAGTAAATAGTTAATTCATTACTTATAAAGCATTAGTAGACATTAGTAAGCAGTTTATAAATACAGCTATAAATGCTTTATTCTTTATTTATGGGCATATCTATAATGTGTTTAATAATTTTATTTTTTTTATACTTTATTAATAATCAATTTATCATTTCTAAATTAAGTATTACATTATTTACAAACCAGTTATTTAGAAGTTGTCAGTGGCTCATAAGATCATTTAGGAAGTATAAGTAAATTTATTATTTAAACATTATTTAAACATTTAAACATTCATGTATTATTATTTAGACATATAGTAATAGTTATTTAGTGTGTTAATAAATGCTTTATTAACAAATATTCCTACTGCAATTCATGATTAATTCAGGTAATTATAAAACATTTAGAAGTGGTCAGTTAACTATTTTTGTGAGCTCATCTAAAGTGATGACTATTTATGCCTTGTAAAGCTTTTATAAATGAGATTTAAAGGTTCAGTTATCTTCTTCACTGCTGTTCTCTAATGTTTTAAAGTTAGTACTGAGGTAGTTTTGACACTAGGAATATGTGTTAATAAAGCATTTATTAACACACTAAGTAACTAATACTATATGTCTAAATAATAAGATGGATAAATGTACATTTAAATATTTTATTAATCATTTACTTACACTTCCTAAATGATCTTATGAACCACTGACAACTCCTAAATAACTGGTTTGTGAATAATGTAATACATAATTTAGAAATGATAAATTGATCATTAATAAAGTATGAAAATACAATTATTAAACTCATTATAGATTTGCTTATAAATCAAGAACAAAGCATTTATAGCTGTATTTATAAATGGCTTACTAATGTCTATTAATGTATTATAAATGATGAATTGACTATTTACTAATGCTTAACTAATGCTTCATAGCGTGAGTTATTATAAAGTGTTACCAAATGTTTTACTTATGTGTGAGCTTTTAGACTGTGCAGAATAGGAATCAGGGTAATAACAGTGAATAGATGAGAGGCTTATTCAGGTAACCAAGTCCCAATTTGAAAAATATTTCTGCTCAAATTTACATTATTTACAGCAGTTGTCATTTCAAGTTTGTTTTTTTTTTTTGTTTTTTTTTTGTTTGTTTTTGTTTTTTTATTGCAATAGACTCAAGAAATGGTTTTGCTGCAAGGATTGTAAAGCACATACAGCATCTGTATTACAGGATGATTGTGTGACTGTTAATGTTCAATTTTTTTGCAGTTCTGTCATTTAGAGAATATCTGATTGACACAGCTTTTGAATTCTGTTAATATTTTTTAATAAAAAAAAATGCTTTTTTTAAATGATTGACTTTGAAATTTTAATTCTAATGTCATTTCTAATGCAAATTGTGCAGACACTTTATCTAAAGCAACTTACATTGCATTCAAGATATACAATTTATTTCATGCATTCCCTGGGAATCAAACCCATGACCTTGTCATTGCTCTACTGTTTGCTACAGGAATGCCCAGTATACAATAATATAAATGTTGCATATAATTGTAAGCAAGAGGAGAACAAGACTTGGAACCAGAATTATCAAAACATGATTACAAAGAATTAAGAATTTCCAATATGTATGGTAGCAGTACTAAATGTAGTTCCAAACGTAGGTTTGGGAGGAACCTAAACATTCAGTCCTGTCAATCATCATTATGAGCGTATATAAGCAGCAGTCACTGCGTCATCCCAGTGACAATTCTTCCAGCATCCCTCCTCCTCCCCATCTCCTCCTCTACTTCTCTTATTCTCCCTCTGCGCAGTACTGTTATAAGGGGATTTAGCCCGGAGTTCGAGCCGAGCCTTCTTCAAGGACAGCAAGCCAAGTTTTTTTTACCATTAACCATTAAGACTGAATGGGCAGGCAAACTCATGAAACATTAAAAAAAAAAAAAAAAAAATCAGCATTGTTACTCGAAAAGATCCTCCTGATTGTCTCAATGAAACATAGTCATTAGTTTCAAAAAATGTATTCTTCTATTTCTTTTAAAAGCTTTGATGCAATATCCAATGCCTGTCTGGCATTATTTAGGCTGAACTGCTTGTTTGGAATGTGAGGAAATTGGTGATGGTTTGGATATTGGGTTTTTTTGCCATCGACACCAAGTTCAGTCAGTTGCTTCATAGTTTTGGGTAAAGAAGTCAGCTGTGAGCTGTAATGGGACACCTGCTGAGCAAGGCTAGTTATTGAGCAGTTGTTGGGATGCTGTCCACTTCTCTTGTACATTGCTGCTATCAGGGCCTTTTCCACAGCCTGATGCACCTTGAACAGACACCACTCTGAGCAATCTCCTCCAGTGTCATTGTGAGCTGCTCTGATGTCACATTGAGCCTGTTCATACCAGCGTTTTGCCTCTCCACTGTTTGGCCTTGGTGTTTCTCTGTGGTATGACCAAAAGTTATAGTGGCTTCTAGAGTAGTTCTGATAGAACCTCTCGCGTCCCCTCCTGTGGCTTCGTGCCTCTGAGTTCCACATGTCATAGAAATCTCGAAAGTCTCTCCAGGTTGAGGATGTGCTATGTGCAGTTTTCCCTTTTTGTAGTTCCTCAACTCTGTTTTGCAGGTATTTAAATGCCTCATTGGCAAGTTCTTCATCCCCTGGATTTTTGTCTGGATGCCACCGGAGGTAGAGACGTTTAAGGGCTTTTTGTTTGTCCTCACTTGACATATTCCAGATTTCATTTAAGCTTTGGTCAATTTCACTTTTGATCTCTTCAAATGTCCCTGGAAAGACTGTTTTGGGTGGAGGTCTGGATGTCAAAAGATGTTCTATATCTGTACAAGTGGACCCTGTTTTGGGTGGAGGTCTGGATGTCAAAACATGTTCTATATCTATGCAAGCGGACCCTGTTGACACAGTTGCCTTCTTTTCCCGTTTAATTTGGTAAAGGTCAAGAGAGCTTACTTCAATGAAGTCATCACTGCCAACTTGTATTTTATATCTGGCAAGAAAATGTCTCATTTGTCCCAGTGGATCATCTAGTCGGTTTATAACAATGGCATAGAAATATTCTCCAGATTTGTCCTTGTTGAAGCCAACATACTCTCCACTTTCAAAGTTGTTAAAATAGTTCATATCAAGGCAGTCATGCCATTCTTCAGGTATGTGACATCCAGGTTTCGGTAAGGCACTGTGTCCTTCCTCCTTGTGGCCACTGTTATGAATGCCATGCTTTGCCAAGGTTTTCTCAACATCCTCCATGTTATCACACAGCAGAAGTTGCCCAAGGACTAGAAGGCTTGAGATGGTCAGACAGTTCTTTAGAAGAGCATTGATTTCTTTAGTAAGACACATATTCATTTCATTTACTACTTTGAAGGCCATGTCCTCATTGTGTTTCAAGTAGAAACTGCATCCATCTTTCTGTTTTTTCACATAAACATCTGTTTCAGCCTTACTACCTTCAAGCGGCTCATGGTTTAACAGAAGTTCAGTTTGAAGAGTTTTGCAACAGATAATTTGAATCTTAGAAAATATATCTTTAGACTTTCCTGCAGCTTCAGACTGTGAAACCTCACCTTTGCTGTCTTCTCTGATTAGACAGACTAGCCCATGAAGAAATGCAGCAGAAGACAAGTGTTTGTCAAACCAGCCACTAAATTCACATTCCCCTTTATCGCAATACTGGACACTTGCTCCCTCCAGATTTTCAGAAATTACATCTGAGAGAAATTTGGGGCAGACTTGCTGGGGAAGGAATTGCAACAATGTTTGATGTTCATAGTGATCATCTCCAAGATGACAGCAGTTTAATTTTTCCAGCAATTTCAGCTTGGTTTCCAAAGGAACCTCAAGTCTTGCAGGCTGGAAGACTGTGTCATTGAAAAACAAAGTGCTGGATTCATAGAGTCTTCCATCTGTTGATGGAAGATAAAGTGGGTCGTTTTGGAAAGAGGTTTTGTTCTGTTCCTCCTTCAGCAGGCAAAACAGCTGTTGTACAACACGTTTCACGGCTTTCTGCTGGTTTGCCTGAAGGCTGTCTTTGTCAGAACTATCAGAATAGATTTCTTGAAGAACAGTGATATATTGATTGACTGTGGGTCTCTCCTTTACACCAATCTTTTTGAAGAAATCTTCAAATTTCATATAATTTGAGGGAATGCGGTACAAATAAGGCCTAAACTCAAGATCATCATGTAGCACAAGTGCTGTCTGTTTGGTCTTCACAAGTTTTGTCCCTTTTTCCACCAAGATAATGGGGAGGTCTAAGAACAGAGAGGCATCAAAATGTATTGACTGTAGGTATGCGTATGATTTGCTAAATACTTCTTCTCTTGTTTCCAAAAATCTGTCACTGTGGCACTGAGAAGTACAGATGTTTTTTAGGTTAGCAGCTATTTGTTCAGGAGGTGGAGTCTCAAAGGCTCCGGCATCCTTCATTTTCTTCATGAGATGTGGAGAGCAGAGTTCTGAAGGTAGGATTGGCATAGATGTCCATATCAGGTGATGGTGATCACTGTGTCTGTCAATCAATGACCCACTAATTGCAACAACCTCCCTCCCTTGAGCAAAGGCCTTATGAAAATCACAAAGTGTTTGCTGAATATGTATTGGAAAGATGAATTTAATGTTAGCAACTCTGTTCAGTAAATTTGAGTTTTTGTCAATACTCTTTGACAAAACAATCCCAAACAGCAGATTTGATCTTTCTTTAAGAACATCTAGAGGAGTGTTGCCTCTAGCTTCAGATTCAATTTGTTTTGCAAACTGAATGATTTCCACATCAGACACTTCATGTTTCAATCCAAGGTCCTTTAAGAGACGATGTGCTTTATTATGTTTATCTCTGAAAATCTCCCAAAAAGTTTCTGGCACAAATCTCTCTTTTGGAAGCATTACCCTGTAAAAGGATACGCTGTCATCATAGAAGTATGAAGCCACCTGAAGAGAGCCATGGATGTCTCGAATAAATCTGACATTTCTCAATGCAAAGACAACCCTGGGGTCCACTGGTCCAAGTTCCACTAAAAAACGCATTAACTCAAGAAGCTTGGCCTCATTCATCATGTGCACAGAAGGAAGAATAAACTGTACACAGAATTCCACATCATTTAGAATCTGTATGTTTAGACATTCTGCCAATTCTAAGTTCACCCAGGTGTTCTTCAGGAAAATACTGTCACATCCATCAACACGGTACAAGACTGGAAAATCAGTGTAATGCAAAGAATTCAGGATAAATACCATTCTGTGTGAATCAATCTTTTTCCGTTTTCCAGTTATTGACTCAAACAGGGGCAAGGACTTGAGCATCCACACATCTTGACTCTTGTTATTGGAATCTCTGATCCCACGTTGTAAAAAACATTGAAGATCTACACATTCTTCTTTAGACAGCTCCTCAAACTGTGAATGAGGTACATGATAAACCTGCCCCAAAACAGCACTACTGTTTCCTGTTTGCAGGAGTTCTGGATTCACATACATGAGATGGAACTGTCTGAAATCCCTGAAAAAGCTGAGGTCTAATTCCATGAACCCCAGTTTTATGAGAATGGATGCTATTTTTTCCTTTTGATACCAAATCACTTTTGATATGTTCCCCATTGTTTGTAAGAAACGTGTGCTATTTTGACTGGGGCAGATTACTGGTAAGATAGGGCTGTTTTCAAAGTGCTTCTTTATCTCACTGAAGACATTCAGACTTTCATTTTGGTTGCTTTTCTCTTGATCATCAAAGAAGCTCCATAATGTTTTCAGCCATTTGATCATCTCTGTCTCCGCTTTGTAAAGCTGGCACCTTTGATCAGGTAATGACTGACTGAGCAGTTCAGCAAGTTCTGGTTTCAAATACGTTGCTGCTATGTCAATTGTTAAGTCCTTAATAAACTTTCCCTCATGCAGAATTTGGACATAATTGCTATTGACATCACTGTCTGCAAACATTTCCTGATGTCCTTGGAAAAGACTGCTAAATTTTGATATCAGCTTTGGGGATTTTGAGTCAAAGACTCTTAACATCTGATCCTGCGTGAGGAGAAGAGGCAGCCCATTGAGGTCATGGACATTTTTCTCATTGACATTTTTCTCATTGGCATTTGTCAAGCAGAACCTCAGAAGTTTTGAACATCTTGTTTTGTCTTTGATCCATGTCTGGTTGATGGGCAAAGGCAAATCACTAGTTGTCTGTGAAGGGTCATTCAGTGATATTTGCTTCAAGAAATTCATCACTGTTGAAGCACTGACTTCTGTCACATTCACACCAGCTGATTTGAAGTTGTCTTTTATTTCATGCATTTTATAAGAGTTTGGCACCAATTTCATCCCAGTGTCATCTAAAATTTTGAAAATTCCATCATTTTCATTACTTGTAAAATAAGGACAATTTTCTGAATTTGGTTTAGATGGACTGCACCAGGTAACTGTGTATTTTTGTTGTGAAAGGTAAGATGACTCAACAGATACAGCGTGTACTGTGGGTATAACAGGAAGATCACGTTGGCTGATTGATCTATAGACCTCATGGATCATCTCATGCCAGACATTGTCTACTCCTGGAGAAATGCATGGAAAGTAATTAAGGCAAGAAGACTCCAGCTGTGACTTGAGGGATACAAGAGCTGTAGGTGTATCCTTCTTCATGACTGAACACAGATGTAACAGGAGGTCAGCATAGAGTGGTGAAATGATGTTTACTTTAAGTGACTGGTTCCACTCAGTCTTCAGACTATCACTGTCTTCTTTCCACAAGTCCCTTCTAGAAGAATCTACTTCAAAATTTGCATTCACATGGACTGGTAAACCAGTTTTTACAGGTAAAGGCAAAGAACAAAATGTCCTGCCAGTAAATGTGCTTTTCCAACATGCAGCCAGAGCAGCTTGAGGAACTTTGAAATGATCTTGCTTGTTGTTTTGCTCATAGTTTTGTTTTGAGAAGCCAAAGCTCTCTGCAATGACCCACTGACTTTGTTTATTTCCCGATAACATTTGCATCCCATAGATGCTTGTGCAGGGTTCTGCTGTTCCTGACATGAGGGATTCTCGAACATGTCTGTGAAAGTTTTCCTTGCTTACCATGCTCTTCTCTGTGTATTTCTTTTCAATAAGGAAAGAACTTTTTTTCCACTTTTCATCTTCACTGATCTCCAAGAACTGTATTTTTGTGATGTGTTTCAAGAAGAGAATTAGTCCTTCAGGATCTTCAGTCAAGGCAGAGTAAAGTTCCTTCATGTCACGGTCTGTGACTATATGTTGAGATATTTCAGATTTTTTTGCCATTTCCTCTGTCCTGAGAGGGAGCCTGAACATAGTTCCAGAATTGAGTGCAAACATTTCTGGAAGAAATGTATGATAAACATCCTCAAAAGATTTTTTTAATTCATCATCAATTGAAAACATGCAGCCTGGGGACTGTTTTGTTATACCTTCCACATATTTTAGATTTGGATCAGAAATGCAGAGCCATTTGTCACCGGTCAGGATAGATGGACAATCTGTCAGATGATACACAGAATTGAAGCCAAGTCCATATTTTCCAGTTCTCCCTAAAGTGCCATGTTTTCCTCCTTCCCCCAGCTGCTGAATACCTTGCAGATCAGCATCAGAAAATGTTCTGTTGTTGTACACACAAAGAGCCGGGCCTTGAACGAGTTCCCATTTCTTTCCAAATATCTTTTTTGTCCTGTGTTTCCTTTTGTCCCACACAAAGTGAATTTCTGTTGCCTGTGCATCATCAGCATTTTGAATAAGCTCTTTCAGAATATCCTTTTTAGATGGATATGCATCAATTATATTTTTTATTCGGACAGTTAGTTTCTCAGTTTGTCCAAATTCTTTGGCATGAATGGGAAACCCACTGACTAAATGACTCTTCAGAGTGTGATGTCTTGTCGTCATTACACCAAAATGACAGGCCACAGACCGAGGTATCAGATCATGGGCGAGCTTGACACCAGCTGCGACAGGCATCCATGGGCTGTCATTAAATCTCAGCTCTTTAGAAGATGTCAACACACCTCTCTTATCAGGTATGAGACAGTTTGTAAGATTTTCATCTTTGACTTTGTATAGCCCTTTCATGAGTATTGTGACACACTTATGGAGGTCTGACATGGAAAGAGGCTGAGATCCATATAAAGCCTTAATTTCATTAAGTGCTATGACAAATTGCTCTTTTGTGAAATGTTTGTTGACACCAAGGCAGTCCCAGAGCCTCTCAAATTTGGAGAAGATGACTGGAAGCACATAGAGATATGGTTTCTCCTCAAATTCTTCACTTCTGGCCACTGACCTCACATTTACAAAGTGATCCTCAATGAAAATGAATGGAAATGATTTTGCATGGCCAATAATGGGATTTGGATCTTTCTGTTCCAACAAGTTGAGATATTCATAGCAAGACTGAGCAATGCTGAAGAGAACCGTCTTTTCGAATGAATTGCAGTGTTGGTGTGCTTTTAACAGCTGCTGAAGCACTGTCTCAACTGGTGGATTTGTCAGTACTCTTAATTTTTGGAGAACTGGATCATAATTGTGTATTTGAAGGTTTGAATGATCAACTGTGAATCCAGTCAAGCTTACTAAATTGTGACAACTGTCACTGTAAACTTCAGAGGGTTTTTTGAGAACAGTGGCCTTCTTGTTTTGCTGAACTAAAGGAACTACGGCAGGAAGGAATGGTATTTGAGACAGTGTTTGCCAGTGCAGAGAATTCACATCTTCTGAGGAGTCTTTCATTGACTCCACAAGGCACTGAAGACGTTTATGGCATTTAGATTTATCCTGTTGCCAAACACTGGATATCTTCCCTGCTCTTTCTATGATGTCCTCTAAAGGGAGGCGGTCACTCAGCATTCCCAAATCTGAAAGTCGTTGAATCCTTTTTGGTGAGAGAAAGTCATCTGCTGTTCCTTCAAGAAATCGTCCTTCCTTAAGTTCATACAAACAAGCCACTTTGCCAGAAGGATTCACAAGTCGCTTGATAAATTGAAGCTTCTTACAACTCTGTGTTGGAATGCAAGGGTAACGTTTCAATAGGTCATCAACAGCAGGATCATTCAAGTCAATGGCATTCAGCACAAGTGTATTTCTGCTGTGTGTGTCCACAAAGCTCAAGTTCTTAAAAACAATGTTGTAAAGCTCAGGCCAGTTGATTGTTCTCTGTTTGATCTCTGTCTTGAAGCCACAATTGATAAAACTCTGTTTTACCCACGATGGAAGAGAAACAAAACTGGAATATGAAGCTCCCAAGCTCAAGAACACTTTCATGGCAATGTCTCGAATTACTCGGTTCTCCTCAATTTTTTGATTCAGAAATCTCACCTTGTCCATAGAACACCAATTATCTCCATTGCTGAAAAGCTCCAGAGATTTGCCATTGGCATTCTGCACAACTGCTGAGTAGAATGACTCAACCATGGGTAAAAATGCTTTGCTTACTGTCTCTGTGTTAGGCCAGAATGTATGGAAGGAATAGTTCTGGATATGTCCATTTTGGGCCATTGTTTTCAGCTCAAGCAGCGTAGTAATGTAGGCAGAGGTTACGGCATCTTTCAGTAAAGCTTTGTTCCACTCAGACTTCACTCCTTTTTCCCATAGACTTTTCCTATTAGATGTGACTGCAAAATTTCCATTGACATGGACTGGAAGACCTGTCTCAATTGAAAGAGGAAGAAAGCAAAAAGCCTGGCCAAAGAGGTTTTCATCAGGGGACCATGCGTTAGTTTTTGCCTCTCTATGCAAAGGTACAGCTATACCTCCAATTGGAAATGAAAAGGCATGTTCTTGTTCATTTCTTCTCTGGAACATTTGCAAAGAATCATGCATCCCAAAACACGAGTACAAAAGCCAGTACTGGGTGAGGGATTTCTCTGAGTGCTCTTGAACTATTTTAACAATGTGTGCTTTGTTGACATCAATAATGTTGTGGCATTTGATATCACCATTTCTGAAGGTGTTCTCGATCTCTTGGAGATGTGTGTCATTCGAGACAGGAAATGAATTCATGACTTCTCTGGATATTTTGAGAGGAGTCTGAATCTGATCATTCCACGGAGGAGTCGAAGCATTTTCAGGGACAATTTGAAGGGACAGAGATGTAATGCTCTTCAGAAATAGTAGGTGTGTTTGTGAGTTGTCAGTCAAATGATTTTTAAAACTCCTAATTCGCTCTTCATCATATACCTTTGAACTGATCTCTGACTTGTTGGCCTCCTCCATGGTGCGAAATGGTAATTTAATCAAGGTGCCATTGTAAGCTTTCTTGCTGTTTTGCACTGACAGATCACAATCAAAAATTCCTTCATAAGATTTAAACTGTCCAGGAAACCTTTTGTACAGTCGTTCCTGGAATGGGTCAAGTTTAATTCCTGGATTGCCTTTGCTGAGTATGTGCTTTTCCAAATGGGTGACATTTGGATCAAGTATGAGAAGAGTTTTTCCACTTAAAATTGAGGGAATATCACTCACATGGTAAACAGCATTAAATCCAAGCCCAAACTTTCCAATCATCTCAACTTTGTTTTCCTTTGATGCTGATCCCACTTTGACAATGTTCCTCCAATCTTCTTCTGAAAAAAGCTCATTGTTGAAGATCCAAAGGCATGGTCCATTGCAGAGGGCCATTCCATGATCAAAGAGTGTTTCAGGGGGGTCTTTGTGTTTTCTGAAGTCAAGGAGGAATTTACACGTGGTTGCCCCAGCATCCTCTGCATTTTGTAGGAGTTCTTTGAAAATGTCGCTTTCTTCATCATACTCTTTAAGAATGTTTTTAATTCTTTGAGTAATTGGTTCAGATTGCCCACACTGTTCTATACCAAGGGACTCTTGCTCTGCTTGTATGAACTGTGGTTTTAAGATGCGAGTACTTAAGAATGGGACTTTCAACCATCTTGCAGTGATGGGTAGAACCTCTTCATGAATGACATAGAACTCCTCATTGTCTTGTTTCAGGTCATCAAGTCCTCCGGCACTGATGTCACAGAAGACTGTTTTGGACAAAGACTGCAGAGTAAAGTTTTGATTTTCTGCCATAACAGGCACAGGGGTACTGTCCTTTAAAAGCTTCTCATTCTTTCGCATCCAGTCAAGAATGGCAATTGACACTTTAAGTTCTGTCATGTTTCCATGAGGAGGATACCTGCAGTCAATTCTTTGTTTTATGTCATGGAGTATGTCTTCAATCTCCTCATCAGACAGTGTTTTCTTCACACCAAACTTTGTTAGCAGGTTTTCATATTGCAAAAACTCTTCAGGCACTTTCTTGATGTAGGGGCTTAGATCCAATTCAGGTGGATAGGCTAAAACTATATCTCCTGGACAGACAAACTCACTTTTATTCCAAATCCAGGGGATAATTTTTGTGTCCAATAAATCTGTGAAATTTCTCATGTTGTCTTGCATGAATGTGTAAATATTGTGCAGCTTGGTTTTAAATTGAAAATCTGAATTTGGGTTGACCATTGATCTCAGTGCAGTGAGGTTCTCAAAGACTTTTTCAGCAGGAGGGGGCTCATCAAGTCCAAGATTTTTGCAGACATGTCCTGTTAGTTCAGAGGTAAGTGGCATTACATATCCAACAATTAAAGAATACTGTGAATCCCTTACTTCAGCTGGCTTATAGAGACCTCTCTTAGGATTTCTACAAATGCTTCCATTCAGGAACTTTGGATTTTCACAGGGAACCCACTGCCTTTGCATGAGCTCTTCTATCTGCGCCTTGGTGAATTTTGAAAGGAAATTATTCTCATTCAGGGCTCGAACAAGAGTATGTGCTTTTTTGAATGCCTTATCTGGTGAGTGGTCAGAAAGCTTTTCAATATAATTTATGACTTGGAGTATGTTTTTTGTTGATATTTCTTTTTGCTCTGTCTTCATGCCAAGGTGCTGTAAACTCTGAAGCATTTCCTTGGTCTTTGTGTAAATAGGTGGAGGAAAGAAATCTGCCTCAAAAAGATCCTGAAATGTACTGTTTCTTGGATCAAAAACATTTGAGGCTTGTTTGCGTTCTCCCTGAGTTGTCTCAATAAATTTGAGACTTTTGGTTTTCGTGAGCAGCTGCTCACTTTGTGAGAGTAGAATGCTACCATTATTCAGTATCCAGGTCATTACTGTCTGTTCCTCACATTTTTTGAAAGAGGCTGCCTCAATGCAGTCAACCAAACGAACAGCCACCTTAGCTGCATCTAAGAGTTCAATATTCAGAAGAGTCAAAAGTCTGCGATCAGCTTCATTTGCACACTGTACAATGGTCTCAGGCATTGGCAGATCCTTTGGAATGGCTGGATTGGTGGTTGAAACAACTGCTTGCTTTGATTGAACTGCAACATATTTCCCAGACACCATTCTGAAGATTGGCAACACGGAAAGCAAATTCTTTTCAGCATTTGAGAGAGAATTTAAAGAAGAGAGGTACATTTTCAACTCCTCTTTTTCCTGTGATGAAGCAGAAGCAATGCCTTTGATGACTTGATCTCTGTGTGAGTTCACAAGGACTTGTAGAACATTTCTAGGTGAAGCTGGAAGAACATACCTCTCAATGTCATGATGTCTAAGACACCCATCTCTTTTTATGATTGTACACCCCACCATCCTTAACACTTTCTGAACATGATCTGACAAGCTAGACGATGTGCTCCTTTGAAAAATCAAAGTTGTGTTACTCTGCAGCCTTGCTAACAATATAGAATTGCCTGAACTCTGTAGTGGCTCCAGTGGTATTAAAGGCACATCAATAAAGCTGTTTAACTCTATCAATTCAGTGCTAAGGAACTTCCAGAATTCAGCTAGCCAGCTCTTTGGTGGATGATGATTTTCTGCTGTTTTCCATGTCACATGACCTTGGGACACCTTCCAGTCCATGGGTAAGTGCTTCTTGGCGAGTGCAACAACATGTTTGGCATCCAAATTGATTATGTTGTATGTGCCTGAAAAAAAGTGAAATGAGTGAGACCAAATTTCACAAACATATGTAATATAATAATTTAATATTATTATAAGCATTCACAATGAAATATATTAAACAATTTTCTTACTCTTTGTTGCTAGTTTCCTTAGTTGCATGGTGCAAAAATGGCTCAGATCATTGGGTAAAAATCTTTCTTTACAAAATGGCAGCAATGTTCTAAACAAAGAAAAAAAAAAGATTATTATACTTTGACAACACAATAAAAACACACTAAAGAATTCAAGAAGGAAAGAGACAACTATATGAAACCTTACCTTGGAAACTTCTCATTGTCGATCAAAACAGCGTTCTGCACTCCATTGCTAAATGAAGTGAAGGTTCCATCGCTGAGAGGCAGAAGCTTAAGGCCTTGTAGTTCTGTGTACTTCTCATCACTGAGAGCAAATTCAAGAACAGAGTATTTGTCATCTTTACTGAGGTTTTCAGCCTTACTTCTGTGAAGGACATGTCTAACATAAGATGGAGTCACCCATGTCAAGGTATCACTTTTAGGGAAGATTTCTTGAACATCTTTCAAAACATGTTCTGGGAGTGTGACCAGGTTCTCTCCTTCAGCAATCAATAATCTTGATATTGCAGACATTGTGTCACTACATATATTGTTGACTGGAAAAACTGCATCTGAGGGAGACACCCAGATTTTCTCATCATCGGCAAGGTGAAAGATCTTGTATTCAATTAGACCCTTCAGAGTGTCTGTTGCAACTTCATGCCACCTGTCTTTATGTACAGCCTTGGATAGGTCAGGCCAAAGATTATACACAGTGGCAGCAGGCAGGGTTGCATTTCTTGATAAATGAATGGCATCCAGGATCATCAAAAGATATACATGAGGAAGAATATCTTTTATAAGTAGCTCATTCCACTTTGCAGACTCATCATTCTTCTGATCCTCCTCTTGCCACTTAATGAACCTCCGATTATCTGTCAGGCCAAAGCAAGCATTGATGTAAATGGGAAGCCCAGTTTTGTTTGATTCATTATTTGGAAGTGGAAGAAAGCAACTTAGTCGTCCATTGCAAAGTGATCTGTCTTCATCTAATCGAAAAGCAACATCAACTTGAGGGTAGAAGCTCAGCTTACTGGCTAGAGAGTCAATCTCTGGTTCATATCCGTGTTTCAGAAGGCAAGTTGTCACAAGCCACTGGGTCTTTGTTTCTTTCATTTGATGGGAAATGTGTGATACTGTTTTGAAATAAGTTTTTCTGTCAAATGATTCCTGCTTTACATGAGAAAGGTCAGTGTCAAATTGATTTGACACTGAAACTTTTAGCCTTTTGTTGCAGAAGCCATTGGTGTCAATATGCAGCAAAGTAATGGATGACACATTTCTCAGGAAAAGAAGACTGATGTCTGCATCAGCAATGAAACTGTCAAAAAGCTGTGTAATTTTTTTGGAGTCATACAAGTTATCGGAGATCTCAGAAGCCTCATTACGCAGAGGGAAACGGAAAAGCGTTCCTTTGAAGTATTGCTCCTCACTGATGACCTTCTCCCAGGAACAATTATTGACTTGACTGACAACATTTTGAAAGGGCTGAAACTGATCTCTCAAGTTCAAAAGGCTCTCTCTGTCCTCTTCATCATCCAAAGACCATCGATAGCCATCTTCATCATCTCCAAACATTTTCTTTTGTGGGTCAAAAATGGCAAGGTGTTCAGAACTGAATACACATGGCAAGTCTGTAAATAAACAATAATAATAATACTTTTAAATAGTGTTAGCATTGCCAGTGTTGTGTCAATTCCCATGTAAGAATCCAACACCACAAGTACCCTGAGGGGCAGTTATTTAAACTGATGTTGCAGCTGATCAGGGCAGTCAATGCAGTCATTAAACACATTATTAAACAATCACTGAGTGCAACACACAATAATTAGGAATGCACCAATATTAAAATTTTGCCCAATACAATAAGTCTATATTAAATTTATTAAAATTCTCCACTATTTTGTCTAAATAGATTAAAGATAAAACTGTAAAATATAAAATAACTTTTATTTTTAATGCTTCAAGTGAATTTAGGAATCAGAACAACATTATAATGTACAGTTTTGAGATTGGCTAAATATTACACTTAACAGTGTTATGAAATGTTATTTTGTTATTTTATGTTATTTTAGTGTTATTTAAAGATTAACTTTAAGTGAGTGTTGGATGATGGAAAAAGAAAATCTAAATGTAAAAAAAAAAGGAAATAAGCAAATACATTTTAATTATAATAATAGACTAACCATTAAAAAAAGGTTATTGTATTCTGTGACATATTATCTTTCTTTTGTGCCTACAGTAATAATACTAAAAACATATAGCCTACCCTCTGGCAATTTAACATCATAATAAAATTCAAAAAGAATTTTTACAATATTACTGTGAGCACATCATTCTATTGAGGTTTGCTTTGGTAGTAACTTGTGTAAGCTGTGCTAATTTAGCAAGCAAATCTGTTAGCATGCTAGCCATAGAAATCAAATGCAAATACAACACAAAAATCACGTGATCATTAGTAGCTTTGGTTACAAAAAGGGGTGAATATTATGTATAGGCTTCTGGGGTGCGGCTCTGCTGCTGACCCAGTGCTTTACACGTGCATACTCGTCCATTTTTGTGTTGTTTTAGTGCTGTTTTGAGTTACTTGGTTATTTTATTTGATCCTATTTTGTTTTTCTTATTCGTTAAGTTATTACGTTCATTATGAAAATGAGATGCTTTGTTTATTGGGTGATTGTACACCTGGTGATATTATTAGCGGCGGCTGGTTTGGAGGTAAGTGTACACTCAGAGTAAAAACAAAATGATGTGCTTTTTGCAAAATAAAGAAAATTAACATGATGCGTAAGTGGAGTCAATGTTTATACTCGGGAGGAACTTTTGTTATTAATCCCCCGTTTACAGAATAATTGTCTGCAAGTGCACCTGCCTGAAGATTATAAAGAGATGTTAAAGAATTCCAGGACAAGGATATGTAACAGGACTTCACTGAAGAAATGAGGATCTAGAGGAGGGGTGAGACAAAGACTAAAAAGAAGAGGCTGCAGACCTCCCTTACCTATAATCACCTTGTCAAATGTAAGGTCCCTAAGAAGCAAAATGGACGAACTGTTTTTGAAAGTTAAGTATGAAAGTGATTTTAGACAAAGTAGTTTATTATGTTTTACTGAGACCTGGCTAAAAGATGGAATCCAGGATATAGATGTAAGTGGATATACAATAATAAGAGTGGACAGAGAAAAAGGCGTGTCTCACAAAGCTATTGGAGGAGGTCTGTGTATCTATGTGGATAACAGATGGGCTACTCATTTCCAAATACGTAAACAAGTGTGTACTCCAGATTATGAAATCTTGTCTGTGTCTTTTAGACCTTTTTATCTCCCAAGAGAGTTTGGACAAATAACAATCGTTTTAGTATATGTTCCTGGACCAGACTATGAAACAACCGGGAACAAAATAGCAGAATGTTTTAGTGCCGCGTTGGCCCGTTCACCTGAACAACTGGTATTTATCCTGGGGGATATGAACTCTTGTGATCTATCGACTTTATTGCCTGCTCTGCACTAATATGTGGACTGTCCGACTAGACTTTCGCGCATCCTGGACAAATGTTATGGCAATATTGTTGATGGTTGATGGAAAGTCCGATCACAATGTTGTACATTTATTCCCCAGATATCGGGCTAAGATCAAACAGGAGAAACCGTTAGTTACATCTGTGGACTGAACAAAGTAAAGAACAATTGAAAGACTGTTTTGAACAGACAGACTGGCAACTGTTTTTTAACGCAAGTGATAATGTTCATGATATTACTGATATTGTAGCAGTCGGGGAGTTTCCTCTATAACCCCCCCTGGTGGAGGATTGCAATTATTTTGCCCCATAGACTCAGCAGTGCCCGGCTGATTAATCATTATCATGATTACGCCTTTAAAAAAAGCAAGGCGCAGAAAAGGTTTGAGTGTGCGATCAGTCGTTTTTGGTTACCCCGCTTGTTTCCCTGTTTGGCCTTTGTCCTAGTGGAGTCGTGTGGTTCGGGTCACTAATTCTCCAATTTCAGTTATGTGGATGTGGGGATTGTGGTATGTGACTTTTGTAATGTTGGTGTGTAATCTAAAGCCTGTGTTCTGCAGTCATTACACACAGCGTGAGTGCAGCGAGAGTATGTTGCAGCGTCCGTTAGGCCTTTCTTCCCTTCTAGTGTCTTTGATAACCCTCTTTTTTTCATCTTATTTATTTATTTTGTGATTTTGTTTGTTTTTGTTTTTTGTTGTTTTTTTTGTTGTTGTTGTTTTGTATTTTATGGCTATATAAGATACCTTCCTTTGTGTTAACATCTGTCGGTAACAAAGTGGTAAGTGTTTGGAAGGTCTTTATCAGTGAATGTGTTTTGATGTGGAATATTTTTATGTAATAAAAATTGGTTTTAATGGGCAGAATTGTCTCAGTCCTCTCTGGAAAGAACGAACCTGTTTATTAGAGTATGTCCTTGGGTGAAAGCCCCTAGGTGGTGTAGTTGGCTACATTGAAGGTTTTATTAGATATTATTGCTAATGTGAAACCTTTACTACTTATTTTAGTTAATTTACTGTGTGTATATACCCATACAATAAGAACTGGTTCACCAAAGATCTAAAATTATGTCTCAATGAGAGGAAGGTAGCCTTTATGAAGGGTGATAAGGAGTTAGTTAGAGAAAAGAATAGAGAACTAAAGAAAAATTAAAAGTGCTAAACTTGAATTTAAAACCAAAGTTGAAGGTAAATTTTTTTTTTTAGGGGAAATGCAAAGCAAGCATGGGAGGGACTGAATGTGATGATGGGAAGGAAGGGAAAGAAAACGAATCCCACATATTTACTGATACACTCACATCCGTACTGGGAAAATGCATGGAAAGGGTTATGAGGCATTTAACAAATTCTGTGGAAGATGTTTTAGATCTGCTGTTGCTGAGCATGTACAACAAACGTCTAATTATGCTAGAATTCTGTTTTTAGATTTTACGTCAGCTTTTAACACAATGAAGATTCATATTTTGATGCAGCGATTGATTGATTTGGGGGTTAATGGGGGACTTATTTGGTGAATCAAAGATTTTCTTTCTAACCGCCCACAAAGAGTGGAACAATGGTTTTGAATACAGGAGCTCCACAAGGAGCAATTTTATCACCCATACTTTTTTCTTTATACATTAATGAGTTTAAAATTAAAAACAAGGTTTTCAGTCTTTTTAAATATGCCAATGATATGGCTCTCGTGGATCTTCTGAGTGTTTGAGGTGATGGCAGGGCTTCTACATATCTTGAGCACATAAAAGCCCTTTTTGAGTGGTGTCAGTTGAGTGCTCTTGTGATAAATATAGAAAAATCTAAAGATTTGGTAATTACTGGAGACAAACGGAACACCTTAGAGTTGGAACCTGTAGTGCTTAACGGGAATCCAATAGAATTTTTTTCTGTAAATTTTAAATATCTGGGGACATATATTGATGCCCAACTTTATTGATGCCCAAAATTTTCAGAGAATACTGACAGCATATTTAAGAAAGCTCCAGATAGTTGATCTGTCAGGTGCTCAGGCCTTCGGGGCCGCCCTGATAATCCTTCTGGTTAGTGAGTTGGCTTCCTCTCATTGAAGAAAGTCATTTTGCTGAAGCCACCGCTCTGCTGAGCTCCAGGTAATATCACGATTTGAGGTGTATGGCCTTTGTTAGGCCCCCTTGATACATTCCCTAGGTCGAGTGAAGTGGTTTCCTCTCACTGAGAGAGTAAAGGTTGATATGCTGAAGCCTCTGCTCCCCCGAGCTCCAGATAGATCATGACTGTAGGTGTCGGCCCTCTCTGGGCCGCCTTGACATTACCCTGTGGTGAGTGAGCTGGCTTCCTCTCATTTGAGAGTCTCTATTCGAAGCTACCGCTCCATTGATGCCCAAAATTTTCAGAGAATACTGACAGCATATTTAAGAAAGCCAGAGTAAGAACATACTTGAAATGGTCTGTAAAAATTTTGATTTTTAACATGACTTCGTGGTATGGTAGTCTGATTATTGTAAACAGAGTCAAGTTGTCCAAGAATGTGAATGAGGCAAGCAAGATAACTGGTAAGACGCAGAAACCGCTGAATGATCTCTACTGATGTAGAGTTAAGTAAAAGGCTTTAAAGATAGTCGTGGATGTGTCTCACCCCCTCCATGGCGAATTTCAAAGGTTGCCGACGAGTGACAAGGAAAGTTTACCAATTATCTTTCGTGCCTAGTGCTGTCAAAATTTTGAGAGTGACTGATGTATTTTTTTTTTTGTTTGTTTTTTTGTTTGTTTGTTTGTTTTGTTTTTGTTTTTATGAATTGCATGCTTCTTCTTATGTGTATTTGTGTTATGTGTTATGTGATGTACTGTGAAGCCAGAGACAATTTCCCACAATGTGGATAATAGTAAAGTAATATAATTTAAAAAGAAATGAACTGACATATTGTGATATTAACTCAGCACAACATAAATCAACAAGCGATATTGTAGGATTTCTAATCAGCAGGCACTTAGTAGAATACCCCCAAAAATTATATAAGCCAATCTGTTAATGTAGTGTATTTCACCTGTAATGTGATAAACAGAGTTGAAACCGATCCCAAATCTCCCAACTTTTGTTGGGTCATCCTGCTTGATGCTTCTGCCAACTCTCTGAATTCCCTCCTAGTCTTCCTCTGTGAAGGCTGCATCATTGAAGGCATAGAGAGCAGGTCCTGCCAGACCAAAGATAAAAACCGCTGATCAAACAAAAATGACCAAAAAACTTTGAAAATGACACACTTTGCCTTTAGCACAGTAAATACTTTCAATATCTGGTCAAATACTGGTCATGACAGAAAAAATGAGTTCCCTTTGAAAGGGAACTCGCACTGTGTCTAGCGCTATGGGGAATGCCTCCGCGGGAACCAGTGTCTGAAACGCTATCAAATCACGACAATCGTATTGGCCGGCGACAGTCTATGACGTCACTACTAGTGCGACCCGACCACACTTAAGGGGTGCCTAGAGAACAAGCCATCCTCTTTTCATCTTCAGAAGAAGTTCGACTGAAGTGTTTGTAGGTGTTTATTTCGTATGCTTCAGCGGCTGACGAGAGTGTTGTGCTGTTTGGGGATGCGTTGTCTTTGCATCCTCAATATTGGCAGACTGTGCTCTTTTAAGTTCGAGTGATGTGTGGATTGATTCAAGTTTTTGACACTTAATCACACACATTACTTGTGCGTTGTTTGTTTGGGCGAGGAGCACGCGCAATCAGTTTTTGAGGAAACTGTTTGCTCGCACTGTGTGTGTTCGCCATGGCAACCCCAGTCGCGTGTTGTTTATCTGCACCCGCTTATATGAGCCTTGCTTTCCCTTTTAATCTCCACTTTGAGATCGACAGGTCGTGGACGTATCTGTTTTTGTCCCGCATCCGTTAACATAAGCATGTAATTTATGCAGATGTCGTTGCGTGAGCTTAGACACGTGTCGATGCCCCCATCGGACGAGATGTTTGCGAACTTTCACGTGGCTGGAGTGGCATTGACTTTGAAAGCTCTGGTCCTGCCCATATATGACAGGACATTCGTGGCAGCAGATTACGCTCTTGTAGTCACAGGCTGAGTTTTGTAGGTCACCTCACTTTCGTGAGAACCTTTATAGTTTTAGCGACCTCAGCTCCCTATAGAAAGGAATAAAAGGGGTATTTATTCATCTCAGGCGCTTTTACATCAGGCCTGAGGCTGGACCGATGGTCCGGCACAGAGCTTGTTAGTGAGCACATCCTTTCAGACTGAAGAGTATGGCAGGCCACTTTTACATTTAGGCCTCTGCTCTTTAAGGTCTCAGTTTGAGCTTTTAGGTTATCTCTCCTTTCGTGAGAGCCGTTAAAAATTCAGTGACCTCAGCTCTCTGTAGAAAGGAATAAGGGGGTGTTTATTCTATATATGTGTTATATTATGATATATGTGTGTAAATATATATACTTATGTATTGGGGCATTTAACTAGGGCCCTGGAGCTCCCATGATTAGGAAGGTTATCGTGACACCCTTACTATGTGCCTCCTCTCTTTGTGAGGTTCTTATATAGTTCGTAAAATTTAAAATGAAATATCACCTGTAGTGAATGGCATGGCCTCCTCTCAATCTGGGGTTTCTAGGCCGCCACTCATCTGAGCTCCAGATAGTTGATCTGTCAGGTGCTCAGGCCTTCGGGGCCGCCCTGATAATCCTTCTGGTTGGTGAGTTGGCTTCCTCTCATTGAAGAAAGTCATTTTGCTGAAGCCACCGCTCTGCTGAGCTCCAGGTAATATCACGATTTGAGGTGTATGGCCTTTGTTAGGCCCCCTTGATACATTCCCTAGGTCGAGTGAAGTGGTTTCCTCTCACTGAGAGAGTAAAGGTTGATATGCTGAAGCCTCTGCTCCCCCGAGCTCCAGATAGATCATGACTGTAGGTGTCGGCCCTCTCTGGGCCGCCTTGACATTACCCTGTGGTGAGCTGGCTTCCTCTCATTTGAGAGTCTCTATTCGAAGCTACCGCTCCATTGAGCTCCAGGTGGTGAGTTCACCTGTGTGTTGTGAGCCGGCCTCCTTTCTTTAGGATTGTTAGGCTGAAGTCTCCACTCCATTGAGCTCCAGGAAGGTCATGAGTGCGTGTGTGTCTGCCCTTCTTTTGGGCCACCCCTATATCCGGCCTAGGCTAGTACTTTAGGACTGTCTCTTAGACAGAGGTGGTTATGCTGTAGCTTTTCCGCCTCCTAGCATGCCGTAGCTCGGAGTAGGCTACTCCTAAGAGAGCCTCTCCAGCTTAGGACTGGCCGCTAGTGATCCTAATACGCCTCCTCTCACTGTGAGAGTCGTCCCTGGCCGGGGCCCGCCTTCTGCATTAGGCTATTAATGCGAGTAGCAGGCTTTACGGACTCCTTAATTTGCTTAGGTTGAACTGAGACTCCTCTTGATATTAGAGTAAAAGCGATATGCTGAGCTTCAGTTCCCTAGTGATGTTAGGCACAGACAGATAGCCAGGTGTTATAGGCTTTCGTAGAAAGCCTCCCCGGTGGTTATCCTTGAGCGTTGTTAGACTTCCTCTCGTTTAGAGAGTGGAAAGCACTATGCTGAAGTCTCCGTGCTCTAGAGCTTTGGTAGTAGCTTTATCTGGTTCGAGCTTAGCAATCTCTCAGCCAAAAGCTCCTTGATTATTATCAAGTTGCGAAGTCGAGTGTTGCAGGCCCCTCCTGTGGAATTTCTTCCTGTTGAGGCCTCCATTCCTCCAGAGCTGAGCTCAGATGGTCGTTCTCGTCTTGGAGCAAGAGTTTATGCTCAAGCTTTCACCCTTGAGCCATGTCTTGGGTTTAGCTCACTTCGCTCCCAGAGCTCTGTGCCCCATATGTGTCCATCACCAGTGATGCTCAGGTTGAGCGTATCGAGTACTCCCTCCTTTCAGGGTGAGTTGAGCACGCTCCCTTAGAGCTCGAGCTTTAGCCCCGGGCCTGTGGCTGTGTTAAGCTAGAGTTGTAGGCCTATCTGAGGCCTCCTCGTAAGCCCGGTCGCATAGATTTGTACTCCACTTATTTTAAGGGTAGAAAGGCAATGCAAATGAGTATTCCAAGCCTGCAATACCTCTATTGGCTGTTTCTGCTGGAGTTAGATTTGCTACCAAGTAGTTGGCCCTCCTTGGGTCTCCTTGAGAGCAATCCTCCAGGATGAACTAGGTTCCTCTGTCCTAGTTTCCTAGAGTTGAGCAGACGGTTGTCAGGTAGCTCAGGCTCCAGTGGAGCCTCCCTGATACTAGCCCTAGAATTCTAGATTGGCTAGCAAGTAGTTGGCCCTCAAGCGTGCCACCTTGAAGGCAATCCTATGGGTCGAGTAGGTCCTTAGCACTTCCAGCTAAGTTAGTATCCTGACTCCCTAGAGTTATATCAGAGTGTAGGCTCTTCAGGAGCCTCCCTGGTACTTGCGTTGAGCTTGGTCAATACTCGTCCCGGTAGAATCTAGTTGGTACTCCCCTCGCATTGAGGGTCGTTCCTTAGAGTACAGTGCTCCCGAGTTCTGGACAGGAGGTTGAAGGTCTCTCATGAAACCTCCCTGGTAGTTCAGTATTTTAGGCTGTAGGTACTCCCCTCTCTTGTGTGGGTCGTCATATGGAGGACCGCGCTACCTGAGTTGGTCTTAAAGGTTTAAGAGATTCTTTTTGTAAGAACTCCCTTGGTATATCAGCTCCTGTTGGAGCTAGAGGTATGCCTCTCATTAGGCACCCTATGTAATGTACTCAGCCTCCAGAGTGCCTTGTTTAAGAAGCGCTCTGTAGATCCTAGGTTGAGCAGAGTAACTCCCCTCGATTGCAAGGGTTTTAAGCATTATGCTGAGTCCTGCTCCCCAGGATGCCCATCTCTACGATCCAAAGTTGGTTACTGCCAGTTTGCAGTCCCACTTTCTGGATGCCTCTTCTGGAGGCAAAGGCTTTAGAGACTCTATTTAGGTAACAGTTGCTGGCCAGACTAGGTTACTAAAGTAGGGGCAGTTCGGCTTCCCTGGTGGCATTAGGGGTAGACTTTGCTCCCTTGAGAAGTGTCTGGCCCGGGCTCCTTTTCGGCTCCCTGACCACATTCCCTTAAAGGGACTCCTTCAGTTTGAAATTGTTGGTTCCAAGCCTTTGAGCGGCCTTGGTAAGCCTCTGGATATTTCTAGGGGCCTCTTTGAGGCTTATAGCTTAGGCGTGGGCCGTAGGAAATGCTGTCACTGACAGCCTATTAGACCTATAGGAGAAGTGATTTTGACATTTCTGTTGAAATTGTCCTTCTGTTTTTTGTCAGCCATTCTTGGCATGCACTCCCCTCAGCATGGTGGCGTGGGTATTTCGTTCCCCATAGCGCTAGATGCAGTGCGAATTCCCTTTCGAAAGGGAACGTCTCAGGTTATGCATGTAACCATGGTTCCCTGAGAACAGGGAACGAGACACTGCGTCTCCCTGCCATGCCTCGGGGCCGCCTGCTGAACAGTCCCTTCAGACGATAAGTGGATTACTTGTTCTCTAGGCGCCTCTTAAGTGCGGTTGGGTCACACTAGTAGTGATGTTATATTCCATACTGTATATACTGTATGCTCTTATTTTCAGCTCATTTTATTTTATTTTGGAACCAAACTGGTACTAAAGTACCAGTGATTTTGACCTGGTTTTGAGATATAAACAGTTTTGAAATACAGTAGTGGTGACTGGGGCTTTTTTAAAAAAGAGGAGAAGGACAGAGGGTTGTTTGATTGTTCCAAGCTGCCAGCTATCATCAATGCCCAATGTCCAATCAACAATCAGATAATTTTTTCCCATGCAAATAGTTCTCATGATACTCACAACATTTACAGAGCTTCAATTGAGCCTTAACCCACTTCTACTGATATGTTCACATACACTGTAAACCTGTAAAAGTTGGCAAAACTCAAAAAAAAAAAAAAAATTGAGGTCATCAGTTACATCAATTTTTTTAAATTAAGAAATTCAAAGTTTAAGTAAACAAAACTGGCAGATTTCAATTTTGTACATTTTAATTGCTCTTAAAATTATCATGTAATCTTAAATTATTTCAGATTATTTCAAACTTAATTCAGAAAATGCTAATTGGTAACACAATGCTTTGATAACATTAGCATAGCATAGCAATTGCTGAAAGAGTACGGCAATATAGAAGATGTATGAAATACCTGTTCTCAAACTAAGCCCATGCTCTACTCATCACCATGATGGTAACCCCCGAAAAACCCCACATAAGAGAAACTCTTATAAATTATCATAGCAAAGCATTAAACACTACTAAATCCCCCAACATCAATCTTGCACAAAAAACATTATATAAAGCTTAATTTTAGTATTTATTCTCCCTTTCGAGTGTCATGGCAAAACATGCTGGGAAATTTAAGTTTAAGCCTATTTTAAAATTTAAGTCTAAATTAAAAGAAACAAGTTCATAAAACTCAAAACAATGAAACAATTCAGATTACTTAAAATGTGTCAGTTCTGTGAACTCAAAAGAAAACTTTCAGGACGCAAAACTCCTTTCCAATTTAGAACAAAAAAAAAAAAAAAAAAAGAAAAACTTCAGAAGGTATAGTTGCAAAACTCTTCATGGTTGTGAATGAGGACAAATGCAAAGTCCTATAGTGTAATATCTTTGTTGCAGGCTCTAAAGTAATTTTGAAAGCTTACGTAACATGACCACCTCTTAAAGCATTGGTCTCAAACTCAATTCCTGGAGGGCCACAGCTCTGCACAGTTTTGCTCCAACCTTAATCAAACACACCTGATCCAGCTAATCAAGGTCTTCAGGATTACTAGAAACTTCCAAGCAGGTGTGAGTTGGAGCTGGTTGGAGCTAAACTGTGCAGAGCTGTGGCCCTCCAGGAATTGAGTTTGAGACCACTGTCTTAAAGGGTTAGTTCACCCCAAAATGATAATTCTGTCATTAATTACTTACCCTCATGTTGTTCCACACCCGTAAGACTTTCGTTCATCTTCAGAAGACAAATAAAGACCTTTTTGATGACAGAATGCTGTCAGATTTCTTTCCATTGACTGCCTTTGTAACTACCACTTTGACGCTTCAAAAACTTCATAAAGAAATCGGAAAACTAATCCATATGAATCAAACAGTTTAGTCCAAATTTTCTGAAGAGAATCAATCACTTGTTATAATGAATAGATTTAATTTAGTCTTTTAAACATTGGCATGTAAACATTGATCGGCGAACATAAGCAGAAGCTCAACCTAACTTGAATAATGCAAAAGAACATACCTCTTCCAGAAGCTCAAATGTGCGGCGTAACCAATGAGGCTCATTCTCATGTTACGCAGCATGTTTGAGCTTCTGGAAGAGGTTTGTTCTTGTGCGCTATTCAAGTTAAGCTGAGCTTCTGCTTATGTTCGCTGATCAATGTTTACCTGCCAGTAAAAGCCTAAATTAAATCTGTTCATAATATAAAGTGATCGATTCTCTTCAGAAAATTTGGACTAAACCGCTCAATTCATATTGATTAGTTTTCCGATCAATTTATGAAGATTTTGTAGTGTCAAAGTGGTAGTTACGGGGGTGCTTGCGGACGCTGGAGAAGATGGCCGCCTAATTTGTAGCTCCGCTCCTGATTGTTTAATAAATTGCTGCCCTCTTCAATTTAAGTTTAAGAATCTCCTAATTAAAAAGCTCAGTACACGACTAACATGTCTGAGACTCAAGATCCAAAGGACTTTCCACTTTTTGCAACTTCACGGTCACAGTAAAAGAAGAAACAAACTGCGTCAGCAGAAACATCCTCATCTTCAGCAGAACAAACTGACCCAGTTTTTAATGAAATACAAGTGCTTAGCACCCAGTTGGGGAACACTGATGGTCGTTTTGACACTATCGAAAATCGTCTTGATGCTATATCGACCTCGGTTTCTGCAATTCACAAGACTTTATCCAACTTATCACAAAGAGTGTCTTCAAGAGAAACCCGCTTAATAGAAGCTGAAAACAGAATTTCCACCAAAGAAAACACTCTGCGGGCCCGCGAGGGTGAACTTTCTGCTTTGACGAAAATAGTGAATCAGCTTCAAGCTAAAGTGGATGACCTAGAAAACCAAGGAAGACTAAGAATCTGTGAATCGTCGGTTTACTCGAAAAATCTGAGGGCTCTACTCCTCTTCCTCAATTCCTGAGGGAAATGATACCGAAATGGCTCGACCTCGCATTTGATTTCAGGCTTGAAATTGAGAGAGCCCACCGATGGCTTGCACCTGCTACAGGAGTTAATGATCCGCCACGAAGCGTACTGGTCAGATTTCTGCGCTACGAGGACAGAGAACGCATTCTACAGGCAGCACTGAAAAAACGGCAAATTACTCATGAGAGCAAGCAGATACGCTTCTTTCAATATCTCTCAGTGGATGTCATGAGGAAACGCAGGGAATTCGACGTTGTGAAGAAGATCTTAGTCGATCGCAAAATGTTCCGTGGATTCGCATACCCGGCCAAGCTGCGTTGTTTTCATGATTCGGAGCTTCGCACGTTCAGTACTCCGGCCGCAGTGGAGGAGTTCATAGAGACTTTGCAAGATAAGTGATAAAGGGATTCTTATAATACTCTCTCATCTTTATCATATTCGGAGGGCTAGTGACTTTAATTTTCCCAGGTACTCATATGCAATTTATTTGTTTCTAATCTGTTTGGAATGGCAGATGTGAATGTGTTAGTCCATTTAACGGACATTACGGACATATTTTCCGTCATTTTCTTTTGAATGAGACCTCTGAGATAATGATGTCTAAACTGTTAATTTACTGGAGCGGATTAACTTTATGCTTCTCAAAATGGGTATGATTCTGAACCTTATGTTGGTAGCAGGTATAACTTTTTTTTACTTGAGTCCAACGGGGTACAGAGACCTAAGTTTAGGGGTACTTAGTTGACCCTGTCAGTTGGGGACAGAGCCGGGGGTTGGGGAGAGGGAGGTGTTTTTTTGTTATTTGTTCTTTGAGGTTGAAAATTTGCCCATCAGATATATTTGTTGTTTCATCTTTTTGTTAAAAGCTACATTAACAGTTTCTTACTTGGTCACACTTTGTTATAATGCAGAGCTCGACTAGATTCATGACATGGAATGTTAAAGGATTAGGGCATGTGGTAAAAAGGAAATTTTTTTTGACTTTTCTAAAAAAGGAAAAAGTAACAGTTGCCATGCTTCAAGAAACTCATCTATCGGATAGCGAACATCTGAAATTAAATTGAGATTGGGTGGGTCAAATATATTATTCTTCATGCACAGTTAACCCTAGGAAAAGAGGCACAATTATTTTAATTAGCAAACATTTGCCATTTATTTTTGAAAACGAAATCAGAGATCCAGAAGGTAGATTTATTTTGGTTACAGGCCACTTATTTGGTCAGCATATTACAATGGTGAATGTTTACGCACCCAACAAAGATTCTTCCAAATTCATATCCAAAATCATTTTGTTATTCAATGAGCACTGCAAAGGTCTAGGAATCTGCGCTGGAGACTTTAATTGCGTGATGGATGAGAGATGAGAGACAAATCTTCATCTGGCATCCTAGTCAATCCCAGATCCTCTTTGGTTCTTAAAAAACTATGCAAAGAGACCGGTTTAATTGATAGCTGGAGAGAAATGAACCCTTTTACAAGAGACTATACATTTTACTCCAATCCTCATGGTTCATATTCAAGAACTGATTATATCTTTATTCCAAATACCTCTTTCAGTTTTGTATCTTTTAGCAAAATTGGTTCAATTGCCATTTCAGATCATGCTCTGGTTCAGATAGATATTACATTAGGGATTAGGAATAATATATGGAAACTAAATTTGTCTTTCCTATCGGACCCAAAATTTTGCAACGTTGTAAAGGACTCAATACAAAATTATTGGTCAGATAATAAAAACTCACCCGTCTCCCCTGCTGTAATGTGGGATGCAGCAAAGGCTACAATCCGGGGATACATTATTTCTTATACTGCTGCACATAAGAAAGCCCTGATATCTAAATGGCAAGAATTAGAAAAGGAGGTTAAAAGACTAGAACATCTGCATAATACAACTCCCACTCCAACTAACTGGTCTGCTTTATGCCACGCTAGGGCTGAACTTAATCTTGATCACACTAATAATATTAAAAAGCTACTGTTTCTTTCCAAACAAAATTATTATGAGCATGCAATCAAATCTGGTTGACTGTTAGCATATCAGATTATAAAAAAAACAATCTGAGAAAACAATTAAGTCTCTAAAGATGCCGGATGGTATCACAACATACGATCCTGCACTGATAAGCCATACATTTCGATCCTACTATGAATCACTATATTGTTCACAAAACAGTGCTTCACAATTAGAATTTCAATTTTTTTCAATAATATTTCTTTCCCAATTATTTCAGATGAAGACAGGGATTACCTTAACTCGCCTATAACTTCAGAAAAGGTTCTGGCAGCAATACAGTTGATGCCATCCAACAAGTCACCAGGGCCTGACGGTTTCCTCTGGAGTTTTATAAATCATTTTGGCCTGAGCTTTCTAATATTTTTATGCCTGCTTTACAAGCTATTTCAGATCAAGGTACAACACCTGAAACATGGAAAACAGCAAATATCTGCGTAATACTTAAGAAAGATAAGAATCCAGAAGATTGCGCATCATACAGACCATTAAGTCTACTTAATACAGATTCTAAAATACTAGCAAAAGTTCTGGCATGTAGGTTAGAGAGCATACTACCTAAGTTAGTTAAGCCGGACCAAACAGGGTTTGTGAAATTACGTTACGGCACTAATAACACACGCCGGCTTTTGAACGTTATTAATCCTGTTCAAAATGAAGGACGCCCTGCACTAGTTCTCTCCCTTGATGCTGAAAAAGCATTTGACAGGGTCGAGTGGGATTTCTTGTTTACTACTCTCAGAAAATTCAACCTAGGACATAATTTTATTAGGTGGATCCAGTTGCTTTACTCTGATCCTAAGGCCACAGTGGTTGCAAACGGTCTCACTTCAACTCCATTCTGCATAGGGAGAGGCGCAAGGCAGGGTTGTCCTCTCTCACCTTTACTTTTCGCTTTAGTCATTGAACCTTTAGCAGAGCTCATTAGACAGAGCAAAAATTTCCATGGAATTACAGTGGGAGAAGAAGATCATCGAGCATCACTTTACGCTGATGATGTACTAATATTTATGTCTAAACCAGAGCAGTCTATTCCAGTATTATTGGAATGTTTTTCTTATTACAGTAGTCTTTCTGGCTATAAAATAAATCTTTCTAAATCCACCGCATTACCGCATTACTTTAAACATCCCTTCTTTAGAACATCTAAAGTTAATTTCCTCTTTCCAAATATCAGAGAATAGCTTCAGATATCTTGGCATTTTTGTCACAGCTTCACTTAATGAACTTATAAACAATAATTATACTCTTCTTATAGAGAAAATTAAGGCTAATTTGAAAACATGGTGTTTACTCCCAATTTCACTTCTGGGGAGATTAAATGTAATAAAAATAAATGTCCTTCCCAAGCTTTTGTATTTATTTCAATCTATACCTAGTTATTTATCAAGTTCATTTTTCAAAGACCTCAATAAACACCTTTCAAAGTTTATCTGGAATAATAAAATGCCACAGATTAAATTTTCCAAACTAATGAAGCCAAAAGATAAAGGTGGGATAGACTTGCAAATCTTCAGTTATATTATTTGGCAGCCCAGATAAAAAATATGATTAGTTGGTGCAGTAAGAGGACCAATTTTATCTGGTATAATATGGAAGCATCAGCTTGTGCCCCACTACCAATTAGGTTTTTACCATTTGTTAAGAACTATACAAAGCTAAAAAAACATTTCAGAACATTTTACCATATCAAACACTCTTCGAGCCTGGAGAGATGTTAAGACATACTTAAACATTTCTCCCTCTCTTTCCCTGTCTTCCCCACTTTCTTTTAACCCTGATTTTCCTTTAATGTTCCAGAATGGTACAGAATTGGTCTATCAACATGGCTGAAACTTGGAATCTCTCAAATATCTTGTTTATTTTCAGAGGGCACTTTAAAGTCTTTCCAGCAGATTATGGAGAAATATAAAGTTCCAAAGTTTAATTTTTACAAATATCTTCAGTTACGGCATTTCTTAAAACCAAAAATAGATAAAAAAGTATTGAGAATGGAAACAACAGAGATCGAAGACCTTTTATTGAATTCAATCAGTTTAAAGGGATCAGTATCAAGGACATATGACATCTTGTCTAGTAATTGCACCTCTGCCTTACCGGGATTGAAGGGTGTGTGGGAAAAGGATATTGGTCAAACCATTGAAGAGAATGACTGGGTTGTTATATGCAATAATGTATACCCAAAATGTACTTCCCTGGGGATCCATGAGATTAACTTTAAATTTTTTAGCAGGATATATCAGGATACATCACCCATCACCTCTCAGCCGTAAGCAAGTTCATCTGTGTGCTGGTCCAGTTAAGCTCCAAATCGGGATTCTACACATCAAACATCAACATCTGCTGGTTCTGGAGGACTCCACCGCTGATGTGATTTTAGGGCGCCCATAGTTGGAGCAGCACAATCCTGTCATCTCATGGAGAACTGGCGAAATCCTGAAGTGGGGCGACAACTGCTTCCCGAACTGTTTCCCTCTTCTACCACAACACTGTTCTCCTCGTCCTGAGACGCTCCCCGTCTGTACTACCTCCATCGAAAGTCCAGTAGAGAAACGTTCGGTGGATATTCCTCCATGTTACGCCCCCTTCAGCGACGTCTTCTGCCCAAAGAGAACCTCCAAGCTGCCTCCACACCGGCCATGGGACTGTGCCATCGATCTGCTTCCAGGTGATTCAGTGCCCCGTGGGAAGATCTATCCGTTATCAATCCCTGAGGAGAAGGCCATGGAGGAGTATATAGAAGAGGATCTACAACAAGGTTACATCCGTCCGTCAACTTCCCCTGCTGCTTCGAGCTTCTTCTTTGTGGCCAAAAAGGACGGAGGCTTGCGGCCTTGTATAGACTACCGGGCTCTCAACAAGATAACTGTACAATATCCAGAGAATATTGTATCTGACCGTGGACCCCAGTTCATATCCAGGGTGTGGAAGGCATTCTTCTCTCTCCTAGGTGTGACCGTAAGCCTCTCCTCAGGTTACCATCCTCAGTCAAACAGGCAGATGGAGAGGAAGATACAGGAGATTGGCTGCTTTCTCCGTACCTTCTGCCAGGACTCTTGGAACCAGTTTCTGGGTTGGGCCGAGTACGCACAGAACTCCCTGCGTCAACCAACCACTGGACTCACTCCCTACCAGTGCGTGCTCAGCTACCAACCCCCACTCTTCCCCTGGTCAGGGGAACCGTCGGATGTACCAGCTGTCGACTACTGGTTCCGAGACAGCGAGAGGGTCTGGGACGCAGCCCACCATCAGCTACAACGAGCGTTGTGCAGACACAGGATGACAGCCGACCTGAGACGTTCCCACACTCCAGTCTATCAACCAGGACAGAAGGTCTGGCTGTCAACCCGGGACATCAGAAGGCGTCTGCCCTGCAAAAAGCTCAGTCCCAGATTCATTGGTCCCTTCACTATCTCGAAGCAGATCAACCCGGTCACCTATCAGCTCAAGTTACCTTCACAATACAAAATTCACCCTACCTTCCATGTCTCACTTCTCAAACCTCACCACTCTTCTGTTTCCCTTTTCCCTCTGAGCCTGGTGCAGCAGCTGAACCCCCCCTTCCTCTTATCCTGGAGGATGGAGCCGCCTATCAGGTCAATGAGATATTGGACTCTCGGCACCGTGGTGGTCTATTGGAGTAACTGATGGACTGGGAAGGCTACGGTCCCGAGGAGCACTCATGGGTACAAAGAAACGACATCCTTGATCCCACTCTTGATCCATTCCAGTGTGTTTCCTGTTCCCTCCTGTGGTCTCGTCTCAGTGTGCTTCTCCGATCTTCGTTACTCCTCCTTCCAGTTCTCCATTTCGCTACCATCCACGATCCTCACACCTGCAAAACAAAGGACAGTATCAACCTTCCTATTATCATCATTCAAACGTCATAACTGCTATTTACTCATCTGCATCACTGTCTGTCACAGCTGTCAGTTCAATAAACACCACCTACCTGTATTCCGTTGTCTCCGACCCTTCTGTCTGTAACAATATCTTACACCAATGCGTATTAAGAAGATGCTTATCAATGATACAGGCCTGTGTTTCAAATGTAAAAAAGATAAAGGTACATTCATTCATTGTTTTTGGTACTGCGACAAAATTTTGCCATATTGGAAGAAAATACATAGTGTAATGAAAGATCTCCTTAAACTAAACTTTGATATGTCCCCAGCTTTGTATTTATTGAATTTTAATGTGAACAGTCTGTTTAAAAAAGATGCAGTACAGTTATTCATTGTCCTGGTATATTTAGCTAAAAAATGTATTCTGTTACTTTGGTCTGCATCACAGGCTCCTTCTTTTAAAATGTGGATATCACAGATTGCTGCATGATTGCCACTTGAAAAGCTCACCCACGATAAACATAAAAAATCTAACAAATTCTGGCTGATATGGTCTCCCCTTTGGGAATATATAAAAGAGCTCTCCTGATGAACATAAAGAACTGCTTTTAACTTCCTTTAATTTCCTTTTATTTCCTATGTAAAGACTGCTTTAAAATACTGTGACCTTTTTGTTTCTTGTCGTGTTTACATTTGTATACATCCTTTTTTCTTTTCTTTTCTTTTTTTTAAACTTGTGATTACATCTACTTATTCTTTACTTTTATTCATTTTTTACTTCTTGTTTCTTGGTTTCGTACAATCTGTAACATGAATATATTTTGTAATACTGTTAATGTTATGTTGATAATGTGGGCAAACAATAAAAAAAAAAAAAGTGGTAGTTATAAAGGCAGTCAATGGAAGGAAATCTGACAGCATTCTGTCACCAAAACGATCGTCATTTGTGTTCTGAAGATGACTGAAAGTCTTACGGGTTTGGAACGACATGAGGATGAGTAATTAATGACAGAATTTTCATTTTGGGGTGAACTAACCCTTTAAATCTGCTCCCAGTGTTTACAACACAAATACCTTGATACTGTCCAAGCTCTTCAGTCCACAGGCTCTGAGTCCCATAATGCCTCTCATCATGAATAAACACCACACGTGAAGCTCCTGCATCATCTGCATTCTGTATCAGCTCCTGATACATTACAGCATAAATATTATCAACAGATACGATGAGATATAAGATGCATACCATTTGACAATGATGCAGTATTTAATATTTAATGCTTTTTTTGCCTACCTTCAATATTTGTCCTCCATCTGGGTACCTTCTCAAAATTTATTTCAAGTAATCAATGAACGGTGGAGACGTTGCACCAAATTTATTTCTGCATTGAACAATGTAAAGTTTATCACAAACTGTACAAAACACATACAGAACAAATTCTGTAAGTAAAAAATCAGCTTAATAAGTTAATTGTTAGTATGCTTGAGATCATTTGTAAAACATAAACATCCTTTATCTGGTGTACTTTAACACTCCACTCCACCATATCAGATATGGGGTAAAACATAAAACTGTCACAATGTGGCTGTAATGAGTGCATTATCTCTAAGGAGATAATAAACAAACAATAAACAGTCTGTAATAAATCCAAACAAGGAACACTTAGGAGTATCTACAAGAAATTTAACAATGACGATAACAGACAATTAAACTAGGGAAAAAAAGGGTTTAAATACATACAGGGATAATTAACGTAACCAGGAACATGTGAACTCAATCAAAAACCACAGAGAAAAATTAGCAAACGGAACACAGTCAAACAGGAACAGAACATAAACTGAACATAATCATTACAAAAACATGCAGTGAATAAAACCACATACTTCTTTTTCTTCTTTTGTCTCGATGCTGAACTCATTGTGCTTCTTTACATTCTCCTGTGTGGTTAAAAACGAAAACTATTTTAAAAAAACAATTAACTTCCAAATAATCCAAATTCTTAAAAGAAGCCTTTTTTGAAGCCTTTTTATTCCGTGGTAATTGTTATAATAATATTGTAAATGTAATCTTTTTTTTTTTTTCATACAAATTTAAGTAGCTAGTTTGCCTTTCTTGGGTCTCATGTGACCTATAGCTAAAGTCTGCTCATAAGATTACATACAACTGGCAGAATCTGTTAATGTTAATCATTAAAAAAAAATAAAAATAAAACAAAAGGGGGAAAAAACGCATTTTGCCCTTTATTTTGTACTGCCCTGAATAAGCTAAATAGCATAACAGATTTTTCCATACAGTCACAAGACAAATTTACACAACTGAACCAGTTCAAAAGTTTACATACTGCACACCTGAATCTTTTACTGTATGTTTTTACCTGGATGATCTACCACTGTTTTCATGTTTTGTGATAGTTGTTCAAGAGTCCTTTGATTGTCCTGGGCTGTGTTTCCCAAAAGCACAGTAAGCCTTAGTTTATCTTAGAACCATTGCCACCAATGGTCTCTACGATCAACTTAGGCGTAGTATGCTTTTGAGAAATGCAGCCCTGAGCAGTTAAATTGCCCACTGTTCTTTAGAAATATCCTACAGCTCCCGCACATTCTTTGAATTTCCAGCTTGTTGTGTTCAAAGTATCAATATGAAGCCAGGCCACAGCAGGTGACTGGGTAACATCTTTTCTTTATTACTAACTCTTAAAACACATGCAACTCGTGCTCATCATTATTCTTTTCCTCACCTCTTTTCTATTCGTCTTTCCCCTAATAACATCTGTTTCCCTCTAGTGGTCTCCATAAGTATTGCACTGAATAACAGGACACCACACAGCTTTTTTTCTGATTATTTGATTATGAGAGTGTAGTGACTGTATGACTATGAGATCCATCTTTTCACACTGAGGACAACTGAGGGACTCATACACAACTATTACAAAAGCTGCAAACATTCACTGATGCTCAAGAAGGCTAATGTGTCACAGATACACATAGAGGCTACTTACTGCAGAGCCAATGGGTGGAGCTTGATGTCGAGCTCCCTCTCTCTCCTCTCTGAACCTAATCAGTGGAGCTTGACCAATCATCTACACCTTAAGCTCCACCCCTTAGATTCACAGAGGTGGAGCTGGAAATAGGTCAAGCTCCACCCATTTGGCTCTGCACCACTTGCATACACACATTATTCAAATCATATGTTAGATCTCTTCATTCTGAACGCCTTTGCCACAAGAACCTCTGGTGTCAATCAAAATTTTAAAATATTTGAAATTATTATTGTTTTTGAAAAAGGGGGGAAAAGGCACACTCGTTTTTCTCAGCAAAACCAGTGTAGTACAAATTTCTTTGGCAAATTAGCATACTTTAAATTGCTGAAAATTGGGTCACACTTTAGATTAGGGTCCAATTCTCACTATTAACTAATTATTAACTATGACTTTTGCCTCAATAAACTCCTAATTACTGCTTATTAATAGTTAGTAAGGTAGTTGTAAAGTTTAGGTATTGAGTAGGATTATGGGATGTAGAATATGATCATGCAGAATAAGGCATTAATATGTGCTTTATAAGTACTAATAAACAGCCAATATCCTAGTAATATGCAGCTAATAAGCAACTAGTTAATAGTGAGAATTGGACCCTTAACTAAAGTGTTACCGAAAATGGTCTCTGATTAAGGTGCTTACAAGCTTGCTAAATAATACATAATATTTTTATGCATGCACTTAAAGGTCTTAAAGTGCTTGAACCTCGACAACTGGTATTAAATACATTTTAAAGACTGTTTGTAAAGACATTTTTCCAAATAACAAAATAAGAACAATTGTGGACTTTATGTAAAAATCTGTTATGTAAAATAGCTTATTCATACTTGTGATAAATAAAAATATGAAAACAAAATGCCATTCTTATAATCCCTCTTTTTTACTTTTTAAATAAAAATACATATAATTTATTGTTGAGATATATGATAGCCTATTACATTATAGTATTATATTATATTAGTGACATTTCAAAAACTTGATGCGGTTATCTCCTACCTTCAGTGGTCCTGATGCAGAGTGAAATCCAGTGATCAGAATGAGACTGATAAAGCCACTCAGCGTATGCAGATTCTATAGGTTTCTGTTCACTAGAAGCAGCCTGTTTAGCAAAAATGAAACTCACACTCCTCCTTCATTCATAATTCAGTGAATGAGTTGTAAAATAAACCAGTTTTCAATCAAAATAGCTCCAGACACTTAAAGTAACTGTTACAAACCAAAAACAAAAATACTTGAAAACAAAATCAAAATCAATTAATCCCTGTCATATTTGAGGGGAAATCACACCTAGATAACTAAATAGAAAAGAGCAGGAAAAAATAAGAACAGGGGCTGTATTCACAAGACATTTTAAGGCTAAAAGTAGCTTCTAACTTGCCTTTAATTCCAAGTGGTTTATGTGCCATTTGCCTTGCAACCACAGACCTGATGTCGGTATGCCCATGCACACTGCTCCCCAGCCTGAGCTCGATGCATCTGTCGTAACTACAGTGCGACCTGTCACCAGTCCTAAGGGCACCCCTCAACTGAACATACCTGAGTTGTGCCACGGCCTCAGAGTGCTGACGCAGCTGTGTGTGACCTCCAAGGGCGTGCAGAAGGCTCAGAAGGCAGACTGATGAAGTCGACGCCATAAGTCCCAGAAGCCTTTGAAATTCCCTCAGGGGAACAGACCAGCCCGGTCTGAAGCGGCACAGAGTCAATTAAATGGCCTCTATGCTCTCTTGAGAGAGGCAGGCCGCATCGCCACCTAGTCGAAACACACATACAGATATGTTATCGACTGACTCAGGGTGAACATGCTATTCTGCATATTCACACACATCCCCAAGGACTCCAGATGGCGAAGCAGCGATTCCGTGTGACTGTGTGACATTGTCACACGGGACACATGTTGTACCGGTCAAAATATATCATGATGGTTTTATATATATTTGAGTTTTAATAGGTTTACATGTTGTTTTAGTCATTTTAGTCCATTTTATTCCTCTTACTTATTTTAATGTATGTCTTTAAATGAGTCTGGGTCTGCCTGTCATGTGACTGATCACATGACAGGAATCAGGAAGTAAGCCAGCATAAAGGAGGCAGCATGGCAAACAAACAAGGTCATTAATCAAAGACCACAAGCTGGATTGTGGACTTACCTTTCCAGCGCTTCACATCATCTTCACTTGGATTAACACTTCCGTGGACTTTGTATATACACCAGTGGACACTTTCACATTGGGACTTTCAGCACGCTACTAGGACTCTTAAGGACTGTATAAGGGTATGGTGCAAACGGACTCCACACTTTTAACAGCGTAAGTTTTTCTAGTTTTATTGTGTTGTTTTAAGTTCCTTGTGAATATTGTAAATACACTTTATTTATTCATCTATGTTGTCTGTCTCATCTTTTTAAACACTCATAACCTCTCACACAGTATAATCTGGCCCTAATTTTAATCCATGTAAAATCGATCGATAGGGCCGATCGTTACAACTGATAAGCACAATTTGAATGGGCCACAATCAGCCTCTCTGAAAGGAGAAAGCGCTGTATCTGGCTAAGGCCAGCCCAAACGGGATCACTGAGTACTGGTATGCTGTGCCCACGAAAGCGAACCTCAGGAAGCGCTTGTGGCGTGTCGCTATCTGAACATGGAAGTACACGTCCTTCAAATCCACAGATGAGAACCAGACCCCAGGATGGATTTGTGCCAGGATCTGCTTTAGAGTCATCATCCTGAATGTGTGCTTGTGAGTGCTCGGTTGATGGGTCTCAGGTCCAGAATCAGACGGAGTCCCCCATCTCTCTTGGGTACCACAAAATACCGGCTGTACAACCCGCTCTCCAACTTGCTCGGTGGGACTTGCTCTATCACTCCCTTTGCGAGCAAGCTGTGAACCTCCTGTCTCAAAACAAAGGAATTTTGGGGTAGTGTTATAGACGGAACCACGCCATTGAAGCAGGGCGGTCTGTGCCTGAACTGGAGAGAATACCCATGTTGAATTATGTCCAGCAGCCAATGCGAAATGCCTGGAATGGCTCTCCACGCATTTAGAAACTGACATAGCAGCGGAATCTCTCTGGTTGCTATTGCCAGCGCCAATGTTTGCAGACTGGCGCCATGTCCCAGTGAGGCAGGTCCGCACAGTCGACACAGTCCGACTCTGAAAGGGCAGCCTCAGCGTGGGCCAGGCCCAGGCAGGTAATGCAGTGCTCGTCCAGGTCTGGCAGGTCAATGGGGCAAGTGCAGATTCTGCAGAATGTAGCCATCGGATGCTATGAAGAGTAGATGTTTCTTCTGTTATGTCTTTGACGATGGCAGCAGTGTGAAGGAGAAGATTTTGATGCAATTGTCGCTCCACCACATCATATACTACTAGTAAGCCTGCCAGTATTTGCATGCGATTTGCATACTTCACGACAATTCGGCAGTTAATTTAACTGGCGTTATCCTATAAGATTTCAGGAATTTTGGAGAAGGAGAGGAGTTCCCATAGTGTCAGCTGACGCAATTTTGAAGTGACCGCTAGGTGAGCTGGCTGTGTATACTGTACGCCTCCTCTTGAGCTGATTAGATAGTGCTCCTCCTGAACATTTTTTCACTTGAATTCTGCAATCTCTCAAGATGCAGACATGTAAGAGGCTGACAATTAGCTGAACATGATTGTTACACTTAGACTTTTTACAATCTTCATTTGAATATGGCAACATTCTTATTTTAAAATCTTTATTTGAATATGGCAACATGATAACTCGTTCTATAATATTTCTATGATTAAATCACTGAAAGAGACCCCTCCCCTATCAGCCAATCACTGTGTGCATAGTTAGTAAGCGTGTTGACACCATCCATAGCAACAAAGTAAACCCCATTCTTTCTCTTAGCTTAAGACCTCTCTCTGTTCCTTAGTAAAAGCTGGTCTCAGCGGCTTTGTGAATACGTTTTAAGAGAAAACTCTTACCTAAGAACTTTTTCTGCTATTTAGGAGAACTCTTAGTGGTAAGATAAAATGTTTCGTGAAGACGGGCCCTGGCCTATACTAGTTACACAAGGATTCTGAAAGCTTTTTAAAATGCTTGAATGAGATTCCTTTTTTTAATGTATTATGATTTTCTTTGGCAAAAAATACTGTGATGAACGTAACATGCTGGAATCTGTATATGGGTCAAAGACATTTAGAAGTCTGCATCAATAGAAATTTACAAAAGTGATTTTATATACATAGAAAGCACTGTCACGTTGCTTGCAGAAACAGACAAAGGCAAAAGAATATATATCAACACGACAAACGATGGTGTTTTGGTGGCTGACGGCATCTGGGGAACGGCCGATGTCGACGAGGCAGATGGATCCCTAGGTGCATGCGATGGGGGCGGAGCCAGAGCACCCAAGGACTGGAGCGATGACAGTGTGACCGAGGACAGAGGCGTACCTGGTGGGAGGGAGGAACCTGCTGCAGCCGAAGGGGCGGAGGGTCGGCGCATAGTGAACGGCCCGAAAGTCTGTGGCGAAAGCAGTGTGACCATTTTTGCTTTAACATGTTAAAAGTATATAATCATTTTGGTAATACATTTTCGTTTTAATTTTGCAACTTGTAAAGCGTTAAAATATATATTTAAATTATATGTTAAAACTAGTGTAGGAAATAGCAAATGTAAATTATATTATTGAATTTGAATTATCATTTTGCTCCAAACGTTGAACATATGGGTATGGAAAATGTAAACTTAAATACGGAAATCCATTGCCATTTTACATATTGCATTGCCATTTTACATATTACATTTCAAATTGAATATTGCTACCCATATGCTTCCAAAGGAGTCGTCGTCCACATTGGAGATCAGACTCTTATGTTGGTGATGAGGATGCTTATTAGGTACAGGTACAAATTGTGGTATTAAATTTCTCCTCAGTTGTAACTTTGATATTAATAAAATCCCCATTAAGCTGTCAAACTTTCATAGGCAAGCTCTGTTATCCTGGTTGCTGGCGTACAAACACAATTTCTCTCCCCATTTTATGGTTTCCAGGAGATACTGTGTCATCAATAAGATTCATTGTTTTAAAGTTTCATTTAAAATTATTTATTGTATTTACCCAGTTAATCAGGTTATAAAAAGATTTAAAGGGTTAGAAAAAATGAAAATTATCCTATGATTTACTCACCCTCAAGCCATCCTAGGTGTATATGACTATTTTCTTTCATACGAACACAATCATAGATATATTTAAAAATATCCTGGCTCTTCCAAGGTTTATAATGGTTGTGAATGAGGGGCCACTTTTTGAAGTAAAAAATAATGCATCCATCCATAAAAAAAAGTAATCCATACGACTCCAGTGGGTTAACAAAGGCCTTTTGAAGCGAAGCGATGCATTTTTGTGAGAAAAATATCCATATTTAAAACTTTACAAATTCAAATAACTAGCTTCCGGCGGACAACCGTACGCAGAATGCACAAGTCAATTTGCGAGGCGCAGAGGAGAGAGCAAAACAAATCACTGGTCACGGATTATTAGTCTAAAACGATCAAGAGAAATTTTGGAGGATTTCGATATAAGAGAAGAGTAGCTTGAATTTGTTGCCCAGCCCTATTTATTTGAACTGCGAGAGACATCTAAGCTTATGATACTCCTACATCCTGCTTCATACATCGCGTCAAAGGATTGCTCTTGTCATGCAAGTCGACTTGCGCAGTACGCGTATGGTCGTCTGCCGGAAGCTAGTTATTTGAATTTAAAAAGTTTTAAATATGGATATTTCTCTTACAAAATCACATCGCTTCGTTTCAGAAGGCCTTTATTAACCCCCTGGAGTGGTATGGATGATTTTCTTTATGGATGGATGCATTATTTTTGGCTTCAAAGCATGCCCCCCATTCACAACTATTATAAACCTTGGAGGGCTAAGTATATTTTTAAATATATCTCAGACTGTGTTAGTCTGAAAGAAGATATATACACATATACACCTAGGATGGCTTGAGGGTGAGTAAAGCTTGGGATCATTTTGGGGATAATTTTCATTTTTGGGTGAACTATCCCTTTAAGAAAGATATTGAAAGATATTGATTTGTCATCTTTTTTTGATTGTATTTGCACTAAATTGTTCTTGATCTTGAGGTCTTTTTTAAGGAGATCTCTGGAACTGACATTACTCTGGAGGACAAAAATAGTTTATTTTTTATGATAATCCTTTAGAAAAGAAAATTTGTTTTGTTCTTAATTTATCATTTTAGGGAAATATCACATTCATAAATGTCTATGGGCAAAAAATACACCTAGTTTTATTCAATTCAAATTTAAGCTTTGTCAGTATCTTAAATCATTGGAGGGTGTAAGGAACACCAAGGAAAAAAAGACTATAGACTGTTGCAAAGCCTTTTTAAGGATCTTTGTATTTATTTTGTAATTAGAGGTATGGACTTGATTTGAATAGCCCTGTGTATATAGTTATTCATCCTTGTTTTATAAATATTTTTGTACTATATATATATATATATATATATATATATATATATATATATATATATATATACATATACTGATTTTTCTGCTGTTATTATTATTGTTATTGTTATTTTTATTTAATTATTGTGTGTTTTGTTACTGAATAAAGCATTCAAAAAAAGAAAAAGAAAGGGCCATTTGCAAAATATGCTGTATTTTTGTAATTCCACTAGGTGGAACTACTGTCGCAGAAACTATATGCTTTACCTAAAACCAGAGACAACAAATAAACAGTGTGGCAGGTGTCAATTAAAAAAAAAAAAAAGGTGCAGGTGATGGCTGACTGAGTGCAGGTGAGAACCAGGCGGGATGCTGGGAAATAGAGTCTGGACAGAGTGTGAGTGAGGGTAGGAGGACTGGTGCACTTGTGACAATAGCAACCTCAATACTATTAATAACAAACAATTTATTGAATTGGTTGAAAGTTAAAAGGTTCTATAATTGATAAGTTCCATTTTGAAATGAATACAGACTGTGTAAAATGAGTCAGCAAAGATTCTTTTGTCTGATGAAAGTAGCCAAATTTAATATTAATAGGACATTAATGACTGTTTTTATAAGGCATACACTGAATCTATTTTAACATTTTTATTGATCTGTTGGTTTTTAAACAAAAAAATGCACTAGCTAAAAGGTGTAAATAATTGTAGAAAAGAGGTCAGAGTTTCCAACAGTTTCTGTTGCACATGACGTCATCATTTTCATAGATTTGCGTTTTTGTTGTTTACATGGAAGCCACCAAAAGGCTGTTGTTGTGTAAATGACTGCCCAAAACGCATAAAAAGTTTTCCATTTTTAGTTGAAAGCGGTGTCGTGTAAACGGCCCCTTAGGGTGCTTCTCAATACTCAAATTGATGCTTCAACTACACAATTTGGCTCCATTTGGTCCTGGGGAAAGAGGATATCATTGAGAGAGTTTAAAAATGTTGGAGCCTTTCACTGTTATGCTATTTTGCCCAAAGACAGTATTGTGTGCCACAACACCAGTGGATTCAAAATGTGGCACACATAGTGATGTTGCATTTTCATTGTCCAGGGACACTGACTGTGGCACCATGGGATATTTGTGGCATCAGACCGCCTTCTGTATTCAACGTACGAAGAAAGTATAAAACTCTTGCAGTTTACAAAGCTTACGCTACGTCCTACGCCAGGTGAGTGTTTGAGCGCAGATTACTTAAATAGGAGATTGTGGAAAATCAGAGGAGTATCACAGGGGATGGCTGGATCACCAGGAAGCATCATGGTAGATCACTGGAGCACAGGGAAGTATCAAAGTAGATCGCTGAAGCACAGGGAAGCATCAAAGTACTTTGGCTGGAGCACAGGGAAGTATCACAGGAGATCACTGGAGCACAGGGAAGCAACAAAGTAGATCGATTGAGCACAGGGAAGCGTCAAAGTAGATCACTGGAGCACAAGGAAGCGACAAAGTAGATCGCTGGAGCACAGGGAAGCATCAAAGTAGATCACTGGAGCACAGGGAAGTTTCAAAGTAGATCGACTGGAGCACAGGGAAGTTTCAAAGTAGATCGGCTGGAGCACAGGGAAGCATCAAAGTAGATCACTGGAGCACAGGGAAGCATCACAGTTGGAGCGCAGGGAAGTCTCAAAGTAGATTGTTGGAGCACAGGGAAGCTTTAAAGTAGATCGCTGGAGCACAGGGAAGCGTCAAAGTAGATCAATGGAGCACAGGAAAGCATCAAAGTAGATCGATGGAGCGCAGTAAAGCATCAAAGTAGATCGCTGGAGCACAGGGAAGCAACAAAGTACATCAATGGAGCGCAGGGAAGCGTCAAAGTAGATCACTGGAGCGCAGGGAAGCGTCAAAGTAGATCGCTGGAGCGCAGGGAAGCATCAAAGTAGATCGATGGAGCACAGGGAAGCTACAAAGTAGATCAATGGAGCACAGGGAAGCATCAAAGTAGATCACTGGAGCACAGGGAAGAGTCACAGTTGGAGCACAGGGAAGTCTCAAAGTAGATCGGCTGGAGCACAGGGAAGCATGAAAGTAGATCACTGGAGCACAGGGAAGCATCACAGTTGGAGCGCAGGGAAGTCTCAAAGTAGATTGTTGGAGCACAGGGAAGTTTCAAAGTAGATCGCTGAAGCACAGGGAAGCGTCAAAATAGATCAATGGAGCACAGGAAAGCATCAAAGTAGATCGATGGAGTACAGTGAAGCATCAAAGTAGATCGCTGGAGCACAGGGAAGAATCAAAGTAGATCTCTGGAGCAAAGGAAAGCAACAAAGTACATCGATGGAGCGCAGGGAAGCGTCAAAGTAGATCGCTGGAGCGCAGGGAAGCGTCAAAGTAGATCGATGGAGCACAGGGAAGCGTCAAAGTAGATCGATGGAGCACAGGGAAGCGTCAAAGTAGATCGCTGGAGCACAGGGAAGTGTCACAGTTGGAGGACAGGGAAGTCTCAAAGTAGATCACTGGAGCACAGGGAAGCAGCTGTATTGCATTATTATTTTAGTACTACTTCAGCTGTATTGCAGTAATACTGCAGTTGTATTGCAGCTTTATTTTAGTAATACTTCAGCTGTACTGCAGTATTATTGCAGTTTTATTTTACTAGTACTTTAGATGTATTGCAGTAATACTGCAGTTGTACTCCAGTAAAATATATTAATATAGGCTATACTGCATTTTTCGTGTCCAAAAAACTGCATTTTTCTATATGTAACAAAAACTGTAGTATTACTTCAAAAAAACTGCAGTAATCTTTTGTAAGGGAGATTAAGACAAGCAAGATCTAAATAATAGTTTTTATTAAACTATACAAAACTCAGGTAAACACAAAACCAAAAACAGGAACCAAATCACACTATAGATAACGCAAGAACCGACCAGGAGTAAAAGAAACACAGGCCTTAAATCACTGAGCAAACAAAACTATGGAAATTATGGAAAAAAAACTAGGGCATAATCAGTAACCAAGGAGACAGAGATGAACACAGGAAGAACACAGGAACAACTAAACAGAACAAATGAGTGAACATACTATATGAGTGTAATGCTTGGTGAAACTTGATGCAGATGCAGTAAAAGGTTAAAACACACAAGCCCTCAAGGCTCTATTCTTGGCCCAATGCTTTTTTCAATGTATTTGCTCCCATTAGGGTCCATTCTCAGGAAATATGATATTTTCGTTATGCAGATGACACACACATTTATCTGCCACTGAAACAGAAAGATGCCAGTCCTTTAAAATTTCTGTTTGACTGTCTCACAGACATTAAAGATTGGATGGCCCTACTTTTTTTTACATTTTTTGAGAGCAAGACTAATCCGAAGAAACTGTTGCGCTCTCAATTGACAAAAAGTTCCTTTTCCTTCATGTGCGTACAGCCAAAAAATACTTGAGCAAAACAGAAAAAACAGCTGACCGCACACTGAATCCAATAAAGACTGAAGAAGTCTAGAAGTACAAAATTTATTTTATAAATTGCATGGTGCAATAAAGTGCAGGTGAATTAAAAACAAGTGAACATGAGCAGACGTTTCAGCAAATTGCTATCCTCAGTGCTCAGTATACAGCAAACAATCGCCCTCTTTCTAGAAAGACAAGCAATTCAAAGCAATCAGCTGAATCCAGTTGTCACAATCATCAATTATCAAATAACACAAGTATCAGTCAATTATCACAAGTGTCACTGCAACAGAGTCTAAAAGTTAACAAACATGGCACAAACTCTGGAAATATACATTCAAAGTAATGAAGAAAAAAAATACAACAAGTTCAAGTTCTTCATTCATACCATCAGGAAATAAAGATTTTAAGTTCAAAGATCCAAAAGGCCTCCCTTTGCAACAATTTCTTGTCTCTATCTCCACCTCTTCAATGAGGTAAAATCCTCTCGATGCCCAGGAACTTCATGTCAGACAAAGAATGTTTAGCAAAATTAAAGTGACGATAAATAGGATATGTTTCATTGTAGTGATTTTACTTTCGCCCATCCAAGGACGCACAGTAAAATAGGGATTGGTACTCACGTCACCGCTGACGTTGTGATTTTTGGATCACACGTCTCTTAAGGTGTGGTTATGAGTACATCAGATGACCACCTCCCCCCCTTTTCCTAGTTCAGGGCACCAGTCAAGGTCTATTACCTTTGCAGTATGAGAACACTCTCAACAGGGGCTTTTCATTCATTTAAAATTAATGTAAAGTGGTCAGCTGATTTATTTGAAAGATTGGTGAGATTGCTAACTTGTAGAACCTTTTCTGTATTATCAGCACAAGGAAGACACAAGTGTAATAAAATAAATTTTATTAACAAAAGATAAACAAGAATAACTAACACAACTACTAAATGAATACCATGAATGATAAAGGAATAAAGTGCATAAAATACATAGAATACAAGTGATTAAGTTGAATGTGGCTATGGAAGAGTTACGTTATCTTATGGAAAGATAAACTGTTGCTCTGAAAATAATAAGGTGGAGAACCTTATTATGCACTAAACAAATAAACGAAAGATTATTTGTTATTAACTAACATCAGCTATATTACATCTAATGGGAATTAGGAAATTATATACTGATAATATACAACAATGCCAAGGTCTCTGGAAAGAGGTTTGGTTAAGTGATATTTACGTTCCACGTGTTTGAGTCCGATGACGGTGACGTCTTCCACTGGTTGTGCTGGGTGACAATGCAGTGGGGAGAGGAGCCAGAATCTGTTTCAACAGTCTTGAACACGAAGCTCTGTGGGATGCTGATCTCCTGGAGCACCAAAGGGTCCTAAAATCTGGAACACGCAGATGAGGCCCTGGCGTAGGTGCAGAAGGTCCTTAACAATCCAGAACACGCAGACGAAGGTACCTTGAAGTGAAGATTTGCTCTTCTGAGCTTAACCTTGTTGCAAATGTCGTTACTGTCTCACTGGACGGAAACAACGTAGTGTTTGTCAATGTCTCTTTCCTCACAGGCTGGAGGCTCAGAACGTGGTCGTATCGGTTGCTGCCTCACTAGCTGTAGACTCAGATCATGGGATCTGTTGTTGTCTCTCTGGACGAACCAGAGGCTCAGAACGGTGTTGTATCTGTTAGTGTCTCACCCGATGGGAGACTCAGAACTTGGTATATCTGTTAATGTCTCACTCCTTACAGAGTTGAGACCCAGAACGGTATATCTGTTAATGTCTATCCCTGTACAGGACAGACTCAGAACTGTATATCTGTTAATGTCTATCCCCGTACAGGACAGACTCAGAACGAGGAGTGTCTGTTGAAAGGGTACCTTTATCCCTTTCCGATGAGGAGAAGATTGCAATTTGGCGCTTCTCCATTCAAGTGCTGTGATTGGCTGCTGGCATCGGAGGGGACACACACAGTGTGGCCCACCCTTCTTTCCCCTGTGGAGCTCATTTGCATAAAGCACAAAGTTGGAAGTCTTTAAAGTGTCTTTAAAGTTTACCAATGCATTTCTCACTTTCCAAACCACCACCAGAATACCTTTGGCAATATTCTAAACAAATAGAGACTAAACATGATGGAAAAAGACTGAACTGTCATGCATTCATTCAATTGTACATTAACAGCTGAATTTGTGTCTGATGTTGCATTACAAATAGCTGTCATGAGAATACTTATTTCTGTGAATAAGTATGAAATGGATGTGTAGTTTGCATCAGTTCTAAGGTTTTCAAACATAGTTTTGAATGGATTTGGATAGATCTTTGTGATCTCTCTTTGTTTCACCCATTGCTGCTGAGGTCCTGAAGAATTTTTATGGCAGTCTCTGGCCAACCTTAGGAAGTAGTGTCTAGATGGGTGAAGGGCAGAAACTGCATGTGGACCAATGAGAAGTCCTGTCCTTCCAAGGCTTGGCACAAGAGGTCTTCTTCTTGCCCTCTAAGAGGTGTCTGGATCTTGTCCTTACATCTTTATCTGATGGCATTGAACAGTTTGTTTGTGTTAGTCCACCAAGATCCAATCAAAATGTAGCAAACCCTTGTCTGCTGTTACGGACAGAGAGGGGCCCGGCCATAAACTGGGCCCTGGAATGTGCTGTTCACTACATCATCCTGTCTACGAATTGCACTTGTATGTTCAATCATTCTAGTGCGTAATGCACGTGTGGTTTTACCAACATATAGCAGAGAACATGAACAAATAATAATATAAATCACATACGTACTCTTGCAATGTTAGAACCATAATACATATGGTGCAAATCTGATAATATTTAAGTGTTGTTAGATTATTACTTATTGTACTTGTATTTTTTGTAAAGATTAAGAATGTTTATACTATAATTATATATGCTTTTATTATGTCCTTGCTAACTGATGAGGTGATTAAAAACGTCACATCCGGGTTAGTGGATCGTAAGCAAGTGACGGAGTGATACAGTTTTTTGACCGTCGTTCCATGTTGTGTTGTTATATAAAGTTTAAAAGGTTGTTCCTGCTTTGCAGTACAAATAAACAAGAATCAAAAAGGAATATAACGACTTGGATGAGTTCGTCGCGTCAGACTGGTTGCTTTGATCGAATGGTACATTTTCAAACTTGGATACTAGTGAGTGCCATTACATGCAAGTTATCAGTTGTTTAACCTTGTATGTTTTTTGTGTATGAGGATGTACAAGGATTGCACTTTATTGCACCATGCAATTTATAAAATAAATGTTGTACTTCTAGACTTCTTCACTCTTTATTGAATTCAGTGTGCGGTCATCTATTTTTTCTGTTTTGAATGAGAGCAAGACTGAAATTGTAATGAATCTGGCCTCTGTGGTTCCCCCCGATCGTCACCAGAGGTCGCCATCACCAGAATACTGACTTTCACTCACACACTCCATTTCCCAGAAGCCCTGTACCTGTCTCTGATCACGAGCCCAGCTGCATCTCATTACCTGAACTATTTAAGAGGCCATTTCACACACATACTTTGCGAAGTCTTGTTTTTGCTCTGGCTGACATTTCTGAGTGTTCTATTTTCTCTAGTTGGATTACTGTGTTTGACCTTGGACTGTTTTCTCTCGTGTGGATTATTGCTGCCTACCTCTGACCCTTTGCATTGTTTCCTGGACTATTGTTTACTGCCTGCCGCCTGCCTTACTTCTCTGATTACTGTCTTATCTTGATTACCCTGCCTGCTGTTCATCGACCCTGTTTATACGACTACGATTGTTATTAATAAAGCTGCATATGGATACTCATTCTGTCGACCCCCTCATTACAGAAGACTTCGCCTAAACCTGATCCAGCAGCTGTCGACCGTCTTATCTCTGAAGTTTCTGCTCAGACTAGCGTGCTAGTGGTGCATCAACAACAGCTAACACATCTCACATCCCTCACGGAAGAGGTGGTCAAGACTCTACAGAATCTTCATCTACCCTCACCTGAGACATCTCCACCGCCTTCGAGTCTGCCATCTCAAGTCCCTGTTTCAAGTCCTCGCCTAGCTTACCCTGAAAAGTTTGATGGTACACCAGGTAAATGTAGAGGCTTCTTACTTCAATGCTCATTGTTTGTTTCTCAGCATCCCTTGTTGTATCTCACTGAAGAGAGCCGTATTGCCTTTGTTTGTTCTCTACTCACCAATAAAACATTGGATTGGGCTACTGCTGTGTGGGACCTCAATCGGCCCGTCTTTCCTTGTTTTGAGGATTTCCTGCGACGTTTCCGTGAGGTATTTGACATACACGGAGGAGAGGGAGCTGGCGAACAGATTCTTTCACTTCGTCAAGAACAGATTCTTTCAAGAACGAACAGATTCTTTCACTTCGTCTTCTGCTGCTGAGTTCACTCTCACATTCCGCACACTTGCAGCTCAGACTGGATGGCCTGATGATCCTCTCAAACTGCACTTTCGCCGAGCTCTTAACATGGATCTGCAGTCTGAACTAGCCTGCCGGGATGAGGGCAAAACCTTGGCTCAACTCATAGATCTCACCGTTCGCATTGACAATCTGATCCGGTCTAGGAGACCTAACAGAGGTGTCTCGCCAATCATTCAGCTCACCTTCTCAAGAACATGAACCCATGCAAGTGGGACATACTCGTCTTTCCTCTCAGGAGAGAGATCGTTGTTTTCAGAGGAATCTCTGTCTTTATTGTGGTCAGCCAGGTCACATGAGGGTGTCCTGTCCAACAAAACCCAAACCAGTATGACAATGAGACGATGGCTCTAATTGACTCTGGAGCCACTGGAAATTTCATTGATACCAACTTTGAAAAAAATCATAACTTTCCCCTTGTGAATCTTCCCTGGCAGTGGCAGCATTAGATGGGAGACCTTTAGGCGCTGGACAGGTTCAATACATGACCACTGACATCCAACTGACTATCGGCATCATGCACACTGAGACCATCCGCTTCTACCTCATTCAAGCACCCTATAACCGGACTCCCATGGCTCCAGCTCCACGAACCACAGATCTCCTGGACAGAGGGTCAAGTCACTCGCTGGTCACCCAAATGCTTGTCTCAATGTCTCCAAGATTCCAAACCCACATCCCTTGAAACCACCATCGAGAAGGTAGATTCTAGTCATCCTGTTGACCTTTCTTCTCAGTAATGCTGACTTAGCTGAAACTTTTAGTAAACACAAGGCAACTCAGTTACCCCCTCACCGATCCAGTGACTGTGCCATAGATCTCCTTCCGGGTACCACACCACCTAAAGGCAGAATATTTCCCCTATCTCAACCTGAGACCGAAGCTATGAAAGCTTATATTGAAGAGGAATTGGTCAAAGGTTTCATAGTTCCATCAATATCCCCAGCCTCTGCTGGGTTTTTCTTCGTAAAGAAAAAGGATGGAGGTCTTTGGCCATGTATCGATTATAGAGGTCTCAATGACATCACGGTCAAATTCGAAATACCCTCTTCCTCTAGTACCCCCTGCACTCGAACAGCTCCGTTCAGCTAAATGGTTCACCAAACTTCACCTACGCAATGCCTACAATCTGATCCGCATCAGGGAGGGGGATGAGTGGAAGAAAGCCTTCTCTACCACATGTGGGCACTACGCGTACCGGGTTATGCCCTTTGGGCTGGTCAAAAGTCCCTCTGTCTTCCAAGCTTTTATCAATGATGTACTCTGTGACCGCAGAATAATATAGGTTTCATAGACAATTGGAAAAGTTTTTGGGGCAGACCTGACCTGTTGAAAAGAGATGGTATTCATCCCTCCCGGGATGGTGCCGCTCTTCTCTCTAGTAATATGGCACATAGTCTTAGAACTAAAACATGACAAACTGGGGTCCAGGTCAGGAAGCAGACAGACTGGCTAAACCGACTGTCTGCTAGCTGCCTCACGTTACAGAAGTCAGATAATTCCCAACACATAGAAACTCTTACACCTAGATATTATCACATAGAGACTGTGTCTGTACCCGAATTAGTAAAAACAAAAACTTCCAAACCCATTTAATGGTAAAAATTTAATTGATGTTCAACAAATAAAAATAGAGATAAAAATGATAAAACAAATGATAAAGCTTGGGTTGTTAAATATTAGATCCCTTTCTTCAAAAGCACTTATTGTAAATGATATTATCACAGACAATAATCTAGATGTGCTGTGTTTGACAGAAACTTGGCTAAAACCAGATGATTACATTACTTTAAATGAGTCTAGCCCGCAAGGTTATGATTATCGACACAATCCTCGTCAGAAAGGCAAAGGGGAGGTGTTGCTGTAATTTATAGTAATATTTACAGTATTAGTCAAAAGTCTTCCAAATATAATTCCTTTGAAGTGATGGTGCTTTACGTAACATTATGTAAGTTGACATTTGTGCTGGCTACTGTATACAGGCCACCAGGGCACCATACTGATTTTATCAAAGAATTTGCTGCTTTTCTTTCAGAGTTAGTACTAACTGCAGATAAAGTCCTTGTTGTTGGTGATTTTAATATCCATGTAGATAATAAAAAGACTCATTGGGATTGGCATTTACAGACATTCTAAACTCTATTGGTGTTAGACAACACGTGTCAGGACCCACTCATTGTCGTAATCATACTTTAGATCTAATATTGTCACATGGAATCGATATTGATGCCGTTGAAATTCTGCAGCAGAGTGACGACATCTCAGATCATTATTTAGTCTCGTGTATACTACATTTAGTCAAGGCAGCTAAACTGCCTCCCTGCCATAAATATGGTAGAACCATCACTTCTACCACTAAAGATCGCTTTCTAAATAATCTTCCTGATCAGTTTCATCGCCTTAGCATACCAGATAGCTTAGAAGACCTCGATGTTGAAACAGAAACTATTGCCTCTGTCTTTTCCAGCACATTAGACTCGGTTGCTCCTTTGCGTTTAAAAAAGATTAAGGAAATTAATCCAACGCCGTGGTACGATGAGCACACCCGGGCCCTAAAGGTAGCAGCCAGAAAAATGGAGCGCAGCTGGAAGAAAACAAAACTAGAAGTTTTTCGCATCTCGTGGAGAGAGAGAATGATTGAGTACAGAAAGGCCTTAAAACTGCTAGATCTGCCTATTTTTCAAAACTTTTAGAAGAAAATAAGCACAACCCTAGGTATTTATTTGATACAGTGGCTAAATTAACAAGAAATAAAGCTTCAACTTCTGATGTTTCCAAAGAGCACAGCAGTAATGACTTTATGAACTTCTTTACTTGTAAAATTGATAATATTAGAGAAAAATTATAACCATGCAACCGTCTACTACAGTATTCGCCAGACAGTGCATTGTAGTGTCCCTGAGGAAAAATTAAATTCATTTACTGCTTTAGGAAAGGAAGAATTGTCTAAACTTATTAAATCATCAAAATCAACAACATGTATGTTAGACCCTATACCGACTAAACTATTGAAAGAGATGCTTCCAGAGATCATAGATCCTCTTCTTAATATCATCAATTCATCTTTATCACTAGGATACGTACCAAAAGTTTTAAGCTGGCTATTATTAAACCTCTTATTAAAAAAACACAACTTGATCCTAGAGAATTAGTCAATTACAGGCCGATCTCAAATCTCACTTTTCTGTCAAAAATACTAGAAAAGGCAGTATCATCACAACTATGTTCCTTTTAGACAGAAATAGTATCTGTGAGGATTTCCAGTCAGGATTTAGACCGTACCATAGTACTGAGACTGCTCTCATTAGAGTTACTAATGATTTGCTCTTATCATCAGATCGTGGTTGTATCTCTCTATTAGTGTTACTGGATCTTAGTGCTGCATTTGACACTATCGATCACAACATTCTTTTAAATAGACTCGAAAATTATGTTGGCATTAGTGGAACTGCATTGTCATGGTTCAAATCATACTTATCTGACCGTTATCAGTTTGTAGTAGTAAACGAAGAGAGGTCATATCGATCACAGGTTCAATATGGAGTACCGCAAGGCTCAGTACTAGGACCGTTGCTTTTCACTCTGTACATGCTACCCTTGGGAGATATCATTAGGAAGCATGGCGTTAGTTTTCACTGTTACGCTGATGATACTCAGCTCTATATTTCTTCGCGCCCTGACTTAAACTTACCAACTCACAAAATTAACAGAATGCATAGCTGATATAAAAAATTGGATGACCAGTAATTTCCTACTTCTAAATTCAGAAAAAACAGAGATTCTAATTTTTGGACCAAAAACCTCTTCACGTAATAACCTAGAATACTGTCTAACACTTGATGGCTGCTCTGTTAAGTCTTCGTCGTCAGTTAGGAATCTGGGTGTGCTCTTTGATACCAATCTTTCATTTGAAGGCCATGTTTCTAGCATCTGTAAAACCGCATTCTTCCATCTTAAAAATATATCTAAACTACGACATATGCTCTCAATGAAAAATGCAGAACAGTTAGTTCATGCGTTCATGACCTCAAGGCTAGATTACTGTAACGCTCTACTGGGTGGTTGTTCCGCTCACCTGATAAATAAACTACAGCTCGCATAAAATGCAGCAGCTAGAGTTCTTACTAGAACTAGGAAGTATGACCATATTAGCCCAGTTCTGTCAACACTGCATTGGCTTCCTGTTAAACATCGTATAGATTTTAAAATCTTGCTAATTACTTACAAAGCACTAAATGGTTTAGCTCCCCAGTACCTGAGCGAGCTCTTAAAGCATTATAGTCCTTCACGTCTATTGCGATCTCAGGATTCAGGCCAGCTGATAATACCTAGAATATCAAAATCAACCGCAGGCGGTAGATCCTTCTCCTATCTGGCACCTAAACTCTGGAACAATCTTCCAAGCATTGTTCGGGAGGCAGACACACTCTGTCAGTTTAAATCTAGACTAAAAACGCATCTCTTTAACCTGGCATACACATAACACATTATCAATTTATATTTTCAAATCCGTTAAAGGATTATTAGGCTGCATAAATTAGGTCAGCCGGAACCGGGAACACTTCCTATAACACCAGATGTACTCGTTACATCAGAAGAAGAATGGCATCTACGCTAATATTAGTCTTTCTGTTTATCCCGAGGTTTACCGTAGTCAACCAGATCCGGGCCGTATCCAGGTGAGACCGAGGACCGGCGCCTTGACGCGACCACAACGCAGCCCTGAAGTATCAGCAGAGATTGAGTCAACTAGATCATCCATTGTGAAGGCCTCATCGACACAACAGCCAGTGGCACAGCTCCTCAACAAACCGTCCATACCGGTGTGATGAATACGATCCTCAACTGGACTGAACTGGAATAAATACTTTGAATGTTGCGATCCTATCAGACATAAGATAGCAACCTGAATCGTAACAAAGCACTGTTCGCCAGAGGAGAACTGGCCCCCCGACTAAGCCTGGTTTCTCCCAAGGTTTTTTTCTCCATTTTAACACAGAAGTCTATTTGCCACCTGTTTGCCATCTGATGTCACCTGTTGGAGTTTGGGTTCCTTGCCGCTGTCGCCTTTGGCTTGCTTAGTTGGGGACACTTGACATTTGATATTCAACAGTGCTTTGATCTGCCGACATTGACTCTATTCTTTAAGAGCTGCTGTGCAGCTAAAATTATATACCAGTTATCAATGTTAAGCTGCTTTGACACAATCTGCATTGTAAAAAGCGCTATATAAATAAAGGTGACTTGACTTGACTTGACATGCTTGGCAGATAGGTCATAGTATACATGGATGACATTCTGGTCTACTACAACTCTTTTGAAGAACACGTTAAGCATGTCAGGGCAGTTCTCCAATGTCTGATCTCCTATAGCCTATTTGCCAAGGCAGAAAAATGCGAGTTTCATCAAACTTCCACGACATTCCTAGCCTATGTGGTCAGTCCTGATTGAGTGGCTATGGATGATCGTAAAGTGCAAGCTGTCTTAAACTGGCCTCGTCCCACAACCATCAAAGAGATGCAGAGATTTCTCGGTTTCGCTAACTTTTACAGACGATTCATTCGTAACTTCAGCTCCATCGCAGCCCCTCTTACTTCAATGACCAAGGGATGGAAAGGTCACCTAACTTGGTCTCCAGAAGCCGACAGGGCTTTCAATCATCTGAAAGAACATTTCTCCATGGCACCCATATTACATCACCCCAATCCTGAACTTGAGTTCACGATTGAGATCGATGCTTCAAGCACTGGAGTTGGAGCTATCCTCTCGCAGCGTCATGGTAATCCGTCCAAACTCTTCCCCTGTGCTTATTTTTCCCGCAAACTCAATCAAGCAGAACAGAATTATGATGTGGGGAATCGTGAACTTCTTGCAATGAAAACAGCTTTCGAGGAGTGGCGGCATTGGCTAGAGTGAGCCAAATACTCCTTAGTCCTCACTGATCATTGCAACCTTGAATATCTTCACTCAGCCAAACGACTCAACCACAGCCAGGTGGGCTCTGTTTTTCACTCGGTTCCAGTTCACTGTGACTTACCGTCCAGGCACCAAGAACACCAAAGCCGATGCACTTTCTCATCAGTTTGAATCCACATATCAGTCCATCAAGCCCAGTTCCATCCTACCTTCCACCCTCATTGTTGCACCAGTTCAGTGGGACATTATGACCGAGATCACGAGACTCAGGGTACCTACCCTTTCCCAACCGAATGTCCCAGTGACAGGATCTTTGTCCCTCTCTCTTTGAGAGACAGAGTCATCCAACAGGTCCATGATCTACCCAGCTCTGGACATCCAGGCATAACTGCAACCACTCTACTCATTTCTAACAAGTTCTGGTGGCCTTCTCTCCATTCTGACTGCATGACTTACATCAAGAACTGTGTAATTTGTAACACCACCAAATCACTCAAACAACTTCCTGCAGGCCTTCTACAACCCCTTCCCGCTCCTCAGAGACCTTGGTCACACATAGCCATCGATTTAATCACAGATCTTCCCAATTCCCGAGGCAATACAACCATTCTCACTGTCGTTGACCGTTTCTCAAAGTCCTGTCGTCTGATTCCACTACCCAAGTTACCTAGTGCTCTAGAGACTGCAGAGTTGCTGTGCAACTTCGTCTTTTGCTTTTATGGTCTGCCTGATGACATTGTCTCAGATAGAGGACCTCAATTCACCTCCCAACTCTGGTCAGCCTTCTTCTCCTGTCTAAATGTTAACATCAGTCTCACCTCAGGTTACCCCCCAGAATCCAATGGACAGACGGAACGTCTCAATCAAGAAGTTATCCGTTATTTAAGATCCTATTGTCATCGCAATCAGGCAGACTGGAGTAGGTTTCTATTCTGGGCCGAGTATGCACAAAATTCCCTACGCAAGCCATCCACTGGTCTCACCCCCTTTCAGTGTGTGCTCAGTTTTCAGCCACCCCTCTTCCCATGGTCAGGTAAACCTTCAGACTTACCCACCATCAACAACTGGCTCAGAAGAAGTGATGCCACCTGGAATGAGGCTCACAACCACCTCCAACTTGCTGTCAGGAGACTAAAAGATCAAGCTGATCTCCATAGACGTCCCAGTTCAGAGTTCACCCCAGGATGATGGGTCTGGCTTTCCACCAGAGACCTCCGGTTAAGACTTGGCCGCTTGCGCGCAGAACAGGCTCATGCACGGAAGATCGCAGACAGGCGGAGACACGGAACCATGCGGTCACAGATTGACAGAGTTGAATAATAGTATTAAGTATACTTTCAAGTGAATTTAGGCATCTAGTCACTGTTTGTTGTTTTATTTATTTTTTTTTGTTTTGTTTTTTAGTCTTTGTTGTTTAGCACCTGGTTGGAAAGGAGAACAAGGTATCTGTGTATATTTATACTTAGATAAATATAGTGTATTTTGTCTTTGTGATTGTTTTGCTTGATTTATGAGTAATTGTATGTTGTTTAGGATAAATGTTAGTATTAATTTTGTAATTTTTGCTATATGGTTAATTGTTTTGTTACATTTATATGAATGTGAATTATTTACAAATTCCAATATTGTTTATTCATCTGTTCTAGCTCTTATGGTGTTATGACGGTGTTGTGACATTAATAAGGACAATAAACAAAGAAAGGAAACAGTACAACATCAGTGCAGGAGCAAAATCCTTTATTATTCAACCGGGCTGCTACACATATCTCACCCACTTTCCATGTTCAAGGCCGCTGGTGCTCCGAGAGGGGCGGACAACCTAGAAGAGGCCTGGACCCAGGGACCCCCTCCTCTAATCATCGACGGCGAGGAGGCTTATCGGGTCAAAGAGATCCTGGACTCCAGGCTCCGGGGTGGAATTCTACAGTACCTTGTAGACTGGGAGGGATATGGACCAGAGGAGAGGTCTTGGGTCACTGCTAAGGACTTTCTAGACTCCACTCTAACTACAGACTTTCACCTGACCCATCCGGATAGACCTGCCCCTCATCCTCGTGGAAGACCTCGGCGCCATCAGCCTTCTCACGTCAGGAGCCGTTTGCAGGGAGGGGGCTCTGTAATGAATCCGGCCTCTGTGGTTCCCCCCGATCGTCACCAGAGGTCGCCATCACCAGAATACTGACTTTCACTCGCACACTCCATTTCCCAGAAGCCCTGTACCTGGCTCTGATCACGAGCCCAGCTGCACCTCATTACCTGAACTATTTAAGAGGCCGTTTCACACACACACTTTGCGAAGTCTTGTTTTTGCTCTGGCTGACATTTCTGAGCATTCTATTTTCTCTAGTTGGATTACTGTGTTTGACCTTGGACTGTTTTCTCTCGTGTGGATTATTGCTGCCTACCTCTAACCCTTTGCAATGTTTCATAGACTATTGTTTACTGCCTGCCGCCTGCCTCGACCCCACGCCTGCCTTACTTCTCTGATTATCTCGATTACCCTGCCTGCTGTTCATCGACCCTGTTTATACAACTAGGATTGTTATTAATAAAAGCTGCAAATGGATCCTCATTCTGTCGACCCCTCATTACAGAAATCATGATATTTGGTCCAAACTATACTAATAAGGCCTCAAACATTGATTTATACCATTTGCTTCCCTATGCTAAAATCTTCCCACTATTAAAAATCTAGGGATAAATATGGATTTTAAACTTGACAAACCTAAAGTTAAGCCTTTTTTTTTTTTTTTTTTTTTTTTGTCTTTTAATGATTTTGAAAGGTTTATACATGTTTTTATTTAATCTCGTTCAGACTATTGTGATGTCCTCTATGCTGGTGTCAGCCAGGCCTCTCTCTCACGTTTGCAGTTAGTGCAGAATGCTGCAGCTCGACTTTTAACACGAACACGTAAACGGGAACATATTTCCCCCATATTGGCTTCCCTACACTGGCTTCTGGTCTGTTTTAGGATTTATTTTAAGGTTTTAATGCTTTCCTATAAATCCTTGAATGGCCTAGCCCCAACTTACCTTTCTGACCTTATACAACTGCACGTCCCATCAAGGTCTCTGAGGTCTGCTGACCGCCTCTAGAGTAAGACTGAAGCACAGGAGAGATCATGCCTTTGCAGTAGCTGCCCCTAAACTCTGGAATTCATTACCATTGTCTGTGAGGTCCCAACTCTCTGCTTTTGAAACTAGTCTTAAAACATATTTTTATTCATTGGCATTCAATTCATTTTGAGAGCTGTGGTTTTCTCTTTGTTTTGTTTCTGATTTGTAATGTACAATACTTTGTACAGTACCCTTTTATTGTTGTTTGCTTTATGACCCTTTAAATGTACAGCACTTTGGTCAACTACTGTTGTTTTTAAATGTGCTATAGAAATGAATTACACTTGAAACTTGAAACACACAAAGATAATCCAAACCAGAAACATAATCCAATTAGGGAAACAATGAAACCATTGAAACATAATGGAGCTTGCCAACAAAACATTCACTGAGGAGAAGACAATGGAGTTTAAATTCACAAGGCCTAACAATATAATAAAACACACCTGGGAACAATCAGGTAAAACATAAACTGGCAGATCAGGTGGCCAAAAACACAGAGCACACAGAACACAGAGAGGTTAGAAATGGCCACCATGGCTGTAACAGCTCATACGGAAATGTAATATATGTACATATATGAAATATCAATATATGTAATATATGCTCATATATAGTAAAAACATATATGAAACCTATTAGAAATTGGAATAATTCCATATATTGACATATACATTTATCCCATATATATGTTTATGTGTGTGTATTACATATTTTGCCATATATGTCTCATATATGAAATATCCTAATATGCTCATATAGATCAAAAACATAAATGCACATATATGTACAGCTATATATGGAACCTATTAGAAATTGGAACAAATCCATATATTGACATATATATTTATCCCATATATTATAAATGTTTATGTAAGTGTAATACATATTTTGCCATATATGTCTCATATATGAAATATGCTAATATGCTCATATAGATCAAAAATTAAATGTACATATATGCACAGCTATATATGGAACCTATTAGAAATTGGAACAATTCCATATATCGACATATATATTTATCCCATATATATGTTTATGTATGTGTAATACATATTTTGACATTTATGTCTCATATATGAAATATCCTAATATGCTCATATAGACCAAAAACATAAATGCACATATATGTACAGCTATGGAATCTATTACAAATTTCAACAATTCCATATATTGACATATACAGTATATTTAGGCCATACAAATGTTTATGCATGTGTAAAGTATATTTTAACATATACGTATGTGTGATGTGTGATTTATGTATGTGTATACAAATTTTGGACATAAATATGTCCTACATATTTAATAATACACAACATATATGTCTGTATAAATGTGTAATGTATAAATTACATTTAGATGCATATAATGCCTTAAATGACAAAAGGTGCAGTTAGCAAGAAAATATTCTTTATTTAAACTTCTCTTTGAAAAATAAAAATACATCAGCTGTACAATCAGATTTAGCAACATACTAAAAACACAGAACATAAAAAAGAAAGATCACTGAATCTGTAATAATAATAATAATAATAAAGAGAAAAACACTGCATTTTACTTTTTAAAATACATTTCAATATATGAACAAGATGCATTATGACATGACCCACTTTAGCAAAACTGAGTGAAAATCAATGGGCCAAATATTACTTTAAAACTATACATAATCTTAAAAAAACACAGACAAAAAAAAACAATGATTTTGCACATTAATTGCACCTTATACAGATTGTACTCAACATTTAATACCTTAGCTATGCTTGGGGATAACAACTCAAGAACAATACAAAATACACTTAGTAACATACATACTCATTATAGCATCAATTTTGACCCGGTCCAGGGCCTCTTTCGCTTCACCAGCGCCTGCCTTCCTTGTCTTGCCACCTAAGAAACAGCAACATTTTACAGATTACTACATAAAATCTCTGTAAATATGCCTAATTTAACATCAAATGTGTTATACTTCCTGATTTTCATCCTATATCTGAAGAGATCAGTTATAAAGTTCAATCTACAAAACTAACTAAATTTAACCAAATTTAAACAAACCAGATACATGCACTACTACCAATGACATACCTCTGAGATTGCTTCTCAAAAGTGTTTCAATGCTGAAGACTCCAAGAAGCAGCACCTGTGCCATGGTAGTGGGGCTATTAGCATGGCTTGCTGACCACCATACATTTGTAGCCACATAAACATCTGAGCCTGGGTATATTTCGATCTGTGGGCGGAGGACAAACATGTATTAATAATAATGTTTTTAACTGTGCCTGACATAGTTTAGCTTTGCATCAGGTACACACTTTTTAGTTTAGAAAGTGGATGAATTATACACTTAAATTTACAGTTATATTTGGTAAAAACAAATTAATAGTTACATATTTACACCAACATAGTGCATTGTTTATCTGTCTACAGCGGGGATAGACAATGTCGGTCCTGGAGTGTTTTCTTCAGTGTTTCTTTGGAGTTCAGGCGTTAAATGGATTTAATTTGTAATGGGGTTAAAGTGACCAGCATTGCCACGCATGGTTTGTGAAAATAGACATGGTCAAATTGTTTGTCACTGGAATGCTACTGTGTTGCACTGTACTGCACAAAACTTTACCTTCGCACAAAAATTGAAAAACCCCATAATAAAACTTTATAGGAAAATCTCAAAGGAACCAGCAGCGAATTTAATAATTTATTTATAATATTTTTTAACGCAAAATAATACCCCCCAAATCGTTTGTCCTGGCGCCGGGACTGGCACAGACCACAACGAAAATGTTATAAGGGAACACAGTGACGTACCTGTCTGGGACCGCTGGCTGGGATTGTTCAATGTTTACTCTTCAGTGGTATGCACCTGAAAGGTGAGTTTTTTTGTTTATCTTAACATTCTGATCGTATGTGCTTTATGAGCAGGCCTATTTGCAGCACGTTTGTCTATTTTCATGTGTTGTGGACTTTTGCAGCGCGTTTGTCTGTTTGCATGTGTTGTGGACTTTTGCAGCGCATGTGTTGTCAAACTGATGAAGATGTTTTCTTAATTTGCTAGTGTTTTTTCTATTTGCATGTGTTTTCTTCATTTGCAGAGCGTTCAGCTCTCTCGACCACCGTAGAATAGGTCTTTGGAGACCTTGCTGTAGCGATTCGGCAAAATGCATACTCACATGATCCTGTAAGTTGGAAGATAAGGCCAGCGCTGGTTGTGGGTTCTGCTCTTTGTTTTCCAGCCATTTCTCCATTTCTTTTCCATTATTGTGATAAGTTTTGGCATTTCTACATAGCAAAACAGTGTGAAAACTGAGGTTTTTATTAGGGCAATGGACTGTTGAATGTTAATATTCATCATCAACCTTTAAAATTAATTTATAATTATTACATATGATATTAAAATTACTTACGACTGATAACACTTGTTTTCAGATTTTCTAATTCGTTTTTGAGGACCTCATTTTTTACTTGTAATTCTTTTATTACGTCTGCAAAAGATGGTGCAGGCGAAGGAGGACCAGGTGAAGGCAGACAATGAGAAGCCAGACCAAGAGAAGGTGAACCAGGTGAAGACGGACCAGGAGAAGCCAGACCAGGAGAATGTGGACTAAGCGAAGGTGGAGCAGGCGATAGGGGAGCAGCTGAAGCATGCTGTAATTTAATTTTGTCCAAAAGCGGTTTGTGTAAATCCTGTCCACTAACTAGCTTCTTTATAAAACAAGACAAAAATATTAAGAATTAAATTAAGAATTAAAACATGGTTAAACATTATTTAATAAGATTATAGATTAAACATGACATAAGAAGTAAGGATTATTATTAAAATGTAGTGAGGGGTCAAATTTGCCAGGGCCAGTATTTTGATAAACAGATTAAATTATATGTGCTTTCGATCCTAAGAACTAGATAGGATCAAAGTTTCCAAAGTAACAAAGGCAGATTACTATGCTTCGGACAATTTGGAACAGTCTCATAATTTACCTTTATTTAATATTTGGGTTTTAATAAAAAATAAAATAATCTGATATAACCTTTTTTGGTGTAGATGGTCTGGTATCACTGTCATCCACAAATTTTGGGTTTGGTTTTCATTTCCTTTTACCAGGAATTTCTGGATTGGACTGATGCTTTGTTCTTGTTACTTTCTCAAGGGTTGACTGTCTCTCTGTGGGACACAATCAGGAATAAAATGCACATTCACAACTATGAGCTAATGCTACACTAATTTGTGTCACTTAGTATAGTATCCTTCCAATATTTGTGTATACATTATAATAAAGAGTTGAGAAATTACCTGCAATCTTGTGTACAACTGCCTTGTACAAGGGCCATCCTCCTTTGGGTTTTTTTTCTTTTCTAAATTCCGCTCTCCACTCAACAATGTGTACTGATCTGTCATCAAGTCCATCTATGTAATCATTATTATTGAAATCTTTAATTTGAGTTGTTGAAACAATGCTCCAATTTCCAGTTTGTTTCTCATTATCCTTCCATTCCACAAGGACAAACATGTTCACACCTGAAATAAATGTTTTTCTCCAAAACATGTTGGCAACAATTATTGGCACTCCTAGAATTTTTTTTGAGTAAAATATCTCTGAAGTATATTCCCATTCATATTTACTTTTTTTTTTAGCACACCAGGATGATCATGAACATGAAATTGTCCAGCCATGACTTCCTGTTCCACAGGAGTATAAACATGAGGAAACACAAAGGCCAAAATTCCCTTAATCATTCATCACAATGAGTAAAACCAAAGAATATAGTTCTGATGTGCAACAAAAGATTGTTGAGCTTCACAAAATAGAAAGTGGCTGTAAGAAAACAGCTAAAGCATTGAAAACGTCTCAGGTTACGACTGTAACTCTGGTTCCCTGAGAACAGGGAACAAGACACTGCATCCTAGAACGCAACTGGGGAACGCCCTCGCGTGCATTCTAGGATGCAGTGCGAGTTCCCTTTCGAAAGGGAATCCCCATTTCCACTATCAGGGCAATAATTAAGAAATTCCAATCAACTAAAGATGTTGGAAGATATTGCAATCAACAAATCTGCCTGGAAGAGGATGTGTGTCTAAATCGTCCTAATGCATGGTGAGGAGGAAAGTTTGAGTGGCCAGAGACTCTCCAAGGATCACAGCTGGATAATTGCAGAGATTAGTTGAGTCTTGAGTCTCAGAAAGCCTTAAAAAAAAAAGATTAAATAGCACTTATATCACCAAAAGTTGTTCATGAGGGTTTCAAGAAAAATCCTCTGCTCTCATCCAGAAACAATCTCCAGCATATTCAGTTGTCAGACAAGACTGGAACTTCAAACATGATTGGCTTTTATGGTCAGATGAAACTAAAAAAAGAGCTTTTTGGCAGCAAACCCACCAGATGGGTTTGGTGCACACAGGGATAAAAAGTATCCCATGCCCACGGTTAAATATACTGCTGGATCTTTAATGTTGTGGGGCTATTTTTCTGCTGGAGGTTCTGGACATCTTGTTCAGATACATGGTACCATAGATTCTATCAAATACCAACAGATAAAAAATCAAAACCGGACCAATAATGGGCCGTGGTTGGATCTTCCATCAGGACGATCCAAAACAAACATCAAAACCAACACAAAAATGTGTCACTGAGCACAAAATGAAGCTTCTGCCATGGCCATCCCAGTCCCTGACGTGAACCCTATAGAAAATGAGTGAAGTTAACTGAAGAGAAGAAGCACCAACATGGAGCTGGGAATCTGAAGGATCTGGAGAGATTCTGTATGAAGGAATGGTCTCTGATCTCTTGTCAGGTGTTCTCCAAACTCATCAGGCATTATATGTGAAGACTCCGAGTTGTTATCTTGGCAAATGGAGGTTGCAAAAAGTATTAATAAATAAAAGGGTGCCAATAATTGTGGGTAACGTGTTTTGGAGAAAAACATTTATTTCAAAATGTGATTTTCCCCCACTTTCAATTCTTTTTATTCAATGAAAGGTCAGATTTTTGCTAATTTTATAAATTAAAGATCAAAAGGATAAACAATGCAGATTTATTTTTACAGTCATCTTTAATCATATTTATCAAGGGTATCAACAATTTTGTCCACGTCTGTATATACTTATTTTACTGTGGGCAAATAAAGCCATATAAAATCATATATAAGCATACTGAGTGTTTGTATGTTGTTGAAATAAACTTTCATATGTAGATTAGACATATATTGATGCATGCATGACATTAACATACAGTACTATATAAAAACTCATCATATACATTTTTTTAATATATGTATATATAATAATTCTAATATGGGCATTTAATACGTGGTATAAACTTATATTAAATCCTATATAAGCATACTGAATATTTGCATACATGTTGTTTAAATATACTTGCATATATAATTTAGACATATATTGTTCACATATATGGTCTTAACATAACCGTACCATATAAAAAGCCATCATATAAATAATTTTAATATATGTATATATAATAATTCTTATATGGGTATTTCATACATGGTATAAACCTTTATCTTCATGTATCATGAAGATGTATATATGTGCTAATAATATATTGCCTTACATGAAACATATATGACATCACTACTTGGATATTGGGACATATATGTACATATATTACATTTCTGTATGGGGAAGCACAGAGGGCTCAGGGAATGCCACTGTGGTAGTGTCTTAGAAGAAGTAGAGTTCAGGGATGATCTCCATGACCGTGTCAGGGCAGACAGAGAGTTCAGGGATGACCTCCTTGTCCTTCATTCAAAGGTGGCCTTTATGTATGCAGCCCAAATACACAAGATGGCAGCTGCCATTATAGGAAGAGCAGCCGATGGCGGTAGGACTTCTGAGATCACCGGATATGGAAATCCTGGGACCACTGGACTTGGTTGCGTTTGGACCACCAGAATTGTGACCACCGGACTTGGAAGTGCTGAAATCTGTGTTGCACAAAAAGTGTTTAGTGGAAGGGTCCTCCTTTGCCTTGCCTCCCCTGCAGTCAAGGGGGTTCATGCAGCGAACATCGAGGACCATTACTGAAAAGTGTAGACTGGAATTTGGCTATTTAGTCCATAACAATAAAAGTCAATGAGAGCAAAATTCAGAAAGTCGGTGAGATATGCAATGTCCAAGAAGACTCCAGTGTGGTCCTGAAGAGAACATGTCCCTTGGCAGAACTGGATTGCTGCTGGATTCATTTGTGTGGTCAGGTTTTCTGTAATGCTTGGTGAAACTCAAAGACAAAGGAGAGCAGCATCCAGAAGCAGTAAAAATTTTATTCAAAATAAACATAAAGATAATTCAAACCATGTTCATAATCCAAACAGGGTGTAATGATGGGTCAACAGAGTGGGGATCCATTTGCAGCTTTATTGAGATAATCACCAAAGTAACAGTGCAAGGGCAGAATCATTAACAGGAACAGGCAAGGGTCGAGGCAGGCGGCAGACAAACAGAGTCAAGTCACAGGCAGGGATCAGGGCAGGCGGCAAGCAAACACAATCCAGTAAACAGGCAGAGATCAGGGCAGGCAGCAGAGAATCACAGGGTATAAACAGTCCAACGGCAACAGAGAAACAGTCCACAAGAAAACACTCAGAAATGATCACCGGGGCAAATCAAGACTTCGCAATGTGAGTGTGTGTGAGTGTGGCTTAAATAGGGTGAGTGTGATGAGGTGCAGGTGTGTGCGTAATCAGTCCCAGGGCCTATGGGAATAGTAGTCCGAATAGGAAACAGTCAATACTCAGGTGACGGCTCCCTCCGGTGGTGCGGAGGAGGAGGCGTGGAAGCCACATTCGTGACACAGGGGAACCAGGGAAACAGAACGGACCACACCAACAAAACATACAAAACATCTATGGCATGCTGTTGATAACCACAGAAAATGTTTACTCTTTATACTCTTATATTATAATACCTGTTTTTTCTGCAATATACTGTATGCTGTTTTTTGTTGTTGTTTTTTTTTTTGTCATTCAAAAGCTGTGTACTGCTTGTGTGTACTGCCAAATACAATGAAAACCATTTATGGTAAACTAAAATACTTTTAAATTCTTCTAAAGTCATGTCTGTTGAAACTTGTGTTTAAAGGGGTCATGACATGATAAATCAAATATATTATCATTATTACATCCTGCAAGTTCCATAACTTAAAACATCCTCGTCATCAATAAAAAAGCATTTATATAATCAAGCTACATTTAGTGTCAGCGAGAAACTGGTGAGAAACTGATGTAATCGGGACAAATCAAAAACTCTTTCCGCATGACACAAATGCTGTTGATCAAGCTTCACTAAACTGGAAGCATTCTTTAAGACTTCCTTAAGATTGTATCTTCACTATGAATATTTTTCTCTCTCTCTTGTATTTATTTTTCCAACAGCCATTTTTTTTTTGTTTTGTTTTGTTTTTTTTGGGCAGTGTAGATATGTTGCTTTTATTACATAAACACGCCTCCCATTTTCTCTCTCACTCCTCAGTGCTGTGTTTACATGGACTAATCTACTGGTGGTGGTCGTGGAGGTTGAGGGGTCAGAACAGGAAGCCCTGGATCTTGTTGTCATGGTGACCAATGTGGTTTTGGAAGAGCACTGTCTTATAGTAGGAGTTGTTGTGGTAGTGGACCCTGGAGTCATTCCTATATCCAGATTCCCGGATCATTGTATTTTCAAGAGCATGTGAAAATGTGTAATGCATTTCATTTCACAGCATTACAGCATTTCCTTAAATCTTTTCATATGCCTATGGATTGATTATTTGTTTTTAATCCCCTCTCCCCCATTCTTAATTAAAAGGTTTCATTTATGTGTGAGCTTTTAGACTGTGCAGGATAGGAATCAGGGTAATAACAGTGAATAGATGAAGACTCTTATTCAGGTAATTCGGGTATTTCAGGAAAAACTGACCACTGCAGGTGAGGGCTTGTATTTCATTACTGTGTTAAAGCGTGATAATTGCTTGTAATTTCATACACACTGTACACTGCGTTGGCCAGCAATGTATAGACCACTTCTAACAATGCTTGCTTTCTTTTATTGTATTCATTACATAAGGGCCAGGCAGTGCGCCTGCTGTAATTATGTATAGGATTTGTGTAATAAGATATTACTGGGACACCAGAAAAATACGAATACTTTTGGCATGGTTTTTGCAGTGGCATGGAGGAAACCAAATGCTGCTCAAATCAATGTTTTATCTTTTGATTAAACAGGGGAACAACATGAGTCACTATTTATGTAATATTTTATATTGCAATAGCCTCAAAAAATGGTTTTGCTGCATGTACAGCATCTGTATCCCAGGATTATTGTGTAACTTTTAATGTTCAATTATTTTTGCAGTTTTGTCATTTAGTGAGTATTTGGTTGAAACAGCTTTTGACTTCTGTAAATATTTCTTAATAAAAACCATACTTTTAAATGACTGACAATAAAATTTTGATTCTAATGTCATTTTTAATGCACATTTTGCAGACACGCTTATCCAAAGCAACTTACATTGCATTCAAGATATACATTTTATTTTGTGCATTCCCTGGGAATCGAACCCATGACCTTGACATTGCGCTACTGTTTGCTACAGGAATGCCTAGTATACAATAATATAAATGTTGCATATAATTGTTAGCAAGAGGAGAACAAGACTTGGAACCAGAATTATCAAAACATGATTACAAAGAATTAAGAATTTCCAGTATGTATTGTAGCAGTACTAAACAGATAAAAAAAAATCAGTATTGTTACTTGAAAAGATCTTCATTATCATCTCAATGAAACATAGTCAGTAGTTTCAAGCTATTTCAAGAAATGTATTCTTCTATTACTTCTAAAAGCTTTGATGCAATATCCAATGCCTGTCTGGCATTATTTAGGCTGAACTGCTTGTTTGGAATGTGAGGAAATTGGTGATGGTTTGGATATTGGGTTTTTTTGCCATCAACACCAAGTTCAGTCAGTTGCCTCACAGTGTTGGGTAAAGAAGCCAATTGTGAGCTGTAATGGGACACCTGCTGAGCAAGGCTAGTTATTGAGCAGTTGTTGGGATGCTGTCCACTTCTCCTGTACATTGCTGCTATCAGGGCCTTTTCCACAGCCTGATGCACCTTGAACAGACACCATTCTGAGCAATCTCCTCCAGTGTCATTGTGAGCTGCTCTGATGTCACATTGAGCCTGTTCATACCAGCGTTTTGCCTCTTCTCGGTTTGGCCTTGGTGTTTCTCTGTGGTATGACCAAAAGTTATAATGCCTTCTAGAGTAGTTCTGATAGAACCTCTCACGTCCCCTCCTGTGGCTCCGTGCCTCTGAGTTCCACATGTCATAGAAATCTCGAAAGTCTCTCCAGGTTGAGGATGTGCTATGTGCAGTTTTCCCTTGTCGTAGTTCCTCAATTTTGTTTTGCAGGTATTTGAATGCCTCACTGGCAAGTTCTTCGTTGCCTGGGTTTTTGTCTGGATGCCACTGGAGGTAAAGACGTTTAAGGGCTTTTTGTTTGTCCTCACTTGACATATTCCAGATTTCATTTAAGCTTTGGTCAATTTTTCTTTTGATCTCTTCAAATGTCCCTGGAAAGACTGTTTTGGGTGGAGGTCTGGATGTCAAAAGACGTTCTATATCTGTGCAAGTGGACCCTGTTGACACAGTTGCCTTCTTTTCACGTTTAAATTGGTAAAGGTCAAGAGAGCTTACTTCAATGAATTCATCACTGCCAACTTGTATTTTATATCTGGACGGAAATTTTCTCATTTGTCCAAGTGGATCATCCAGTCGGTTTATAACAATGGCATAAAAATATTCACCAGATTCGTCCTTGCTGAAGCCAACATACTCTCCACTTTCAAAGTTGTTGAGGAAGTTCATATCAAGGCAGTCATGCCATTCTTCAGGAATGCGACATCCAGGTTTCGGTAAGGCACCGTGTCCTTCCTCCTTGTGGCCACTGTTATGAATACCATGATTTGCCAAGGTTTTCTCAACATCCTCCATGTTATCACACAGCAGAAGTTGCACAAGGACAAGAAGGCTTGAGATGGTCAGACAGTTCTTTAGAAGAGCATTTATTTCTTTAGTAAGACACATATTAACTTCATTTACTACTTTGTGGGCCATGTCATCATTGTGTTTTAAATAGAAACTGCATCCATCTTTGTGTTTTTTCACATAAACATCTGTTTCAGCCTTACTACCTTCAAGTGGCTCATAGTTTAACAGAAGTTCAGTTTGAAGTGTTTTGCAACAGATAATTTGAAGCTTAGAAAAGATTTCTTCACATTTTCCTGCAGCTTCAGACTGTGAAACCTCACCTTTGCTGTCTTCTCTGATAAGACAGACTAGCCCATGAAGAAATGCAGCAGAAGACAAGTGTTTCTCAAACCAGCCACTAAATTCACATTCCCCTTCATCACAATATTGGACACTTGCACCCTCCAAATTTTCAGAAATTACATCTGAGAGAAATTTGGGGCAGACTTGCTGGGGAAGGAATTGCAACAATGTTTGATGTTCATAGTGATCATCTCCAAGATGACAGCAGTTTAATTTTTCCAGCAATTTCAGCTTGGTTTCCAAAGGAACCTCAAGTCTTGCAGGCTGGAAGACTGTGTCATTGAAAAACAAAGTGCTGGATTCATAGAGTCTTCCATCTGTTGATGGAAGATAAAGTGGGTCATTTTGGAAAGAGGTTTTGTTCTGTTCCTCCTTCAGCAGGCAAAACAGCTGTTGTACAACACGTTTCACGGCTTTCTGCTGGTTTGGCTGAAGGCTGTCTTTGTCAGAACTATCAGAATAGATTTCTTGAAGAACAGTGATATATTGATTGACTGTGGGCCTCTCCTTTACGCCAATCTTTTTGAAGAAATCTTCAAATTTCATATACTCTGAGGGAATGCGGTACAAATAAGGCCTAAACTCAAGAGCATCATGTAGCACAAGTGCTGTCTGTTTGGCCTTCACAAGTTCTGTCCCTTTTTCCACCAAGATAATGGGGAGGTCTGAGAACAGAGAGGCATCAAAATTTATTGACTGCAGGTTTGCATATGATTTGCTAAATACTGCGTTTCTTGTTTCCAGCAGTGTGTCAGTGTGACACTGAGAAGTACAGATGTTTTTCAGGTTAGCAGCTATTTGTTCAGGAGGTGGAGTCTCAAAGGCTCCGGCATCCTTCATTTTCTTTATGTGACGTTGAGAGTAGTGTTCTGAAGGTAGGATTGGCATAGAAGTCCATATCAGATAATGGTGATCACTGTTTCTGTCGATCAATGATCCACTGATTGCAACAACCTCCCTCTCTTGAGCAAAGGCCTTATGATAATCACAAAGTGTTTGCTGAATTTGCTTTGGGAAAATGAATTTAATGTTAACAACACTGTTTAGTAAATTTGAGTTTTCATCATTACTCTTTGACAAAACCGTCTTGAACAAAAGTTTTGATCTTTCCTTAAGAACATCTAGAGGAATAGTGCCTTTTGTTTCAGGTTCAATTTGTTTTGCAAACTGAATGATTTCCTCATCAGACACTTCATGTTTCAATCCAAGGTTCTTTAAGAGACGATGTGCTTCAGTACATTTATCTCTGAAAATCTCCCAAAATGTTTTTGGCACAAATCTCTGTTTTGGAAGCATTACCTTGTAAAGGGATACATTGTCATCATAGAAGTATGAAGCCACCTGAAGAGAGCCATGGATGTCTCGAATAAATCTGACATCTCTCAATACAGAGACAATCCTGGGGTCCACTGGTCCAAGTTCCACTAAAAACCGCATTAAATCAAGAAGCTTGGCCTCTTTCATCATGTGCACAGAAGGAAGAATAAACTTTACACAGAACTCTAAATCATTTAGAATCTGTATGTTTAGATGTTCTGCCAATTCTAGGTTCACCCAGGTGTTCTTCAGGAAAATACTGTCACATCCTTCAACCTGGTACAAGTTTGGAAAGTCATTCTGATGCTTAGAATTCAGAACGTATATTGTGTGTAAATCAATCCTTTCTCGTTTTCCGGTTATTGACTCAAACAGGGGCAATGACTTGAGCATCCACACATCTTGACTCTTGTTATTGGAATCTCTGATCCCACGTTGTAAAAAGCATTGAAGATCTACATATTCATCTTTAGACAGCTCCTCAAACTGTGAATGCGGTACATGATAAACCTGCTTCAAAACAGCACTGCTGTCTGCTGTTTGCAGAAGTTCTGGATACATATACTTGAGACGGAAATCAAGTCTGACATCAATGAAAAAACTGAGGTCTAATTTCATGAACCCCAGTTTTATGAGAATGGAAGCTATTTTTTCATCTTGATGCTGAATCACTTTTGAAACGTTCCCCACTGTTTGTAAGAAATGTGTGTTATTTTGACTGGGACAGATTACTGGTAAAATAGGGCTGTTGTCAAAGTGCTTCTTTATCTCACTGAAGACATTCAGATTTTCATTTTGGTTGCTTTTCTCTTGATCATCAAAGAAGTTCCATAATGTTTTCAGCCATTTGATCATCTCTGTCTCCGCTTTGTAAAGCTGGCACCTTTGATCAGGTAATGACTGACTGAGCAGTTCAGCAAGTTCTGGTTTCAAATATGTTGCTGCTATGTCAATTGTTAAGTCCTTAATAAACTTTCCCTCATGCAGAATTTGGACATAATTTCTATTGACATCACTGTCTGCAAACATTTCCTGATGTCCTTGGAAAAGACTGCTAAAATTTGATATCAGCTTTGGGGATTTTGAGTCAAAGACTCTTAACATCTGATCTTCCGTGAGGAGAAGAGGCAGCCCATTGAATTCATGGACATTTTTCTCATTGGCATTTGTCAAGCAGAACCTCAGAAGTTTTGAACATCTTGTTTTGTCTTTGATCCATGTCTGGTTGATGGGCAAAGGCAAATCACTAGTTGTCTGTGAAGGGTCATTCAGTGATCTTTGCTTTAAGAAATTCATCACTGTTAAAGCACTGACTTCTGTCACATTCACACCAGCTCCTATGAAATTCTTTTTTATTTCATTCATTTTCCAAGAGTTTGGCACTAATTTCATCCCGATGTCATCAAAAATTTGGAAAATTCCTTCATAGTCATCAGTTGTAAAATACGGACAATTTTCTGAATTTGGTTTAGATGGACTGCACCAGGTAACTGTGTATTTTAGTGAAAGATGTGATGACTCAGAAACAGCGTGTACCGTGGGTATAACAGGAAGGTCACGTTGGCTGATTGATTTATAGACCTCATGGATCATCTCATGCCAGACTTGGTCTACTCCTGGAGAAATGCATGGAAAGTAATTAAGGCAAGAAGACTCTAGCTCTGATTTGAGGAATACAAGAGCTGTAGGTGTATCTTTCTTCATGACTGAACACAGACGTAACAGGAGGTCAGCATAGAGTGGTGAAATTATGTTTACTTTCAGTGACTGGTTCCACTCTGTCTTCAGACTATCACCGTCTTCTTTCCACAAGTCTCTTCTAGAAGAATCTACTTCAAAATTTGCATTCACATGAACTGGTAAACCAGTTTGTCCAGGTAAGGGCAAAGAACAAAATGCCCTGCCAGTAAATGTTTGGTGAAATGAGCTTCTCCAACATGCAGCAAGAGCAGCTTGAGGAACTTTAAAATGATCTTGCTTGTTTTTTTGCTCATAGTTTTGTTTTGAGAAGCCAAAGCTCTCTGCAATGACCCATTGACTTTGTTTATTTCCAGATGAGATTTGCATGCCATAGATACTTGTGCAGGGTTCTGCTGTTCCGGACATGAGTGATTCTCGAACATGTCTGTGAAAGTTTTCCTTGCTTACCATGCTCTTCTCTGTGTATTTCTTTTCAATAAGGAAAGATCTTTTTTTTCCCTTTCCATCTTCACTGATCTCCAAGAACTGTATTTTTGTGATGTGCTTCAAGAAGAGAATTAGTCCTTCAGGGTTTTCAGTCAAGGCACAGTAAAGTTCCTCCATATTATGGTCTGTGACTGTACGTTTAGATATATCAGATTTTTCTGCCATTTTCTCTGTCCTGAGAGGGAGCCTGAACATGGTTCCAGAATTGAGTGCAAACATTTCTGGAAGAAAGGTATGATAAACATCCTCAAAAGATTCTTTAAATTCATCATCAATCGAAAACTTGCAGCCTGGGGACTGTTTTGTTATACCTTCCACATATTTTAGATTTGGATCAGAAATGCAGAGCCATTTGTCACCGGTCAGGATAGATGGACAATCTGTCAGATGATACACAGAATTGAAGCCAAGTCCATACTTTCCAGTTCTCCCTAAAGTGCCATGTTTTCCTCCTTCCCCCAGCTGCTGAATACCTTGCAGATCAGCATCAGAAAATGTTCTGTTGTTGTACACACAAAGAGCCGGGCCTTGAACCAGTTCCCATTTCTTTCCAAATATCTTTTTTGTCTTGTGTTTCCTTTTGTCCCACACAAAGTGAATTTCTGTTGCCTGTGCATCATCAGCATTTTGAATAAGCTCTTTCAGAATATCCTTTTTAGATGGATATGCATCAATTATATTTTTTATTCGGACAGTTAGTTTCTCAGTTTGTCCAAATTCTTCAGCATGAAAGGGAAACCCACTGACTAAATGACTCTTCAGAGTGTGATGTCTTGTTGTCATTACACCAAAATGACAGGCCACAGACCGAGGTATCAGATCATGGGCGAGCTTGACACCAGCTGCGACAGGCATCCATGGGCTGTCATTAAATCTCAGCTCTTTAGAAGATGTCAACACACCTCTCTTATCAGGTATGAAACAGTTTGTAAGATTTTCATCTTTGACTTTGTATAGCCCTTTCATGAGTATTGTGACACACTTATGGAGGTCTGACATGGAAAGAGGCTGAGATCCATATAAAGCCTTAATTTCATTAAGTGCTATGACAAATTGCTCTTTTGTGAAATGTTTGTTGACACCAAGGCAGTCCCAGAGCCTCTCAAATTTGGAGAAGATGACTGGAAGCACATAGAGATATGGTTTCTCCTCAAATTCTTCACTTCTGGCCACTGACCTCACATTTACAAAGTGATCCTCAATGAAAATGAATGGAAATGATTTTGCATGGCCAATAATGGGATTTGGATCTTTCTGTTCCAACAAGTAATTGTTGAGATATTCATAGCAAGACTGAGCAATGCTGAAGAGAGCCGTCTTTTCGAATGAATTGCAGTGTTGGTGTGCTTTTAACAGCTGCTGAAGCACTGTCTCAACTGGTGGATTTGTCAGTACTCTTAATTTTTGGAGAACTGGATCATAATTGTGTATTTGAAGGTTTGAATGATCAACTGTGAATCCAGTCAAGCTTACTAAATTGTGACAACTGTCACTGTAAACTTCAGAGGGTTTTTTGAGAACAGTGGCCTTCTTGTTTTGCTGAACTAAAGGAACTACGGCAGGAAGGAATGGTATTTGAGACAGTGTTTGCCAGTGCAGAGAATTCACATCTTCTGAGGAGTCTTTCATTGACTCCACAAGGCACTGAAGACGTTTATGGCATTTAGATTTATCCTGTTGCCAAACACTGGATATCTTCCCTGCTCTTTCTATGATGTCCTCTATAGGGAGGCGGTCACTCAGCATTCCCAAATCTGAAAGTCGTTGAATCCTTTTTGGTGATAGAAAGTCATCTGCTGTTCCTTCAAGAAATCGTCCTTCCTTAAGTTCATACAAACAAGCCACTTTGCCAGAAGGATTCACAAGTCGCTTGATAAATTGAAGCTTCTTACAACTCTGTGTTGGAATGCAAGGGTAACTTTTCAGTAGGTCATCAACAGCAGGATCATTCAAGTCAATGGCATTCAGCACAAGTGTATTTCTGCTGTGTGTGTCCACAAAGCTCAAGTTCTTAAAAACAATGTTGTAAAGCTCAGGCCAGTTGATTGTTCTCTGTTTGATCACAGTCTTGAAGCCACAATCAATGAAACTCTGTTTTACCCACGATGGAAGAGAAACAAAACTGGAATATGAAGCTCCCAAGCTCAAGAACACTTTCATGGCAATGTCTCGAATTACTCGGTTCTCCTCAATTTTTTGATTCAGAAATCTCACCTTGTCCATTGAACACCAATTTTGTCCATTGCTGAAAAGCTCCAGAGATTTGCCATTGGCATTCTGCACAACTGCTGAGTAGAATGACTCAACCATGGGTAAAAATGCTTTGCTTACTGTCTCTGTGTTAGGCCAGAATGTATGGAAGGAATAGTTCTGGATATGTCCATTTTGGGCCATTGTTTTCAGCTCAAGCAGCGTAGTAATGTAGGCAGAGGTTACGGCATCTTTCAGTAAAGCTTTGTTCCACTCAGACTTCACTCCTTTTTCCCATAGACTTTTCCTATTAGATGTGACTGCAAAATTTCCATTGACATGGACTGGAAGACCTGTCTCAATTGAAAGAGGAAGAAAGCAAAAGCCTGGCCAAAGAGGTTTTTATCAGGGGACCATGCATTAGTTTTTGCCTCTCTATGCAAAGGTACAGCTATACCTCCAATTGAAATGAAAAGGCATGTTCTTGTTCATTTCTTCTCTGGAACATTTGCAAAGAATCATGCATCCCAAAACACGAGTACAAAAGCCAGTACTGGGTGAGGGATTTCTCTGAGTGCTCTTGAACTATTTTAACAATGTGTGCTTTGTTGACATCAATAATGTTGTGGCATTTGATATCACCATTTCTGAAGGTGTTCTCGATCTCTTGGAGATGTGTGTCATTCGAGACAGGAAATGAATTCATGACTTCTCTGGATATTTTGAGAGGAGTCTGAATCTGATCATTCCACGGAGGAGTCGAAGCATTTTCAGGGACAATTTGAAGGGACAGAGATGTAATGCTCTTCAGAAATAGTAGGTGTGTTTGTGAGTTGTCAGTCAAATGATTTTTAAAACTCCTAATTCGCTCTTCATCATATACCTTTGAACTGATCTCTGACTTGTTGGCCTCCTCCATGGTGCGAAATGGTAATTTAATCAAGGTGCCATTGTAAGCTTTCTTGCTGTTTTGCACTGACAGATCACAATCAAAAATTCCTTCATAAGATTTAAACTGTCCAGGAAACCTTTTGTACAGTCGTTCCTGGAATGGGTCAAGTTTAATTCCTGGATTGCCTTTGCTGAGTATGTGCTTTTCCAAATGGGTGACATTTGGATCAAGTATGAGAAGAGTTTTTCCACTTAAAATTGAGGGAATATCACTCACATGGTAAACAGCATTAAATCCAAGCCCAAACTTTCCAATCATCTCAACTTTGTTTTCCTTTGATGCTGATCCCACTTTGACAATGTTCCTCCAATCTTCTTCTGAAAAAAGCTCATTGTTGAAGATCCAAAGGCATGGTCCATTGCAGAGGGCCATTCCATGATCAAAGAGTGTTTCAGGGGTCTTTGTGTTTTCTGAAGTCAAGGAGGAATTTACACGTGGTTGCCCCAGCATCCTCTGCATTTTGTAGGAGTTCTTTGAAAATGTCGCTTTCTTCATCATACTCTTTAAGAATGTTTTTAATTCTTTGAGTAATTGGTTCAGATTGCCCACACTGTTCTATACCAAGGGACTCTTGCTCTGCTTGTATGAACTGTGGTTTTAAGATGCAAGTACTTAAGAATGGGACTTTCAACCATCTTGCAGTGATGGGTAGAACCTCTTCATGAATGACATAGAACTCCTCATTGTCTTGTTTCAGGTCATCAAGTCCTCCGGCACTGATGTCACAGAAGACTGTTTTGGACAAAGACTGCAGAGTAAAGTTTTGATTTTCTGCCATAACAGGCACAGGGGTACTGTCCTTTAAAAGCTTCTCATTCTTTCGCATCCAGTCAAGAATGGCAATTGACACTTTAAGTTCTGTCATGTTTCCATGAGGAGGATACCTGCAGTCAATTCTTTGTTTTATGTCATGGAGTATGTCTTCAATCTCCTCATCAGACAGTGTTTTCTTCACACCAAACTTTGTTAGCAGGTTTTCATATTGCAAAAACTCTTCAGGCACTTTCTTGATGTAGGGGCTTAGATCCAATTCAGGTGGATAGGCTAAAACTATATCTCCTGGACAGACAAACTCACTTTTATTCCAAATCCAGGGGACAATTTTTGTGTCCAATAAATCTGTGAAATTTCTCATGTTGTCTTGCATGAATGTGTAAATATTGTGCAGCTTGGTTTTAAATTGAAAATCTGAATTTGGGTTGACCATTGATCTCAGTGCAGTGAGGTTCTCAAAGACTTTTTCAGCAGGAGGGGGCTCATCAAGTCCAAGATTTTTGCAGACATGTCCTGTTAGTTCAGAGGTAAGTGGCATTACATATCCAACAATTAAAGAATACTTTGAATCCCTTACTTCAGCTGGCTTATAGAGACCTCTCTTAGGATTTCTACAAATGCTTCCATTCAAGAACTTTGGATTTTCACAGGGAACCCACTGCCTTTGCATGAGCTCTTCTATCTGCGCCTTGGTGAATTTTGAAAGGAAATTATTCTCATTCAGGGCTCGAACAAGAGTATGTGCTTTTTTGAATGCCTTATCTGGTGAGTGGTCAGAAAGCTTTTCAATATAATTTATGACTTGGAGTATGTTTTTTGTTGATATTTCTTTTTGCTCTGTCTTCATGCCAAGGTGCTGTAAACTCTGAAGCATTTCCTTGGTCTTTGTGTAAATAGGTGGAGGAAAGAAATCTGCCTCAAAAAGATCCTGAAATGTACTGTTTCTTGGATCAAAAACATTTGAGGCTTGTTTGCGTTCTCCCTGAGTTGTCTCAATAAATTTGAGACTTTTGGTTTTCGTGAGCAGCTGCTCACTTTGTGAGAGTAGAATGCTACCATTATTCAGTATCCAGGTCATTACTGTCTGTTCCTCACATTTTTTTGAAAGAGGCTGCCTCAATGCAGTCAACCAAACGAACAGCCACCTTAGCTGCATCTAAGAGTTCAATATTCAGAAGTGTCAAAAGTCTGCGATCAGCTTCATTTGCACACTGTACAATGGTCTCAGGCATTGGCAGATCCTTTGGAATGGCTGGATTGGTGGTTGAAACAACTGCTTGCTTTGATTGAACTGCAACATATTTCCCAGACACCATTCTGAAGATTGGCAACACGGAAAGCAAATTCTTTTCAGCATTTGAGAGAGAATTTAAAGAAGAGAGGTACATTTTCAACTCCTCTTTTTCCTGTGATGAAGCAGAAGCAATGCCTTTGATGACCTGATCTCTGTGTGAGTTCACAAGGACTTGTAGAACATTTCTAGGTGAAGCTGGAAGAACATACCTCTCAATGTCATGATGTCTAAGACACCCATCTCTTTTTATGATTGTACACCCCACCATCCTTAACACTTTCTGAACATGATCTGACAAGCTAGACGATGTGCTCCTTTGAAAAATCAAAGTTGTGTTACTCTGCAGCCTTGCTAACAATATAGAATTGCCTGAACTCTGTAGTGGCTCCAGTGGTATTAAAGGCACATCAATAAAGCTGTTTAACTCTATCAATTCAGTGCTAAGGAACTTCCAGAATTCAGCTAGCCAGCTCTTTGGTGGATGATGATTTTCTGCTGTTTTCCATGTCACATGACCTTGGGACACCTTCCAGTCCATGGGTAAGTGCTTCTTGGCGAGTGCAACAACATGTTTGGCATCCAAATTGATTATGTTGTATGTGCCTGAAAAAAAGTGAAATGAGTGAGACCAAATTTCACAAACATATGTAATATAATAATTTAATATTATTATAAGCATTCACAATGAAATATATTAAACAATTTTCTTACTCTTTGTTGCTAGTTTCCTTAGTTGCATGGTGCAAAAATGGCTCAGATCATTGGGTAAAAATTTTTCTTTACAAAATGGCAGCAATGTTCTAAACAAAGAAAAAAAAAGATTATTAGTACTTTGACAATACAATATAAACACAGTAAAGAATTCAAGTAGGAAAGAGACAGCTATATCACACCTTACCTTGGAAACTTCTCATTGTCAATCAAAACAGTGTTCTGCGCTCCTTTGCTAAATGAAGTGAAGGTTCCATCGCTGAGAGGCAGAAGCTTAAGGCCTTGTAGTTCTGTGTACTTCTCATCACTGAGAGCAAATTCAAGAAGAGAATATTTGTCATCTTTACTGAGGTTTTCAGCCTTACTTCTGTGAAGGACATCTCTAACATAAGATGGAGTCACCCATGTCAAGGTATCACTTCTAGGGAAGATTTCTTGAACATCTTTCAAAACATGTTCTGGGAGTGTGACCAGGTTCTCTCCTTCAGCAATCAATAGTCTTGACACTGCAGACATTGTGTCACTACATATATTGTTGACTGGAAAAACTGCATCTGAGGGAGACACCCAGATTTTCTCATCATCGGCAAGGTGAAAGATCTTGTATTCAATTAGACCCTTCAGAGTGTCTGTTGCAACTTCATGCCACCTGTCTTTATGTACAGTCTTGGATAGGTCAGGCCAAAGATTGTAAACAGTGGCAGCAGGCAGGGTTGATTTTCTGGATAACTGAATGGCATCCAGGATCATCAAAAGATATACATGAGGAAGAATATCTTTTATAAGTAGCTCATTCCAATTTGCAGACTCATCATTCTTCTGATCCTCCTCTTGCCACTTAATGAACCTCCGATTATCTGTCAGGCCAAAGCAAGCATTGATGTGAATGGGAAGCCCAGTTTTGTTTGATTCATTATTTGGAAGTGGAAGAAAGCAACTTAGTCGCCCATTGCAAAGTGATCTGTCTTCATCTAATCGAAATGCAACATCAACTTGAGGGTAGAAGCTCAGCTTACTGGCTAGAGAGTCAATCTCTGGTTTATATCCATGTTTCAGAAGGCAAGTTGTCACAAGCCACTGGGTCTTTGTTTCTTTCATTTGATGGGAAATGTGTGATGCCATTTTGAAACAAGTTTTTCTTTCAAATGATTCCTGCTTGACATGAGAAAGGTCAGTGTCAAATTGATTTGACACTGAAACTTTTAACCTATTGTTGTAGAAGCCATTGGTGTCAATATGCAGCAAAGTAATGGATGACACATTTCTCAGGAAAAGAAGACTGATGTCTGCATCAGCAATGAAACTGTCAAAAAGCTGTGTAACTTTTTCGGAGTCGTACAAGTTGTCTGAGATCTCAGAAGCCTCATTACGCAGAGGGAAACGGAAAAGCGTTCCTTTGAAGTATTGCTCCTCACTGATGACCTTCTCCCAGGAACAACTGTTGACTTGACTGACAACATTTTGAAAAGGCTGAAACTGATCTCTCAAGTTCAAAAGGCTCTCTCTGTCCTCTTCATCATCCAAAGACCATCGATAGCCTTCTTCATCATCTCCAAACATCTTCTTTTGAGGGTCAAAAATGGCAAGGTGTTCAGAACTGAATACACATGGCAAGTCTGTAAATAAACAATAATAATAATTTTAAATAGTGTTAGCGTTGCCAGTGTTGTGCCAATTCGCATGTCAGAATCAGACACCACAAGTACCCTGAGGGGCAGTTATTTAAACTGATGTTGCAGCTGATCAGGGCAGTCAATGCAGTCATTAAACACATCATTAAACAATCACTGAGTGCTGATACACTATAATTAGGGATGCACCAATATTAAAATTTTGTCTTTTAAGTCTATATTAAATTTATTACAATTTTCCACTATTTTGTCTAAATAGATTAAAGATAAAACTGTAAAATATAACAAATTTTATTTTTACTGCTTCAAGTGAATTTAAGAATTAGAACAACATTATAATGTACAGTTTTGGCAAAATATATTAAACAGTGTTATGAAATGTGTTATTTTAGTGTTATTTAAAGATTAACTTTAAGTGAGTGTTGGATGATGGAAAAGAAAATCTAAATGTAAAAAAAGTAAATAAGCATGTACATTTTAATATTAATAATAGACTAACCATTAAAAAAAAGTTTACTATATTCTGAAACATATTGGTCCCTATCATACACCTGGTGTAATGCGGCGCCCTAAGTGAACCTGCGCCGTGCGCTTTAGACCATGTGCTTAGATTGTTAATATAGGGCCCATTATCTTTCCTTTGTGATGCCTACAGTAATAATACTGAAAACATATAGCCTACCCTCTGGCATCATAATAAAATTCTAAAATAATTATTACGATATTACTGTGAACACATCATTCTATTGAGGTTTGCTTTGGTAGTAACTTGTGTAAGCTGTGCTAATTTAGCAAGCAAATCTGTTAGCATGCTAACCATTAGAAATCTGAGAATTCAAAGACAACACAAAAACCACATGTGATCATTAGTAGCTTTGGTTACATAATGTGGAATATAATTTTAAAAGAAATAAACTTTAGACATATTTTGATGTTAACACAGCGCTACATAAATCAACAAGCAATATTGTAAGATTTCTAATCAGCAGGCACTTAGTAGAATACCCAAAAAAGAGCCAATCTGTTAATGTAGTGTATTTCACCTGTAATGTGATAAACAGAGTTGAAACCGATCCCAAATCTCCCAACTTTTGTTGGGTCATCCTGCTTGATGCTTCTGCCAACTCTCTGAATTCCCTCCCAGTCTTCCTCTGTGAAGGCTGCATCATTGAAGGCATAGAGAGCAGGTCCTGCCAGACCAAAGATACAAACAGCTGATCATACAAAAATGACCAAACAATTTTGAAAATGACACACTTTGCCTTTAGCACAATAAAGACTTTCAGTATCTGGTCAAATACTGGTCATGACAGAACAAATGAGTTATGTCTCCCATACTGTATGTACTGTATGCTTTTATTTTCAGTTCATTTTATTTTATTTTGGAACCAAACTGGTACCAAAGTACCAGTGATTTTGACCTGGTTTTGAGAAACAAACAGTTTTGAGATACAGCAGTGGTGACTGGTGCTTTTTTTTAAAAAAAAAAAAAAAAAAAGAGGAGAAGCACAGATGGCAGTTTTTAATGGAAAAGTGAATCTATATTTTATTATTTTATAGTGAGTCTTTATTATTTTGATTGCTTCTAGCAGCTAAGCTGCCAGCTATCATCAATGTCCAAACAACAATCACATCATTTTTTTTCACATGCAAAATGATACTCACAATATTTACAGAGCTTCAACTGAGCCTTAATCCACTTCTACTGATATGTTCACATACACTGTAAACCTGAATAAGTTGGCAAAACTAAGTGACACAACTACAATTAGGAAAGCATGGGAGAAGGACTTTACTATTGAGGATGTGCAATGGGAGGAATGCCTACAGAACATACATGACTGTTCAATTAATACTAGACACAACTTAATCCAGTTCAAATCTCTGCATAGAGTATACATGTGCAAAACTAAACTGCATAAGATTTTCCCTGAAGTGTCACCGGTATGCAATAAATGCAAGGTTGCGGAGGGTACGCTGTTACATTCACTTTGGACATGTTGTAACCTTCATAAGTACTAGACTGATATTTTTGCGCTGCTTTCCAAAGTGTACAAAAAAAAAAGATTGTTCCAGACCCTATGATTGCTGTTTTCAGGGTATTTTCTGTACCTTCTTTTAGTAAATATGAAAGACAGTGTATTTCTTTATTTATGGTTCTTGCAAAGAGACTGATTCTTCAGAGGTGGAAATTGGACATTGTTCCAACATTCAATGTGTTGCTGAGTGAGCTAGTGAGCATTACTCATATTGAGAAGTTACAATTTATTAACAGCGATAAGCTAGATATATTTTGGAAAATATGGAAGCCGGTATTAGATCACTTGGGAATGTGATAACTTTGTAGTGGTTTTCATACTGCATTATACCTTTGTAACTCTTAAATGTATTTACCTAACCATTATTATCTAGTTATTGTAGTATTTATTTATTTATTTTTATGTTTTCCTCCCCACACCCTTCTGATGTTACCACTGTAATCTGTTTGGAACCTCTTTATCTTGTGTATCAGGGATATGTATCTGTAACTAGAGTACATTTATACATTTGGTAAAGCGTACTATTGTTTCCTTTTTGGACCTTTGTTCTGAAAAACAACTGTCATTTAAAAACTATTACTAAATAAAAAAAAAAAAAAAACAATTAAAATTAAAATCTTAACTTATTTAAGCTTATTTCAAACTTAACTCAGAAAATGCTAATTGGTAACACAATGCTTTGATAACATTAGCATAGCATAGCAATTGCTGAAAGAGTACGGCAATGGAAGATGTTTGAAATACCTGTTCTCAAACTAAGCCCATGCTCTACTCATCACCATGATGGTAACCCCCGAAAAACCCCACATAACAGAAACTCTTTTAAATTATCATAGCATTAAAGCATTAAACACTACTAAATCCCCCACTTAACATTAATCTCGCACACAAAAAAACGTACATAATGCTTAATTTTAGTATTTATTCTCCCTTTTGAGTGTCATGGCATGCTGGGAAATTTAAGTTAAATTTAAGTTCGTCTAAATGAAAAGAAACAAGTTCATAAAACTCAAAACAATGAAACAATTTAGATTACTTAAAATGTGTCAGTTTCATGATCTCAAAAGTAAACTGAACTCAAAACTCCTTTCCAATTTAAAAAAAAAAAAGAAAGAAAAAAAAAAAAAGAAGGTATAGTTGCAAACTCTTCATGGTTGTGAATGAGGACAAATGCAAAGTCCTATAGTGTAATATCTTTGTTGCAGGCTCTAAAGTAATTTAGAAAGCTGACGTAACATCACCACCTCTTAAATCTGCCCTCAGTGTTTACAACACAAATACCTTGATACTGTCCGAGCTCTTCAGTCCACAGGCTCTGAGTCCCATAATGCCTCTCATCATGAATAAACACCACACGTGAAGCTCCTGCATCATCTGCATTCTGTATCAGCTCCTGATACGTTACAGCATAAATATTATCAAGATACGATGAGATATAAGATGCATACCATTTGACAATGATGCTAAAGTGTTCAGGCAATATTTAATGCTTTGTTTTTTGCCTACCTTCAATATTTGTCCCCCATCTGGGTACCTTCTCAAAATTTCTTTCAAGTAATCAATGAACGGTGGAGACGTCGCACCAAATTTATTTCTGCATTGAACAATGTAAAGTTTATCACAAACTGTACAAAACACATACAGAGCAAATTCAAGGTTCACTGTGTAATAGACTACAAAATACAAAATCATCTTAATAATGCTTGTATTATTATTTGTAAAACATAATAGCCTACTCTTTTTTCATAAACATGCTTTATCTGAGGACTCTCAGTATACTTTAACACTCCATCATATTAGTTCTGGGCACAAGCATAAAACTGTCACAATGTGGCTGTAATGAGTGCATTATCTCTAAGGAGATAATAAACAAACAATAAACAGTCTGTAATAAATCCAAACAAGGAACACTTAGGAGTATCTACAAGAAATTTAACAATGACGATAACAGACAAACTAGGGAAAAAAAGGGCTTAAATACATACAGGGATAATTAACGTAACCAGGAACATGTGAACTCAATCAAAAACCACAGAGACAAATTAGCAAACGGAACACAGTCAAACAGGAACAGAACATAAACTGAACATAATCATTACAAAAACATGCAGTGAATAAAACCACATACTTCTTTTTCTTCTTTTGTCTCGATGCTGAACTCATTGTGCTTCTTTACATTCTCCTGTGTGGTTAAAAATGAAAACTGTTTAAACAACAATTAACTTCCAAATTCTTAAATTAAGACTTTTTTGAACAGTTATTCTGTGGTAATTGTTACAATAATATTGTAAATGTAATCTTTTTTTTTTTTCATACAAATTTAGCTAGTTTGCCTTGCTTTCTTAGGTCTCATGTGACCTATAGCTAAAGTCTGCTCTTAAGATTACATACAGCTGGCAGAATCTGCTAAATGTTAATCATTTAAACAAAAAAAACAAAAAACAAACAAAAAAAGGATCATAAAAACGTCTCAGGTTACGTATGTAACCATGGTTCCCTGAGAACAGGGAACGAGACTCTGCGTTTTACCGCATATGGGGAACCGTCACCGTCGTGTGATTCTTTGGGCAACCAAAGAATCACACCACACCAATCCTATTGGCCGGCGACAGCCTATGACGTCATCATGGCGCGAACCCGGAAGTATAAAGGGGGCGCCTGAGAAAGCAGTAAACACCTACTCGTCTTGAGGGACTGTCCAGCAGGCAGCCCGAAGCATGGCAGGGCAACGCAGAGTCTCGTTCCCTGTTCTCAGGGAACCATGGTTACATACGTAACCTGAGACATTCCCTTTCGAAAGGGAACTCAACTCTGCGTTTTACCGCATATGGGGAACGATATACCCACGCCGCCATGCTAAAGGAGAGTGCATGCCAAAGTCAAGACAAACGTCCGGCAGTTCCAGAGGAAAGCCGGGAGCAGCTCCCCCTCGGGTCACGCAAGGCTGTCAGTGACAGCATTCCCTACAGCCACCAGCCCAAGCTGAGCCTAAAAGAGGCCTTCCGCAGAAAGCCTACCAAGGCTGCTCAGAGCTTCTGGGACCAACATTTCCATGGAAAAGTGGTCCCTTAAAGGGAATGTGGCCAGGAAACCGAGAGGAACCCCGGCCCGTCACTAGAGGGGAACGAAGACACCCTCAATGCCACCAGGGAGGCCGACCTGGTCTGACGAAGGACAAACTTAGTCTTGGCCAACCCTGTCTGATACACAGAATCTCCAAAGCGCATTCTTCAGAGAAGAGAGCAGGTAAGAGCGACTGCGAAAGAGCAGTGAGCAGCTCAAACCCACGCGCAGAGATGGGCATCCTGGAGAGCAGAACTCAGCTAAGCGCTATAAACCCTCGTATTGAGGGGAGTATAATCCGCTCATCCTAGGATCTACTCAGTGTCTGATTAAAGCACTGAGGAGGCTGTGCGCTAGAAAGACCCCTGGCACAGGGAGCACAAACCAGCCTGGGGCTGGTCTCAACGGGAGGCTTCAAAGAAGTCTACAACCAATGACCAGCTTAGGAGCTAAGCACAATTACACAGTCAACCCAAAGGGAAGTACGAAGCTCAACCTAACAGAGAGACCATACTGTAGGCACATAGTCATGGAGGCCGGAAAAAGGGGCCTTCAACATAACTAAAGTTCAGAAGAAGAACTAAATATAACACCAGAAACTCAAATCGCATGGTGGTATTGCAGGGAGGCCCATAAGGCCACTCACCTGAAAAATAACATGCTAAGCGCATGACCAACCACGCCATTAAGTAACTGTGAGTGCCCACAAACAGTCCATCCTAACACAATCCAGCGAGCAGTGTACTCGGTAAAAGAACCTTTTACTCTTTAAGCAAGAGGAGTACAACGTACGCCAACACGCGCTAAAGAAGGCCCCATGGGCCTATAACCTCAGCAAACACGTGGCATCAGCTCGTGGCAGTGTTATCAAGCTCCGGGCAGAACAAACCAACTACAAAGGAGGTTAATAAGTCACCCAGAGCCCTGGCCAACCAGCTACGTAAAATCCCCTTTACTTTCTTAGTAAAGAAATATAAAGAATGTAAAAGGTATAAGCCTGTATGTTTCCAAGGAGGCCTCGAGGGCCTACCTATCACACGCGGCGCCAGCTAGCGGCCACTAAAGTTCTAGGAGCAAAAAATAGAACCAAGATAAAAACAAGGTAACTACTTAGCTCGACTAGAGCTAAAGGAGACCATGCTCAAGGAAGTAAATGCATAAAACCGACCAAACAATCGGTTTAACACAAGAACTCACCCTGAGCGGCAAGCCACTCAGAAAAGTACTCAGTAAAGCACCTTACTCTCTAAGCGAGAGGAGTACACAGCGAAACTCCAACATGATACATAGGAGGCCTAAAAAGGCCTACGACCTGTAAACACGTGGCGTCAGCAAGTGGCAATAATGACCCATCCATGGTGATGAGTCATAAGAGAACCAACACACAACTGTGCCAACATGTAAACTGAAAGGAGGCCCTTGTGGGGCCTACAACCTCCATAAACACATGGCATCAGCCAGTGGTAGCTATATGACAAAACCAGCCAGAAGACCTAGTACTCGAAAACATATTTTGACCAGACAAGAAGAGCACACACACCGCCACGGTACTGTATGACGGGCCTAACCTAGGGCCCACTCATACAGAGGTGGGTGTGGCCGATGGCGGTAAAGTCAAACAAACAAGACTCAACCATGGAAATGAGTCATAACTAACCCAGCTGTGCCAACATGAAAAACTGAAAAGGAGGCCTGGCAAGGCCTACTACTTTGCAACATGTGGCGCCAGCCAGTGGTCATAAAATGGGGACCAAGCTCAAAGGGAACCAGCTCTAGACCCAACAAAATAATTGAGGGTAACTAGCTACAACAACCTGAGCTAAGCCTACACAATCCAACAGGCAATGTTTTTAACAAAAAATATGCTAAATGGTCGAAGGGAGGCCTATAAGGCCTGCCACCTCAAACAACATGAGCATAAGCCTGAGGCAGTGCTAAAATATGTGAGCAAACTCGCGATCATAGACCAACAGTGCCAGGAAAACAAGCTGTAATTAAAAGAGGCTATTCACAAGAGCCAACAATTTAACAGAGCATGTAAAACAGCTGCTGTGGTCAAAGATCGATTGGGAGCAAGCAGAGATCATTCCTATTCTACCAGAATAAAACTCTCTACACTCAACCTGAGTGTGCAATCCAACAGGTGATGCACTCAGTGAAACACAAACCCTAGCCGGGGAGTACAACAAAACACCACGTTCTCAGATAGAGGCTAGACACAGCCTACTATCACAGAAACAGGTGAAACCTGTGGCAGCACAAGAGTAAGCTCACATTATAAAAGTTACGTAGGGCTAAGGCTTAGAACCCAAAGCAAAATAAATGCTTTGTTATACATGCCATCCAAAAGCATAAAAGTTTCCACAAAACTGACCTGAGGTCTGTATTGAACCCTGAGAACAAAAGCTAAACAGTATTTAGCATCGCAAACTCAACTTGAATATATATGTTCAAGGGGCTCAAGAGGAAACGATATAAGCATGACGAAGTTCTACAAAGTGGGGCCAAGCAACACTGCATAACAACTCAAAGATAAGGGCCTACCACCTGGAAAAACAGCACCAGGAAGGCTCATAACAGCCTATAACCTTAGCCGTTAACTTTATCCATAGCTCCTACAAATATCGAAGGGGAAATGGGCATACGGCCAACAACTCCCTCAGAAGGCGGCCAGAACTAGGAACTATACAACCTCAAAGGGATAGAAATAATAAGGGTGATATAAAAAATAAGCACCCGAACCTAGCTCAAGCCTAGCCACTAGCTGAGGCCTAACAAACTTGGGCTTCACTTTGAATCCTAAACTATGAGGAGAAAATGAAGCGCTACAAGCAAACAGTGATAGGCGGCCGAAAAAGGCCGACCGCACACACATAACTGAAGTAACGAGTGCAAACTCGAACCAAACTATAACAATTTAGCTGAGAAGCTACTCTAACACCGGAGGCTAAACCTAGCGGCCAAACGCGGCCCGCGAATGAAATAGCCAACCAAGTGATTCAGTTATTTTGCCCAAAAGAACCCCTACTAAATTACTGACTATATGCTCAGGAAACTATACAGAAAAAACAAGGTCTACATTTTTATAAAAGATAAAAATAGACCCAGCTTACCTCCTGCGGCTCGTAGAACGAAGATTTCTCCTCCTTACTCTTGTATAAAGAAGGACAAAATCCAAAGTTCTTATAAGCCTAAAAGTACTTTCACTATCAAGCCAGAAGGCGGGCCATCAGAAAAATATTCATCACGGGCCCACCGTCAGCCTGACCTTAAAAAGCCTGAGCACATAGATGTTTCAAAGCTCCCGGGAGGAGGAGGAAGAAGAAAGAGCGAGGGCAAAGGGTAGCCCTCGCAAAAGAGGGGAGATCGATCACCGCCGCTGCTGGCGCCTATGCTCGATCACCTCCCTCAAATCCTGCTTCTTTCTCCTTGAATCCCGCCATCTCTGCGCACGAGCGGCGACACTGGATTTCAGGGCCTGCCTCTGAGCCTCGACTCGAGACGGCCCCGAACCTCCCGGCTGTTTGGGCCCAGAATCGGATCTGAGCGGTATACAAGATCTAAATGCTGCAGAGCGCGCCCTCGCCTCCTTGAACTTCTCAACCACCGCCTCAACGGAGGTACCGAAAAGCTCAACAGGCGAGACCAGGGCATCGAGGAGAAAGTTCTTTTCTTTCTCCCCAATGTCCGCACAGTTCAACCATAGATGTCGCTCTGTGGCCACCATGGCCGCCATCGACCTGCCGATCGATGTGGCCGTCTGTTTGGTGGCCCTCAGAGCAAGATCCGTGGTGCGGCGCAGCTCTGCTACCGCCTCAGGGGACAAACCCTGCCCCTGATCCAGATCCTTAAGCAGATCAGCCTGATACGCTTGCAACACTGCCATCGTGGGCAAAGCTGCACCAGCCTGACCTGCAGCGGCGTAAGCCTTGCCATTCAAGCGTGACGTCATTTTCAACGCTTTGGATGGCAAGACCGGAGCTCTCAGTGTCGGTGCACTCCCAATAGCGAGATAGTTAGCGAACGTCTCATCAACAGGAGGCATCGACACATACCCATGCTGGTCCAATCCCTCAACATCAGCGAAACTAGCCCACTGATATCGATGAATTCGGGCCGAGTATGGGTTCTTCCATGCCTTCTCGATCTCAGCATGTAGATCGGGAAGGAATGGAAGGCTCACCGGAGTTATTGGGTTATGGTCAGAAAGAAACCGTTCGTCAAGCCTGCCACGAACGGGCTCTCTCTTAACACGCTCCCAAGGCAGCTGCAGCCTGCCCGAAGCGCAGTCCATAACCTCTAATAACTCCGCGTATGCCGGGCAGGGTGGCTGGGAGGGAGCCGCAGGCTCGCCCGCTTCTTCCTCCTCGGCCATCTCCTGCCCTCTGGGGCTTTCAGCCAGAAGAGCACTCGCTCCAGGATCCGATGACATTAAAGAAAGAACGTCATCGTCATCCAAAAGCACGTCCTCGTCAGCCGCTTCAGTTTGAGAAAGGGTAACACCCTTCTCAAATTTCTCAGCGAGCTCCACCTGCGAGCCCCATGATTTCAGCCGCCGCTCTGCCTCAGCACGAGCAGGGCCGGAACCACCGGGCATAGGCACCGGCGCCCCTTCTCTCGAGAAGAGGGCCAGACGAGAACGGAGCGTCCTCATAGGCAGACGCTCACAATTAACGCAGACAGCGCCCTCGAGCACCGTCTGTGCGTGCTCTTCGCCCAAACAGAAAACGCACAGGTTGTGTGAATCCTCCGGTGTAAGAAACCTGGGACAAGGATCAGCACACTTCCTGAAACGTTTGTCAGACATATTGAAAAAAAAAAAATTCCTTACCGGTGATGGAAACAATGGCAAAGACAAGACAGTCCCGAAAGACGAGAAGATGTTTACTGCTTCCTCAGGCGCCCCCTATATACTTCCGGGTTCGCGCCATGATGACGTCATAGGCTGTCGCCGGCCAATAGGATTGGTGTGGTGTGATTCTTTGGCATTTCGGACACCTGTCACGAGTGACGGTTCCCCATATGCGGTAAAACGTCCCTTTCGAAAGGGAACTGCATTTTGTCCTTTATTTTGTACTGCCCTGAATAAGCTAAACAGCATAACAGATTTTTCCATACAGTCACAAGACAAATTTACACAGCTGAACCAGTTCAAAAGTTTACATACTGCACACTTGAATCTTATATTGTGTGTTTTTACCTGGATGATCTACCACTGTTTTCATGTTTTATGATAGTTGTTCATGAGTCCTTTGATTGTCCTGAGCAGTTAAACCAAAGTCCCTTTAAGACAAGTCATTGCACTCGGCGGCCATCTTTGAAACGCCTCTCGGGCATGCAAGTGCAGCTCCTATCTCTTTGAATGGGGAAACATGAAATTCTCCAAAACTGTTTGTCAAGCTTTAGATTAAATGTCATATTTGTAATCACCAATGAAATATGACAACAACTGTCTCATAATTTTTTTTTCCAAACGCTCGAATCATGACAAAAAACTGTATTTTTTTAGGCTGGATCAAGCTAATGCGCATGCACAGACCTAAATGCGCGTCTCTTATGCCTCATTTCTGAGGCGCGCGTCTGACTGTTTCTATAGAAACCGGTGCTTCTAACTGCCGCTGCTGTGACGCGATGACTTTACCAGTCGGCAATTGGCTCTTATTTAGAAGGCGGGACTTATTCCGCCATATTGCGCGTTGCACTTTCATTCTCCCATTCAAAACAATACGAGTGACACGTCTTGTGTTATTCTATAGTCTTTGGTTAAACTGCCCACAGTTCTTTAGAAAAATCCTCCAGCTCCTACACATTCTTTGATTCTCCACAGCATGTAATTATTTGCCCATTTCTAACAGTTGTTGTTCTAAACACTGTGTGATTTTGAGATCCATCTTTTCACACAGAGGACAACTGGACTCAAACAGCTATGGACTAGGTGCACAAGATAGCGCCGGTGAGCTGCGGCGATGCGACTGTGCGCATGGTTACTTCTGCTCGTGCCCTTCTGGTCTTAGCGACGGACGCTTGCATTTGGTGCAAGAAGAAACTTAAATTTGAAACTTGGCCTGATATAATAGATTTTTTTCAATTAAAGAGAAGATGGTGGTCTATCAGAGATGAAAGAAAGCATCCGTATTGTTATATTATTGTGTAACGTTACCTCTGTGGAAATTCAACGAGATACACGAGATATGCGATCGCTGACTTTCATTCTTTCTCCTGTTGATTATGCGGTTCAGGCTCAGCGGTGATCCACAGGAATTTCTTTATCCATACAAAACACTCAAGTATGTAATATATATCTCCTGATTTTGTTCTGACAGCTGGTGGACTAAATGGCTCAAAAACTGCCTTCTCTTTCTGCGTGGAACAACACTCGACCTTCATGAAGATCTAATGTTTGCTATTGTTAACCGAAGCATCAGTCCTCATCAGAGATATAAATAAACATGGGAATATGATATGGACTCAGTGTATGCTTAAGTGACTTTATTTGGTAACATTATTATCACTAACTGTATTATTTAGTACCCAATGTAATTTTTCCATGTTTGTATTTCCCCTGTGCGTTTCTGTTTATTTAGTACAAGTGAGACGAGTAACGAGCATCTTTTGCGTACATCGTTATCTCTCTCGTCTAAGCAGCAAAAAACGTATTTTACTACGAGTAAAAAAAAACTTACCTATATTAAACTGTTTGTGCTACAGTTAAAAACGTAAATTAATCGCAATCATTTCACAGCTTTTGTTTTTATGTAAAAAGATGCAAAGAAATCGTAAAATATGTAATGATGAAGCAATTGATGTAGGTAGGTAAGAGAAAATATATGCGCAGAATTGAGAAAATTGTATTTTTGGAAATAAATTTATCACAGGGCAAACGTGTGAATGTTCACAAAGCATTTTATGCAGACAACTCTAATCGTAGTTGTATATTTACAGGCATTATTGTCATTATATATGCGTATGCACCATGAGTTTAAATGCCATTGGCTCATGTGATTGTACTGTATATCTTAGTTGTATTTTAAGTGATATAACAGATTCTATAAACAACTATAAGAGATCATTTTCGGCTTTCTCCGGCGTTCTGCACCAGCAGCGAAACCGGAAGTGTATATGCGTACACTCACTGATCGAAAATCCAACATGGCGGCCACATGCAACTAGTCTATTACAAAAGCTGCAAACATTCTCTGATGCTTCAGAAGGCTATTGTGTCACAGATACACATAAGTTTACTCATTTCAGACGCTTTTGTTATATTTCTGTGGTGAATAACCTGAAATTGCTGAAAATAGTCATTTTAATCTCTGATTAAGGTGCTTACATGTTTGCTAATGCATAATATTTATATTAAAATAATATAACATAAGAACAATTATGGACTGCATTTAAAAAAAAAAATCGTATGTAAAGAAGCGTGCTAAATATTAAAAAATAACCTAAATGCCATTTTTATGATCCCTCTTTTTTAAATAAAAATACATTTGTTATGTTATATTGTTGAGTTATATTATAGCCTATTACATTAGTATTATATTATATTAATAACATTTTAAAAACTTAGTAGTCCTACTTCTGCAGGCGGTTATCTCCTACCTTCAGTGGTCCTGATGCTTCTCCTCTCGAACCCGCGGCGCAGAGTGAAATCAGCGATCAGAAAGAGACTGATAAACTGATTCTCTAGGTTTCTGTTCACTAGAAGGATCCTGTTTAGCGAAAACGAAACTTACACTCCTCCTTCACTCATAGTTCAATGAATGAGTGGTCAAATAAGCCAGTTTTCACACACACAAAAAACTGGTTTTAACGTAAACTGTTGCGAACCAAAAACAGGCATAACGGAAACCCGTGGTTAATCTGTGGTTACCATGGTTTAACTACAATTTGTGTGTGTGTGATTTTCTGACTGAATAGTAGAGCAGAGAAAAAAAAACTATGAACATCCCTATATTTATTACTCTCTAAAATCGAAAAGAGAAGAAGCTTTTACAAATGGTTGAAGGATATCCCTTTTTATGATTTACCTTGGCAAATAAACTACTATAATAAATGTAACATGCTGTAATCTAAGGGATTTATAAGTACATAAGTAAATATAATTATAAATAATTAGGCTACTTTTATTTTGGTAGCATGGAGCCAGGCTTCTTTCTGTATGGCTTCCACCACGAAAGCAAGAAACTGATTTCCCTTTGTTGACAGTGTTGGACATGATAATATCGCTGTCTAGTCGTGTGATTTTCGCCAAAAACCTGAAAATGCTGACGTACATTACATGGCGCCATTCTACATCACTTTCCGTTCATCTGTGGTGAATTAGCTTATCTAACCATACGGACAATCTGATGCGACTCTTGTGCTCTGAATAATGTAACGAACTTGGAGATATTCCTGAAAGCTTCAGATCAGGTTGTGTGATGTTCTGGGCGGAACCGGTGGTGAAAAGGGTGAGTTTTTGCATTCGCTGCTCTTGGATGTTGCATATTGACGAACAGGGCGAACGCAAGAAATGAGGAAATCTATAAGTAGATCAGTCCTCAAGAAATGTTTTCCCCTTGCGTAAGTCATGTTTGCTTGTCTTTTGTGGAGAATACAACATTGTGTTGCACACAGCCTATACCACGCCCAGTCAGATAGCGGACGTACTCAGTTGTTTGTTTGCTTTTGTTTAATTTTGGATGTGATGACAGTCGCGATCCTCGAGGCAGTTTTCCAGGAAGGAAATGTGTAAAATGTTGCTTAAACCTGTTGTCCTCAACCATAAACTATAGGCTAAATATGTTTTTTAGACTTTTAACATGGTCTGGTTTTGCTATAGATGATATATTAAAAAATAACGCCTTATAATCTTTCCAAACATTTAAATGGAAATCCTCATCTAGGCTACTATGTGTAGAGGAAATTAATTCTCCCCTCTTTTATTAAGTCATTTATTTAAGTATTTTGGATAAATTTTAAATAAGAAAGTCTATATTTTATATTACGTTCTGCTGCCATTGGCAACACACAGACCTTGAGTTGTGACGTCAAAGGAAGCAGACAAGGAAAAATAAGTCACACTTTTAAGAGCTCTTCATAAAATTCAGCCACTGGTTAAAAAAATCTGCTAAATGATGAAATATTTGCAATTTAAATATGAAAAACCATAATGCAGAGGTACCAAACCTTACCACAAGCTGATTGGTTGGGAAGATTTTGTCATGAATATCAACCAGCTAACAAAAATATGTCCCAAGAAAGTTCTTTACTAACATTCCCATTAAAACATTATTTCTTAATGTTCTCTGAACGTTCAAAACATCCAGTTATTTTAAATGTTTTAAAAACAGTTTTTCTTGGTTATACGAACATTGAGAACATTCTATTTCAGAATTTTGCAAGCAACGTTACTTTTGAATGTTTTCTGAACATTCCGAAACAAATAGTAGCCAACATTTTAAAAATGTCAGACAAACTTCCAACCAAGACCTTTTAGAAGAAACGTTCCATGAATGAAAATGTTTTTGTGCTAACGTTTTGAGAACATTATTAAACACCAGATAACTTTGAACAAACATTCTAATAATGTTATTGGAAGAACGTTTGCCTGTTAACGTTCCCTGTTCAGCCCAAAGTGTAGCTCACTTTTTACACGTACGCAAGGGTCAGCGTACAGTTCGCGTGATGCAAATTTCGTCATCAGAAGAGTACGCACGTACTGTACGTGCACCTCCGGATTTTTATAACCACGCCTACTTGTACACACAGGTCGCACATGTGCATTACATTTTTTTGCAGTAATTAGTTTCTCCACAAGGTGGGAACCATGCCCTGTGGGCATCGATTCACAAGGTAGTCAAAGAAAACCTGCATAAACAGAAAAGACCGGAACACATGCAAGCTACAGCGACAATGGAGGCCTACATAGACGAGAGATTGTGTGAAGAGGTTAGAAAGTATCCTCAACTCTAAGACAAAGATGTCTACATGGGTTGTAATATGTGGAGAAAGATTGCTCAAAACTGCGCATGCGTTTGCGTACGAGTCGGGTATACTTTGCAAGGCTGCGCGTTCGACTTTGCACGTACACTAGCGTACACATTAAAAAAACGAAGTATACCCAGGGCTGAAGCTGACATATTCCACTGTGATTGGTTATGCAGGAAAAGGCTATTTTTTCTTTTCAATTACACCTGAAATCAATTTTGAACTCACCGTATAACCAGTCAAGTAATATGATTTGTTAACTCAGGCAATGTTTTTGTCATTAGGTGTGATGGACTTTTGGTCAGCTCTGGGTTTTGAATCATCCAACATGTCCCACTCGTCCAAGCCTCAATCTCACCCTTGCGGCCTGTGTGACAAATCTTTTACCCAGATATCCATGCTCACCAAACACCAGAGAATGCATAAACGCAGCCACACCGGGGAGAAGCCTCACACCTGCCGGATTTGCTCCAAGACCTTCATCTCTTCGGCCCATCTGGCATTGCACATGCGATCGCACACTGGAGAGAGGAAGTACAAATGCAGCGTATGCTCCAAAATGTTCATGCAGTCGTCCCAACTCATGCGCCACAAGACCATCCACACCGGCGAGAAACCCTTCAAATGCCCAGACTGCAACAAGTGCTTTGGCCGTGCCTCACACCTGAAAACCCATCGCAGGCTCCACACCGGCGAGAAGCCCTTCAAATGCACACTGTGCGATAGGGCTTTTACACAAAAGGCCGGACTTATCATCCACCTGCGCTTGCACACAGGGGAGCGCCCTTTCAAGTGTGACAAGTGTGGGAAGGCCTTCCGCACGTCAGCCCACCTGCTTAACCATCAGGCTTTGGAGTTGGGTGAGGGCAGGTATGTCTGTGCCACATGTCAGAAGGGCTTCAGGTCGGTGTCCATGCTAAAACAGCACGAGAAAAGCCACCAGGGCAGCGGGACGCTCTGTTGCAGCGTGTGCTCGGGGGCCTTCGCTCATTCCTCTTATCTGCAGCTCAAACTGCACTTACACAACGGAGAGCAGCTCTTCCACTGCAAGGTGTGCAACAAAATATTCGTGAAGATGTCCACCTTTGAGAAACACTGCACAAAACATCAGATGGAGATGGACGAAGGTGAGGACGAGACCGTAAAAGAGGAAGATCCCCCATTTGAGCTGCACATGGCTGCATCCCCGACACCATCAACATCAGAAGTCAACACACGATCCAAAACAAGAGCCAAAATTAAGAGTACAGTGGACAACTTGTAATAATGGACTGACTTGAAAAAATAGTCTTGATGTTGTTTTTGGGTTCTACTAGAACAGGTTTTCAAGTTTGAATGTTCATTACGTTCCTCATATTCTCCATTGTTGCAGAGCTTCTTCATGATCAAACAGCAACATTACACACTAAAGAAAGATGAACATGGACAGAAAACATAATAGAACCCCTTTAACAATGCCCTACTGTATTTATGATTTATGATATAAATGATGCCTTCATTCGCTTGTATTTATGAACATCTCAATGCACGCATACGGACACATATGGATCATGTGCACGTGTACAAACACTTGTCTTTGCAGAGCTTTTTGCACTTAATCTAATTAGTTTTTGTTTTTTTATCTCTTCATACTTATCGGAAAACACTATATCTTCTCAGCTTTGAAGATATTAATACCAGGGATGTGTGCCATGCAGAATCGAACAGAGCTTGTCTTTTAAATTCCTATTCTGTTCCCTCATATTTTATTCCTTGAATTTGAATTGAGGGGGAAAACAGATGTACCTAAATATTTGTATTTATTTTACATATTGTAAGTTTTGTGAACCTTTTTATGTTGAATTTTACTGCATTACAAATCTGTAATTTCTTTTTCTTGTTACTAAATTACTTAAAGGATTAGTTCACTTTAAAATGAAAATTACCCCAAGCTTTACTTACCCTCAAGCCATCCTTTCTTGGCTTGCCTTTCTTCTTTCTGATGAACACAATCAGAGTTATATTAATAAATATCCTGACGCATCCAAGCTGTATAATGGCAGTGAGCGGGATCAATGAGTATGAGCTGAAGAAGGTGTCTCCATCCATCATAAACGTACTCCACACGGCTCCGGAGGATTAATAAAGGCCTTCTGCAGCGACGCGATGCGTTTGTGTAAAAAAAAAAAAATCCATATTTAACAAAGTGTAAAGTAAAATATCTAGCTTCCGCCAGACCACCTTCTGTATTCAACTTACAAAGAAAATGTAACTCCTCTCGCAGTTCAAAAACGCTACCTATTCAACTTACGGAAAAAGCATAACTGACACGATGCCAGTTTACACTTTCTTCATAACTTGAATACTGAAGGCAGTCTGGTGGAAGCTAGATATTTTACCTCATAACTTGTTAAATATGGATTTTTTTTTTTTTTTTTTTTTTACACAAACACATCGCTTCACTTCAGAAGGCCTTTATTAAACCCCCGGAGCCGTGTGGAGTACGTTCATGATGGATGGAGACACTTTCTTGAGCTTCATTATAAAGCTCGGATGCGTCAGGAAATGTATTAATATAACTCTGATTGTGTTCATCAGAAAGAAGAAAGTCTTATACACCTAGGATGGCTTGAGGGTGAGTAAAGCTTGGGGTAATTTTCATTTCAAAGTGAACTAATACTTTAAATGGCCATTTTGATTCAAATTCCAACTCAAACTAAACTAGAAACCAGTTCTTCAGTTCTGAATTTTGCACAATCCTGATTAATACTAAAACTTACTACTATACATACTACATCTAAAAATGCAGACAAATGTAAAAGAATTGAGACCTGCTTAAAACCTGCACCCACAGAAAGATCTGTAGATTTCCACTGAATTGAAAGGCCTTTCATTTGTAACGTTCGACAAATTGACACTTCTGGAGTGGCTATTTATTTATTTTCTTTTCTTTTTTTTTAATACTAAGATTGTAATAGTCTTGTAAAAGTCTGACTTTATTAAATGTTTAAAACCATTCCTTAGATTTCTGCAGATTTTCCCTCAAAATCAGCACAGAAAATTTGTATAAACATCCCATCTGGGCCTAGTCATATTGCACAATGCACATCTCAGATTTCATAATGCACATAAGGTTAAATCTGAAGAGGAAGAAAATGTAGCAAAACAGCAATATGATTTTTATTGTGTAATTTCAGAGCCCAAGTAAGGTATTATTGACAATGGGCTGTTGAATTAATATATAATGTGCAGTCAGCTGGTTTCATTCCACAGACAAATACAGAGAAACTTGCAATACATAAATGCTTTGTCAATTTATGCAGTTATCATAGTCCTCAAGTCTGACAGTGAACAATGCTGTTGATTGGATCACTTGTGTTAATACTGTAGATTTTAATTTATTTATTTTGTTTTAAATGTAAAATATTGCTAAAAAAAAATGAATTTGATTTGCTGTTAAATTTATATTACATGATTGTGTTGTTATAGAGCAACACAAGACAACATCTGTGATTGACATCAGTCTGGGCTCATTTTATGTGAGCAGCAGAACCTGAGCTGGGAATGTGTTTTTGCAAACAGTTGGCTTCTGGATTGAACCTGTGACCAAATCACAACCAGTGTTCTATTGCTTTTAACAGAGAATTAAAAATGTATGTAAAAGTGTTTACTGTCATTTTTTATCATAACACATGGAATTTTCAGAAGCTACTTTTTGGAGTAGGTTTAATGACGCGTATTTTTTACTCTCACTCTAATGTGAAAAATGTTAACAAGCGTAGTGTATTCTAAGATCATCATTTAACACTTTTTTTGTACTCAAAGATGAGCAATGTCCTTTTTGCAAATGTTTAGTGCACTAATAATGTTATTGCTTTGTAGTAACACTAGAGAGCGCTGTGTGGCTAGTAATGAGGGGAGAGGTTACTGGCCCTTGTTTCTTTGGGACGAGCTCTCTCTGCTGCGCTCAGGTTAAGTTTGTTTGCGGTGTTCTTGTGGTTTCTCCAGTGCTCTAGTGTATTGTTTTTGCTTATTAAGACTGTTGCAAATAGATCTTTTTCTCACCTTGATTGAACCAACTTGTGACAAAAGTGTTAACATTTACACTTGTGTTATCTATTCACTCCCATGTTGTTCCAAATCCAGCTGCTTCCGTCTTTCATGAAAAACAACAGGGTTTTTGAATATATTACAAATAAAGTCAAATGGCTTTATATCAGGGGTGTCAAACTCAGTTCCTGGATGGCCACAGCCCTGCAGAGTTCAGCTTCAACCTTAATTAAACAAACCTGTTCCAGCTTATCAAGTCCTTCAGGCTTATATGAAAACTACAGGTATGTGTGTTGGAGCAGGAGTTGGAGCTGTGACCCTCCAGGACCCTCCAGTTTGACACCCCTGGTATAGAACAACATGGCATGAGTGAATGATGACAGAATTTGCATTTTTGGGGCAAGCTATATGTTCCCTATATGTTTCATTTAAATTATAGTAACAAAGAAAGGTTCATGTGAATATTTTATTTCTGAGAGAGGAACAGTCCATGGCAATGGACTAAAATACTGTAAATATTCCTCTGCACCCACACACAAGTAAACATGCTCTTTTGAATAAACTTACATTTTGAACATGAAGGTAGGTTAGATGTTGAGGGTCTCTTTCATTTGAACCTCTAAAAACACCTCTAAAAAATATACTCAGAAATCATTCCTGCCTTGGAGTCCTGAGGAAGAGGATTTCAGGTATTTGTTGTACTGTGTCCTTGTATTGTCAATTTTTGTCTTTACCTCAGCCTCTGTGAAAGACAAACAATAGTAAATATTTTAAATAGTAAATAACTAATTATCTAAATAGCTGGCTAATCGTTAACTTGTCAACATCAGCAGAATGTTCATATAAAATCTGATGACGGAGGGCGTGTGGAGCAAGTTCAGAGCAAGCAAGCAACAAAGTTGTAAAGATAGTTTGCGGTTTTATATTTAGATTTCGTTTGGCTATAAATTTGCAGTGTACTGTTGATTTGTAAATTCAGGTGACGTGGTCCTCCAGTCTGAAATTGGTGGTTTTTTTTCATAGTGACTCTTAATTTTATAATGCGTATAGCTCCAAAAGTTGGACACTTTTAAGACTGAAACCAGCTTGATTTGTGAATTTTTTCACTGCAAACACTTGTCCGTAAACCCCTTGGTAAGTCTGCTAGTCAACAATGTAAAAAATAGGCATTCTTCATGTTTAACGTCTATTTCCAATAAATATGCATAAATAAAAAATAAAAATCCCTTGTTTTAGATTAAGCCTGAAGTTAAAACTTTCACAATCACATTTTTCTCACTGCTCTGTCCTCTTTTTCGTGTGTAATAATAACAAACAGGCTGTGCCAATGAATAATGATTCAAGCCATTAGATAAATTAGCTTAATAGTTTAAAATGGTCATTTAGTTGGGTCATACTAGGCTCAAACAGACTATTTGTGAAATATTTCAGAGTACATTTTTGGTCAGATCATTTTTTCTTAACTTTACTATTCTCAATTTTGAAAACTTTCACTATACAGTTTTGGTCAGTTAACACTTCCCTGAGTCCTTAACCATTATCATTTTGTTATGTCCTGTGTTAATGTTCACAGACTGCAATACTGGGCCAGTCCACTAGAGGCTGCAAGAGTCAATGTTCTGTTGTTGAGAAGGACTAAGAAAAAGAACAATAAAGAAGTGTTGATAATGTTGTGAAACTAGTCATCCTCTCTCCTCTTAATTTCTTTCATTATCAATCTCAAACATTACAAAATCTGGCGATGATGTCTGCATCTGTACCCATGCCTGCATTTTTTCTTCCGATGGTTGGAGAGCACTATTCTGTTTTCTACATGGAAGAAAATTTTGCAAAACTACTTGCTTGTCATCAAAGCACAAGGTGATGCATGGCCTCATGCCAGAGTTCATGAAGTTTTTTAAACACTGCCAAACGGGGGTACGACTTATGACGAAGCCATGGTGGCTCTCAATGCTCATTTTATGTCAAGAGTGAATGTTGTTGCTGCACGGCATAAATTAACACAATGCTCAGATGAAACCATAAGTCAGTATATAGCAGAGTTACGCCATCTAGCAGTGGATTGGCAGTTCATGGAAATGGAGGATGAATGGACTCCAACAAATTGAACAGACTTTCCTGGCCGCGGTGAGAGACAGGCTGTTACTTAAGTTTGAACTTACATTGCGCTTCAAGTGGAATCGGCAGTACAAATTCTCCTTTCGACTTCTGGTTCAATTCCTTCGCTGGTTCTAGCGATCTCGAGGACAAAGTCCAGTTTCAAATGAGGTAAACAAAAGAGTGAAAAAATGCCATTACATAAAAATATTACAGGCTTTCTTCAGGTTATCACTTTATTAAAATTAATCAAAACAAATGGACAAATGTTTACTTTTTAATGAGCCGTCACGTATATGCGAGCGGGAATCTCATACGTGAGAATGAGAACTTTAAAGCTTGCAGGCTTCCGTAAGTTGACCGCCCGCAGCGTCTTCTGGGATTTTTAATCGATTCTCTCAAGTCTGCATTCAATGCATCCTCGATATCAAGAACACGTCCGGGTACTTTCATGCGTCCTCTGTTCTTGCGTTCTTGAGTATTGGAACTGGACTTCAACGGTTGATGATGACGTAGAGCAAGAACACAAGGACGCAAGATCGCTTAAGAACGCATATTGAGAAACAGCCATTGTCTCCTGACAAAATTTGCTGCCAAGTAGAGTTGGAAGCACCACAAAGAAATAAAATACCAGTTGAATTGGTACCACTGTTTCTGTTGATAAAGGATCAAGTATGTCCATTCTGCCAGAGACATTGTTCATGAAACAAATTGCAAATTGTGAACTGAAGGAACCTCAAGTGAGGTTGGTCACTTACTCACGTGAACACTTAATGATGTTTTATTAACAAAGTTCAGGAGGAGCACTTTCAAATAATCCATCCAATCATCACGTCATTCCAACCATCCTACCCAATTAGCATAAGTAGACATCGTAAGTACGCAGTAATTTGTATAAACATCCCATCTGGGCCTAGTCATATTGCACAATGCACATCTCAGATTTCATAATGCACATAAGGTTAAATCTGAAGAGGAAGAAAATGTAGCAAAACAGCAATATGATTTTTATTGTGTAATTTCAGAGCCCAAGTAAGGTATTATTGACAATGGGCTGTTGAATTAATATATAATGTGCAGTCAGCTGGTTTCATTCCACAGACAAATACAGAGAAACTTGCAATACATAAATGCTTTGTCAATTTATGCAGTTATCATAGTCCTCAAGTCTGACAGTGAACAATGCTGTTGATTGGATCACTTGTGTTAATACTGTAGATTTTAATTTATTTATTTTGTTTTAAATGTAAAATATTGCTAAAAAAAAATGAATTTGATTTGCTGTTAAATTTATATTACATGATTGTGTTGTTATAGAGCAACACAAGACAACATCTGTGATTGACATCAGTCTGGGCTCATTTTATGTGAGCAGCAGAACCTGAGCTGGGAATGTGTTTTTGCAAACAGTTGGCTTCTGGATTGAACCTGTGACCAAATCACAACCAGTGTTCTATTGCTTTTAACAGAGAATTAAAAATGTATGTAAAAGTGTTTACTGTCATTTTTATCATAACACATGGAATTTTCAGAAGCTACTTTTTGGAGTAGGTTTAATGGCCAGCGTATTTTTACTCTCACTCTAATGTGAAAAATGTTAACAAGCGTAGTGTATTCTAAGATCATCATTTAACACTTTTTTGTACTCAAAGACGAGCAATGTCCTTTTGCAAATGTTTAGTGCACTAATAATGTTGCTTTGTAGTAACACTAGAGAGCGCTGTGTGGCTAGTAATGAGGGGAGAGGTTACTGGCCCTTGTTTCTTTGGGACGAGCTCTCTCTGCTGCGCTCAGGTTAAGTTTGTTTGCGGTGTTCTTGTGGTTTCTCCAGTGCTCTAGTGTATTGTTTTTGCTTATTAAGACTGTTGCAAATAGATCTTTTTCTCACCTTGATTGAACCAACTTGTGACAAAAGTGTTAACATTTACACTTGTGTTATCTATTCACTCCCATGTTGTTCCAAATCCAGCTGCTTCCGTCTTTCATGAAAAACAACAGGGGTTTTTGAATATATTACAAATAAAGTCAAATGGCTTTATATCAGGGGTGTCAAACTCAGTTCCTGGATGGCCACAGCCCTGCAGAGTTCAGCTTCAACCTTAATTAAACAAACCTGTTCCAGCTTATCAAGTCCTTCAGGCTTATATGAAAACTACAGGTATGTGTGTTGGAGCAGGGTTGGAGCTGTGACCCTCCAGGACCCTCCAGTTTGACACCCCTGGTATAGAACAACATGGCATGAGTGAATGATGACAGAATTTGCATTTTTGGGGCAAGCTATATGTTCCCTATATGTTTCATTTAAATTATAGTAACAAAGAAAGGTTCATGTGAATATTTTATTTCTGAGAGAGGAACAGTCCATGGCAATGGACTAAAATACTGTAAATATTCCTCTGCACCCACACACAAGTAAACATGCTCTTTTGAATAAACTTACATTTTGAACATGAAGGTAGGTTAGATGTTGAGGTCTCTTTCATTTGAACCTCTAAAAACACCTCTAAAAAATATACTCAGAAATCATTCCTGCCTTGGAGTCCTGAGGAAGAGGATTTCAGGTATTTGTTGTACTGTGTCCTTGTATTGTCAATTTTTGTCTTTACCTCAGCCTCTGTGAAAGACAAACAATAGTAAATATTTTAAATAGTAAATAACTAATTATCTAAATAGCTGGCTAATCGTTAACTTGTCAACATCAGCAGAATGTTCATATAAAATCTGATGACGGAGGGCGTGTGGAGCAAGTTCAGAGCAAGCAAGCAACAAAGTTGTAAAGATAGTTTGCGGTTTTATATTTAGATTTCGTTTGGCTATAAATTTGCAGTGTACTGTTGATTTGTAAATTCAGGTGACGTGGTCCTCCAGTCTGAAATTGGTGGTTTTTTTTCATAGTGACTCTTAATTTTATAATGCGTATAGCTCCAAAAGTTGGACACTTTTAAGACTGAAACCAGCTTGATTTGTGAATTTTTTCACTGCAAACACTTGTCCGTAAACCCCTTGGTAAGTCTGCTAGTCAACAATGTAAAAAATAGGCATTCTTCATGTTTAACGTCTATTTCCAATAAATATGCATAAATAAAAAAATAAAAAAATCCCTTGTTTTAGATTAAGCCTGAAGTTAAAACTTTCACAATCACATTTTTCTCACTGCTCTGTCCTCTTTTTCGTGTGTAATAATAACAAACAGGCTGTGCCAATGAATAATGATTCAAGCCATTAGATAAATTAGCTTAATAGTTTAAAATGGTCATTTAGTTGGGTCATACTAGGCTCAAACAGACTATTTGTGAAATATTTCAGAGTACATTTTTGGTCAGATCATTTTTTCTTAACTTTACTATTCTCAATTTTGAAAACTTTCACTATACAGTTTTGGTCAGTTAACACTTCCCTGAGTCCTTAACCATTATCATTTTGTTATGTCCTGTGTTAATGTTCACAGACTGCAATACTGGGCCAGTCCACTAGAGGCTGCAAGAGTCAATGTTCTGTTGTTGAGAAGGACTAAGAAAAAGAACAATAAAGAAGTGTTGATAATGTTGTGAAACTAGTCATCCTCTCTCCTCTTAATTTCTTTCATTATCAATCTCAAACATTACAAAATCTGGCGATGATGTCTGCATCTGTACCCATGCCTGCATTTTTCTTCCGATGGTTGGAGAGCACTATTCTGTTTTCTACATGGAAGAAAATTTTGCAAAACTACTTGCTTGTCATCAAAGCACAAGGTGATGCATGGCCTCATGCCAGAGTTCATGAAGTTTTTAAACACTGCCAAAGCGAAGTGCGACTTATGACGAAGCCATGGTGGCTCTCAATGCTCATTTTATGTCAAGAGTGAATGTTGTTGCTGCACGGCATAAATTAACACAATGCTCAGATGAAACCATAAGTCAGTATATAGCAGAGTTACGCCATCTAGCAGTGGATTGGCAGTTCATGGAAATGGAGGATGAATGGACTCCAACAAATTGAACAGACTTTCCTGGCCGCGGTGAGAGACAGGCTGTTACTTAAGTTTGAACTTACATTGCGCTTCAAGTGGAATCGGCAGTACAAATTCTCCTTTCGACTTCTGGTTCAATTCCTTCGCTGGTTCTAGCGATCTCGAGGACAAAGTCCAGTTTCAAATGAGGTAAACAAAAGAGTGAAAAAATGCCATTACATAAAAATATTACAGGCTTTCTTCAGGTTATCACTTTATTAAAATTAATCAAAACAAATGGACAAATGTTTACTTTTTAATGAGCCGTCACGTATATGCGAGCGGGAATCTCATACGTGAGAATGAGAACTTTAAAGCTTGCAGGCTTCCGTAAGTTGACCGCCCGCAGCGTCTTCTGGGATTTTTAATCGATTCTCTCAAGTCTGCATTCAATGCATCCTCGATATCAAGAACACGTCCGGGTACTTTCATGCGTCCTCTGTTCTTGCGTTCTTGAGTATTGGAACTGGACTTCAACGGTTGATGATGACGTAGAGCAAGAACACAAGGACGCAAGATCGCTTAAGAACATATTGAGAAACAGCCATTGTCTCCTGACAAAATTTGCTGCCAAGTAGAGTTGGAAGCACCACAAAGAAATAAAATACCAGTTGAATTGGTACCACTGTTTCTGTTGATAAAGGATCAAGTATGTCCATTCTGCCAGAGACATTGTTCATGAAACAAATTGCAAATTGTGAACTGAAGGAACCTCAAGTGAGGTTGGTCACTTACTCACGTGAACACTTAATGATGTTTTATTAACAAAGTTCAGGAGGAGCACTTTCAAATAATCCATCCAATCATCACGTCATTCCAACCATCCTACCCAATTAGCATAAGTAGAGGACATCGTAAGTACGCAGTCGACTCACCTATGTTCCTCGAGTTTTTCAGCATCCCTCCACCACCCCATCTTCTCACACTCGCCTGGTTATCTTCCTAACTAGAATACGAGGGGAGTACTCTGGGTTCGGGCCAAATACCAAGCTCGGAGCCCTCTCCAAAGTCAGCACGGCAAAGACGCATACCATTTACTTATCTGACTTTTTTTGTAACTGTGAACTTGTGAACCAATCTTAGGCTGTTTCACTCTGCTGTGTCGTATGATTGTGTTGCATCCACTGCGAATGTGGTCAAATCACAACTTTTGGGCATGGACTTAATTAAAGCCTAAAACTGTCACATCGTGGGAGATAAGATTGTTACATAACTAGCTCCTGCTGTTTTAACTGTGCTAGAAATATGTAATACAGCAGCCAGCTCACTTAGATGTGTCAAAGGCTTTATGCACAAAGTACAGATTGATCAGTCGGTTAAACCAGTGGAGCACAAACTATGCAGATCATGTGTGTACGGGAGGAGGTTTCCAAGAAAATTAATCGCTTACTGAGGGATGGAATAATTGAAAAGATTGATGCTTCGCCATGGGTGTCACCAATTTTTGCAACCAGAAAGAAGTCTGGAGAAATTCGGGTTTGCATGGATTTGAGAGAGCCTAATCAGGCTGTAATTACTGACTGCTACCCACTACCTCATATGGAGGATCTTTTCACAGAGCTCAGAGGCGCTACTGTGTTCTCCCAAATTGATTTGCAAAGTGCATACCACCAGCTAGCTTTGCATGAGGAGAGTCAAAACTTGAGAGTTCTTGAGAGTTTACCAGGAGTACAAAACTGCCTAGATGATCTCATAGTTTACGGCCAAGATAAAGCCACCCATGACACCAATCAACAGGCAGTGCTGACTCAGCTCACGAACTTAACATGGAGAAAAGCAAATTCAGCCAGAGCAGAATTTGATATCTAGGCCATGACATTTCTAAAGATGGACTACATCCTAACCCTGACTAAGTTGAAGCCATAGCAAATGCCCCTGCACCAATAGACTTACCCTCATTATGGTCCTTTTTGGGTCTTACATCTTGGTTTAGCAAGTTCATCCCGAACAATGCAATGGTAGTAGACCCCCTGCTTGAGATACTCAGATCTTCTCAGAATGAATCTGCATGGATGGAGGCAGCTGATGCGAGTTTACGAAGGCTAAAACAGCTGTTAGTCCACAGCCCAGCCTTGGCTTTATTCGACCCCTTCTTACCAACATTTGTGTCTACCAATGCTTCAGATTATAGCATTAGAGGTGTCATCACTCTAATGCACCCAGATCAGACAGAGCGTCCAATAGCATTCGCTTCTCGTACATTGATGCCAGCTGAAAGCGTGTCTGGACAGTAGAACATTGGAGGACTTACCTTTGGGGCAGGAAATGGACCACCAAGCACTGACCACATTACTGGCCACCAGAGGAATGAACAGAGCAGGAATGAGAATACCTCACTGGTCAGCCAGACTCCTCTGTTTCAATTACAATCTGGAGTACAGACCAGGTAAATCAAATTTTGTTGCTGATTGTTTATCACGCTTACTACTGCTACCTGATTCAGATGCAGGCCAGAGAGAGGAACTGGGCCTTGTCATAGAGATCTTGAAGGACCTTTCAAGAGCCATTCCTATGAAGGAACTCCTTGAGGCATACGAATCTTGTCCAGAGATGTCAAAGCTGCATGCCAAAATCACATAATGCTGGCCTAAAACACAACAACAAATGGATCCAACAATCATGGCGTACTTTCAGGACAGGCATAAACTAGCTGTGGATGATAAGTATATCATGAGAGGATAGAGACTGGTTGTGCCTGTTGCTTTGCACTCTAAATTCATTCACTTAGCACACAAAGGACACCAGAGAGTAGTATGAACTAAGCAACGGCTAAGAGAATTGTACTGGTGACCTTTAATGAACTATGATGTGCATTCAATTATTGTTTCTTGTTTCACCTGTCAGTCCTGTGACAAAACCGCCCGGATGTGCCTAGCCCCATTACAGCCAGTGGACCTGCCAGACAGTCAATTTCAGAAAGTTGCAGTGGACTAGGTGCACAAGATGGCGTCTATCAACTTCCAGGATATGAGTGTGCGCATCAGTACTTCCGCTTTTTCGCACTGCTAACAAGAGTTTTGACATCGACACAAAGATATTACGAATGGATTCAGGGTTAAAGAAAGGCGATTGGCCTTCCAACGAGTGAAAAAGTCGACATTACATTGTTGTGTACCCCTTTGTAGTAATTCGTCGCAATATAATTCAGAGATAAGTTTCCACTCGTTTCCCATAGATGCTGCGGTACGGGCTCAGTGGCTAATCAAGATCCTTAGGGACAACTTCAGCCCTACGAAAATCACTCGTGTGTGTGGCAGGCATTTCCAGCCGGGAGACTTTGTAGTGACTGCTGGGGGGTTGAGGAGATTAAAAAAGGGAGCTTTACCGGTTCTCTTTTCTTGGAATGAGTACGCACTACCCACACCAAGACCTAATGTTTGGGAGCGTAAACCGAGGGCAGATAGCCCTACCCCGGACTTGACTGCAAACTCAGAGTCCGAGATGGAAACAGCGGCCCCTGATCATGATTACTGTGCGACTCCAGCGACGGCGGTGATGGCAAATGAGATGGCCAACGAGAATGAAGCCTCTCATCGGAAGATTAGATATCTCCAACACCAACTGGAAGTGTTACAGCTGCGAACCCATTTCGGCAAAAAACGCTTTGCAGGGTCGGAATAGGACATTCGTTTTTACACCAGGTTGGTTTATAAGGCTTTTGGAATAGGATTACACTAACCTGTTAATCAGTGTATTGTTGTGAAAAATGATTCATTTTGAGGAAGCTAATTTAAAAAATAAAACGAAACCTAACATGATTTATATATATATATATATATATATATATATATATACACACACACTACCAGTCAAAAGTTTGGACAAGGTAAGATTTTTAATGTTTTAAAAAGAAGTTTCATCTGCTCACCAAGGCTGCATTTATTTAATTAAAAATACAGTAAAAACAGTAATATTGTGAAATATTATTACAATTTAAAATAACTGTGTTCTATTTGAAAATATTTTAAAATGTAATTTATTCCTGTGATGCAAAGCTGAATTTTCAGCATCATTACTCCAGTCTTCAGTGTCACATGATCCTTCAGAAATCATTGTAATATGATGATTTGATGCTCAAGAAACATTTATTGTGTACAATTGTACAAAATATTTTTGTACAGTATTTCTTTTTTAGGATTCTTTGATGAATAGAAAGTTCAAAAGAACAGCATTTATTTGAAATATAATCTTTTGTAACATTATAAATGTCTTTACTGTCACTTTTGATCGATTTAATGCATCCTTGCTGAAAAAAATAATTTCTTTAATTTATTTTCAAAAAAATAAAAATTCTTACTGACCCCAAACTTTTGAACGGTAGTGTATAATGTTACAAAAGCTTTGCATTTCAGATAAATGCTGTTCTTTTGAACTTTCTATTCATCAAAGAATCCTGAAAAAGAAATATTGTACACAAATATTTTGTACAGTTGTACACAATAAATGTTTCTTGAGCATCAAATCATCATATTAGAATGATTTCTGAAGGATCATGTGACACTGAAGACCGGAGGAATGATCCTGAAAATTCAGCTTTGCCATCACAAGAGTAAATTACATTTTAAAATATTTTCAAATAAAACACAGTTATTTTAAATTGTAATAATATTTCACAATATCACTGTTTTTACTATATTTCTAATTAAATAAACGCAGCCTTGGTGAGCAGACGAAACTTCTTTTAAAAACATTAAAAATCTTTCCGTGTCCAAACTTTTGACTGGTAGTGTATATCTCAAAGCCCAAGCTAGCCGCTTGTACAAGCCGGTGTACGTCGCTGATTGTTATTTTTGGAAGGTCTTGGAGACATTGTGTGTAAAATTACGTCATTATTCATATCTTCCCTCTCGTCATATCTCGGAACCGGAAGCTTACAAGCGTACACTCAAGAAAGCGGAAATAGAAAAACGCCAACCCGTGCAACTAGTCTATAGACATTGCAGGACCTTTTGATAGAGCCACACATAATTTTGCCATTACGATGGTGGATTATTACAGCAAGTGGCCAGAGGTTGCATTTACCTCAAATGTTACAACTGACACAGTTACAAAGTTTCTTCCAAAATTACGTAGCTTCCTCACATACAACCACAGGGGTATCTGTTTTTGAACAGTTTGGACTGTTAAGAGGGAGGAAGATGCACACAAAGTTAAAAACTATGTCAGCCACAACACCTCAGGGAGAGGAAGTGGCAATGGGCATACGTGACAGTGTGCAGCAAATTCAACAAAAAATGAAACAGTATACAGATCAGAAATGTTGAGCTAAACCACCACCCTTAAGTGTGGAGATCGTGCATGTGTAAAAAAACCAGTGCATCTACTCTACCAAAGGCTGGAAGGAAGTTCACTGTTCCTTTGTCAGTTGATAAGAAACTGGGACCAAGCACTTATGTCTTGAGCGATGGAAAGAAATTGAATACAGCTTACTTGTCTCTGGTTCCAGACACGGGCTAGACAGCCTCTTGTGTGGTTAGAAGACTTTGTAGCAGAATGAGGGGAAAAGAAAAGAAGAGAGGATAGGGGGACCCTAGTGTAATAATAGAGAAAGTAATTGAAAATTGTTGAATGTGTTTGTGTGTTTATTAATTTGATATGTTAGACACCAGAAGTACATTTATAGTTTAAATAATCCCTTATTAAGAGGTTCTTTTCTAAAGAATGAGGGGAATGTTATGTCCTGTGTTAATGTTCATAGACTGCAGTACTGGGCCAGTCCACTAGAGTCAATGTTCTGTTATTGAGAAGAACTGAGAAAAAGAAGAAGAAAGAAGTGTAGGTAATGTTGTGAAACTAGTCATCCTCTCTCCTTTTAATTTCTTTCATTACGAGTCCCAAACAATAGATTTGTGAAAAGTTTCACAGTACAGTTTTAGTCAGTTAACCCTTTTCCTGAGTGCAGGGGTCTTAGCCATCTTTTCACAAGTGCGGGAGACAGAAATGTCAAGTGTAATACCCGTTTTTTGTTTTTTTTTCTGACCTTTGTGTAATAGACTGGCTTAATTTTTTGTGATATCTTGCTTTTAATTGGCTAAGAAATAAAATACACTGCTGAACAATAACCACTAATTTGTACTCTATAATATTTTTCCCATATTTTCCTTATGACAAGTTAATGATTGGTTTTATGTACTACAAACACTTGTGCACTAAGACATCATGGATTTTATACAATGTAAAAAAAAAAAATGATCACAGAGTAAGGTCTTTCGTTTCTGTCAAAGACACTTGCCTCTCCGTCATGGCAGCGGTTCATGGCCACGTCAGATACTCTTATAGAAGTAAGAATCAAAAATCATACCATACTGCTCAGACATTCCAAGAACATGTTCAGCTGGATGAAAACTATCACCGATCAAAACCAACAGATGCCAACAGGGGTAACACACAAAACCCAATGAACATGTCTGTTGCTGTTGGTCAGGGTCTGTTGGTGTTGTGTGAACTGGCCTTAAGAGTTTAAAGATAAATCACATAAAACTGTGAAGTTGCTTCAGAAATTCTGTCCTGTCTTGACCTGGAGAAAGAGAATAGAAATCGGAAAAAAAAAGAAAAGAAAAGTAAAAATATAAATAAAAAGTAAGTGCTAATATGGGTCAAGTAATAAGGAGAAAGTATTTTATGTAAAGAAAGGGAGTCCTAATCACAATACCTGTTAGAAATTCACGTCGATTCTCAAATCCATCACAAAACATGTTAAAAGACCTTTTTTCCATTCAATACAGAGTTACCATATAACAATTTTAGTAGATCTTCCTAAACCAAATGACTTTTATTGGTTTCTGTCATGCACTACATTTTTGCAAATAAAGCATTTCCTCTGTCCCTTTATCGTGAGATCAGCCTAACATACTTACAAAAAAAACCACAACCACCACATTGTGATTGTTTAACAGATCTGCTCAGAGCATCTTCCGGTCTACCATGGAAACTTCTAAATAAATATTGTGTGGTAATCTGTCTCAGTAACCACAGTGCTCTTGCTATTGAGCTTCATGTGAAGAAACTGTAAAGAGAAATGGAGAGTAAAATCCATTGATTTTAATTGTAAATATAGTATCATCATTACGGTAACAATGAATAAATGTGTTTACGATGCACAATTCCAATGTGAACACTATAATACTGTGCAATTACAACCACAAATTCAATTACAACTGAAAAATATGCTGTAGATCTGTACTGAAAACAAGGCTAAATGGTAATAATGGTGTTACATTCAGATAGCAAAATAAATAGGCTTTTAACTTGAAACTTGAAAAGGAGTATCATATCTTTTGATGTTTACATCAAAGCCTGTGTATCTGAATCTGAAAGGCTGCACAAATTCATATTTTACTCTGTTGAAACTAGCAAGGACAGGCTGCATGACATTTTCATCCTAAAATACTGTGACACCCTAAAGTATGAAGGCTACACATTTTGGGTATTGTGATTTTGGAAGAAAAAGTTTATTTTCCATATACTGTTTTTCATTTTGCTTATATTATGTCAAATGTAACGGGAAGCTGAAAACTGTCAAGTGTAAATCATTGTCTATTGCTGAGGGAGATCTGGACTCTTATTTTGAAAATGAACTGAGGACTCGTACAGAGGGGCAGTGTGCGCCGGCGCCCTCACAATTGCAGGGGATTATCTGCGACACGCACGTTTGCTCCTGTCTCTTCAATTTTTCCTGTTTAAACCATAGACTGTAAAAAGGTTTGTACGGAGCCTCGGACATGACATGCAGGGAAAAAATAGTAGGCTAAATCATGCGTACGATTTAATTTTTTTTCTTGCATGTCATGTGCGGGGCTCCATAGGTTTGACTTTCTCAACAACAAAACAATATGCTCACGATTTATTTAATTCCTGTAACGCGGCGGGACTCAGGGTAGGATCCATTTGCAAGCTTTATTAAAGTAAGCGTGGTAGTACAGGCAGGGTCAAACGGAACAAACAGGAATGGCAGGGATAAGGCAGAGACGTGGTCAAGGAACAGGCAATGGGTCAGGGCAGGCAGATAACAAACGTAAGTCCAAGACAGAGCAGATAATCCAAAGGGCAGGCAGCAGAGAATCGTAGACAGGAAACAGACAAGAACGGTAACAGGCAGACTAACACAATGATTAAACGCTCAGAATTGCAACAGAGTTAACAAGACTTCGCCATGAGGTGGTGTGTGAGTGTGTCTTAAATAGTCCAGCAGATAGGCAACAGGTGTATGTGGCAACAGGTGATTGGTGTGGAGTGTGCATGTGACAGGCAGGGAGGATTATGGGAAGTGTAGTCCAGGAACTGACAGGTACAGACAGTAATCGTGACATAACGCCCCCCTCCCGGAAGAAGCGCGGCCTCGCGCCGTAGATGGAACAGATAGGGAGGGAGGGTGGGTGCATTGGAGACGTGTTGGCAGGCGGAACGGGGTCTCCAATGCAAGTCCAGGAACTCGGGCAGCCACGGCGGGTCAGGTGTCGCGGGCAGTCACGGCGGGTCAGGTGGCTTGGGCAACCTCGGCAGGTCAGGTGGCTTGGGCAACCTCGGCAGGTCAGGTGGCTTGGGCAACCTCGGCAGGTCAGGTGGCTTGGGCAACCTCGGCAGGTCAGGTGGCTTGGGCAGCCACGGCAGGTCAGGAGGCTTAGGCAGCCACGGTAGGTCAGGTGGCTCGGGCAAGCACGGCAAGTCAGGTGGCTCGGGTAACCTCGGCAGGTCAGGTGGCTTGGGCAGCCACGGCAGGTCAGGAGGCTTAGGCAGCCACGGTAGGTCAGGTGGCTCGGGCAACCACGGCAGGTCAGGTGGCTTGGGTAACCACGGCACGTCAGGTGGCTTGGGCAACCACGGCAGGTCAGGTGGCTTGAGCAGCCTTAAGCGGGACAGAGTCCGAAGGTGACCACGGCGGGTCAGAGTCCATTACTGGCCATGGTTGGTTACAGTCCATGGGCAGCCATTGCAAGTAACAGTCCATGAGCAGCCATTGTAAGTAACAGTCCCTTAATGGCCATAGTGGGTTACAGTCCATGGGTGTCCAAGACAGTTCCGAGGCCGTAGATGGCCGTGGTTGTGCAGGGTCCCCACCCACAAGCTCCCCACCCTCTGGTATGTGGCCCCCCCCCAAAAAGTTCTTGGGGAATTCAACGGTGGCCATGGCGGGTTTGTGGGCAAGGAGCTCGGGTGGCGCCGGCAGGGCGAGGAGCTCGGGTGGCGCCGGCAGGGCGAGGAGCTCGGTGGCGCCGGCAGGGCATGGCGCTCGAGTGGCGCCGGCAGAGCAAGGCGCTTGGGCTCTGGAGCGGACTCAACGGCTGGAACGACCCCTGTGGTCACAGACACAGGAGGGGCGGCCATCCTGCCCGTGGGCACTGGCGAAGCGGCCATCTCGTCCTTAGCATCCAGAGTGTTTGAGTGCGTTGCAACCGGCGAACTTGAGTGCGTTGCAACCGGCGAACTTGAGTGCGTTGCAACCGGCGAACTTGAGTGCGTTGCAACCGGCGAACTTGAGTGCGTTGCAACCGGCGAACTTGAGTGCGTTGCAACCGGCGGGCTTGAGAGCGGCGGCGGCGGGCTTGAATGCGGCGGCTGGCGGGCTTGAATGCGAAGCGGCTGGCGGAGGCTTAGGAATGCCAGCCGCTCGTGCTGAAGTCAGCGGTTGATCAGCCACACTGGACCGCAAACCTCTCCGCTCCCAGACAGATCCAGAGACGTGACGTGATGTTGTTGAGGTAGCCGCCATTTTGTGAGTGTCATCTGGTGCGGCGGCCATTACACGACCAGACGAGGTGTCACTTTCCCCCGCGACACCCACAGTAAATGGAGAGCCAACAGTTAATAATGTAAATTCCAGGAAATGACTAAGAGAGGAACGGGTCCCTCATGAATCAGTTGTGTTTTAAGTGGCTGATTGATGCCTTCACAGAAAAAGTCTATGAGCACACAGTCCGGCAGATCTGACCAATAAGCTACATCCAAATATTCTGTAATATAATCCTCAATAGATCGTGGTGCCCTGCGTGAGCCCTAATAACAATTGTGCGATATTCCTACCGGGCCATTGTTCTTCAGGAAAGCTGCTGGATCCATGTGTTGGCGAAGTCTTCTGTAACGCGGTGGGACTCAGGGTAGGATCCATTTGCAAGCTTTATTAAAGTAAGCGTGGTAGTACAGGCAGGGTCAAACGGGAACAAACAGGAATGGCAGGGATAAGGCAGAGACGTGGTCAAGGAACAGGCAAGGGGTCAGGGCAGGCAGATAACAAACGTAAGTCCAAGACAGAGCAGATAATCCAAAGGGCAGGCAGCAGAGAATCGTAGACAGGAAACAGACAAGAACGGTAACAGGCAGACTAACACAATGATTAAACGCTCAGAATTGCAACAGAGTTAACAAGACTTCGCCATGAGGTGGTGTGTGAGTGTGTCTTAAATAGTCCAGCAGATAGGCAACAGGTGTATGTGGCAACAGGTGATTGGTGTGGAGTGTGCATGTGACAGGCAGGGAGGATTATGGGAAGTGTAGTCCAGGAACTGACAGGTACAGACAGTAATCGTGACAATTCCTATGTGTATGTTCATGTTGCAAATATATTGTGCATAATTGTTCCGGTTTGTGGAGATATTGATAATGCGTGAATCCATTTTGTGAAATGGATGCTCGTGAAATGCATTTAATTTGATTCATACAGGCTCCAGTTACCAGGTTATTATGTTCTTTATTTGGTTATTCATATTATATTTGTGTTTGGTTATTTAGAGTTCATGTGTGACATAGGCCTAAATATCAATGCACTTCTCCAGACAATGTTTCAAACAGACATTCTAGTGCAAATGAATGTAATGCAGTTCTGTTTCCTGCTAATGCAGAAGGAAAAATTAATGTTAATATGACATGATTGCAGATCTGATTGCAAAATTAGTAAATAGAAGGTAAAATTTTATAGTTTACATACATTTCTCAGGTTCTTAGGCCTTGATGATTTTATATGCATAAAATACCTATTGAATTGTCTGAGTAGATTTAAAGAAGAAATCAAATGTATGTTTTTTGTGGGGGGAAAATGTAAATGAAATGTGCATTGTTTTGATAACAGAAAGAAAATGACATTTGTTCATAAGAAAAAAAGAAATATACTTTATTGATAAAGCTTTAATGGATTACAATGTGAAAAAAAGACATTGAATAAACAATCGCTGGGGATTATGTGCAACACACACGTTTGCTTCTGTCCCCTTAATTTTTCCTGTTTTAACAGGGACTTTCTAATCTGCCAACACAGCCTTCTGCACGGGGCCTGTAACAATACCATGAACACAGCTAAACAAGGTAAAATACAATATAAACTAGACTCCAAAAGATATGTGTTTAAAAGTGTGTTGACAACAATGAATTGAAAGCTGTTAAGTGAATGGATCTAAAATCTAAACTCAGGAGACATTTAGAAATCAAACACTCAAACTAAGACAAGCTGTTAAGTCCATCATGGCCATATAAACAAATTACCATTAATAAATTATTTTTTAAAAAAGAATACATTGATACATTCTTATTTACTTCAGTATGATTTTGATTCAGTACTAAGGGTCTGTTTTGATTAGCAGCCACTTGATGTGCAATGTGAAATCAGAGTCCTGTAACACCAGCTGAGAACAACTGGTTTAATATCATGTAGGCTGTGTATTGCACGTATTCTTTTTATTTTGCCTATTGAATTTATTTATTGTAATATTAAATATATAACACAAATAAGATAGTCTGGTTATCATTATCCTGAAATGTATGAGTAAATAACCTTTGTAGCCGAGTTAAAATAGATAACCCTAAATGTCGTAGATATGGAAGCTTGTTTCCACCATGGAATAAAAAAATAAAAAAGGTAATTGTAACTTTTTATCTCACAATTGCGAATTATAAAGCCAAAACTGCATGAGAAAAAGTCAGAATTGTGAGATAACAAGTCACAATTACCTTTTTTATTTTTTATTTTTTATTTAGTGGCGGAAACAGGCTTCCATAGGTAGACAGGTTAAGAATGATCCCCTGCAGCAGAAGTCACCTCCGGCAAAGGGGTGAGAGGGTTGTTTTCAGCCCACAGACAGGCTTTCTTTTTCTTCAGATTAGAATTCCTCTTGTGCTCCCTTCTCAACAACAATATTATGACCAATACCAGTAAACAAATCAGAGGAATAGTGATTCCCAGTGTTGCTCCTAACGGGTCTGACGATTTTTCAGGATCACCTGAGAAAACAAATCAAATGTTATATTGGAGAAAAAGATCTATTGTTTGGATATACTACATTAGATTTATGGTTTAATGTGCTGTTTTTTTTTTTTTTTTTTTTTTTTTTTAATAAAATAGGGTTAGGGTTGTCATGATGTAATTTCCTGCAGCTCCAGAGTGCAAGTGTTTTCCTTAAAATGTGTTAAAAAGGTCTCCATGATTTTGCCAAGCAAGATGTGATCCAGCATCATCAAGTTGTTGTCCCTGGATCAACATACCTGACAGAAACAAAATTGAACCCAAACCCTAGCCACAAGCTACCTCAAAAATCTCTAACATGTTGCAAGAAAAAGAATGTTCATCCAGGTCCTACGGAGATCATGCTTATTGTATTGTTGAAGGGATGTGGACAGAATAGTGACTAGTGGAAATGATCAAAATGGCTCAAATCACTTACAGTAGGGGTTCCCAAACTTTTTTGTCAGCCGAACCCCTTAGATGTAAAATATTTACACATAGTAAATGTACATTTATTTGTCCTCTAGTTAAAATTTCAATAATTTAATGACAGTTAATGGTCATATGACATGCAGGTAAACAGAATATTTTATGTTTTATTATATTTTTATGTTTTAGTAAGTCTTTTATTTTTGTTTTATTTTAACGTTATGTATGTATAGGGCAGAATGACTTGGCCATAAAATTGCATTGCAATTATTTTGTGAAATATTATGATTTGAACTGCGATATGACATTTTATCTCATATGCCATGGCGGATTCTTTATATACATTGCGGAATTTGCAAGCGGAAAGACTGAACGCTTCTCTAGAGAGGAAACGGATCTGCTCGTGCACGAGGTTAAAGCGTTGTAATTCTTTTATTTTTAATAATTGGCATGTTTGTGTGCTGCTGCACAGCATCCCTATGTGTGTAACAAGCAGAGTGTGCGTGCGTTGTGCACTGCCTATAGGGGTATATTACTAATGCACCCTTTATATAACAAAAAAATATATATATTGCGCCATTGACTTTAGACCAGGTTTTCGTTGGTCAATGGCACAGTTGTTTTCATTTGCCTCAAAATAGCAACACGCCAACAATGCATCTGAACATACCTCATTTTCAGACCAGCACGCCCATGGGTGAACAGATGGGCGCGATTGCATTTGCTATTTAAACAACGTGGCGCAGGATGTGAAAATGATAACTGCGTCTGACTGAATAAAACCACTTGCGTCGCGCCTGTCGTCACATTGTGCCGGGTGTATGATAGGGCCCTCTGTGTTCCCAAATGGGTGTTAAACTCACAGCACATACAGAGTTCATGAGAAGCAGCATTTACTGAGGTCCCGAGGTGCTCTGAGAAGCTGTATGTGTGTAAATGAACACAGTGCCACTATTCACTCTGAAATACGCAGTGAAACAGTCTATATACTTATTTCATTAAATTGCAGCCTTTGATTTCTTAATCACACTATAGCTATATCCCAATTCCAGCTGTAATATGATTAATCGTGCAGCCCCATTTATTTATTTTAATTTTACATTCAATTTAAATATTACCTGTCCATCAACCCAAAAACTATCAGAAGTTCCTTTGCACACCCCCATTTGGGAAACCCAAAGCATCTTTAAAGTACCTTTTGTATGAAGACATGTTAGTTTCTAGATAGTTACCTTCAGTGTGAACATGGACAGAGAGCTCTCCAGATTTATCCGAAGCAAATTTCTTCCAGTTGTTAGCAATTAGAAGCCACTCCTCTACCTGGCAGTAGTATTGCCCCACATCAGTGGGGTTGATCTGTGGCACGGTCAGTTTGTAGTGTGTGGCAAGTGGTCGTCCAAACACCAGATATTTATCACTAATTGCGCTGTGTAAGGTACCGTCACGCTTAGCAGTGAATAGAATGACTGGTCCTTCCTCCTGAACCTTGAACCAGGTGACCTCAAAGGCAGAATTATTACTGGACTTTGAGTCAATGACACAGTCAACTGTGAACCCAGCCTGATGATTGGTAATGTTGAGCATTTTGTTCTCCTTCTTAACACTCAGTTTACTTTCTGTTTAAATGAAACATAACATCACAGATCAAACAAGAATGAAACTGAAAACACTCGCACCTTTAAAGAAGGTCAAGTGTTGTAAGTTATTCACATTTTGTAAGTTGTTAATAAGACTGTACTAAGAGATGAAAAGTGAATAAGATGTAAATGGATGCATTACCAATACTGCGAACATTGACGACAGTTAATCCTGATTGGGCTTGTTTTGTTGGTTTCCACTTGCCCTCACAATCGAGCTGGTACTGATCAACTCTGCACTGGTAGCTTCCACTATCGGCTGCATCTGAGTTTAACACAACCAGATTGAAAATACTCGAAGTAGGTCTAGAGAAGCGTAACCTGTCCTTGTTCTCTGTAAGGTACTGTAGACGACCATTATAAGAGTACGACAATAAAGGTGTCCCGCTAGAAGTTTCCAGGCTATTAAACACCCATCTGAGACTGTAGTGACGTGTAGGATCCTCTTTTTCTACATTCAAGGAGCATTTAAGTTCAAACTGCTCTCCTTCTTTGATGTCAACAGACTTGTCAGTCCTGTCCATGGTAAAGCTGTCCTGTTTTAGGCTTTCCTCAGTGTCCACATGGACGGATAGCTCTCCAGACTTGTCTTCACCTATCCTTCTCCACTTGTTTGCAGCTGTCTGAATCCATTCAGCAACCTGACAATAGTAAAGGCCAGTATCAGTGGGGTTGATGTTTGGCACAGTCAGCTTGTAGTGCATGGCCTTTGGACGTTTAAACACCAGATCTTTATCCCCAATTGCACTGTGTAATGTTCCGTCACGACTGGCATTGAAGATGATGATGGGTCGTTCGTTTCTCTGACCTTTGGACCAAGTCACCTCAAACACAGACTCGTCACTGGACCGCGAGTCAATAACACAGTCAATGGTGACCCCCTCTTGCAGATTGGTGATGTTGAGGCTTTGGTCCTCCTTGTGCACGCGCAGTTTGTTCTCTGATTTAATTAAAAAAAAAAAAAATTAGCATAAATGATCTTCTAAATCAATTTTATGATTTCTTAACTCTAATTTGAAACACTCACCTATTAGCTGAACACTAACATTGGTGTAACCTGACTTGTCGCTTGCCTTAAGTGTCCAATGACCTTTACAGTCCAGCTGGTGCTGATGAACTTGACAGTAGTAGCGCCCCCTGTCTTCCTGGATGGCTCTATGGATAGCCAAGTGAAAAACACCCACTTTTGGGCTGGAGAAGTGGAGTCGTCCCTCAAGCTCTGAGTTATAGCTGTTGAACAACAGACTGCCATCATAACTATAGGTCAGAAGTGTCACACTGGAGGACTGATCTTGGTTAAACATCCAGGTAACGGTGTAGCGAAGTGTAGAATCAGACCCAATACCATCCACTGAACAACTCAACATCAGCTGCTCTCCCTCTTTAACCTTCAGCTGACTGTCAGCTTTATTCATTCTGAAATCACTGGCTGAAACATAAAAGACAATAAGTGGGTTATGATATGAGTTTTTGTTTTGGTCTGAATTTCTTAATTTATTCAAAAATATATAATTTACATAAATCCATACATGCTATGTGATGTTTTAATTTCTGAATTAAAAGTCATTTTGATGTTTTTGGTGGCATTAAGTTAAAAATGTGATAACTGAATCCAAAACACTTTCATGGCAATTCCTAACTATTTAAAAAATAAAAAATGTATGGATTCATCTGTTGATGTTGATGAGCTTAATGATGTGGTTAGTTCCTGGGTAACATATTGTGTTGATTCTGTTATTCCTGAAAAAGTTGTTAAGCTATATCCAAATAGTAAAGGTCTTTGCACACTGAGTCCGAAATTCGCATGCGAAACTTTCGCACGTTAAAAAATAAATTCGACCTCACATTATGTCAATCACGTTTACACACTGCCTCCGAAACTTTCGTCCGTCATAAAAATATTCGTATCAGGTTCGATTTTCTGTGTTTCTCACATCCGTGGCACGCATTTTGAGAGACGTTTTGACAATTCAGAGCCAACGTACGTGAACGCAAAAATCCATAATGCCATCTGACAAGTTGATCCACGTCGTCTACAGCACAAAGCAGCAGCACTGTATGACAAACAACGTGCGGAATACAAAAATACAGAATATAAAGTCAGATTGTGCCAGTAGCAAAGCATCAAAGCCTCTGACATCCTGAAGTAAACTTTGAAACGCTCGGGATAATCACGCAGCTCCTTGATGAGGTGAACTCTCTCTCTATGCAATCTCAGGATTGGATGGACCCAATTTCTTTTCTTTTTCTCTTTTTAAGAAGAGAGAGGACAACTAAATCGTGTTCACTGCTTGAAGACTCCATTTTGTATTGTTTTGTGATTTTTTTTCGCAACGGATTCATTAATACGCATCGGACTCAGTGTGCAAGGTCTCTGTGCGTGATGAATTTTTAGGATCACGAATACGAAAAAAACGCATGCGAAAATTTCAGACTCAGTGTGCAAAAGCCATAAGCCATAGGTGAGCAGGAATGTTAAGGGTCTGTTGGTTAAGAAAATAACTGCTTTGTATGGGCTCAGAATGGGATAGTCTTAAATTAATGACAGCCCTAAATGATGGATGTAGAAAACGAGTGAAAGTAACCGCTTATAAGTTAGATAGTGCCCTGCTGAGGATTTTAATACGTTTTATGCTAGATTTGAAGAGCAGAATGGTAGCATAAGGAAAGAAGAGTTCTCCTCAAGAAGGAGGTTTACCTTTTCTTTTAATGTGGAAATTGTAGTCAAACGTTTTAAACAATGTAAGATTAAAGTGAGTCCTGGTCCAGATGGAATAAGTTGTATTGTTGTGCTGAAACAGTGTGCAGTGGAACTGGGTTTTTACTTATATTTTTTAATTGGTCTTTTGATTGGTTCAGTATGTACCAAAACTTTGGAAACAGTCTATTATTATTCCAGTAGTGAAAAATAATTGTCCTAAAGGCATGACAGATTATAGACCAGTCTCCTTGACCTCACTTGTAATGAAGGTATTTGAGAAAACGGTAAAAGGGATATTATTGCAAAAAGCTAAACCACCTACAGGGCGGGGAGAGGCGTGCAGGATGCGACACTGACCTTACTGGACATGTTGTATAAACATCTGGAGGGTAGTAGTAATCATGCAAGGCTTTTATTTGTAGATTTTTCTTCTGCATTTAACACAATCCAACCAAGCTTGTTGGTTCACAAGCTTTGGTGTAGATGCAAGAATGGCTGCTTGGTTACTAGATTTCCTTACAAATAGGTCTCAGAGGGTAAGGGTTAATGGCATTCTGTCAGGCCCTATAACTACATCTATTGACTCCCCACAGGGATGTGTACTTTCTCCTCTCCTCTACATCCTATACACAAATGAGTGTGGAGTCAGCTTGAGAATTGGTACATTCTGAGGTTTGCTGATGACACAGTTTGTTGGTTGGTGAGGAGGGGAAACACGGGCCTATTGTCGAGTATTTTGCAAATTGGTTTCGAGAGTCCCATGTACGATTGTCAATAATTATTTGATTGAATTGGTCGAAAGTTACAAGTACCTAGGCACTATTATCAATAATAAATTAAATTTTGCATAGAATACTGATAGACTGTGTAAGATGAGCCAACAGAGACTTTATTGTCTGTGGAAATTAGCCAAATTTAATATTGGCAGGACATTGATGACTGCTTTTTATAAGGCATATATTGAATCGATAACATTTTCATTGATTTGAATTTTAAAGGTCGAACAAAAGAATGCACTATCAAAGGTCATAAATTACTGCAGTAAAGTATTGGGTGCGCCTGGGTTATCAGAATTGTTTGATATTCAGGTGATGAAGAAAGCGCATCACATCATATCTGACACATCTCACCCTCTATGCATTTCAGTCCCTCCCCTCAGGATATTTGTATAGGGTCACTTTAGCTAAAACAAACAAATTTAAATTTTCGTTGTATCATGTGCTATTAATTTGTTTAATTCAAGAAGGAAGAGGCAGTTTTTTTTTCAAAAAAAAAAAAGTTTTTCTTTATGTGCTATTAATGTTGTGTATTTGTCTTGTATGTGGTGTAAAAAATCTATCATGCTGCAGAACAAATTGCCCCTAAGGGGGACACCTAGTAAGCCATGGGTGCAAAGTAGAGTTTTCTTTTTTCTTTTCAGGACCCTGTACCATAATCATGAAAAACTTCTTCGTGTGAAGAATATTCCAGTTCAGTGAAAAGACCATTGCAATGAAGTAAATGCGTGTTTTATTACCTTTCTCTTTGACAACAAGCTCTGTGGAAACAGACTTTTTCTCTAGGGAATACCAGTCACCAAGAGGATCTTGAAGCCACTCGTCCACCTCACAACGATACTCTCCACTGTCAGATCTTCTGACCTGACGGACAGTCAACTGGAAGGTCTGTTTCTGTCTTACTTCCATGCGGATTCTCTGGTCCTTCTCTGGTCCAGCTGCGGGGCCAAACTTGACAACTGCATCTAGGTCCATAGTTAAGAGCATCTGGGACCCAATCATCCATGTTATCGTGAGACGAGATGTATCTGTGGTTGTTGTCAGGACTGAGCATTCAATCATAGCATCAGTGTTGGCGGTGGTTTCCAGACGAGACTTGAGTTTAGACAGGCCCAACTTGCTCACTGTTGGTAAACATTACAAAGTGAGGAGAGGAGAGAAAAATCAAGATATTCAACAAACTGCTGAATCTACAGGAAATCTGAATGCTTTATAAAAACACAGTGGGGTCTGATATTTTGCACCTCTGAGAACGGACATATACAAATGTTCTGTAATTTAATTTACATGCTTGAAACACACACACAATGTTGGCATATGGTCACATGTGTTTGTTCTGCCTGAGCCATGGTTAAGTTTCCAGTTCTCCTTTCTCAATTGATATCTCTTATGTTTAGCTTGTCTTCTTCACTGTAAAAGCTTTACGTCCTGAAGTGACAACATAAAATACAGTTTAGAAAACATATTCAAGTATATATTTCTAATCCAGTCCCAGGTTCAGGAAGCTGACCTCTGGAAAATGTGTTGTACACAAGCTAACTTTTAGGTTGCACTGCTCAGGAACAGCATTACACATAAATCTTAACTATTTCCTAATTTCATCCATTTCTGGAAGGCCAAACAAAGGAGTTTAGCTTTCGCATGGAAACATACAGTGTCTCCAAGACATGGTGACAACACTACAATTCACTGCCTCATCTTTTTTTTTTTTTTTGTGTATGCCTTAGGGTGGGCATTTTCCTAATATTTCACAAATGTTGTCTTTCAGTTAATCTTCTAACAGTGATTGTAAATTAATTGCCTGAATTATTACATTATTAGCTAACTGCATTCTCTAAATTGTAATGTTGACATGCATTCTCTGTAAAGCTGCTTTGAAACGATATGTGTCGTGAAAAGCGCTATACAAATAAATGTGAATTGAATTGACATAGCAGTGTTCTCTTTTAGAATAAATTCCTCTGTGGGAGACTATGAGCTTTGTAAATTTGCAGATCTTTTTGAAATTTGCAAATTTTACATGCTCATACATGTGTATATACATAGATATACATGCACAGATACATTACACAAGGAAAAGGAAAACATTAAAAAGAATCATATGACACCTATTTAAAACTATGAAATAACACCAATGGAAGTATGGGAATTATGTAATGACAAAAAATGCTAAACAAATCAGCCCCTCTTTATATTAGGTTTGTTCAACTACTATGCACTTACAATATAAAATTAGGCCTTTGACATAATGTATTTATTGTGTGCATCCAGCTTGTCCTACGCACTCCACAGTGTACTGCTTCATCCCCTTCCTGACCTTTGAACCATAGTAGTTTCATTTGCCTGTTCGATGTAGACTTTACATGCATCTAACCCTAAATCTAACCCTACCCTAAACTAATAGTGAGTAAATGTTGTCAGTTACTATTACTAAGTGTATATTTGCGTTACAAAATTTTGTGTGACCAGGTTGGGATATAGGTAGGGTTAGAAGAAAGGGTAGGTTTAACAGTAGTTTAATGGTTATTGTACAGTCAACAGTGTGATTACATGTGAATTTATATGCAGATACTTTGAATATAAGTACAATATAACAACTTGTATGCACACATTTTTATGTATGTACATAGTAGTTAATGACACCTAATGTAATATGAGTCTAAACTCTTATATTTGAGCTTCTTAAGGCTTGTTTCCACTGAGCGGTACGGTTCAGTACAGTACGATACGCAATTATTTTTGTTTCCATTGTCAGAAATTGTGAATAGTACCAAAATACCGAACTGCGTGCTACAAGGGGAATGACAACACAATACCGTTGCAACACAATGTGTATTTTTCGGCTGTTTTTCCTTGCAGCCTTCAGAGCTGCTATATGTCCTCCATTGTTGTTTACCGCCATTTTCATCTTCACGCAAGAATGACGTCCATCACTGCTTTCCAGCATATACCATGCCTATCAAGTAAAGGTACTGTTGCCGATGGAAATGCAAGCCGGATCAGGGTTTACCGTCCCGTATCGTACTGTACTGAACTGAACCAAACCGTACTGCTCAGTGAAAACAAGCCATTAGAGTCCAGCTCTGTTCACTCTGGACATTCATTCAACCAACTTTATGGAATGCATCCTGGGAATCTTTTAAACTGTGTTGAAGGAGATCACAAGTATGTAAGTAAGTATAAGTATTTTTAAAAAACAGCTGTATTTACCAGGTTTTTGTACAGTCACAGCCAACGGGTTGGAGTTCTTCATGGCTTTCTGTACATCCTTTTGATAGGCATCAACTTGGCACTGGTACTGTCCTTCTTGTTGCTTGCTGGCTCGTGGCACTATGAGCGTAAAATATGTTGCTGTCGACTGTGTCTGAACGGATAGCTGATAGTTTCTCTGATCTGCTCCCCAGGAGATTTCTCCAGTGTGGCGTATGGATAAAATATTCCTTTGTACAGTTGAATTGGGGAGCCGAAACATCCAGCGTACACCCAAAGACACTTTAGGCCCTTTGACTATACATAGTAATTCTATTGAAGAATTTATAAGCACAGTTGTTGTACGACTTTTCAAGGTCACCGTCATTAGAGATTCTGAAAATAAATGTCAGCAGTGATTATTCATACTCTGGTATCAGTAACATGCAGTAGAAATGTAAGTAATGACAAAGAAGTTATGTCAGCATATCTAGACAGTTTCTCTGATCCTGAGAATAACGTGTGAATATATAGCAGTCTTACCAACAGAATTAACTGAAATGGCTTTTTGCTGAGACTGGGTGTTGGCTTTCGTCATCTCTCCATTGCTCTGTACGGTCCATTCAGACACAGTGCACATGTATTCGCCACTGTCGGATGTTGTAGATGCACCAATCTCCAGGGTAAAGTTTCCAGCTGGAGAATGGAGTGTTTGAACATGTCTGCTCTGATATCTTGTCCCAATATCTTTCATTACTCCCTCATGGGTCAGACTAATGACATCATTGAAGGAATCCCCTGAGTCTTTCTTGTGTTGCCAAGACACTGATAAAGGACCTTTGAATCCCGACACAGAGCAGGTGACCTGTAGTGTATCTCCCTCAGTCACCGCATCCTTCATCACCATGACCACCATCAGATCACTCTCTGACCAGACAGGCAAATAAACAGGCAATGTCAGTAACATATAATTCAATTGTTTTATTTTTATCTGTGTATTTTTATATTTGTTATAAATAAAATTAGGGTGAATTCAGGTTGATTGGGACACTTTTCCCCAGTCATCTCAATGGCAAAAAGTGTCCCAATCACCCTGAATTCACCATATATTTCTCATTATATGGTAGATGTTCTTGAAATATATATATCCCCTTTACAAAAAGAAAATGAACACATTTTTATCTTGGCAATGACCAGAACACCTCAGTAACTGCATAGCAACACTATAAAGTCCACTTGACTGTAGAGGAGAAACACTGTAGCATTATTTACCTTTGGGTGTGATGTTCACAGTCTCTGGACTGGACAGTTGTTTTTGTATTTTTCTGAAGGTGCCATCATCATTCATGCGTTCCTGCCACACTTCACACTGGTACTGGCCCTGGTCTTCAGTCCTAGCCGAACGGATGGTCAGCAGGTAGTCCGTGTGACTGCTTTTCACTACTCTCATCTCCGCTGCATTCTCTCTCTCTTTGTAACTGTCAAACACAGTGAGCATCCCAGAAGATCCAATCTGAGCCACGTTCTTCTGGTTCTTCAGCCAAGTCACCGAAAATAAATGACCAGCCTTCACACTGCATTGGACGTCCAGTGCATCTCCCACCTGTAGTGACCCCTTTGAGGCCTTCATATAGACACTGAACGAATCTACATCAGGGGCCACTTCTGAAACACAAGAAACAGTATGAGATGTACAAAGTTCTCCTACACAATTTCCTGTTTTATGACTGCAGTCGTACCCACACAGTCATTACACCAGATCTAACCTATATTCTTTATATCAGTGGTCCTGAACTGACAGTAGGGTGCAGGTCTGTTCTGATGGATCAACAGACAGCAGGGGGAAAATAATGATAAATGCCAATAACAGAATAATAGACTTACTATATAATCATGCATGGAAAGGATGAGAAAATAATTAGACTTAAACTTTAGATCAACTTTAAAAGGGAGGAGAAAACGGTTCTTCTATCTTCTGTTGTTCATGTCAGAAGCTCTGCATCCAAACAAATTCTACAGTATAATGGCACAAATCCATCTGTCATTTGATAGAAGCTAGACAGGCTGTGCGACATGCCCTCATCCTCAAAAACCATGCACAAACTACTCTAGGTAACAGAAAATTATCAACAGCAGAAAGCATAAAACTATTTAAAATTCATGAGATATTTAGAAAAATGTGTAGATAAATGTGAATAAAAATGTATTTTAATCAACATTTTAAGGGCATTTTTGTTACTTTTGTACTCTAAACTCTGTTGAGTCACTAGGTGTAACATCTGGGTCCTGAAGCAAAAGCATTTGTGAACCTCTTGTTTAACAAAATATAAATCTCACCAATTTGTTTGACCTCCAAGTTACATGCTGTGCTGGTTTTGTGGGCAATCTGTGTCCAGGAACGGTCTGGGTCTTGGATCCACTCAATGGCTTTGCAGTAGAACTTCCCCTGGTCTGACTGCTGCAATTGAGACACCTTCAGTCTGTAGGTTGTGTCCTCCACCTTATCCATACTGATAAGACCTGTGTTGTAGCGATCCTCAAATCCAGCTCCTGGCTTTACAGTCAGATCTTTGTTCAGAGTGATGATTGGTCGGGGGTTCTCATCCTTTTCACTGTGGACAAACCAGGTGACCGACAGATGGGTGTGCTGATAAGTTTCGCTGGAGACCTGACACTCAAGCTGAAGAGCATCACCTTCAGACAAGGTCTGGGAGGAAGAGCCAGAGTATGATGCCACCAGGGTGTCCTTAATCACTGTGGATTTTTGCATTTAAAACATTAGTAACACAGACTGGTTGACCAATATGTGTTTTTCAATGCCAATACCAATATCTAGAGAGTAAATGATGACTGATACAATAGTGATTCAAAGAAATATATGTACAACTACAGCTTATAGCTGATCATCTTCTGTTGGAACAAATGGAAATGTCAATGGATGCTAACAGATGGATTTCTGTAGTTATAGATCTGCCAATGAAATGCCAATAACCTCAAATTGGACAAATCATCTGATAATCACCAAAACCCTCAAGATAAATAAATATCTTACCGTTAAGTGTTGTTCCCGCTTCATAACTTCCTAAATATTCACCATCTGTGTTTGGGGTGTGACAGAATAATTCGCCCGCATCTCCTTCCAGCAATTTTTTGATCCTCAAGAGAACTGAAGATCCTGACAACCTCTCAATCTCAATATCTTTTTCTCTTACCCTACTGGAGAACATTGCGTAGGCAAAGTTTTCCTTTTCAGTACTGATCATATTTATATCCACGTTTGATTTCTTGACCATAAATTCAAAATTCTGTGAAGATGGGCCTTTAAACCCACTAACATTACAGGATATGGAGATGGGATATCCTTGCACTCGATACAGAGGACCTTCCTGGATCTGGACCAGACGTTGACCGTAGCACAGATCTGTGTAGAGAGTGACATTAGACAGGCAAATCTTAAATATTTCACCCAAAAATGCATTTGCTTTTTGTCATCATTTACTCTTCCCTTCGTTTCAAACATGTATGTCATCAATCAATCAATCAAGTTTATTTTAGGAATACATGGCCTCTCGGCCCATAGTTCCACAGAATCACAATAGCATAACAGATACTCTTTTCTTCATTCCATGCGATATATACAATGCCAATCTCCATGCATACTCAGAATTACATACATGTGACACATCAATACAAACATCACCAACAAGAGCAAGATCACCCAAATATTTCTTATGCAATTCCACATACAAAGAACAATCATACAGGAAATGTGTCTCATCTTCTATCACCGAAGAATTCAAAGTTAACTAACAGTAATTGCAAATTCTCTCTGCCACAGGTGTGTTACTCCATCTGCCTGTTTCTATAGCCAAATGATGACCTGAGCATCTAAACAATAACAATGATCGTACCAGCTGTGTATTATACACAGATGCAATGTAGCTCTCTTGTACCATCAAGGACTTGCATTGTGAATATATACTCAATTTCTTATTTTCTAGAATTGATGTGTACCATGCATCATGTGCTTTTTCTCTCAATCGCTGATTCAAAATAGATGTAAATGTTCTTATATCACCTACACTTTGAGCCTCCCAAACACTAGAAAAAACGTAGAAATACAACAAAACTCTAATGCAGGAGACCCATGTTTTTCTACCTACTTCATCTAAATGAAGAAGCATATTATAACATTTTCTTGGATAACGATGATTAGACATAGACACTAATTTTATCCAATACATGATACATCTTTTCATATAAGTAATGGACAATACAAATCTACCCAGATCTCCCAAGACAGCTACATTGCTCACACTTGTGCTGATATTGAGGAGTTTTTTTACAAAAATATAACTGAACATTTTCAATACACTCTACTGTTTCAAAGCCCCATATCTCAGCTCCATAATATAATACGGGTGCTACCATGTGGTCAAACAAATAAAAGGCTTGGTCACATCCAATTTTATGCTTACGAACAAACCTTAGTAAAGAAAGCATTGCCTTCTTAACTTGGCTTACCTTGTTGTCGGGCTTTCCACCATGACAGTCTGGGTGTAAACCACATATCCAAATATTTGTAATAATTAACCACTTCAGTCTGTTGACCAGCAAAATACCATTTTTCATCCTTATTTAAAGAGCCCCCTCTTCTGAATACTATAACTTTTGTTTTACTCAGTTCACTCTCATTCCGTAAAGGCTACAAAATATTTCCAGCTGTTCAGCTTCTTTCTGTAACCCTCCAACTGTATCTGATACATTATCCATATCATCAGCGTATAACAAGGTCTGTACTTCTGTGATACTTTCAATCTTAATACCTTTACCTTTACAGTTTTCCTTTAACATTGTTATATATTCATTTAGGAAAAGAATAAACAAAAGTGGACTCACCATGCAGCCCTGTCGTATGCCAATGCTACAGCTAAAATAACTTGTTAAACCATCAGTTCCTTTCACACATGATTTAAGTTTAGAACACATAGATTTCAGTACACTAAAAACCTTTCCACCATTTCCACCTTTCTACCATTCTTAATGAGAGTAAAATACAAGAGACTATGCTGGATACTATCAAAGGCTTTGGAAAAATCAATAAATATAGAGTACATCCTTCTTTTTCGCTTCGTAATATATTTCTGAACAAGTGACTGTAAAATAAAAATATTATCCATTGTGGAATAACCAGACCTATAACCTGCTTGTTCTTCATAAAACATCTTGTTTGCTTCTACGTAAGATACTAATCTCCAGTTCAAAATCTTTGTAAAAATTTTACCAAGTACATTAAGCAAAGAAATTCCTCTATAATTTTCGACATTGTTTCTATCACCACTCTTATATAACGGGCAAATCACAGCCTCACACCAAGCCTCGGGAAAGTCACCGGTGTCCAATATTTTGTCATATAAAGAAAGCATAAAAGGGTATAACATATGCGATGCTGCTTTCAGCATCTCAATAATAATGCCATCTGGACCAGGGGCTTTTCCATTGCTCAGTGACATAATAGATTTGAGGATCTCATCATATGTAATATTGCTATCTAGCACTTCAACTTGATTAAAAATGGCAACATGAGTATTCACAAAATTTGTAACATAATTCTCAAAGTCAGCATCTATATTAAATTTGGAATCAGACAATAATTATGTGAAATATTCTAGCCACTTGTCATCTGTAATATTATTAGACTGTATATTAGACTTTCCATAACTTTTAATTTTCTTCCACAGCTGTTGAGTTTTCATGTTATTCTGTAACACATTACCTAAAATGTTTGCATTATACTTCTTTTTCTTACTATTACATAACTTTTTTAATTTTTGCCTCTCAAGCATATAACTGTTCAAGTTGCTCACATTACCTGATCTTCTAAGTTGGTTTAAAGCACCAAATTTTACAGCTCTCTGAAATGAACAATCTTCATCCCACCACCTTGGTTGTTTTCTTTTAGATGTAAATGTATTAATCAGAAATCTACCTGCTTCATGTAAGCAATCTGTCAAAATTATAGCGGTTACATTAGTTTTTTCTTCCTTTGCAGTAAAAAGTTACTAAAAAATTTCCATTCAATAAATAAGTTAGTCTTTGCAAAAATTGCCTTTCACCATCTAAATCTTATCCAGGGTCTAGCAAGACTGCTGCTGTATGATTCATGTATGATTCTTTTTAAATGGGATTTTTTTTTTCTTCATTCACACTTTTTTTCCATACAACAAAGTGAATGGGGGCTAGGGATGTCAAGCTCCACAAATGACAAAAAAAGCAACATAAAATGATTCTAAATGTTCTAAATGACTTCTGCACTATATGTTCTATGTTCCAAGTCTACTGAATCCATATGATAGATTTTTTTGACAGCATTAATTCTCTCTCTTGTCTTGTCACACAGCAAGACTGAATGTGTAAGTGCAAAATAAGATTTTTCAGCAGAGTGATTTCATTTTAGCAAATAACACTTAAATAGCACAAAGCTATTGTTTAGATTCAGAAGAGTTGAATATATATCGTATCCACCACTTCTGTGTAAAAACATGTACACAATAAGTGCATTGTATCAAATGATTCATTTAAATGTTAATACGTACTAGTCAAAGACACAGTGTCCAAGTGGGATAAAGTTATAAATTCAGTCTTACCCCCCTGCAGGAGTCCTTTGAGACACAGCAACAGCAGCAGGTGCCACAGTCGGCACCAAAAGTCCACCATCCTTAATCTGATTGATCCTTTCGCTTTCTCTCTGATCTCCTCCTCAGTACAAGTTAATCCAGGTTTCAGCAAGAGCACCTAAACCTGATAAATGTACTCTGACCCAAGTGACTGTGACACAGACAAAAAGGAGGAAACGAATGTACTGAATATTGGTTTCCTGTTGTCTCGCGCCGCTCTTCACACTTGCTTCATTTCCCTCACATTTTCGTCATCGCATCTGTGAACAGCGCATTATAACAGACCAGCAGTCTTTATGGAGCATTGATATTATACATTGACTGAAAATCCACGGTTTTGTGATATTTCATTTTTTCAAAGTGGTGCATAGAGAGGAGAACAAGTTTGAAAGGTCAAAATTGTCTGTGAAAATTACTTACTGTAATTGGAATCTTACTATTATGAAAGTCACATTTTAACAGAAGAGCTATGCCACCAAAGTTTAAATATGCTGAAAAAAATCCTCAATGTTACAATGAAACTTGCAATGAATTTTGTAACTTGCAGAGATGGCAACCAACACTGTTTATCTGCACATTGTGGTGACACACTTAAAGATGTGACAGAATTCACATTGCTTGTCATGTTTGACCTTTAAGAATGTTAGTTGCATGCCATGTGTTTCCCCTATTTTTCTTTCTATAGTTTCTTTCTTTGTACACAAAAGGCCTTTTTCTCTCAAATATTGTTCACAATTCTGTCTAAATCTGTGTTAGTGAGCACTTCTCCTTTGCTGAGATAATCCATCCACCTCACGTGTGGCATATCAAGATGCTGATTAGACAGCATGATTATTGCACAGGTGTGCCTTAGGCTGGCCACAATAAAAGGCCACTTTAAAATGTGCAGTTTTATCACACAGCACAATGCCACAGATGTCGCAAGTTTTGAGGGAGAGTGCAATTGGCATGCTGACTGCAGGAATGTCCACCAGAGCTGTTGCCCGTGAATTGAATGTTCAATTTTCTACCATAAGCCGTCTCCAAAGGCGTTTTAGAGAATTTGGCAGTACATCCAACCGGCCTCACAACCGCAGACCACGTGTAACCACACCAGCCCAGGACCTCCACATCCAGCATCTTCACCTCCAAGATCGTCTGAGACCAGCCACCCGGACAGCTGCTGCAACAATCGGTTTGCATAACCAACGAATTTCTGCACAAACTGTCAGAAACCGTCTCAGGGAAGCTCATCTGCATGCTCGTAGTCCTCATCAGGGTCTCGACCTGACTGCAGTTTGTCGTCGTAACCGACTTGAGTGGGCAAATGCTCACATTCGATGGCGTCTGGCACTTTGGAGAGGTGTTCTCTTCACGGATGAATCCCGGTTTTCACTGTACAGGGCAGATGGCAGACAGCGTGTATGGCGTCGTGTGGCTGAGTGGTTTGCTGATGTCAGCGTTGTGGATCGAGTGGCCCATGGTGGCGGTGGGGTTATGGTATGGGCAGGCGTATGTTATGGACAACGAACACAGGTTATTGATGGCATTTTGAATGCACAGAGATACCGCGACGAGATCCTGAGGCCCATTGTTGTGCCATTCATCCACGACCATCGCCTCGTGTTGCAGAGATCTGTACACAATTCCTGTACAAAAGCTGAAAACATCCCAGTTCTCGCATGGCCAGCATACTCACCGGACATGTCACCCATTGAGCATGTTTGGGATGCTCTGGATCGGCGTATATGACAGCGTGTTCCAGTTCCTGCCAATATCCAGCAACTTCGCACAGCCATTGAAGAGGAGTGGACCAACATTCCACAGGCCACAATCAACAACCAACTCTATGCGAAGGAGATGTGTTGCACTGCGTGAGGCAAATGGTGGTCACGCCAGATACTGACTGGTTTTCGGTTTGTAGAGATGCTGTCTGGCCTTTTTGAAGATAAGAAGTGTTAAAGCCAGCATGAAATGGAATTTGCGAAATTTTCTTTCCTATTTTGATGTATATCTGAGTGCTTACTGAACAGCTTACTGAACTAAAACATTTGGGTTGATTTTGTCCTTCGGGATTGTTTGGATCATAGAAGGTGGACGCTGCAAACTACATGCGGAGAGAGGAATACAAGTTTGTGGTCAGTTGTGGAGGATTACACTCGACCTGACACACAAATGGCACCATCCCTTGAAGAAATTTCTATTGAGGAGGTCAAGAATTAGAATTACCACTATGTTGTCATTTGCTTATTGCTGCAATTGTTTCATTTGAGGTACAGTTGCTTGAGGAGAGGGATTGAAACTATCTGGCCATTGGACAACCTGATTTGCCAAAAAACTGCAGGAAAGATAATGCACAAAAATCGGCATACTTGTATAACCATTAGGGGTGTAACGGTACATTAGTATTCATCCTGAACCGTCATGGTACGGATGTCACGGTTTGGTTCATGACGACAAATACAGGCGATCCATGCTCCAATGCACTATATTGGCCTATATATTTATTATATTTAACTTAACCTGTTAGTTAATGTAAGGCCTAAACAAATCCTTCATGAAAACAAGTTGTGACGGCCACTGTGTAAATGATTATACATCATCAACGAATCGGAGAAACAGAAGTTAATGCAAAAACTGCCTTATGTGTAATTTACATGCTTACAATACATACATTTTTTATTATTAATTGAATGTTAAGAATTATGAATAAAGACTTTTCATTGTGCTACTCTGTTCATTGTGCATGTTGCAAACCACTTATGACAGAAGACTGAACCCAAAGAAATAGAAAAACAGAAAAAATGAGAGGCCATTTTCATCCTGACCAGGTGCGTGAGCCAGCAACAACGTCTGTCGAGGTGGATGTATTAGTGGAGTATAAAGACATGGAGTGGAGCTTTACCCATACTCTTGCTGCTGAGTGTGAGGTGCCAGGTTATTAGTTTAGTTCATAGCTAATGGCCCCTCTCCGCCTCCCCTGTCAAAGCCATCCAGTTCCTCCGCTCTGCTGCTCTGCCGCTCTGCCTGTTACTCCACCTCAGCCTGTCGACCAGTTGGCTCCACCGGGCTCCCTTGTCGCTCTGCCTACACCATGGACTTCCAGGTCTTTGACAGCACCTTGTCCCTCCACCCCTTTGGCTCCATTGAGTTCCTTCCTTCCAGCTCCACATTGGTCCTCAGTCCCACCACCTCAGTCCTCCGGCACCCTGGCTCCACCTCAGCAGCTTGACACTATGGCTCTGCCTTGGCCTCCTGGTCCTAAGGTGTTGCCTGGTCTCTTTGTGTCCTCTGTTCTGCCATTGGCCTTCTTCAGAATGGCTCGTATCTGGGTCTCTCTCTGCTTCCTCCATCACATCCTCCCTGGCTCCTCCCTCCATCATTGCCACCATGGTGTTCCCCTTTGCCAGCTCCTCCCAATGCTCTTCTCCAGCTGTGCGCCCACCACCAGAGCCCCCACCCTCCCTCTACTGCTGGACTGTTTTAAGGCTTGAGGACTCACCTTCCAGTGGTTTTCTGTTCCTCCTATGTTTCCTTGGTTATCTCCTGAGTGTTAACTCTTCCCTGCCACTGATGGAAATTTCCGTCATTTATGAGACAATGCTTCATCGCCATTGACAGAATTTTCCAGCTTTCCATGTTTTCACTGTTATATGGTAGGGTGCACTATCACACACCTTCTGAAAGAGTACAGAATCTCCTGATCAAAACACAGGTGAAAAAGAAGCAGAAACAAGCGATAGCATTTGTAAGCAGATGCATATGTAAAATAACATTATCATCAACATTAAACAGCATATAAATCAAAACTGCCTAACGTTGCTAAATGAAATGTCGACCCAGGATGAGCTATAGGACTGTGCAAGCTTTGGGGGTGCTTTTTTTTGTGCAAGCTTTTTGGGGACTCAATCTACTCAATCTATGTTTTGATAATTGTTGTGAATCCCATCCTGCGGAGCCCAGGACATGACATGCAGGAAAAAAAATAGTAGTCCAAATCGTGCTCACGATTTACTAATTTGTTTCCTCGATTTACTAAAACGTGCACATGATTTACTATTTCACCCCCTCGATTTATAAATAATGCGCATGATTTATTAATCGAGGGAACGAAATAGTAAATCGTGTGCACGATTAAAGTTTTTTTCTTGCATGTCATGTGCGGTGCTCCGTACCATCCAGACGTAGGCTGCATCCGAAAATCTAGGTAGCTGACTTGCTGCCTCACTGCCTTATCAAGCAATGACTTGTAAGGCAGTGTTTGAGCATGAAGGCACCATATGAAACGGATTTCAGACAGACTTCTGAGGCAGCATAAGAGTTTAATGATCTACCACAATATAGCACGAGCTTTGGTGAGAACTAAACAAATATTTAATTACTACAGTAGTAATTTCGGTAACACTTTACATTAAGGTTCCCTTTGTAAAGGGATTATAAAGGTGTTTGTTAATGAGTAATAAGTCATTTACAAATGCATTATAAATCATTAATAATACAGTTATAACTGCATGAATAAAAAGGGCGACTTTAATGCAAAACCTGACAAATAATAAGCTGTTTTTAACTCACATGTTATAAATGCTTAATAAATGTATTTATTAACACTTATTTAACTCAAAACTAGATTCCTGGTGTATTTCATGATGCAGCAAAAATTGACTATCATAATTAGACTGAGGGGTGTTGTATTTGTGCTTTTCTTATTAATATCTTATTAATATCTCATGACTGCCACTTTTCTTACTATGTAGAAGTTTCTGTCTTACCCATGATACTCTCCAAAAAGGTCATGATGCCTATCCACAGCTTGGCTATCAAGATGAAATTGAACCTTTTTTTTTATCAATATAATATTTATTATTTTTTACATGAACAATTTACATAATCAGGTCAGTAAACAATTTTTTCTAAACAACCTCTCACCCCGTCCCACCCCTCAAGAGACAGAACACTTGCATGGACATTATTACAAGGCCTTGAGCTGATGTGTAAGATAAAAATTATAATAATAATAATGATAATAAAATAAATATATAAATACATTACAAAAAAGTTAAAGTAAAGAAGTAAAGAAGGGTTACATTATCACATCAGCATTTTCAATCAATGTAACATCCAAATTATTCAAATATTCAATAAATCCAAATCTTTTCGAGCATCGTTGATTATTTTTTTCAAATTATACATTATTTTTTCCACAGGCACATAGGACAAAAGTTCTCTAAGCCATACAGCATGACTGGGCGGTTCTTCTGATTTCCAGTGTATAGCTATAGATTTCTTTGCTGCTATCAGAGCCATCTTAACAAAACGTAAAATCTTCTTTTGATCAAATTGGAGGACCGATTGATTGCCCGAAAGTGAACCTTAATGTAAAGTGGAAACATGTGAACCATTTATTAATGAGTTATAAACATTAATAACCTGTGAAAGTGAACTTTAATGTAAAGTGGAAACATGTGAACCATTTATTAATGAGTTATAAACATTAATAACCTGTGAAAGTGAACCTTAATGTAAAGTGAACACATGTGAACCATTTATTAATGAGGTATAGACATTAATAACCTGTGAAAGTGAAACTTAATGTAAAGTGGAAACATGTGAACCATTTATTAATGAGTTATAAACATTAATAACCTGTGAAAGTGAACCTTAATGTAAAGTGAACACATGTGAACCATTTATTAATGAGGTATAGACATTAATAACCTGTGAAAGTGAACCTTAATGTAAAGTGAACACATGTGAACCATTTATTAATGAGTTATAAACATTAATAACCTGTGAAAGTGAACCTTAATGTAAAGTGGAAACATGTGAACCATTTATTAATGGGTTATAGACATTAATAACCTATGAAAGTGAACCTTAATGTAAAGTGAACACATGCGAACCATTTATTAATGAGTTATAAACATTAATAACCTGTGAAAGTGAACCTTAATGTAAAGTGAACACATGTGAACCATTTATTAATGAGTTATAAACATTAATAACCTGTGAAAGTGAACCTTAATGTAAAGTGAACACATGCAAACCATTTATTAATGAGTTATAAACATTAATAACCTGTGAAAGTGAACTTTAATGTAAAGTGAACACACGTGAATCATGTATTTATTAAAGCACACACAGAAGATCATATTTTTTTTCCTGGTGACATATTTTATTGTTGAAATATTCATAAGCAATTCATAATTATTCTTGATATCATGATAAAGGATACTGTAACTTTAGTATTATGCCATCCACACAGTACCTGCGCGCGACAGAAGCGGAAGCGGTTATTTGTTTAATATAACTACAAACTAACACAGCGATTACACATATAATATACAAAGTAACACAGCGATTATAATATAAACACTTGAAAAACATAGTCTGCAATGTCACCTCAGTTAGCTTACCCATCAAATCAGTAACGTAAAACATAAAATTACACTTCAGAGCACGTTGGAACAGTACTGGTTACTGCGCCACTTCTTCTCATGAAAGCAGCAAAGCTTTATTAGATGCTCACTAGCGCCAACTCCTGTCACACGCATGCTTAGTGATGTAACCCTGAAAGAGTGATGTGACCTGAAAGAGTATTTAAAGTATAGCCTAATATATTATTGTCATGTCTAGTTTTCTATAACTATAGCTTACTATAGTTTGTTCTCCTACATATTTGAGTTCAGTTATCTTCATAATAAAAAAATGCTGCATCTAAATCCTGCTTCCTCACTGCTCTTCACAACCAAATGTGACAATAATGTATAATAAGCAATGTATTATTATTATTATTATTATTATAAGTAGTAGTAGTAGGCTATATACTTTATTATACTCGCAGGTTCACATCACCAAGCGTGTTCTGGCGTGTGACAGGAGTTGGCGCTAGTGAGCATCCAATAAAGCCTTGCCACTTTTCATGAGAAGAAGTGGCGCAGTTAGTTCTGTTCATTAATGCTTTGTCTATACCTTAATGTCTATACCTCATTAATAAATGGTTCACATGTGTTCACTTTACATTAAGTTTCACTTTCACAAGTTATTAATGTTTATAACTCATTAATAAATGGTTCACATGTTTCCGCTTTACATTAAGGTTCACTTTCACAGGTTATTAATGTTTATAACTCATGAATAATTTTCATTATTAATATCTCATCAAGTTATGGTTATTATCTTATGTTTTATTTTCAAAATAAAGTTGGAATTTCATCTTAAAAAAACAAGAAATCAGTTTTTATACACTGCTGTGGATAGGCATCATGACCTTTTTGGAGAGTATCATGGGTAAGACAGAAACTTCTGGTAAGCAACATAGTAAGAAAAGTGGCAGTCATGAGATATTAATAAGATATTAATAAGAAAACTGATAGTCTGATAAGTCTGATAGTCAATTTTTGCTGCATCATGAAATAAACCAGGAATCTGGTTTTGGGTTAAATAAGTGTTAATAAATACATTTATTAAGCATTTATAACATGTGAGTTAAAAAATGGCTCACTATCTGGCAGGTTTTGCATTAAAGTCGCCCTTTTTATTCATGCAGTTATAACTGCATTATTAATGATTTATAATGCATTTGTAAATGACTTATTACTCATTAACAAATACCTTTATAATCCCTTTACAAAGGGAACCTTAATGTAAAGTGTTACCGAAATTTCTTGCTAGAAATGACATCAAAAGTGGAAAATGTTGGTCAAAAATGTACATTTACTCACAAACTGGCCAGAAAACGCAACTTTCGGACACCATCTTTATTTTTCTAGCTCAACTCTCACAGAATGGAAAGCACAGGATTGTGGGATATCAAAGGCAGCTAAGGATACATCTATGCTGCCTTCAAAAATCAATCAGATGAAGGTATCTCAGAATAACAAGTACTGTTTAGAGTACTCCGTCGTGCATGCTGCAGACCACTAGTGACAGCTAGAGACTGCAACAGCTTACTTTGGTTGATTTTTCATCAACATTAACAGTTTGTCATATGAAAGTAATTTTCTTAAAAAAAGTTTTACCATAGATTTTTTTTTTTTTTTTTTTTTGCACCCTTGCCTTAAACCAAGACTTTCAATCTTAAAATATGAAAATTCATCATAAAATATTACACTCAACCCATTTGTGCCCAAATGTTTCTGAATAGTTTCATGCATATAGTTGTGTTAATAGTGCCCTATGTGAACATGTTCTGCATTTCTTTTCCCCAGGTTTTTTTTTTTTTTCTTAAAATTCATATTTGAATGTGCGGCAACTATAGTTGCTGATGGGCAAATATGTTATATGCACCCCTTCAATGTCAAATTTGAATAGGAGGAGAACATTTGGCATCAATCTTTATTCATAAACAAATTTATTATGTATAAAAGTCAAAGAATATTCTATGCAAACCCCAAAAAGCTGCATCTAGCTTATAATCTCTTGAATATGAAAACACAACAAACAACAAACCCATTCCAGTGGTGGTACACAGTGCAGAACAGAGTAAGGTGCCCTGTTACGTCCAAGGACGTATGTTTTGTTTTGTTTTTTCCCTTTCTCCCTGTTTTCCTTCTATCTATCTATCTCTTTCTTTCTACTTCCCATAAGTAGGAAGTAACGGCTGCCACCTGATTCCAATGATTGGTGATCTGATGTGATTGGAGGAGGAGAGGAAGCTGTGGGAATTTAAGCAGCACCATTGCACAGAGCAGTGTGTGTGTGTGTGTGGAGGCTGCATCGTGAGGCTTCTTTTTCCCAACCCAGAAAGCCTTTTAATATTGTTTTGACTTATGTATTGTTGATTGATTCTTTTCCTTTAGTGTCATTGTGTTGACACTTTCTTTTTTGTTGTTTTTGGGGCTACCTGAAAATCCTTTTGTTTTGTAAGTTATTTCCTTTTGTATATACTTTTGTTATTGTTTCTTTACTTACTAAGTTGATCTTGTTAATTATTTGGGGAAGGGTTAGTAGAGAGGTGGGTGCCATTTTCTTTATATCTTGTTTTCTCTTGTTTAAGTTAGTTAGGGAGATAGTTTATTATTGTATTTTGTTTTCTTTTCTTTTGTAGTTTAGTTAGTTTCTTTTTAATAGTTAGAGGGTTTGTTTGTTATTTTGGCCTTGCCCCCTCTTGAAGCCTCGAAATCCTCCCACATTTGTATAATAAAAGAACTTGTTCTTTTAATATTGAGTTGCCTTTGTTTTTGTTAAAGCCCTGGGGATGGGAATTGCTCCTTGCTGCCTCCACACATCACACCACATTTAAGTCTGTTACTTGTCCCCTAAACCCTAGACTAGCTGGGGACGTAACATGCCCCAACAGGGCATTGTGAATCAAAAAGTTAAATGAAAATAAATAAATAGAATGAAGAAAAGTTTACATCTATATGTGACCCTGGACCACAAGTCGCACAGGTATATTTGTAGAAATAGCCAACTATACATTGTATGGGTCAAAATTATTGATTTTTCTTTTATGCCCAAAATCATTACGATATTAAGTAAAGACCATGTTCCATAAAGATATTTTGTAAATTTCCTTCTGTAAATATATCAAAAATTTGTTTTTGTGAGTGGATATGCATTGACAAGGACTTCATTTGGACAACTTTAAAGGCATTGATTTTTTGCACCTTCAGATTCCATATTTCCAAATAGTTGCATCTCGGCTAAATGTCCTATCATAACAAACCATACATCAGTGGAAAGATATTCAGCTTTCAGATGATGTATAAATCTTTAAAAAAAAAAAAATGTTTTTTTTTTTTAATTGACCTTTATGACTGTTTTTGTGGTCCAGGGTCACATATAACAATAAATAAATAAATAAATAAAAATTAAAAAATAACGGTGCATACAGACAATTTCTTTCAAAAGACATTCGGAATAGGAAGTTATGTCATATGTGTCCTCCCCGCTCCCCTTTTCTATCTCTCTTGGGCAGAGTTTTAGTGGTATGCAAGAAATTTCTTGAAGCACTCAACATGCAAGGCCACACTGCATTCTCACATGCAAAGGAAGTGCATCCATCACTATCAAATTAAGGCCTACTGTACAGTAGAGATGTCAGATAAATGGTTATGTTATGTTGTAGGTGGGATATTATGAAAGAAAAAAAGCATTAACACAGTATACTCCATTTCCCCATGATATAAGTCATTTGCCCACTGGCAACTATAGCTGCCGCTTGGACTTTTGACTAAGTGTATAAAAAACTATAGATCTCTTCTAAGATTTGTTTTGTTTTGATGATTCTATAATTATGTATATATATGTCAACAAAAATTACTTATTAGTAATATGAAAATTATTTTTCTCTGGGAGGGTTTGCCTTCAACATGCTTCTTGGAAGTAGGAGTAAGAAGTTGGCAGCCTCATGTGACAGGAAGGAAGTGAATACTTTTTTTGTTCTTGAAATCCTTTATTTGGTTGTTTGTTTGCATGTGAATGAGACATAAAACATGGATAACATTTATGTAGCAAATAGCTCAAAAGAAATATGAATAATTAATCATAACTAGTTATAATTAATTATAAATATTTGGATCAGTTAATAAAATTAACTTAATGTAATAAAATTAATATTACAATCATTTAACCTGTTGTCCAATGAACACAGTGTTAATTGTTTATTAATTCTAAGAAATGTTAATTTCCAGGTTATGGGAAATAACATTCTTATTGTACAGTACTACTCAGAGCATGTAGTCAGGATCTGCATGAATAGGGACTCCAGTATATGAGCATGAAACACAGACAACTTTATGTGTGACATGAACAAGACTTTATTAACTAGACTAAACACTTAACTACTCTAACATTCACACACATACATGCATACAGTTTACCAAGAGAAAGAGAGAGCTGAAGCAGAATACAGGAAAGCAAGAAGTTACAGCATTGTTTGAAATTCAGCAGATCAACAGCTTTGAGCAAACCATCAGTTTAGTTCAAACACGCCCTTCTTTAAAAGGGGTAAGGATACTTAATGTATCGAATAATGAGACTAAGTTTGATAATTGCATGTCTCGCCCATTTGAATTAAACTGTCCTGATGCAATTTGTGGAGGCTCCCGTTGAATCTTTGCTGATATTGTTGTGATGAAAGAGAACCAGTTGGATTCAGAGGATCTTTGGTCAATGGAAGGTCTAGGCCGAAGCCTGGCACAAGCTTGGGGTTCCTTAGAAGCTTCTAGCTTCTTAGCATCATCTTCACATCAGCATTTCTCAGTAAAAGAGAAGAGAGAGCTTGATCTTGTGATCAGTGATTTTAAGGGGCGAAGATGTCACACCCACTTGAGGTGTCTGAGCCAATAAGGAGTTGTTCCTTCGGAGGGAACTTTATGTGTCTTTGTGCCTTTGGCAGGATATTAGCATAAGACACTGGATTGGATGAATGAGAGAAGAACCTTCTAGATTCTTATAATACTAATGTGTCACAGAGTTAGTAACATGTAACATAAATTACCAAACAGTAAACGAAAGTTGGAGTCCGTAGATACCAAACATGCTACCCATGTGATTTCAGTTAAATTTGCAACTCTGGAACATTAATACCAAAATAGTTCAAAAGATAGAATACATGGGCCAAAGCCTATAAAAGGAAAGATGGGAAAATTGGATACATGTTTATACAATTCCCAAGTGGTTATATAGAGAATATATAGGATTAAGAGGGTTTATTTGTCCTCCTCAGAAAGAATGAAGTCAGAGTCACTAGTCTCTGCAAAATTCTTTCTGGTCGTAAAAAGGTCTTATCAGTTTTCCTGTGTCCTGTAACAGGACACCTAGTTCTTCCTGTGTGTTAGCTATGTTTGGGATGCTAGTTGCAGTTTTAGGGGGATGGTTTCACAGAACTTTGATAGAGTGAGTTTATGGGTAATTCATTAAATATAATGAATAATTGTGTGTCTGATTGGTCCAGACGCTACATTTAGAAAAATACTTACAAAAGGAAAATGACAATTATACACTACGGCAACTACAGTATAGTTACCGGTGGGCTTAAATGGGTTAAAACTATGATGATATAAACAAATAAATGCAAATAATTAAGAATTTTTGTAAAAATCATTGTGAATTTTACTTACGACTGCCCTTACCGCTAATGAAGTATGTTCAGAAGTTAACACATACAGTGCACAGCATAAATGAGTACACCCCCTCTGAACAAATACAAAAGATGTATTTTCTTTATGATCACTAATACAGTTCATGGAAAGATAGCAAAACTAAAATGTATTAAACATATACATAATAAAAACTGAGAAATATATGTCATTAATAGCCATAAAATAAGTAAATTAGCCAATTTTGTTTAAATTAAGGATTGCAGAAATGAGTACACCCTAGATTTAATTCAACAAATGTATAATATTCTAGCACTTAGTATGCCCTTCATAATTTTGAATATACTGCTCTGACCCTTCTTGGCACAGAGTGTACGAGTTCATGACAAATTGTCACATCTGTCCTGTTTAACTCCTGGATGATGAGCTCCTTAAATGCCCTGATCTTTAATGGGGAGTGTTGCTCTACTCGTCTCTACAGAATCCCCCACAGTCAATCAAGGGTGTTAAGATTGAGTGCAATACATGTTCACAGAAGGTTTTTTTAACCTGGGGGAGAATGCATATCCTCATTGTCATGTTGAAAAAATGCCCAACAATGCAGAGAATGAGGAAAGGGTAACATCTGTTTCAAGTTTGTTTATTAAATTACACAGTGGTGTGGGAATTCATGACAGCATTGATAAAGCACAACTCCCTCACACCTTCAGCACTCATACATCCCTATATAAGAGCTTTACTACCACTGAACTTTACTGTAGGAACCAGGCACTTCTCACTGTACTCCTCCTCTAGCAACACCAGAACATTTTTTATATTTTGTAAATATGGGCTTTGGAAATGGCTAACTGACTTTATTGTGCTTTGGCTACAGTAGGTAGTTCCAGTGAGAACAACAACCATGCATGTCATTTCTGCAGGCTGCATCTTACTCTGTGAGATAAACAGTCACTCTTTTCATCGCTTTTGCTGGCTCTGACACACTTGCTTGGTATTTCTCCTGCTCTTTGTCTAGCAAAAAATCCCTCATCACTAAATGAAAGCTTAAAATTTAGTCTATTGTTTCTGAATTTCTGTGTTACTTTTGCTATATTTTCACACTTAAAACAATGATTTGGTAATCCTCTTGTGCCACTGTCCTCTTTGTGCTAAGAAATAAGTCTCCTGACAGTTCTCTCCCAAGTGGTTTCATTGTTGTCAGCATTAAGTCATGATTCAGTGGGCTATATAACACTTTTAATCGTCAAGAAATTACTTCTCTTTAAATGTTTTGGTTCAACAAACTTACCTGTTGATCAAACATTGGCTTAAACAGAAAGTTTTTATTTAGTTTTATTTAGTAACTTTTAGGAGGGTGTACTCATTTTTGCTACAAAACATTTTATCACCTTGATAAGAAAATCTTATTTTCCTGAATAATTTTGACATGCTTCTTTTGTAATTGATTAAGCAGATTTGCTGGAACATTATATCTCTAAAGAACCCTAACATGTCTTCTAAGTAATTGAGTAATTGCTTACTTTCAGAAGTTTCAGAGGGGGTGTACTCATTTATGCTGTGCACTGTAAGTTTGCAAAGTAGACAACAGTGTCAACAAAGAGCCTGAGATTAAATATGCGATTTGTGATAGTAAAGAAAAAAAAAATCAAGTTATTCTTTTTTTCTTTTTTTTGCATAATTGCTATTATTAAAATATTATATTATAATGCTAGAGCAAGCTAAACACTTAAAGAAAGTCAAGTTAGAATGTGTCAAAGACCAATCTAAGAGCCGGTAGAAAAGTTCCCAGGTACAGAGAGAAAAAAAAGTGGTAGTGAAACGAGTTTGAGACACATTTGGTTACTTGTGCCAAAATAGACACCAGGCTATAAGCAAAGATGATGTTTAATTCACAAAAATAAAACAGTTAGAGACACTGCGTCTGCTTTTCTGTGGTTATTTTATCCAATTGTTAACTGACCAGCATCTTACACACAGCGGCAAAAATATGCTGCCTCAACCATTTTAAGCAGGGCTGAACGGCTCTCCACAGCGAAGTGAATGTCTGAAACAGTCAAAACCTCACCAGTAATGTTCTCTGTCATTTCAAATCCACAGGAAAAGAATTTAAACCAAATTTGTTGTTCAACCTTGTTAAATTTTGCAGTGTGTTTTTCAAATATTCAAAATTACTCTAAATTATATGGTTACATTTTGATGTATTAGAGACACGTGGAAAAAGATCAATCATATCTTTACTTAAAACATGTTTACTGTGTGAAATCCTCACATGTATGCCTGAGTGTCGTGACAGAAACAGAAACCGCTGTGGGTTGAGCTATAGAGGAAGAACATACATCAGTGCTGCAGAGTCCTGAGCTTGACCGCAATCTGAATGTGAATATAAATATAACAAGAACAGGAAATGCTGATAAGAAAACCTGCAGCAGAGTAACTGCATACTGTGCTCACCTTAGCCATTAAACTAACGTTATTTTCCATACTCACATACAAATGTATAGTATAATAGTATAATGCAATGTAAGTCGCTTTGGATAAAAGCGTCTGCCAAATGCATAAATGTAATGTAAATGTAAATGTTTCCATATTAAGTCTAATATTATTATTCTAGTGTCATAACCAGTGTTGGGTGTAACGCATTACTAAGTAACGCGTTACAGTAATTAAATTACTTATCTACTGAAAAAGTAGTAAGGGATTACTGTTCATTTTTAGGTAGGCCTAATTTAATTATAGTTCCTTATAATGTACTTGCGTTACATACTGTAAATTAGTTCAACACTTCTGTTTAAATCAATATTGAAATTAAAATCAAAATTTGTCCTCTAAAGGTAAAAGTGAATGCTGCCCAGTGTTGCCAGACGTACGATAATTATCGTATTTGTACGATAATTTTGACCTCTGTACGATGTACGATCAATAATGAAAAAAATCCCATAAAATACGATAATTTCAGAATTTTGTGACACTTCAAATGATGGTAGTTATAATCGGCTTATACACTCATTGATCTAGCTGTGATAGTAAGAAGAACTTGAACATTGTTGGTCGTGTCTTCCATCTCATCTCATGTTACATCTTCTCGGCCAATCATCGTTGAGAATGACTCTCTCTCACGGGCACAAGTTAACGTTCCTGCAGCGCTTCTAGGTCAGGTGTTTCCCACTAAGGTACGCCTTATTGATGGTAATTTGGAGGTCATGTAAAAAAGTTGTTGGTCTAGATAAATAGCTGTATTATGTACGTTTGACTCGTCAAGTCACCTTTATTTATACAGCGCTTTTTACAATGCAGGTTGTGTCAAAGTATAGCTTTACAGAGATAGAGGGAACATAGCCTACTTGGCTGTACAGCAGCTAAAACAGTGTGATTGTCCAGCTTAAGTAAGTTCAGTATTGATTCATTCCGTTGTAAAAATCATTAGCTATTAATTTAGTTCATTTACCTATACTAAAAACTCGCGTACGATAATTTTCTTCCAAATACGATACTTTTGAGCTTCTGGTACGATACTTGGACATTTCCAATCTGGCAACACTGATGCTGCCTCTTTAAAAAATTAGCTGTAGCTGTAGTGCAGTTGCGCCTGAGTTCGCAACTTCGCATCAGTTGGCTGTGTAGTTACTGTCTGAAGATGTCGGCAGAAGCGAGTGGCTGTTTTGCAGAATGGAAATATTACAATTACTTCGCTTTTTTGACACAGGTAGGCAACAACATTACGGTAAAATGTAAACTATGTCCTAGGGAGAAAAAAACTGCGCGCGCGCTCTCTGAAAGACGTCTTCAGTCAGCCAAAGCGCGCACACACATAGCCGCCTCTCGCGAGTGTCAATTTTTCGCTGTTTATTACACATAAACGTTCAAATACACACAGTTATGTCAAAATGCCCGTTTTGGCGTATATTCGCGTTGGTTATGTGAATGTGAACAGCGTGTAACAACATGTCTCTGTCCATTAGGTGACAGCAGTCTTTAAAACATGCTACTGTCTACTATTGGCTGTCTGTATTATAAATGATAATCAAACAATAAAAGAAAAGCTTTAATAAGGATTAATCTATATTTTATTTATACAGTTATGACTATGCAGAGTTATTTTATATTTGATTATTCAATTTCTGTGGTATTTTTACTCACTACTATTAGACCTACCTGGAGAAAAAAAATATAGCATTGTTTTATTTGTATTTTTATATATTTTTACTGTGGTATCGAGTATTGTGCACTTTTGGTGGTATCGGTACCGACTACTAGATTTTTGGTATAGTGACATGCCTATTTGTTACTAAAAAAAATTAAGTATTATAAAGTAAATAAAAGTATTATAGTATATGTTTTAATAAAGTTAAAATGTTTTAAAAAGCTATAAAAGGCTAAACTATTCCATGTTTGACTAAATTATTAAAAGAGTTTCCTTTCTATTGTCTATCCGGTCAAGGTTTATAGGGATTTTAAGAATTAGTAAGTTACTTATTGAGTAATTAAATTACTTTTCAGACAGAGTAATTAGAAAAGTATTTTAATTACAATATTGATGATGTAATTAGTAATTAATTACTTTTTTGAAGTAACTTACCCAACACTGGTCATAACACGTGAGATGGGTTGAAGCATTGAACCACTCTCTCCAATGTTAGGACACCCTCTTGTGGCTCAAACACTACTAAGCTGATTTAAGGAAAAGAATGAATCAAATCTGTGAATGTGAATCTGTGTGACAGTGTTTTTCTCTGTCTCTGACACACACCATCTCCAGCCCTGGTTTCAGTAGTGGCAGTAGAATAATGCTACAATATATTATATTCCTTAATTTTGTAAGTTTTATAACTTAACAGCAGACGTAAACATTCAACAATCTTAAAAGTACTGGAAAAATCAATCTTACAACGATCAATCAAAATTATTCAACCACCCTTATCTGCAAGTTATTCTTATGAACAAAATTTTATGAAAATGCATCAACTAAGCATTAGGGCTGGAAATGGCTGAGATTCACTGGGGGGACTCTACATGGAAAGGATTTTTTTTTTTTTTTTTTACTTTCAATGACTTTTCAGATGTATTTAAAAATAAAATATTATATAATTATATAATATGCTAACATTAAACAGGCCTATTTCATGTTTCCTCCAAACTTCAAGTTCCCCCAGAATTAAAAGAGTAGCCTGTAAATGGGTTGTTCTCACTGTCACACCCCGTTTCATCACATGAGGTTATGATGCTGTTTTTACTCAATAAGATGCAAGATTGAGAATCACATTTTTTTTTTAAATAGTGTTCACAATTCTCCCATGATTCTGAATAGACAACTAAAAAAATAACATGTAGTTTACTAGAGATTCTGACATAATGTTAGTTGCTGCAGTCTATTTACAAAAAACACTAATTATTTTGAATGAATTATTATTATTTTTAAAAATCGGTTTGAATAAATGATTCAATGACTCAATTATAAAGATGTCACTAGTTTCATAGATGAATCAACATTTTTGAACAAATCTTTGTAATGAATGATTCAATGACAAATACATTTTTAACAATCATTTGTCGCCACCTACTGGTGTAACTATGTAATTGACGCAATCTTTATTTGAAGTATCAAGTTACTTTCATTATGTGAAAATGTTCTTCACTTCCATTTGGGATGGGGGGACTGGTTCTCTCCCTCTGTTGCGAGGAGTTTGGGTTTTCTCCCTCATGAGGTTTATTTATTTGTTTGTTGCTTTATTTTTGCAAAATGGTCCACACATGCAAAGTTGGTTGATAAAACAACTGCAATAAAGTAACAGCCTATAGTTAACAATCACTTGTTTACAAAGTGCCATGGGAAGTCAAACTATCTTTACTTAAAATATTCTTATACTGAACATGTTAATTCTTGGAATACCTCCAGGTTTTTCCTAATGGGCATATCTGTCATATTAGCAGAACACATTTTACACATGAGGAAAACTAATGTTTAGTCAATAATTCAAGAAGATCCATGATTCTAGCTTGTACTTGGCCTTATGAAAAAGTAGTTCTTGTAATTGTTTAACCATAGCATTTGTTACAATAAGGGTATAATTAAAGCTAGATCATCCTCGTTGCATGCTTAGGGCAATGTTAACTTTTTTTTCTCTCTTTTTTAAATCTATTCCCTTAATAGATTATATATTGTAAATTCTTTAACAAGTTAGTTAAAGGTACAATATGTAATCATTTTGTCCGCTAGAGGTCGCTAGAAGCCTATTCAAAACAAAGGTGTAGCTTGATGACGCCAAGTTTTAGAGGGGAATCTTGGGACATGTGGTCTCCTTCTCAACGGACGGTGCAAAAGAATAGGGATTGGAGTCAGGAAGAAATCATGTTCATGGATGTGATTATTAACATTACTGTAGTATGAAGCAGAGCAGGACCGAGTGTTGTGGAGCTGAACGAGGCCGCTGGAACGATTGCGCAACACACGCCTCACGAGCAGCGGGACTTTTATTATGACACAGTCGCCGGCGCTGCTTCCGCTTTTCCGGTCATGAGTATGAGGTCACACAGCTCTGTTTATCATATTAGATACATTTGAGAGTGTTGAAAATGATGTTATAACGTTACTCTGTGCGTTCACTCGACGGCTGCTGTGAGACACTTGTTACACACTGCAGTAAGATATTAGAATATTGATTTTAGAATATCATATTAAATGCTGGATGGCTTGTGTTGATAAATGGCATGCAATTAATTTTAAAACGTATTGTATGATGGAGAAAATTATGTATTACTGTTACTAAAAATAAAGCTGCATCTGATTATGTTATGTTAGCTATTTGACAAAATAATGTTTTTCTCTGAGGCGTGATAAAGCATGGTACTCGCAAAAAATCAAGAAAATTAGATTTAATCAACTAAACGTGTTGAGCTATATAACAACAATTAATTTTCTGTCTATAAATATATCAAAACAGTTGTTTCCTTGTCTATTCAAACGTTTAATATTTTAAAGCGTCTTTGGTGTTTCCATGGTTTCTACAAAATAAAACCGGAAACCGAGGCAGACCGAGGGTAACGCGGGTATGACGAAATTGACAGGCGACTCCTCACACGTCCCGGAGCCTTGGTTAAAATTGCAATTTTCTCACGATTTAAAAATAGTTGGAAACATTTGGGATATTGTAAGTACTCAAGTGAACAAAATATATAACACTGGCCTAGTGGTTTTTAGATATTTTACTGCAAAAATATTACATATTGCACCTTTAAAATGTACCACAATAAATACAATAGAACGTGATAAATTCTAGTAAAGATGGTCATGAGAAGTTTAAAAAGCTTGCAGGATCATCATCATGTTTTCCCCTCTTTTCATCAGTCTTTTAGTGGCTGTTTTTAGATCATGTTTGACTTTCTCCATAGCATTTTACTACATTCTCAAAAGAATTCAAATGGGTTTCACATTTTATCCTAAGAATGGCTCGCGTAAATCTTATCACACTTTTGGAGCGCGCTGGTGAACGCGCCTGAGGTGATTCGCACGCGGTGTGCCACTCATGCTTATAAAAACTCCAAACGCGCGATTTATACAATTAATTAACAGCTTGATTCTATGTTTCGGTGTGGTGGTTAGATCGAGTACCGGCAACATGGGAGAAGTGTGGGTGCGTACCGGCCCACTTCGAGCACTGAGTAAGATCGCGTGGGTGTTTGAATCCAGATTGCTATCTTTTTATGATAAATCATGCAATTTTATTGCGCTATTTTTCTGCACTGAATCGGTTTTGTTTTCGTAGGCTATTGAGTGAATAAATACAGGAATCCCTTCATTTTTATATATAAAAAAATCGAAACTGGAACGCTCGAAATTCACTTCCGGGACGCCGTCCCCCCGCGTTACCCCCCATTTCCACCCCTGAGTATATGTCATAGAAAATTTAATACACATCTGAGTGATTCTGAGTAAAAAAAAAAAAAAAAAAAATGGTTCTAAAAAGGCAAATACAAAATTATTCATCCTCCAACAGTAAATATTTTGTAATGAATCCATTACTCTTCACAACCCCATCATGAGTAAAAGCTTCCAGCTATCTGATATTATTTGCTGCCACTGCTTGATTCAATTCTTTCAAAAAATGTTCAAGTGGATTTAAATCTAGAGACTGAGCAGGCATTAACTGAGCAAAGTTTGGGTAGATTTGGATGTATAGGGATCATTGTCTGCTGGGAAGTCCAATGATCATGAGGCTTCAGTTTACACACTAAAGGCATCACAATTTTTGCCAAAATGGCCTGGTACTTCAAAGAATCCATCACGCTGGTCACATGGTCAAGAATAATTCGACATAAAGTGAAAATAAAGTTTGAGAATTTCTGTTTTGTTTTTGTTTTTAAGATATTTGAAAAGCCCTGCCAGACATACTGCTGATCTATGAGTCCAAAATGTTTCCAATGGCTGAATTTTGTTTCATCACATTCACATCATATATTGACATTATCATTTTCAGTAGTGTCACTAAATTGATATAGATGTATTAAAAAAAAAACTTTGGATCTTCATAAAAGCATACATTTGTAAATTGCTACAGTAAATACTTTTGATATTTTTAAATCCTGAGTATCGAATACAGCGCCATCTGCTGGCTTGTAAAATGTATTTTTTTTTTTTTGCAAATGTCGTTTTTTACATAAGTAAATAAGCCTTAGTAAAAATGGTTACCAAATACCAAGCCACAAAACAAAAAGGTCCAAAAAGTTGGCAAAAGTTGAAAAACTCGATACTGATAAGTTAGACATACTGCATAAACTTTAGAAGTATACTTTACTCCTCACAATTCAACCAATCAGAATGTGCAAATTTACTTGAAGCAAAGATACAACACCTACTGTAAATTGAAACTGCTTCATGGTGAGTTCAAGTCATGACAGAAAGGTCATATTTATGAGCTGAAAGCACATGAACGGCATCACAAAATCATAATTACAAGTGGGAAAATTGGAACTTTCTTTAAGCCTAAAGTTTCTGATTTGGGGTGTGTGAGTGAGGAAAATGTGAATGTAATTTAGGATTATGAATAATTAAAGATGATATTTAACCATTAGAAAATGTTCTACAGGATGAAATGATCTAGGAAGGAGTTAGTTTGTTTCTTTAAAAATAAAACCTAAAAAACCATTAGAGAACATTTTGTATAGGTTCTTATTTGGTTGTCACAAAAACATTCTGAGTTTACAGTTACAAAAACAAATAACTTAAAGAAAATGTTCCTAGAATGTTAAAGAATTGGTTCAGAAAACAGAACCAAATGTGAATGATACACTAATGTTAAGGGAATGCTGTGTTTGCTGGAAAAGGCACCAACCATGGTTGGCATTCGCTCTCAGTGTATTTGTCTTCAAACATGCACTTAAAGCATATGAACACACTGACATAAAAATTCATAAAAGTATACAATGTTCTTCAATTTCAAATTCTAACGCTATTACTGTTACCTAGAGCAGAGACGAGAATATGGCAGCTAAGTCTGACACTTGGTAAATGTCACAATGATTTGTGAATTTACAGTACAGCACTATTCGGGTTGAGGCAACAGTTGCCATGGTGAGCATAGAGAATTATCAACAAATAACATCACGCCCCCATTTGCCCTCTCTCAAATATAATGCTGGTTTGCCTGAGCTGTTCTTACCTAGCCATCAGTACTTAGTATACAGTATGTAGGGTCTGGGTTGAAATCAAAGAAAAGTGCACAAAGATGTACAGCACAAGAAATGAGCCTTCTCAGATTGTGTTAAAGACATCAAAGTTCATAGAAAACCCATTTGGTCAAATGAAGGATAGCGATGAATGCCTATAGACTTGCACATCAGGAAAATGAAACCACCTCTTTATAAGCACATGGCTGTCGAAGGTCAAGCCCCCTCAAGGCAAGACTGTTTCTCTGCTTTTTGAGTGCTTAAAATTCATTAAATGAGTTCAGATGCTCTAAAAAATAAACTGCTCTACTGAAAACCTTCATAAGCATTTGCAAAAAGAGAAAGGGAATTCCCATGTTGAGACTTGTTGAGGGAGAGATACAAATGTATTTGTGGAACTGACAGTGACAAATACATGATTACATGAATGAACTTAAAAATGGGTGAAAGGCTCTTTTACATTTTAATACTCTTCAGAAGATGAAACTCATAACCAATAGTGCTTATGAGATACATTCCCTGCAAACAGACCTGATCAAAGGGGAAGATGATCGGTGAATAACTTAGACTTACAGACAAAATGTCATCTTGAATACTTTTAAGAGGCTTTTATAGTGGGATTTGTGCTGTATGAAATTGTACGAAAAAGAAGAACTGCATGAGGATTCTTCAAAAGGTTTCCTTATGTGTTCGACAGAGGAAAGTCATACAGGGGTGCGTTTCCCAAAGCGATACTAGGTCGCAAGTTCAGTCGTTACCAATAGAGTTAAATGGGACTTACGACCATAGTTGGCTAACGATGCTTTCGGAAACGCACCCCGGGTTTGGAACAAGGAAGTGAACAGATGACAGGTTCTCACTGACCGGGCCACGGGGTGACTTAAAAGTATTAAAATTATGATTATTATTATATTATTATTTTATATTGGAATAATCTGCATTAAATCGCTAAAACTATAAAATCAAGATGTAAACTCAAATTTCTTTCAATAAAACTATAGTTTTACTGAAGAACATACAGTTCTTGAAATATCCGGAGTGGTTAATTAATTTAATGTGGTTAATTAATTTAATGTAATAAATACTACGAGAGAACAAATAACCAGAAAAAAAAGAGTAAATTAAGGAAAGTACAACTGAAATGAAATGACAAAGCATCAGTCGTCAGGAAAAGAAAGAGATATGACTCCATTTTTATGCATATAAAACAAATCATTAATAATTGAAAAAGAAGACAGAGGCATTTCCCAGGGGATTCTCATCAGATTTGGGATAAACAGAAAGCTCAAGTCAACACAGTGTTCTACATTTTTTATTGAGAAATACATTTTTGCCAGTTTGCCATTGATAACTGGAGTGAGTCAGTCACTGAACAACAAAGAAAATACATATTTCCTCTTAGCCAAAAAAAAAAAAAAAAAAAAAAGCACATAAAATTTCCACACAATAATAATAATAATAAAAACATTTTAATATCCATAAAGGAACTACTGTATATAAAAGTAAAACATTTGTCTATAAATGTGGCTCTGAACAGCTCTCACTCTGAGATACAGTGAAAACTCTCACACAAACCAACAGCTTCCCTTCTCAGAAAATACTCTACTGACCACATCTTCACAAAAGCATCCACCATAATTATGTCAGTGCAGGTCAGTTGTGTGAGAATCAGCATAATGAGTGGATTCTGACGAGAGGAAGAGATGCAAGTTTAGGAAACTGAGATTGGATACTGATATTTTTCAATGTTTGTGGGCAGAAAAGAGAAAGTGAGGAAGGAGTTAACGCCAACAGTGTGGATATCAGTTATCAGAGACTTTGAAATGCCAGACAAGCGTTCTTTAAGGCAGGCCGCTCGAAGCCAAGCCACGGATTGACGGCCTGTTGGGATAGTTCCCTCGAGTGCACACTTCTGGATCCCAGCAGATCCAGTGCAGTCTTGAAACACCCACCCATCTGCCATCCTTTTCCTTTAGCCTGTGGATCAACGCTATGGTTTTCTGCAGAGAGGAAAGGTCAGTGATTTTAGGTTCATAACTCTGACAGACGGGCAGGGCGAGGGTCACAGCGGACGTCCACAGACGACGTGACAAACAAAGCCTCTGGGACTGCAGCGGTTTAAAAGGTCAGGCTAAAATTGGAGTCTCTGCCACACTCATAACTGACAGGCTCTTGGCTCATTCATTAGAGTCCTTCCTATTAATTGTTATGATAAAATAACCATCATCAACTGTACAAACTATAATATTGCTGGTTTGGCCATAGTGCAGTCACAAGTTTGTACTCTCATGCTTTCATCCAATCAGCAGTCAGGGATGAGTTACAAATTACAAGGGGAAAAAAACATTGGATGGGGCCGTCAGTGCTCTATTCCTGAGAATAATAAGTGTATTGCTCCCGAGTGGGAATATGGAGCTGTCAGTCAGAGTGGCCCAATCCTCAGAGTGCATATAAACAGGTTCTCCATCTCGTGTTAAGCAATGTGCATATCCACATCCAGTCCCAAAGTTGGTTGAAGTGGTTTCGGGTCGGGTCACAGCGCTAGGATGGTGGACTGCTTTAATCCATCTCCATGTCCAAAAGCTTGTTTCGGGGGCGAGGCGTGTGCATGGGGTTCCTGGAGAAACAGCAGTGGGCGACAGCAAGACCCAGCAGCACTGAGAAGACAGCAACGATCACAGCAGCGACCACACCGTATCCCACAGGCATCTTCAACGACTCCCACACTGCAGAACAACAAACAATCATCAGTGTCAATCGCAAACACACCAGATATGGGAAAATGTGGAGATCATTAAGTGCACATATTCTGAGCCTTCAAGAGTGGCTACTGCAGTATATGAGGATTCAGCTATGGAGCCAAAGTTTGGGAGGAGTGACTAGGGATGTAGATTTCTGAGGAAGTGGCGTGGTCTTTGAGAACACACATGCTCTGCTGAAGAGGGGATATGGAGTCATCAGTTCCTCACATGCAAAAGCAATACACCTTTTAATTGTGACAGGACAGTGGTTCTAAAAAAAACAAAATCATATGAGACTTCAGCCAGAAGTCCTCAGAAATCCACATACCCAGATGCTCCTCCCAAGCTTGCTTTATAGTAGATACTGTGGAGATCTTCATCTAGTGTTCAATAGCTGATAGTCCAACTATAACAGGTCTAATCTTGCTCCTGGAGAGCCACTTTCCTGCAACAGTTTAGGTCCAACACACCTGCCTGGAAGTTTCTGTCATCCTAAAGACATTGACGTGCTGGGTCAGGTGTGTTAATTAGGGCTAAAGCTAAACTCTGCTGGAAGGAGGCCGTCCAGGAGCAGGATTGGAGACACTCCTGGTCTATACAGTATATGCTGAAGTAGGGCTCTAGTACAGGGGTGAGCAGTTTAGCTCCAATCCTAATCGAACACACATGAACAAGGTCCTTTGTTTAAGTCAAGGTCATCAGGATTACCTGGAAGCTCCAGGCAGGTGAGTTTGATCAGGGTTGGAGCTAAACTCTGCAGGAAAGTGGAACTTGAGGGCCAGGAGTCTTCTGTAAGACCCAAAATAATAAAGCTTTCTGAGACTACTCTGAAGAGTCTTGCTTGTTGTGATAAGGCATAACTTCACCCTTATCCCAATGTATCTTACAGAGATCAGGATGATATAGGGGGAATTTCTGGAATTGAGTGGTTGCGACAGGCCAGTGGTTTTAAAGGCATGCTTGCAGAGACAGCAACCCTGGAAAACCTTATTCTTAAGGCCCTGATATACTCACGCGAAGTTATTTTTCGTTCTTCGCTTAGGGGTAAAAAAAGTTCGAAAAACGTGAGCAGCGGTACACTGTTTGCGAAAATCTGACGCCACCCATACTGCTGAGAGCGACGTTTAGATGAATATGTTAATATGTGCTGTGTGCTTTCCTCTCAATAACAAAATAATCACACAACAAAAAGAGAAAACAGCAAGCATTTTTTTTAAATAAAGCATAAGAATCTGATCATAGCAACGTGGATATGTTTGCAGGAGTTTGGCACTCTAGTAAAGTCACGTCATGTTTATTTATAATAGGATTCATTAGTTGAATATACATTGAACCGAACACTATCATAATCATATATCATGATTTGTATAATAAAACATACTAAAATTCTAACGATTTGCATAACTGTACTAAAATGTTGTTTATTTCCCCCAAATAAATGATTATATGTTCCTTTTGTCACTACCAAAACAATGATGTCACTACCGAAACAATCTGATACTTTTGAGCTGCTCAAAGATGCTAATCAGCACATGGTTAGCACAGTTCTGAACAGATGTACACAGAAAAAAAAAAAACTAAATTTAATGGAATAATACCCAAAAAAGTTTGCATAATTGCAGAAAAAAGTTCCTTAAAATTGTACACAGATTTTCAGACTTTTGAACACATTTAACTCAAAATGATGGGATCGATCTACTCTGAAAGAGAGGCTATGAGAGGGAGGGACAGTGATATTTCCTGATCAAAAAATGTAGAAATGTGGTTAAAATCAGACTCAGCCAATGGACTAAAACATACACTGTTTCGATAGGGACATGAAAATGCGGGACATTTTTTTTTTTTTTTTTTACATAAAGTTTCATGATTTAAAAATAAAATATATTTTTTTAACTTCACTTTAAAAAATAAATATCAAAAATACATTTTTAAAAACTGCAATGGAAAAAAGTGCAAAAATTATTTCATAAGTTGAAATTTAGGAGTTAGGGTTCGGGACAGCCACCTGCCAAATGAAAGTACCCAATAAATGATGATTTTATATTAAGCTTACTGATCTTTTAAATATTATTGTGGGATTCAATAGATAATAGAAAGATCTTAGTTAATATCTAAAATTTGAATACTTAAATGCTTTTTAAGTGTGTTTTTTGGTTGTGGGACAGCAGTTTGCACCAATTCTGTAGAATAGCCCATATAAGAGGTTAGTCTATAGTAAAACATACAGCAAGTTTCTTACCTCAAAGCTAACTGCCTAGTTTAAAATATGAGTTTTTGTTTTCCAACCTTCTGAAACACCAGGATCTGAAATCACCCCATTCATGACATTACAGTTTTCCTTCACATGCCCTTTAACATGCAAATAAAGCAGGTGTGTTCTTAATAACTCATGTCTGTCCATCATCACAAGAGTAATAGTGCTGTGAGGGTGAGATGTGGAGTAAGATAAGACGTCTGATGCTGTTCTGTCCCTGATATAGACAAAGTGCACCTCCAAAAACTGTGCATGCCCTTCCAAAAGATCAGATTGTAAGAAATGCACAACTGTTTATTTTTTATCGATGTGCCTGAGCAATTGAATGAGAATGTTTTTGTTTGTCTCATTTCATAACAGACTCTTTTCTTAATTATTACCAAAATACCATTTTTCCTAAATATCTTGTATTGAAAGTTACAACAGTGTCAAGTACTGTGTCCTCGGGGGAATTGTTGCATTGGTTCATTTTAATTTGGCTCAAACATATATGGCTCTATTACAGCGCTAGCCATTTCGAATGTCAAAACATGGATGACATGCTGAGAGGGAGGGCATGGATAAGGTACGACGAAGTTCGCCAATCACAGCAGTGGGCGTTTACTGTCGTTTCTGAAAGCGGTAATCGTGATGAAGTGTTTGTGACAGAGAGAAAACAAGGATGGAAAATGATCATTTTTACACCTTTTTTGATGTAAAAAAAACGTCATAAGCAAACCTCCAGAATCTGAAAATGCATTTTATGACCCCTTTAACAATGCCCATCCCCAGACACAACCATCAGGATCCTTACATTGAATTTGGACAGAGAGGAATGATGAAGCAGAGGTGAGGTCCTTCTCCTTGCTCCAGACTCCAGTAGCAGGGGACAGGAGCCAGGGTGTGGCGCTACAGTAGTATTCTCCCACATCTCTATCCTGAATGTTGTGCAAGCTGAGGACAAACGTGTGCCGGTCGGTGCGCTCGAGGCTGCTGTCATTGGAGCCGCTCTTCTTCACCACCCCCAAGCGGTCCATGCTGATGAGAGGCGGGACTCCTCCGTTATCCACAGCCCATCCTGCACTCTGGAACCAGCGAACCTCAAACGCCATGTCACCTGTGGGACAGACAGGGTAAAACGATTTAAGTCAACATGGAAAAAATGACATTTAAACACCTGCCATCACACCATTCTGATCTGTAACACCCTCCAGTGTGATCAAGTGTTGCTCTACAAGATTTGTCATTGAATATCCTGTTTTACTCAGAAGTATGTCTGATTATGGAAGTCTACACTAACTTTATTCATGAGAGGTACACTAAAAGGTTAAAAGTTTAGAATAATTAACAAGAGTAAATTATTATTTTATTTTTTTGAAAGAAGTCTCTTCTCTTTATTTAAGCAAAAGTGGTGTGAAATCAGTAATATATAAAATAGAAAAGTTAATTTAAATTGTAATATTTCACAATATTTTAAAATGTAATTTATTCCTGTGAACGCAAAATAATTACTCCAGTCTTCAGTGTCACATGATCCTTCAGAAATCATTCTAATATGCTGATTTGATGCTCAATAAACATTTATGATTATTATCAGTGTTGAAAATAGTTGTGCTGTAAAAATGATTAGAAGTGACAGTAAAGACATTTATAATGTTTCAAAAGATTCTATTTTAAATAAATGCTGTTCTTTTGAACTTTCTATTCATCGAAGAATCCTGAAAAATAAAATGTATCATGGTTTCCACAGAAATATGAAGCAGCAAAACTGTTTTCAACATTGATAATAATCATAAAGCAGCAGATCATCAGAATGATTTCTGAAGGATCATGTGACACTGAAGACTGAAGTAATGATGCTGAAAATTCAGCTTTGATCACAGGAATAAATTACATTTTAACATAGTATATTCACATAGAAAACAGAAATTAAATTATAATCATATTTCACGATATTAATGCTTTACAGTATCTTTGATCAAATAAATGCAGCCTTTGTGAGCAGAAGAGACTTCTTTCAAAAGCAAAAAAAAAAAAAAAAATTCATAATTACTCCTAACTTTTGAGCGGTAGTGTAACTCCGTGTCAATGGCAGGTGGAGTCAACACACTTGTTCATAGGCGTTCTGCTTCAGCACTACAAACAGCCGTGGCGGTGGCAGATTATACATGTATAAGCACCACAACCACAAGTGTATTCAAATAGTGTATGGAAAGGAAACAAAGTTAAATGGTGTCTTTCAAGTGGTTCAATAGCATTACAGCTCCATTGAGGAAGCAGAAACACTCCCTGATGATCCAGAGTGAGGCAGGAGACACAGACAGGCCTCTACACGCCGTCCCGCTGCTATGTGTGGAATCTCAATGAAGGCCATTGGGTAATCAGAAACTGACAACCACGAGCGCGGCTCAAGCTCACCACAGCATTCTGATACTCATCAAGTCAAAACCAAGCTAATAACTAGAAAAATCTCATGTGAACTACAGACAACTTATGATTCTTAAATTGTAATATGGATCAGATCTTCACATTTATTTCTGAGTTTGTGACAATTTCATTTTTTTCAATATCTTGGTATTGATTGTGTCTGACACTGGCTTAAGTGTTTTCAAAGGAACCATAATTTTAACCAACTGTGTGTATATATTTATTTATACAACAGTTCTTTCTGGTTCTTGAATCTGATTGGCTGAATGCCGTGTGATATTCTAGTGATAACAGCACTCATACCTTTTCACTGTTTGTATCACTCCGCTTGAAGTGACTGCCATGGTGCCCAAGCAAATCCACTGTATTTTTTTTACAAATACTACACTTGTTATACCATGAACTGTAGTTAAGAGTTTTTTTTTTTTTTTAGGTGAGAATGAAATATGTGACTCATATTTAATCATAGCATCTATTTTACAATTTGTTTAGACGTTTTCGAAGATGTGAGCTCCAGGCCGTCGGCGGCCGTTCAGTGCTCGTGTACCCGCCGAGAACAGCTTCATCTCGGCCAGTGCTTCGGGGATTTGCCGCTGTCTTATAGTGGTTAAACATGAAATCTAATTCATTTTGGGTACATAAAACAGGCAATCTTTGGTCTTATTAATCTATTACTTGTTCCAGAGCAAATTGAATTTAATAATTTAATATTAAGGCTATATTTATCTTACATCCTGTAGAACACTGCTTTTGTACATTTGACTGAATTACAATTTTGTGTTTCCTACTGTCATTTATAATGTTAATTTAAATATTGTTGTTTGATAAATATTATTTTATATAAATAATATGTTGTTTTTGGTATTGAGAAAGGGTACATTAGTGTGTAATATGGATTGAGTGAAAGTTACATTAATACGCCATTAGATGGCGGCAAACTTTACAAGTGATTGAGTCAGGCGCAAGAGACTTTTGTAAACAAAGGACATTTTAGTGCTGTTATGGAAAGTGTGATATTGCGTTTATACAACAGTTACACAGTTACGACTACGAGTGTGATATTGCTCATTTATATATATATATATATATATATATATATATATATATATATATATATATATTTTATATATTCACACACACACACACACACAGCGCTTAAATTTAATAGACCATACAAATATTTTAGGAATCTGTCAAAAACGTGTTTAAAACTGCAAAAAATATTGTCATTTATTAGGCAAATAACAAACTGAAACAACTCAATAGTCTTTATTCACACATAATAACCAAAAAATGATATTATTTTTATTTAACATGGCCTCCTTTGGCCATGATAACAGCTTGTATTCTTGCTGGCATTGTTTGTATGTACTTTTCCAGAGACTGTGGAAAAGTACACAAAACAATGCCAGCAAGAATGCAAGCTGTTATCGTTATTGACTTCCAAATAGTTTCTAGTTGTTCCCAAAGACTTGCTTTTGATAAAACTTTTGTGCGATCCATTTTTGAATCCAATAAATCCCAACAATAATTATATTTTAGCTTTAGAAACTTTACTGTGACTGAAGAGCTTACACATACTTCTGTGGATTAACCATTATAGAAAGATAAAAAATGATTTTGTAATCACCAATACTGTTAGTTTAGGGCAGCTGTGGCACCACCCTTACATTGGGTGGTGCTCTAATAAATTTGTTAAGCACTGCACACACACACACACACACACACACGTATATATTTTCTTTGTGTAATACACACACACACACTACCGTTCATAACATTGCTAAATAAAAGTATTGTTTTTTAAAAATGTATACACACACAAGCATGTTAAGATCATTTTTTGCTGCTATATTGCCAGTAAGTCCTGCTCTCTTTAATACAATATAATCGATTACTTCACAAATCAATCTCCATATTAGAGTTACGATTCATTCCAACCATGACGACGCTAGTTGGGAAATTAAGGAAAGCCTTTGGCACGGCATCATCTTTACTATATATATGTTATATGATCATCAGTGGATGAAGAATGACATGTCCGAACTAGCTCTCGTTTCCGGGGCCCGAGGGTGGACAAATGGCACTCATAAAGGCCAAGTTGAGTGTTCCCTACATTCACTGGATAATTGTGCCTTTTCTACATTTATGCCGTCTGTAGTGATTAATGACTGAACTTTACTGCCTCGAGATGGCATATAATGCTAATTGCAGTGACAGGTCAGATGCAGGTCGCATTTTGAGCATCACTGCTTTATTAGTGTACACAGATTACACAAAATGACTATTAGGGGGTATTTGCCACACCTCAAACACTTCCCCTGTGAAAAGAGATTTTGAAAATAGATTTTCACAGCCACGAAACATCTCTCACTGTTGTATGATGGACTCACAGATGTGAGTGCCTAAATTTAAAAAAATAAATAAATAAATAATCCTATTTTCAAAGTAAAAATGTTTGCTTCATAGTCTCCATAGTTTGTGTAGGACTGATGCTTTTCTTCTGCACAGGCGTTTTCTCTGAACTTCAAGGTCATATGGAGCCTGAGGGAGCAGCACTGTCCTTATTCTCAACCACTGTGAACAATAACTAGGCCAAAATTGGCCTTAAAACAATGTTCTTTCTTCTCTAATCGAGCCCAGAATAAAAGAAGAAGCCCTCTCAGAACTCATGAGCAGCTCTTGACTCGCAGTTTTGGGTTGAGATTGTACTCACGGGTCCTTTCATCTCCCGGCCCTCCGCTTCCCTTCAGCTGAAGCACATGTTCTTGGATACATTACTTGAGTACATTACTCAGCCTGTGCGCAAGAACAAGCAGGGCAGGCATTAAGATTTATGAGTTTAATTAAAAATTAAACACTGCAATGTGATTTAACACTACAATGCTGTAGAGGAATAGTTCACCCAAACTTAGCTGAACATGTCGTTCCTAACTTGTATTTCATTATTATGTACTCTTTGGGTGGAAGACAAAAATAATTATCATGCACACAAAAATGAAATTTGTCATCATTTACTGTAACAAAATGAAGGCCCGTTCACACCAAGAATGATAACTATAAAGATGACGATTATAGTTCTGAAAATCGTTTTAAATATAAAACAATAGCGGAGTCCACACCACAGCTATAACGATAATGACTGCACTTTATTTTACAGTATGTGTACTTACATGTACTTACAGTGTACTTACCTAAGAAAATATTGGGTAATATAAGGTAAATACAGGGGTTAAGGTTAGGTTTAGGGGTAGGTTCAGGGTTATTACATAAGCACTAGAGCTGGGACTATATAGTGATTCTCGAGTCGCGATACAATGAATATGGATCGATCTTGATATTTTCTCTCTCGAATCTATTCTGAGTTTAGTTTTAACAGCAGATGGCACTCTAGGCTAAGTTTTAACTGCGCACTCAAATGCTCACGAAGAAGAGTGCTGGAGAGCGCTCATGCGTTCAGTCATGTAAGTCATGTAACTGGTTAAAGGGACAGTTCATATACACCTAGATAGTCATATATAGGATGGGTTGAGGGTGAGTAAATCATGGAATAATTTTCATTTTTGGGTGAACTATCCCTTTAAATATACTTGCACCTCGGCTCAGAATGCTTTTATGACACGAGTAATGTAATGTAAACACAGCCCACTGCGAACACCCTTGTAATTCGCTTTAACCTTTTCGAACTTTATGAATGATTATTTTAGTTTAAGTGGTGTGTGTAAAGGAACTGGAAGCAAGCAGTTTAAAAACTAAGCTCAGAATCTATACGAGAGAGGATCGCGATACTTCGGAAAATATCAGAATCGCTCCAGATTCTTTGTCTTTTAAAGAGCTTGAGCATTTAAAGCAGCAGACGACAAAACCGCAACACTTGCTTATAATCAACAGAACAATATCATCCACTGGTGTGGACGCAAATATTGTTATCATTATGGTTATCGTTCTTGGTGTGAACGGGACTTTACATTTCTTCTGTGGAACATGAAGATATTCTGAGAAAAGCGTTTTTTTGTCCACACAATGGAAGTCACTGTGTTTCAATGCTGTTCAATGAGGGTGAGAAAATGATAACAGAATTTTTATTTCTGGGTGGACTATCCCTTTAATTTGCTTTACGTATTGTGTGGCTTCAGAAGTCTTGGAATATAGTGCATGAGTTGTGTGGACTATTTCTACAGAAAATAAGACGGGATTGGAATGACACATGGGTGAGTAAATGATGCTACACTTTAAAAACACAAACCCTGAGAGACACTGTACCGTCTCCGTGGGGATTACACTTAAAGAAACACAATAGAAACCTTTTCCTTCAGGGTGGCAATCTTTTCAGAATCCTAACAATAAAAGCAGCACAAAAACATCTCTCATTTCTCTATACTGTATAGTGAAAAGAGAAGTGTGAACATTGTGCTGACATGTATCTATGACTGCAGCATGTGTCTGCCTGCCTGTGGCTACAGACTGATGAGGGAGGAACATTTTACCTCTTATGCTGAGTATTACCCAACATTCAGCCACAAGAGTGCAACATTTCTGACTGATATGATCACAGCAGGCAATGCCACCGACAGCAGCCCGCTGGTCTGTATGATCCCTGACACGTTTAGGATCACTAAACACATAAACATTCAACCACTGACATCCAATAGGAAACTGTAGCGCTTGAAAGTTCTAACCATGTGAGCCGTGACAAATTTCCACCGAAAAGCAATTTGTCGGTCCACAATAAATGAGGCATGACGTGGCACAAATCAATCACAAAACACAGTGAATCAGAAGAGTTCTCGGTTTTCTCACTTCCTCACACTCACAACTAAACTCTGCATTGGGTGTGGATGTATTAGGTTTCATGTTATGTTTATTTGCAGGCCCTTTTCGTGTTTTCTGCACTGATTATAGGAAAATCTGTATTACACTATAAAATAGCAATATTTTAAACAAAACTAGAGCTGCACGATTAATCGTTAAAAGATTGTGATCTTGATTCAAACACCCACACGACCTTATTCCTAAATGACAACGATTAAACCTTTGACAAAATCACAGCGAAACATTCAGATCTGTGTCGGTGCTGCCGCTGATCCGGAGAGAGCAGTTGTCATGTATAGATATGAAAGAGCTTCACAAACAGTCTTTTTAACCACACAGTATCATTATTTCTGTTACAAATACTCATATTATCACAGAAGTACTGGGATAACAGTTTATAGTTGGGATATAAACACTGATGCCTACGGTAGTGATCAAAATAGAGCAAATCACCTTTTGAAAGTAACTTGATGCTTCTAATAATGATTGTATCGATAACATCGTTATGCCAGTAGGTGGCGACAAGTGACTGTTAAAAATGTTTGTTCATTCAAGAGATTTGTTCAAAAAAACGTGGATTCATCCAATTAAAAAAAAAAAAAAACAAGTGAAGAATGTATGAGTTGAATCCTTAAATCATTCATTCAATCCAATTTTTTTATTAAATAATTTGTTCAGAATCATTAAACATTGCAGCAATTAACATTTTGTCAGAACCTCTAGTAAATTACATGTTATTTTGTTTAGTTGTCTGTTCAGAATTGTGGGAGAATCTGGATTCAGTTTTAAAAACCAAAAAAAAAAAAAAAAAAAAAAAAAAAAAAAAATCCAGAATCGTGCAGCTCTAAACACAACTAATACTTCTAAACAGTTTTTTGAAGTTGATATCATAATTAATAAGCTAAAACAATTTACAAACAAGAGGTTGTGCAGAATTTTAAAGTCACCATAAAATCCTCATTTTAATTTTATGGAAATTATCGCACTTATTATAAATAATTTATCTGTGCACATCATTATTTTTTTAAATGCATGTGCCTCATAATCTTGAATCAAAAGAACTCTCCTTTTCTCTTGCAGCAACATCTCTTATCTTTTCTGATGATGAGGGCGGGGCAACCTGTCACTCACATGAGATCCACCAATAGCAAACCACAACCATCCAATCAATTCCCCACGGACTAAATCAAGCCCTGCCCTATATTTGTTCTCGTTCCAGGAGCCATTTCTTTCGGATATACGTCACAATAGGGAGGAAAAGACTAATCGCAACTAGTGTATTATGTCGACTTTAAATAACACACGTTCCAATTCTGCCAAAATCTGAGGCAAGCACCAGTTTACCACAAGGCCCTTCTTTCATGACATTTTACACTTCATACACCCCTTGTGGGTTTGTTTATTATAGATTTTGGTTAATTTGATTATGCTTTCAGCTACTAATAAGAGCAAAACTTTTAAAAGAGAGTTCCATTTAACACATTTTACCACATTTAAATGGATTCCACAGATTTTCACCAAGAATGTGTACTAAAATGCCTACTTCTCAATAGTACGCTTGCTATGTTGACCAAGGCAGTCTCGCGCGTGAAGTTTAAGCACTTTTGAAAAGACTGCTAAAAGCTCATTATAAAGAAGCACTTCAATTTACTACCTCATATTACTGTGCATAACGTATTTATGAGTAACTATTAAACAACAGGAACAAAAGGAAAAGTCGTGATACAGGATGTGACTCAGGGGGCAAAGTTGAGGTAATTTCCAGCTGGAGGTATTAGTTTATAATATTGCCTGTGAATAACTGCAAAAACCACACCCACAAAACATGAGCAACAGCATGTGACTTGTGAGGAAAAACTCAGGTGCTGATGAATAAACTGAATATGGATGCCTTAATTCAAAAGGTTCAACCTAAATATTGATATTAAAACATGCCAAAACATGCCATCCAGAGAGCTTACAAGGTGAGAGTGGATTAAGGCCAGAAACCAAACAGTGGAGAGATGCTAAAATGACTGGCAAAAAGCTAAAAAGTGTTTTACAAAAAACCTTTAAATAATTAAAATACTTAAAGCACTTGGTTACTTTTGAGATTCAGTTCGTTTTTACATCAATGCTTTAGGCAGAACATGACATTGTGAAATGAATGTCAGTCAATCTCACAAAAGCTGTCAAGAACATGTCAGAAATATTTCCCCAAAAATACATTCCTGTAATAAAATCTCATTCTGGGTACTTATAAGAATTAGGACATAAACCAAAATTAAAATGCAATGTCATTGGATTAGATAAATTATCAAACTAAAATCACATTTATTTTTTAAGACAGAATGTTTGAAATTATAAAAGAGAAAAACTCTAGTGGGATTTTCTTGAAGATGCCATTTAGTTTTATCTTTTTTATGCAAAGAAATTAATTCATTTATAACATTCTATAAAACTTTATATCATATAAATTGTACTATATATTTATTCTCTCTTGCACTGCACAAACAGTACTTGCCAGTGTTAGGAGAAGCTTCCAGGATGGAAATGATGCACTTCATCTGGACCGTGTCTCCTGGTAACACACTGTTTGCTTCTGAATGAATGGATATGTTGAACACTGGACCTGCAGAGGGGGAACACACACACACACACATTCAGTTTTTAATTTATAGTCTTTAAGTGGCTGTTGAAAACTTCTATATTTATAAACATTTCAAAAATCAGTTTCTTTATAGTTGTGTTTAGTTCTAGTTCATACAAAATGGAGTAAAAGAGAGAGAGAGAGGCTCTGTTCCAAAACTTAGTGAGCTGCCTCACAGTCTATTGTCTACATAGGCAGCATCCTGACCGAATTTGAATATCAAAAGTGGTTGAATTGTAAAATTCCACATTGTGGAACTCAAAATAGTGCTTTGCAGGAGAGATTCATTTCTATACTGATTTCAAAAGTTGCAATGATGCAGTACTCTGCATATTAAAGTGAAAAACACACAAATGTTGGGTATTAATGGTCCATTTTAATTAGTCTAAACTATTATTATAGATACTTTAACAGTGAATGAAAGAGTGCTGCAGAGGGATGATGTATTTTTGTAGGACAAAACCCTAAAAAGAGTTCCCTTCGTCCCGAAGTCAATGGGTTTTTTTTAATGGATTTTTTATTAAATGCCTGAAATAAACAGAGCTTGTGTTAACCACAGACGTTTTATTCTACAACATAAAATACATCAATACCACTTTTGATTAAAGCGTTTACTTTTCCCAGACAACCTCTGCAGTCACATTTAGACACTTGATGACAAACACCTTTTTCAAGACATTAAACTTCATCAGCATCCGCTTTTACAGCCTCACTGTGTTCGTAATCGCACTCTTGCAAACTATTCTGACTCAAACTTTCAGGGAAAATGTTTTTTTTTTTTTTTTTAAATGGTGGTGGTGATGTGACCGTGGTGTAGTTTCCTTATAGCCTACATTAGCTTTTTTCTTCTGGCGATTGTATTTAGGCTTCAAAATTCATAAAAGTTGAGTTAATTTGTCAAGATTATCAGGATGAACAAAACTTTGATGAATCATAAACAGACCATATTGGGGTTTCTGTTGAAAAAAAAAAAAAAAAAAAACACAAAACAAAACACACACACACAGACAAAAAGAAAAACCAGGGTGACGCTAACTTCCGGGTTGGCCAACAAAAATATGTTATGACGCATCACTCTGTAATTACATATATAATCAAAATCAATTCTGTCATGTTGGATTTATTTTTTCCATAAAAGGATAGCCTTCATTGTGGAAAACACATGTGGTTTTGCCTTAGAATTTGGCCTTAGTTCAGCTTTTGGAACAAACTTTCACCTCAGGAGTGTGTCTATGATGTTTTAAAAATGCTGCCTATTAAGAAAGAGAGAGAGAGAGAGAGAGAGAGAGAGAGAGAGAGAGAGGGGGTCTGTGGGCAGCAGGAATCTGCCCTGAGGGAGAGACTATAGAGCTCTAGTCATCCATAAGCAGACATGAAGAGGGAAGTACAGAATTAGAGTGTGTGAGAGGGTAACATGACCCCAGCTGTAAACACACCTACAGGCAGTTCAGCATCACCCTGTGAGTGTTAGAGCTCACTGTATTCTGAGTCTAGTTAGCATGGTAATACCTGTGTGTACAAAGGCAATCTCAATCTTGTTGGACTCCGCGCTGACGGCTTTGATCCATTCTTGTTTCTGATCCCGCGTCCAGGCTGTGACATCGCAATAATAGAATCCGCAATCTGTGACCTGGGCCCCATACAGACGGAAGCGGTACTCGAGCTGCCCGGTCTTCTCCAGAACCACGCTGTCGATCCGGCTTGGCTTGCTCCACTCCTCTGACTGCAGGACTGAGTCTTGGCTGAGTGACAGCACTTTCCGGGACTTGCCTCCCAAGGTCTCCTCAAAACGGATGAGAACGGTGTAGCCGGGATTCCTCAGGTACTGACCCGTCACCTGACAGGTCATCTCAAATGTGGATCCACCAGTCGAAGCTTCTCTCACACGGTGGGCTACTACTTGCAAAACTGGAACTGAACAGACCACACAAAAATACATCATTAAACATTTGTAAAATACAGTCCTCAAACTTCCCTCAAAGAGACAGGTACACATTTTTGTACATATATCTATCTGAAAGCAAGAATTGTGGGAAACCAGAACACAGCAGAACCAAGTTTAGGCTAAGCAGTTAAGAGCAGATATAAATAATTTTACAACTTTGACCAGTAGGTGAGGGGGTCACAAAACAGATCTGAAGAACAAATTTATTTATTTATTTATTTTATTTTTTAAGAGTAGCAGTGGAAAAACTATACGGCAAAATTAACAGAAATTTAACAATGGGGCATCGATGAATTCTGCTTAACTCAAGAAATATGAAGAGACTTCAAGGCATTATTTTTCTTATTCTCACATTTTTACACTGTCGACAAACTCTCACGACATGATGGCAATGATGCAAAGTTTGGTTTAAATTGCCTGTTTGGAGGTAGAGGTCTGTGTAGGATGGATTTTCCTGCAAGATGTTGTCCCACTCCCACAAAAACATGTGCTCACAACTTTCATGTTCATTCTCCCTATCTAGAGGTCTATGCAGATTTTTCAGGCCCAATCCTGTAAGATTCTGTCTCCCTATGGTGTCATAGGCTACTCTGTCTAATTCCCCAACACACGGACTCACCTTGTTGCATTCGTCACAGCAGGAAACAGGATGCTACTTTGCCTCACTGTATCTTGCAATTGAAAGACATTAAAAATACTGAACCCTGTGTCTGTTGAGGAAGAAATTTTTACTTTTAACTTTATCTAATTTTAACTAATCATAACTAACAATTCTTTCCTTAAAGGGATAACATTTATATATGTTTTAATACTGAATGTCTCTAACACATGGGCCAGAATTACTGTGAGAAATAAAACTAGACAGGTGTCCAGTTTTGTAATGCATGTCCAATCTCATGATCAAGGTATCCAGATTGGCTCCTACCTAGCAACAAAGAATCCAACTCAAAGCAAGTTATTGCCAGTAGATGCAATTGAGTTCGTAAGAGTCGATTAAGTTAAACTAAGTGTAGTGTCTCCTAAAGGGTTAGTTCACCCAAAAATGAAATTTCTGTCATTTATTACTCACCCTCATGTTGTTCCACACCCGTAAGACCTTCGTTCATCTTCAGAACACAAATTAAGATATTTTTGATGAAATCCAAGAGGTTTTTTTTAATCCTCAATAGAAAGCAACAAAATTACCACATTCAAAGTCCAGAAAAGTAGTAAAAACATTGTTAAAATAGTCAATGTGACTACAGTGGCTCAACCTTAATGCTATGAAGCGACTAGAATACTTTTCGAACGCATAAACAAAACAAAAATAACGACTTTATTCAAGCTATTTACGTTGCAGCGCTTCCAGGATCTACATCAGAACGCCGGTTCAGTATTGGCCGGCGCCTGGTCACGTGAGCAGCATGACACATTTGTGTGATGCTGACGCAGGAGCCGGCCAATAATGAACTGGCCTTCGGACATAAACAAGGAAGTGATGCACTGTGCCAACTGTGTTGGAGACCAACAAGGAAGAGGAAAAGTTGCTGAATAAAGTAATTATTTTTGTTTTGTTTTTGCGTACAAAAAGTATTCTGGTCACTTCATAACATTAAGGTTGAACCACTGTAGTCACATCGACTGTTTTAATGATGTCTTTAGTTCCTTTCTGGACCTTGAATGATGCTAATTATGTTGCAGTCTATGGGGGACAAAAAATATCTCTGAAGATGAACGAAGGTCTTACGGCTGTGGAACGACATGGTGAGTAATTAATGACAGAATTTTCATTTTTGGGTGAACTAACCCTTTAAGTCAGGTGCGTAGGGGAATTTCTACCACACTGTAAATTGTCTGCACCTTAAAAACAAAATAAATGAGCATCTTTTAATTTATTTTCAGATATTCATATTCTGCAGGAGTCCCACAAGTCTTTATTTCTTTATCCCAATAACCTCTATTTGGAGGCTCACCAGTAAAATTAGAAAGAGATTGCCTAGAAATCCTTCAAAATTTTTGCACTTCGTCTGAAAATCATCTGACGATATTTTGGTAAAGATTTGACAAAATTTGTAGGAGTAGCATCAAGATATAATCATACCAAATTCCGTGCCTAGATAACACAGTTCATAGGAAATGAGCTGTTGGTGGTGCAAGTAGATTTAAGAGATAGATCCCAAAATAGCCATTAGGAATGTTTAGACACTCCTCAATTAGTGTGCCAAATTTCACAGCTTTTTGCCATATGGTTCTACCCTGCCAGAAATGGTAAACAAAGAATACTAACAGATGCCATCACACCTTACTACGGCGCTCGCCACCTAACAAGTATCAGAAATGTACATTTTGTCAGTACCAGATATAGTTTCAGAGCACAGTGACATCAAGGGTGCAGTGGAAAGCGTCCAGTACCAGACAGAGCGGCCATTGTGTGCTAAATCGGTCTTCACAGAGAAGACGCCATCACAGACACAATTAAAGTCATTTACTCTAATCCCTTATTGAGTGCCGAAAAATGAGAGACACTGGAGACTTTCAAACTTCAATCTTTGATGCATGCTTTTTAAAACAGTTCTAAAAGTGGTACAACTCTCTGTCACAGACGCTGGGAGCAGTTAGCTCATGGGGTAAAAATGAAATATCAGACAAGCGACTGCAAATCCTAAAAGGACAGGATGGGGACAGTGAAGTTGCTGCTAAATGCGCTGGCTAAGTGTATTTCTGGCCAAAGAAATGTTCCATGGCCATCTTTATCAAATTAGATGTAATAGACAATAAAATGAAGGAATTTAGTGCTTACTCTCTGGTGTCCATTGAACAGTAGCCAGAGTTGACTGGACCTCCTTCGCTTTTTCCCATCCACCTTGTCGGGTGGGCATCCATGCGGTCACCATGCAGGAATAAGAGCCCATGTCTGCGTCTTGAGTCTGAAGCATTCGCAGAATGAAGACATTAGACTCTTTCCTGGTCACCGCTATGTCCCCGCTGTCCAGCCTCTGCTGGTACTCATTTCCAGTGGTCAGAGCTCCTTGCTCATTCAGGAAGGCTATAGTAATCTTCTTCTGAGGTACGTCTCCAGGTGCGTTTGTAGAGTAAATCCAGGTCACGCCCAGGCGACCATCTTGAAGGTGGAGGAGGTCGACCACCTGACAGCGCAGTTCAGTGGGTTCGCTGGTGGACTGAGGGTTCAGAGAGACTGAAAGGTTCACCTTAAACTGCAGCTCTGTGGGACAGGAAAGGAAAATAAAGACAATCAGTCACACATAACACTTGCAAGATAAGCCTTTCGTCTACATCTACAGCTAATGATTAAGTATGAACTACACTCTAAAAAATCTTGGGTTATTTTTTCTACCCAAGTTCTGGGTTGTTTTTTTTGGGTTATTTTTCCAGTGTTTGGGTAGTTTTTGTGTTACCCAGATCCTGGGTCAGACGAAACAACCCAGGGGCTGAGTTATTAATCGCTGGCTTTTTGCGCCTTCTTCAGGAGAGAGCAGTGCCGCTCCGTCAAATTGGTGCATGTCTTCGGTAAAATACAGGTTTGTGTTTATTTTATCTAAAAATTCGTTATTGTTCTGTATATGATTTAAATTTTAAGCAAAGCAACATACAGGGGCGTGATGTGAGTCACCTGTCGCATCGGTCTTTTCGTGTGATGGAAACGCTTGATGCCTTGCAAAAAATTATGATTTTATTCAAAAAGATACAGAATATAAACACTTAGGATGTAAAAATATGTTCTCAGAATTGTACACTGATTATTTATGGACAGGTTATGGTTAAACCTTTCAAACGGAATATGTGGCGCATCGCAGAGCAGTGCAAGACAAGCATTTGTGGTTAAAAAGTATATACATTTTTATATTTTTTAGAAAATGACAGATGGTTTCTCTAGATAAGACCCTTATTCCTCGTCTGGGATCGTGTAGAGCTCTTTGAAGCTGCACTGAAACTGACATTTGGACCTTCAACCCGTTGAACCCCAGTGAAGAAAAATCCTGGAATGTTTTCCTCACAAACCTTAATTTTTTTTTTTTTTTTTCGACTGAAGAAAGAAAGACATGAACATCTTGGATGACATGGGGGTGAGTAAATTATCAGGACATATTTTAATTCAGAAGTGAACTAATCCTTTAAACATAGGCAGCATGCTTTGTGAGGCACAAAAGAAGCTATCAGATGTAATAGGACAGCGTGAAATGTGTAAAAAGTGTATAGCACATCTTGACAGAAATAACTCAGAGTATGATGTGTGGGGCTTTATTAAGCTCCAAACCTAGCCTTAAAACCATGCTAATATGGTGTTGATGTATTGTCAGAACACCAGCAGGGATTTATGATTGTCCCAAAGCAAACTTTTTACCTTGTATGTGCTCATACCGGTGATCCTATGCTTTGTTTACACAGTCATCCACTGGTAACTTCTCATGCTGGAAAATTGCCAGAACTGATTTACCAGTATTTTTGGAAAGTCCCGTTCTCACATCTCATCTGTAAACTATCACATAGCTTTTTGTTTTGTTTTTGTTTTTTTGAAAGAAATTAATACTTTTATTTATCAAGTACACATTAAATTGATAAAAAGTGACTGTAAAGACATTCATAATGTAACTAAAGATTTCTATTTTAAATAAATGCTGTTCTTTTGAACTTTTTATTAAAAAAAAAAAGTTTTCACAAAAATATGAAGTAGCACAACTGTTTTCAACATTGATAATCATAAATGTTTCTAGAGCATCAAATCATCATATTAGAATGATTTCTGAAGGATCATGTGACACTGAAGACTGGAGTAATGATGCTGAAAATTCAGCTTTGATCACAGGAATAAATTACTTTATAAAATATATTCAAACAGAAAACAGTTATTTTAAATTGTAATAATATTTCACTATTTTACTATTTTAATGTATTTTTGATCAAATTTTTCTTTTGGAAAAAAACTTTTGAAATTGAGTATGTATTTACTGTTGTTTACTATCAATGGGTATATTTATGTGTACAAATATGTGAAACAATTAAACATTCCAGTGTGAAAAACATGCCTTGCTTATTTTTTAACTAGATTTTATTTCTTGTTTAATGTGCTTCTTTAATGAAACATTTTAAATCTACTTGGCTGCAAATGACTATTTGATTGAAATGATCGATTGCTTTCTCGGACTAAAAATAAATCACCCCATCAAAAATGAATCAAAAGAGTAAAAAACACTGAGATATAATTGTTTTAGGTATATGTCACCCAGTCTTCGTGTGTGTAGATATATGCTAGTCGACCTAGTTTTTTAGTTTTTCTCTGGGTAGGAAGGGAAGGGCAAGGGTGCACATTCTCTCAATTTTCAGCTGTCATTGTTCAAGCTATGGTGAGCTCACACACACACACACACACACACGTCTGGCGTTGTGTATTTGACACCGGACCAGCTCACTGCAGTCACATACTGTACTCAGCTGTTGTGTGCCTTGAGAAGAGACACATGTTTGTATGTGAAAAACGCTTTATTTAGTTCTCTATTGTAAGTACTGTCCTGTTAAAGAGAAAGGGCCTGAAATGATAAAATTAGTCTCTGCAGATGCTGAACCAGTTCCTCTGCTCCTTATCTTACCCTGACCCACATCACACTATAACATTCATACACTTCCTCTAGCACAGCTGTGAAACATTTCACGCAGAGACATACTATATCACAGAAACTATCATAAAAGGAACAAGCTCTGACAAAGAGGGCTACGGCACATTGCGTTTGGCAGCATTATGTGGCAAAGCTTTGAATATCCTGCTACATGGAAATTCCCCAAGCTGAATTCACAGCGCAGTTAGAATATGCAAAACACTGATTAACATTTAACATTGAGGGAGAAGAGACTTCAAAAATAAAGCTGCATGTTGCACAGAAATCCTTGACATGATTCCATCACCAGCGGCAAACAGTGTGTTGCTGCTCTGCAAGCAATCAACCAACAGTTTGAGAACTGAACACAAACACAGCTTTCACATTAACAGCTGTAATGTTTCACAATGAGCCACTAGAATGAGAGACACCTCAGGAGAACTCCGTGGAGAAACTTCCTTCTGCCACTTTAGAAGCTCATAATACAGTCGAGAAATAGGTTCTTCTCTCAACTACAGTCCATTCATGCAAAATATTATATCGGTATAATTTATGTCACGGTATAACATCTGTCAGTAAAATGTGGTAGTGGTCTTGTAGTGTGAATGACATTTTATTATCTAAATATAGTATTTGCATGATCTAATTAGCTAATTAAGGTATGACTCATTATTAATTATTACACTTTAAAAAATGCTGGGTTGTTTTTTTAAACCAAAATGCTGGGTTCAGCCTGCTGGGTAATTTTATTGGGTTATTTTTAATATTTTTATCTAGGTGATGGGTAGTTTTTTTTCTGTATCGCAGCTGCTGGGTCATTTTTAATGTCAATGAACCCCCTCACATACCTACCCAGTGCTGGGTAAATAACCCAGTGTTGGGTAGTCTGTGCCAAACCGGTTAAAACTGGAACTTAACGGTCATTTATTTTTCTGTTCTGAGAGAAAACTTCCTGAGGGGAAATTCCTGAATGAAATTAAGGTTTGAATTACAATGTATTCATATCAAATTATTACTGTATCAAAGAGGAAAACATCCGTAGTCTCACATTTGATCTTTGTTGTTTACATGTACCGCAGTCTGCTTGAAACGCTAGCCTTCTACAAACGCAGCATACACCAGATCTACACTCAAAGTGAACAACGCGCCGGCGCCATCATGGAAGTTTCACGGCCGAAGTTTCACATCATGGAAGTTTCCTATTGACACTATAATAGGAGCACTGCTGATCTAGTATGCTAGCGTTGCAGCTGTGGTCGCGCATTGCGTTTAATGGTTGAAACTTAAATGCCTGACAGATGTGATGTCACAAGGTAATGCTGTTTTTATGTAACTTTTCAAAAATTAATATACAAGATTGCCATTTAATGAACTGGAACAGTCTACTGATACCAGTTCACTTCCCACAGATTCCATTGGCTGCTGTTTCCGCTCCTGTGACAACCTAAAATATTTACTAAATGTTTTGGAGTATTTTATGATTGTAAAAGATTGACTTGCCATTGAATAAAAAAATATAGGTATCAGTTGATACATGTTTACTTTTGATGTTATCGTTATCGGCCTGATAAGAAAATTTGGCTGATATATATTAAAGCCGATAAATAATGTATTATTTCCTTCAGCTGAGACACTCCAGCCCTCCATGATGGTTTTGAACTGCCTGAAATATGATTAAAATCACTTCAAAAATACAGTTAAAGGTGCAATATGTATGATTTTTGCAGTAAAATATCCAAAAACCACTAGGCCAGTGTTATATATTTTGTTCACTTGAGTACTTACAATATCCCAAATGTTTCCAACTATTTGCAAATCATGAGAAAATTGCAATTTTAACCAAGGCTCCGGGACGTGTGAGGAGTCGCCTGTCAATTGCGTCATACCCGCGTTACCCTCGGTTTCCGGTTTTTATTTTGTAGAAACTATGGAAACACCAAAGATGCTTTAATATATTACATGCTTTAATAGACAAGCGAACAACTGTTTGGTTACATTTATAGACAGAAAACTAATTGTTGTTATATAGCTCAACACGTTTAGTCTTATTGTTTAAATCTAATTTTCTTGATTTTTTGTGAGTACCATGCTTTACCATGCCTTAGAGAAAAACACTATTTTGTCAAGTAGCTAACAAAGGTTACGTATTGCACCTTTAAGTGCAACAGACAGTGCAAGTCTGTCATTAAGGCTACATATTATGATTGTGTTTGGGACATGGCTTTTAATGGTGAGACTTTTGTTTTTGTAATCAGGCTCTCAAAAATTATATAAATTTTTTTATTTAGATTTATAGGCCAATATATCGCTTATCAGCTTTCAAATATTGATTATCAGTATCGGCCAAAATGTTCATATCGGTGCATCCCTATATAAAACCCAGCAAGCTGGGTAAAAATAACCCAGCATGTGTTCTATCCAATATTTACCCAGCGCTAGGTTCCCAAATACAGCAAATTTGGTTGTTTTTAACCCAGCATTTTTTTTAGAGTGTAGAGAGAATCGGACCCTAAACTAAAGCGTTACCGAAAATTCACTTGTAATTGAACAATCTATTGGGAATCCGTGAAATGTTGTTAATCAGAATCCCAACAGGAGAAATTAAGACATTTTGAAGTTCAGGAAAAACGAAAGAAAGCTTTACCTCCTCCTACTGTTAATTAAAATGTATTCATTCTCGGGGTGTGACACCTCCACAACATGAAAGAAAGATTAATGGCAAATTTATGCTTATTAAAGTTTTACCTATTAGTCTCTAAGTTTCCCTTTTCCTAAGCTGAAGAATGACACCGCTCTTCCGCACGCACTAAAACAACCATAAACTTCTATCTATTTCTACTGTATCTGCTCTGGCTTGTGTACTAGCTTACACTTTATGTACTGCAGATATTGTTTGCTCTTATTCTCTGTGATGTTCCTCATTTTAGGCTGCTTTGGATAAAAGCATATGCTAAATTAATAAATGTAAATGTAACCGTTGGGAACAGTGTCAGAATAGCTTAATACCTTGAAAGATCCACCGTTGTGACATACAAAACTCTACACAGCATGTCATTTTCATTACCTCATGTTGTACTTTGTACTTTATTATTTTGACACAAGGCCACATGAGCTAGAAGACAAAGAGTTGATTAAAACTGGCCAGTGCATCTGAGCATACACATTCCCTTATAAAATATATAAAGTCTTAATGAAAACAAAAGTTTGTGTCCATTTGTCACCTATACCGTCCAGCCCTACTTTACATATGTAAAACAAGAAATGCTTTGTTTCTCTTTCTATCATTTGATACTGCAAAGCCTTGGAAGGTGAATCATCTCTCTTACATGAATGGAGTTAACAGACAGGTACACCAGGAAAAGGACTGGATCAATCATTCATAGGCAAACAAAAGGTTAGAGATTATTATCCACCTCCACTGAGTGTGAACTCTGCTCAGACACACAGTTACATTACTTCAACACTGGACTGAAAAGAAAGTGGATTCATACTCAAGAAAGGCAAGTGATATGGAGATGCACTACAATCTGCTTTCCATTCATGAAGGGTGAACTGCAGTGCACTGAGATTGGACAGCCAGTGACTCGGTTTGCCTGCTAAACTTCAAACATCCCTCACACGTTGCCGCATTGCAGTCTGGAGGCCGGTAAGAGGGTCGAGATTCGAGATAACATCAGGGCCAATGGCAAACAAAACCGACTCCATTACCCACAAACACGCCACGGTTAAAACTGCGTCCAGGACTTCAGTAATCCAGGCATCTAGTAATACTACATAGTTTAAAGGTGATGTAGGGTAGGGCAAGGTAGAGTTCGCAGAGGGAAAAAGTTTGCACGTCTGGAAGTGTTTGGGACTTTTCTGTTCCCTGAGGGAGTTTTTGGTCTTGTGAGCAAGTCAGAGATAAAAACAAGTGATTACTTAAGCCAGCAACTATCATCTAAAGTTATCGCTCAGTTTTCCATGCATGTTGTGTTGTCAGTGAAGTATATCCAGCCAAATCTAAGATGGTGTGATCAGCACTTCAGAAGATTATGGCCATCTGAATGTTCTCTTGAGAATGAATGGGAGGACAGGGAGGAAATTAATCAGAGAAGAGTCACAGATACAGACCAAAACGATCGCATTTATCATGTATCATATGACCGCAGAAGACTCGCGAATGAGTATGGACTGCTTTAATGATACTTTTACGGTACTTTTTGTCATTTTGGTGCAATATACGGGCATCCTCAGACATTCTGATCAGTCATTGCCAATATTTGTAAGCCCCGTAGGCCTCTTTATAACTTCAAGGCAAGCTGAGATGAAATGAACCCATTTACTGAAGAGAGAGCCTCATGAAAGAACTTTTAATAAAGGATCACAGCTACAGTCTAGAAATCCTTTAGACTTCGGTATCATTGTTCATAATGCTTCATAATAACAGGGACTTAGAAAGCGCCATTGTCTCCTGTCTGATGTCTACAGGCAATAATTTCTCTTACAAATCCCAATGTAAATTAAAAAAAAAAATTCAAGTAACGGTTTCTGTAACCCAGACAACCATGATAATCTCAGTCTCAGACGGCAAATCCACTGTAGGTTCACTGACTATCTAATGCATATTGCACACAAAATATGCATTCCAGAGTGCAAAGATTAGTTTAATTAGAAACAGCAAACACAATCGTTTAAAAGGCAGCAGGTTGAGATTGAGCGAGGTTGTGTTGTGTCAGTCAGAGCATACTCTATTTTAAAGGAACTTTTTAGTTCTAAGGAACTAAAAAGTTGAGATAATAAAATAAAGGAAATAAAGTAATCTTTTACATAATTTAGAGAAACGTGAGAACTTTTTAGTGGTCTAATATTGAGCAGCTCAGTTTGATCCTGAACCTTTTGAACAGTTCCACCTCGCTTATAACTCCCGCTATAACCATCACAGCTCGTCTTTACTTGATTTCAGGATTCATATTCTTTTTATATTTAATATGGAATGGATTTATGAAATGTGAATATTGTAAATCTGTGTTTACCTAAAAAGCAGACAAAATACACAAAATTTATTAATCCCAGTGCAAGGCATTATGGGTATTTTCCCCCCTCAGTAATAGATGCAATAATATTAGATTCAAGGAGTTTCTAGCTTTATAAAAGCAAACTAAAGCTAGAAACACCTTGAATCTCATATTATTGCATCTATTACTGAGGGGGAATACCCATAATGCCTTGCAATGGGATACATAAGTTTTGTGTATCTGGTCCAAACATGGGGCATTATGAAGATGTGTTTACACTCACAGGATTAAAAGGATAAATCATCTATTTAGAGTTTAGATGGTGTTTTCTCTTAAAAACATGTTAAAGGATTAGTTCACTTTCAAATGAAAATTATCCCAAGCTTTACTCACCCTCAAGCCATCCTAGGTGTATATGACTTTCTTCTTTCTGATGAACACAATCGGAGAAATATTAATAAATATCCTGAGGCATCCGAGCTTTATACTGGCAGTGAGAGAGACGAGTATGAGCTGAAGAAAGTGCCTCCGTCCATCATGAACGTACTCCACACGGCTCTGTGGGGTTAATAAAGGCCTTCTGAAGCGACGCGATGCATTTGTGTATATAAAAAAAAAAAATCCATATTTAACAAGTTATGAAGTAAAGGCGGTCTGGCAGAAGCTAGATATTTTACTTCATAATTTGTTAAATATGGATATTTTTCTTACACAAACACATCGATTCGCTTCAGAAGGCCTTTATTGGAGTACGTTTATGATGGATGAAGACACTTTCTTCAGCTCATACTCATTGGTCCCGTTCACTGCATCAGGATATTTATTAATATAACTCTGATTGTGTTCATCAGAAAGAAGAAAGTCATATACACATAAGATGGCTTGAGGGTGAGTAAAGCTTGGGCTAATTTTCTTTTTAATATGATTGTTATTCCTTTTGGTTAGGTTTGTTCGATTATCTGAATGGACTCAACTAACAACTGCTAAAACGTTTTGAGTTTCTTCAGAGCCATACAGTTAAAAGGTAGATTAGTAGTTTGTTTAACCCCCTATTGAACTTAATTTCTTAATAAGGAAGGCTGATTTAAGATCATGTTAGTTTGGGTGAACAACCAGTCTAAACATTAGTTGACACCTACAATTCCTGAAGTTGAGAAAACTCAAAACTTCTTTGCAGCTTGTTGCATCAGCTGCTCACTAGACCAGGACAGTCAGGATCTGGAAGTGCATCTCTTATGGAAGGGCCCCAGTTGGATAAACGTCTATAGTAGTTAACGGGAGATGACAGCAAATATAATTTTTGTATTCCCATTTGCTCCAATAGCAAAAGAAACGAAAAAAAAACATTGATAGCATTACCACGACTTTCCAAAAGAGGAAAAATGTTTTTGATTACAGCAGTCAGAAGAGAGAATGACATGAAATTTGCTATCACTCCCTCAGTTGTGTGTTAGAAACACATTTGTTTTTTGTAATTTACTGACTAGGTGACAATACAAAGTATAGTGCATAAATGCATAGCCTACTTTAAAAAAAAAAAAAAAAAAATTTAAATTCTTTACTAGATCAGTGCTGATGATAACTGTAGAAACATGTCATGGTCTGTGAAAAGGGTCCATTAATTTTCTCCATTTTCTCCTTTCTCTGATTTAACAAATAAAGCTTTCAAGACAGACTTTCCACAAGCTCTGAATTTCAGAAACAGTATTCTGTAGAAGCTAATAATCAGTGTGATTTGCATTTAATAAATACAAATAAATAGAACTTAAATACCATCATTTCTGCTAAAGAACTACACTACCATAATCCCAAAGGGAAATCAACCAAAGAGAAAACCTGTTGCTGCCATGGGAATTGAAAGTGTGGCAAAGGAGATCAGCAGTGTCCATCTACTCCCATATTTCATTTTCATTCATTCATTCTTTATTTAACCAGGTTAAAAACTCATTAAGAGTAAAATCTCTTTTACAAGAGTGACCTGGCCAAGAAAGCAGTAACAATAACAAACAGAAAAATACAATCAAGGATCACAACAGCAATTTACCAAAGGATAAAGCACATAATCTCTCATTTAGTGATGGAAACACATTCAACTTTAAGACGTTTTGTAAGGTATTCCAAACAGTAGAAGCATTGTATTTAAAGCCTTTTTTACCTAGCTCTGTTCGAACTCGAGGAACTTTAAGATATAACAAATTGTTTGAACGAAGACTGTAACAGACATTTGTGTTTGAAAAGCTGAGAGACAAGTAAGTTGGAGCTAGACCACAAATAGACTTATAAATAAAACAATACCAATTCAAAGTTCTTCAAGTATACAAAGAATGTATGAATCACAGCGAATAATGTCATTCAAACTCAAGTATGCAAACTCAGTTCCTGGAGGACCACAGCCATGCAGAGTTTAGCTTCAACCCTGATTAAAACACACCTGATCCAGCTCATCAAGTCCTTCAGGCTTTTATGAAAACTACAAGTATGTGTGTTAGAACTAAACTCTGCAGGACTATGACACTCCAGGAACTGAGTTTGACACCCCTGCCCGAAACTCTCAAACTACTTATATTTTAAGCTTAATGCTAAGTTTTTTGTAAGTTATGCCATTTAGGTAACACTTAATATGAAGACCATGCTTATAATGATTTATAGCCACATTTATACTTATTTATAAGTATTACTATTATATAAATATATTTATAAAGACTCATTAAGACCTATACTGCATTATAAGAAGTTGCATTTATATTATTTTTATAATTACTTATAAGCCATGCATTTGCTTTTTCAATGTGCATGCTCATAATCCATTATACACTGATTTATAAATGATCAAATATAAAATAGTTCCAGACACACTTGTTTGCTGTATCAACTAGTTATTATGTCTTTAATGGCTAAAGTTTGCATTAGAGGTAATGAATGGTAATTTTGATTTGTTAAACTCTATATCTCCTCAGCCATTTGTATGGTATTGCTTATAGCAGTTTGGAATTATACTTATACTATAGTTTTGTTTTCAACTGTTTGAATTAATGATTTCTGTTTTTTTTGTTTTTTTTTACAGGAATTGTTGTTCATTAGTTACATTTACAAGTAAGCAACTTAAAATGTAAAATGAGCACATATTGGTGACTTCTTAACATTTGATTTGTTTTCACTTTACTTAAAGCCAACAATGATGCATTTATAGAGATTAGTAACTATTATTACTCACAATAAGTATTGATAAGAACACAACACGGCTATTAATAACAATATATTCACTAATTTGACAGAAATAAATCTGAATAAAGTCATTGAAACTATAATATAACATTATAGCAATGCAAGCAGCATCTTTTTAAAAACATTCATGGAACCATACGATGGACTAATTAATACTTATAAATCAGTGTATAATTAATTATGAACATGCATTGAAAGGAAAATGCATGACTTATAATTACTTATAAAAATAATATAAATGTAACTATACTGTTCTTATAATGTGGTATAGGTTTTAATAAGTCTTTATAAATATGTTTATAATATAGTAATACTTGCTTATAAATAAGTATAAATGGAGCTATAATTTATTATAAGCATGGTCTTCATTGAAAGTGTTACCACTATTTCTTTCTGGAAATGTTGTCACATCTTCTTCAGTATCTCAAGTCATCAAATATGGAGAAGAATCATATTTTGTAATAGTACCGCACATTATGTAGTGCTATCGCTCAGGAACTTTATAAAACACCTTAATACCAGCTACATTTTAACACACAACCTCATAATCATGTCGGTAATGGAGTCAGTCTCCCAAAGTTTCATTGATTAAGGCCCATAATTGTAGTCACAATAAACATACTCACATAATGGGGAACTGAGAAGAGAATGAGATGTGACTCACCTGTGGGTGTAACCACAACCTTCCCCATATCCTCAGACTTCTCAAGAATCTGCCTCCAGTTTCTTCCTCCTTCTCCCTGCCTCACCCACTCTTGGGCCGCACACACATACTCCCCTTGGTCTGACGGCTTTGCTCTCTTCAGGACTAGTCCATAAAAGCCACCTCCACGAAGGTCCAAGCGAAGCCCGCCGTCTGTGTAAAGCTGAGCGTAGTTGCTTCCAACTTTGATCTTATCATCTGGCCCAAATGACAAGATTTCCTCCAACGGGCCGCTCCCTTTCTTGATGGACCAGGAGACGGAGAGGAAGGTGTGCTCCGTGAAGCCCCGTGTCACGTTGCAATGAAGCTCCACTGATTCTCCCTCGGACACCGCTGATTTGGGAATGGCTGGAGAAACCTTCAGACTGTCCCCGATCACTGGACAGAACAAAGGACACTTTAAAGCAGGCAGGAGAGGGATGTGTGTCAAAGGGTTTAAAGGTGAAGTGTGTGAATTTCACATCACCAAACAGTATTGCAAAAATTGTGTTTTCAAAACACTTGTCTTCCTTTGTTAGGACAAACACATAATCCCACCCCAATCTTAAAATCATGGTTTAGACCATGTCATTATATTCGACCCCGTCTGGCTGCTCAAATAAAGACTACTGGTGCTGCAGAAATTTCACACTTCACCTCTAAAAAAAAAATTACACTACCACTCAAAAGTTTGGGGTCAGCACGATTTGTTTTTTAAAGAAATTAATATTTTCATTCAGCAAGGATCAAATACTACAGTAAAATCATTTAAAATAATGATTTGTTCTTGTGAACCGTCTATTCATCAAAGAATCCTAAATATTAAACCATTTTCAACACTGATAATAATCATAAATGTTTCTTGAGCATCAAATCATCATATTATAATGATTTCTAAAGGATCATGTGACACTGAAGACTGGAGTAATGATGCTGAAAATTCAGCTTTGATCACAGGAATAAATTACAGTTTACTATATATTCACATTGAAAACTGCACAGCATCTTTCACTGATCCGCCATCTTTTTCAAATGAACATTAAAACACATAAATCACACTTAGTTGCAGGTCTCTCATCACTCTTTATACTGAACTTCATGCAAGTGCTACAGAAACAAGGAGACTTTCATGGCAACATCTGATTCTGAAGCTCCTAAACTCAAACTGAACATTCACATGCTTTTTTCAGAGAAAAGAACATTTTGGTTATTGTCATTTCCTCACATTTTCTACTCAAGTGTTAAACTGTTGTTCTTAACAGTGCTGTTTCTACTACTACTACTACTACTACTACTACATCACATCACCAGCTAAAAGAGCTGCAAAGAGCCAGTTTGCGTTTGACCCTTGACCTCTCTCACGCTCTGTGTCTGATAGTGTCATAGTGAATCAAGCTCTCTTGACTTTTGGCTAAAGTTTTAGGGAAATTCCTGATAGTGATGGGTTCTTTAATGCTCCTCTCTAGGGCCTGACACCAAACAATCCCAGGGTGAAAACAGATCTATAAATGAAAGGGAAAGTTCACCCAGACATGAACATCATGTCATTTACTGACCCAGAAAACATACAGATAACGCGGCATCAGTCAGATGTAGTGTAAGATTTTTAATCAATAACGATTTTGATCTGTTTATCACTATCAAAACTATCAAATGGCTTCAGAATGTAGAAGCTCATAATAACTACATTTATTACCGTGTTTTTTGGAGGTTGACAGACTGTTATAGAAAAGAGCTGCTTGAAGATTCCTCAGAATTTTCTTATGTTGTGTTACAGAGAAAAAATAACAGCCTATCAGTTTAGAGAATGCAAATGACAGCAAAATGAGTGAGAATAAATAAAGTTTTTTTTAAGGGGTGGTTGATTATGATTTCACTGTTTTAACTTCAGTTAGTGTGTAATGTTGCTGTTTGATCATGAACAACATCTGCAAAGTTACGACGCTCAAAGTTCAATGCAAAGGGAGATATTTTCTTTTACAGAAATCACTTTTTAAGGACTACAACAAACGGCTGGTAGGGACTACAACAAGCTTCTTCCTGGGTTAGTGACATCACAAACCCTAAAATTTACATAAACCCCACCCCCGAGAACACACAACAAAGGGGGTGAGGCCATGTTGGGCTGCTTTAGAGAAGAGGAAGAGTTGTTGTAGCAGAGTGTTGTTGTCATGCCGTCATCTTACACCGGACTGCTTCACAAACGAGGGTCAATTCAACGCTGGATTTGCACAAAAGATTAACATGACGGCACATGCTAGTGGATGAGTTGAATCAACTACATAAATGTATCCACTAACCATTCAGAAACGTCCAGTTTCATTCTAAAAGTTGTAACTTCTTCCTGAGTCTCTCCATCAGTGTCGACTCCGGTTTGATCAATATAAGGCTGAACACATTACTGACAATCCTCATTTTGGCTGCGTGAGATTCTCCAGCTTTGTTGTTGTTGAGCAACCGAAGCGTGAGCTGTTAAAGCTCCGCCCTCTTCTGGAAAGGGGGCCGGGAGCAGCAGCTCATTTGCATTTAAAGGGACACACACAAAAACGGCGTGTTTTTGCTCACACCCAAATAGGGACAAATTTGACAAGCTATAATAAATGATCTGTGGGGTATTTTGAGCTGAAACTTCAGACACATTCTGGGGACACTAGAGACTTATATTACATCTTGTGAAAGGGGCATTATAGGTCCCTACCTTTAATTATTTTATTTTGGGGTGAACTTTTTCTTTAAGAATAAAAAAGACTCCCAGTTAGAATTATTGATAAAATCAGCATGCTGTCTGAAAAAAAAAAATCTTCAGAGCTTTAGAGCGCCACAGAATTTCACTCTAGTCAGTAGAGCAAAGAATAAGTCTTTGTATTTTTGTCACACTCCAAGCCTTGCAGCACATCACATTCCATTTAAACTTCTAGTGCAACCTTGTTTAAACATGTAAAGCCTCTAAATGATCAACATGATCAAAACTTTACTGATAATCCTGTCTCACACAATCTACTACAGGCCTTCTCTTGTTTGTTTGACAGTTCATACTTTTTTAGCAAGTAAAAGTCTTTTAGTATGATTGTACAAACATCCTCGAAGCTTGTGCTTCACATTTCTTTCTGCTGTCAAATCTGAACGGATTTTTTTTTTATATAAAGTAAATGTAAAAATCACTTTGATATTGTTAGTCATATTTCAAGATGAACATTTACTGGAGTGAAGCGACTCAGGTTCACTTGATTATCCAGACATCATTTATTAGAAAAATCATGAGTATCAGATATGATCATCAGACTTCTGATGAAAATTTATTTGTTCAATCATCACTGTATTAGATTGCATTGTGTGCTTAAAACTACAGAGATTTGATCATAAAACTAAGCATTTAAATATCATCTTATTAAGACATATTATTGGCAGATAATTATTTGATATTTGATTTCATGCAAGTAGTCGTTATACTGTTTTAAAGATCTCATTGATTTACATTACAAGCATCAGAATTTCATCCATATGAATATCAGCATCTGCACCAAGTTACATATTTTTGGTCAGTTTGAGCCTCTGAATAAAATTGAGCCGTTTTTCCTTCCATATTCTCACTAAATCAAACTATACAAGCAATAAAAGCCTGAGGCAACAAATATGATACTGAAAAAACGCATATGCTAACTTTTTTTTAGATGTTTTTTTTTTTCTTTGGATTTTAGGTACAATAAACTGCTCATTTTCAAAAAAAAAAAATAAATTCTGATTTCATATGTCAGGCTTTACAGGTTTTGAAAATGTCGACCTATAAGTGCTTGTAATTAATAATTCAACGGTCCTGAGTCAATTATTCTGCTTATACTACGGTTACCACACTTCAAGACACTGTTCTGATGTTGTATTTCAAAATATTTGTCAGATTTTTGTCCTTAAAACACTCGTGTGTGGGACTAGGCTTGAGCCATTGCTAGCAGACTGATACAGTTATTAATGGAGTTGAGAGAGAGAAAGAGAAAGAGAGAGAGAGCGAGAGAAAATAAGCAGCATATGTGAATTAGCCTACCTGATCTGTGCATCTCTCACGGCAGCAGTGTCTCTACTAATAGCGAAACTATAAGTTTATCTACCTCAAGAACCGCACGGTTATTACCTCGCTTGTGAGAAATGTCATGTAGCTTTTAAGTTGCTAAACTATTTTACTGATTAAATCATCAGAGCAGCGCGGACAACACGTTTCTGTGCGAGTGTGTGTCCGTACTATATGTGTGTGTGTGCGTTTGAGTGAGAGAGAAAGAGAGAGCAGGAGAAAGAGTACATGCTTTCAGGACATAATAAAACGTATTTTGTGGCAAAAACCTTGAGAATAATTTGTCGTTTTCATCCTATTGTTTACTATATTTATTTGCTTGGTCATTGTCATTGTGGGTTTTGTAAGGACCTTTTGAAATAACTGAAATCATTTGGCGAAGTGATATGGAACTGTAATGCGGTCAAGACCTGCTAGAACTACTTTAGCCGTGTGTTTCCCTGAAAATAATTGCACACCTTAGAACGTTCGTCAACCAGTCAGATTTGAGCATTCAACAGGCCTGTAGTATAATTTAAAATAACTTTGAACACAGAATGTAAACTAACATTTGTGACGCATAATATTTACCCTATTCACAAATGCACAGGTTTTGGAATTGGCAGTACGATTGGCAGTTATTAAATGATAAAATACCGAAATATCGGTCCATATTAAAGTTTATCAATTTTCTCTTTGTATATACTGAAGTCGTTGCCCCATTTTTGTAATAAATAAATAAATAATTAATTTCATTTTGGTCTGGCAGATGGAGCGAGGCTGTTGAAGTCTTCCTCCCAGATGGAGCATAATATGAATAAATAAACCTGCTTTTGCTCAGTGAAAACATCTAATCTAGCGCAACGAGCTGGTAAACACAGACTTGACTCACCTTTGAGCTCCACATCGGCGTAGTAGTTCCCCTTGACGACCGAGTCGGTGCTGGGGGTGCTGCAGCGATACAAGCCACTGTCAGTCACTCTGACCTTCTTGAATATGAGCTCCACAGCATTATCTGCCAGCTTCTTATAACTGATATCACCACTGTTGAGCCGGTCCTTTACTGTAGGGTCAGTGAAATCACTGTCAAAGGTGGAGATGAGCTGGAGCAGTTTATCACCAGCGAGGACCATAGACCACTCAAAGTCCTGATCTCGGGGTCCCTCGTAATCAGATACATTGCAGCGGATGGAGACGACCTGTCCCTCGACGTGCACCAGAGGACCGACAGGAACCTTCACCACACGGCTCTCACTGACCACCACTGAGAGAAGAAGACAAGAGGTCTCACATATGGTGTATGGAAAAACGAAATACAAGAGTGCTGTGAAACACACTATTGAACAACTGGAACAAAGTCGCCACCCATGAAAAGCATCCTGGGAAGCTTTTTAAAAAATATACAGTATCTCACAGAAGTGAGTACACCCCTCACATTTTTGTAAATATTTTATTTTATCTTTTCATGTGACAACACTGAAGAAATGACACTTTACTACAATGTAAAGTAGTGAGTATACAGCTTGTATAACAGTGTAAATTTGTAAAAAAGATGTAAATCCCCTCAAAATAACTCAACACACAGCCATTAATGTCTAAACCACCTACACCCCTAAGTAAAAATGTCCAAATTGGGCCCAATTAGCCATTTTCTCTTCCCGGTGTCATGTGACTCGTTAGTGTTATAAGGTCTCAGGTGTGAATGGGGAGCAGGTGTGTTAAATTTGGTGTTATCGCTCTCACTCTCTCATACTGGTCAATGGAAGTTCAACATGGCACCTCATGGCAAAGAACTCTCTGAGGTCCTGTGGTCTGATGAGACCGAGAAAAACTTATTTGGTTCAGATGGTGTCAAGCGTGTGTGGCGGCAACCAGGTGAGGAGTACAAAGACAAGTGTGTCGTGCCTACAATCAACCATGGTGGCTGGAGTGTCATGGTCTGGGGCTGCATGAGTGCTGCCGGCACTGGGGTGCTACTGTTCACTGAGGGAACCATGAATGCCAACATGTACTGTGACATACTGAAGCAGAGCATGATCCGCTCCCTTCGGAGACTGGGTCCCTGCGACCCCAAACAAAGAAGCTGAGGGTAAAGGTGATGGACTGGCCAAGCATGTCTCCAGACCTAAACCCTATTGAGCATCTGTGGGGCATCCTCAAATGGAAGGTGAAGGAGCGCAAGGTCTCTAACATCCACCAGCTCCGTGATGTCGTCATGGAGGAGTGGAAGAGGACTCCAGTGGCAACCTGTGAAGCTCTGGTGAACTCCATGCCCAAGAGGGTTAAGGCAGTGCTGGAAAATAATGGTGGCCACACAAAATATTGACACTTTGGGCCCAATTTGGACATTTTCACTGGGTGTACTCGCTTTTGTGGCCAGCGGTTTAGACATTAATGGCTGTGTGTGGAGTTATTTTGAGGGGACAGCAAATTTACACTGTTATACAAGCTGTACACTCACTACTTTACATTGTAGCACAATGTCATTTCTTCAGTGTTGTCACATGAAGAGATATAATAAAATATTTACAAAAATGTGAGGGGTGTACTCACTTCTGTGAGATACTGTATATGCATGATGGACACTTTGGGTTTTTTTTTCCTTCACTGCCCTGTTCAGCTCATTTATTTAAAAAAAATTATTATTACGTGAATGAAAATCATAAAGGCACAATGTATTTGTATATTAGAAAACTAAATTTCAGACAATTATATATTCAACTTTTAAAAAAAAAAAAATAAATAAATAAAGTAAATTCATCTTTGGGATGTGCTGGAGTAGACTTTACAGAGTGCTCACCTCTTGCATTGTCAATACAAGATCTTGTTCAAATTTCCATCATAATTTTGGTCAAGATCTTGTATTGACAAGCACATCCCAAAGACTTTCACTGAATTTAAGGTCTGGACTTTTTTTTTTTTTTGGCAGGGCAGTGTATAAGCCCTCAGATCAATTATCTTACAACCAAAATTATTATTTTATTTTTAATTTACTCCCCCTTAAGTTGTTCCAAACCTGTATAAATTTCTTTGTTCTGCTGTACACAAAGGAAGATATTTGGAAGAATGTTTGGTTACTGACATTCTTCCAAATATCTTCCTTTGTGTTCAGCAGAACAAAGAAATGTATACAGGTTTGGAACAGCTTGAGGGGGAGTAAATGATGACAGAATTTACATTTTTGGGTGAACTATACCTTTAAGTAGCTTTTATAAATGTGCTTTTTAATAAAACTTATGTGCATCTTGAGACAAAACAATGGCACTGACATATTTTAAGATATGCCAGTGCAAGTTGCGTTTAGTCAAAACAGCTCAAACATGCATTTTAGTCTGGGACTAGACTTAAGCCTTGTCTGTGAAACCGGGGGTAAAAGTCATAAAAACCAAATTCAGTCAAGTTTGTCCAAACCCTGTTGCTCAAAGGAACCATGGAGACAGAAAGCGTGGTAATGTCAGAGGAAATGATTAGTCCCTAGTGCAGGATGAGTCATCAATATTTAAGACTGTACATTTTAAATGTGTTTATCATCTGTTAAAAGTACACCTGAAAGATGACCTCAAAGAGACTGTCTATTCATGGAAATGTTAGTTGTAAATAACCATATTAGGTCATGGAGGAGTTCAAAGCACTGGAATGAAAACATGCTGTCGCAACTAAAGGTGAATATTAAGATTTTATTGGGTTGGGAATTAAGTGCTCGGAGACAGATTAGATCGGCATGGCAGCTGAAGACAGAAAATTCACTAACACAAATTAGAATGAGCTGGAACATTACACTGGGGGAAAAACAACAACAGACAAACCAGCAGAAGAGAAGAGAAGAGGGACAGAAACCAAAACTGAGAGAAGGTGACATGTAACAACTTGTCTCTTCATGAGGGATTGGTTGCTCTCGTATGGTTGAAGACTCAGAAGACAAACATAGTAGTCACTAGAGAAATATATGGTACAATAAACCTGCGGTCATGTAACTGAGGTCAAAAGCTGCAGTATTAAAACAGGAAACGGTGAGAGTTGATAAGTAAGAGCAGATCAGAGCTGATTAGTTGAATGATAATGAATGTGAGCCAGGGAACATACCGGATCAGACAACACAAAAACTTATCAGCACAAAAACATATTTGCAAATGCAAATAATAAACAGCAACTCTATCTATTAAAAGGGAGAGAAAAAAAACACTTCCCATCTTTTATTGTTAACGTCAAAGGTCATGCATCCAATCAAGTGCTGAATTTTGAAGCACATACTAGCATACTATTGGGTCATTCAGTGTCAACTCAACCAGAGGTCCCCGGCTCAAATTTTTGACTTTGTTAATATATTTTCTGTACAAAGACAAACATAAATAGTGATGAAAGGTGAAATATTAAATGTCACAGATGTATATTTACTAAGTAATCCACTATTTTGTAGAGGGGGGTCAAAATGATCATTTTCACCTGAGATTTGGAGCCAAATTAGAGAGGTGTAAAAATGACTTTAGAAAGATGGCAGCATCATTATTTTATTTTTACACAGAGATTTGTAGGTCTATTAGTAAAATATGTTGACTTTAGCTTTGTCTCTCTCTCTTTGTTTCATTATATGCCAACAGTGACAGTTCAAAAATTGCAATTGCATTCCTGTAACTCAAGAAGTATTAAAGATATATTAATTTCCTTTTAGATTCTGGTTCTTAACAAACTTTTCTTTTGGTATCTTCATTTTAAAAGGCCCTTAATGGTTCAGTCCCAAAGATATGGAGATCTTAATGCGGCTCCATGAGTAAAACCAAATGTGTGTCACTTTGCATACAGCTGATACTTTTTTTTTATTTTAAAGAGGAATATCTGAAGAACAAACAATATCGAAACTAGAAATGTATCGTGTTTTTCTGTCAACTCAATTGCATAGAACATACCTGTCTGAGTGCCGTAAATATTCATTTTCCAAAGTTGTCATGCCTGTAACTCTAAAAGTATTCAAGATATCTTAATATCCTTATAGATTCTCATTCTTAATAAACTTTCACTTTAAAATCTTCATTATCAAGGTCCTATATAGTTCAGTCCCATAGATATGGGGATCTCAAAGCAGCTCCATGTTCAAATTGTTGACTTTTACCCATTTTCAGTGATTGAAAACAAATGTAATTCACTCTGCACACAGCTGATACTCATTGGATTTAAAGAGGAATGTCTGAATAATAAATAATGTTTAAACTAGAAATGTATCTTGTTTCCCTCTATCAAAAGAATAGAGCACGGGAGAATCTCCCGTAGAAAGGTATTGTAAACATAGTATGAGAAGTATAGGCCTACTAGCAAAACTCTACAGTACTTCAGTGCAAATTCATGTCACATGGTAGACGTTTTTAGGCAGATGCCCACATGGACACGTTGTGTGACATCCCTTCATCCTCAAAAATCAAGCATGTAATCAAATATTCAAGAACAAAGGGAGTCTATTTGTCAATGTAAACTCAAATATTATTCTGAATATTAGGGGTCATTTTCATAGTAGTTAGTTAAAACCATTTGAAAACAAATAAAGAAATCAACATTATTGTCTGTTGAAAGAATAAAAATTTAAATTTAAGTGACACTTTACGATCCTATTGCACCTGTCATATTAATATTTTTTTTGCATATTGTTGGACTCACACAGTTCATAGTAATATTCATACATTTTAATGTTTGATGTGAAGGCCATTTTTGTAAACTACTTTGGCACTTGACACACAGAGTCCTGAAGCAAAACCACGTATAAAAACCAGCAAGCATAATGCTTGAAAAACAGGTTTCCGCTATCTGCTTGCAGTCAACACATTTTACACCTAAACTAACCACTGGATCACTTCATTTCACAGCCCTGAATTAGAAACTAAACTCTGGCGACTGGCATGTACATTGTAAAAAATTATTTTTTAATGATTTATCACAACATTTTTTCTTTTGTCAAATCAACTTCAATAATTAATGTGGTTCAGATAACATCATATTTTGAGTTTCTGTTGCCTTCATTGTATTAACTCCATTTTTTAATTTCAATGAACTCAATTTTAAGCCAACCAGGTAACTTCCTTTTTTTTTTTTAAATTAAACCAACAATTCGTTTTTACAATGTAGGCAATATTAGACAACTGAGTTTAACACTTTACACCACACACGTATAGGCTACAATAACTCAGCTCTGTTTTGGGGATTTACCATAAAGCCTAAAAGGAAACAAAAAATCAAGCTCATTAATAAACTAATGTCACATTGTTGGGTAGCCTATACAATGATAAGGAACCACCTTCTGCTCTCATTTGACAATAATTATCTAAATTTGAGATCGACCTAAAATACATCTAGCTCATTTTCATCATAAAAGAGCCTAAAGTAAGATAAACAACCAAATGACGAGTTTATAATAAAGACACAATGTATGTCTAACTTTTTTTTTTTTTTATCTATACAAACACGCGTTTCAGGCGCGTTTTATGAACCAAACCTCCTCGTTGCCTTAAAATAATGACAAGAATCTTTTCTTAATCAGAAACTAGTCAACTTACCAAGAGCAATAAACAAAATCACAGGACGGAGGAGTCCCGTTCCTTTATCCATTTTGTGAAGGCGCGTGATTTTCCCACGGGATCGCCTTTGTCATCCAAAGTGTGAAACCCTCCTGTGAGCGCGCGGTGAACGAGTCTCTCCCGGCACGAAAGTTGAATTAAGTTTTGCGAGAGTCGCGCGGTTTAGTCCTTTAGCGCTGTGACTGCTGGTAGATCTGCGCGTGCTGCATGATAAAACTCAGGACATAGGGCTGGATTGGCACAGTCGTGTCCGGAAGTGAGTGTGTGTGAGTCAGCGTGTGTGTGAGTCAGCGTGTGTGTGTGTGTGGATATTTTCTGTGTTGGAAGAGGGAGGGGACACGGCCGTGCAGTTCGCCGCAGGTGAAGTTCCGCCGCACCCGGTACTGACTGAGCAGCGCCGAGTCGTGACAGTGCAGGGGAAATACAGGCACTAATTATCTCCCAGAATAACTCCAAGAGTCCAGAGAGACCCCCGAACCACCCTCACATGTTCCCAGAACGGTGCAGAATGAATCATTTATGGCGAGAAATAGTCCTCATTAGCCTATCTGTCCTTTCATCTCCGAGAGAAAGTCATTGTAGGATATCTGCTCTTCTCATCATACATAAACCTGCATGAATACAGTGAAGTGTAAGACCACATTCATTCATTCATTCGTTTAAACAAATTAAGAATTTTTGGGATTCTGACATTTTTAGTAGAAAGGTAAATTATGCTGTGAAATGAAATTATATTCTGCAGTGTTTCTAGGTCACTAATCAAATGTAGCGTTGATCATGTGAACTCTCAGATTTTCTTGCTTCTACAGAAAATAGACATTTTCATGAGCGGTCTCAGGATTTTGGACCCCATTGTGAATGCAAATGTATATCTGCATATTACTTTACTCTTGAAAAGGTAAAGTAAGGGATTACTCTTTTCTGTAATTTAATTACAGTTACTTCTGATGTAATTGCATTAAATACTGTACAGACTATACAAGAATTCTGTAAATGTAACAACAAATGTAATGTTAAAAAGTATGTTTTTAATGTAACCTTCTCCCTTTACACACTTTGCTCAGTTCAAGAATAATTTATGCAATTGTATTTTGTTTATCTGACAGAATCAGAAGTGCAGTTTCATGTCTGTCCTTGTGTTGTTCAACTGCTCGAGGGTGGTGTGGGATTTAGAGAGTAATTAGTACAGTAATCTAATAACACTTTTGAAGATGTAATTAGTAGCTATAATTTCTTTTTTAGAGTAACTTACCCAACACTGTATGTGTTTATATACAAACACAATCTCATGGCAGTTCATAACTATTTTATGTTTTGGTAAATTGGTGGCTCATTAATTCATATGAATTCATACAATCTCATTTGTATGTTTTTGTAATCTGCTTGCGCCCCTGTGACGGCTATGTTTAGGGGTGGGGTTGGGGGCGGACCTTCTTGATTACTTTTGTCTAATAATCGTATACAGAAAATGTAATCTCGTGATATTTACGTTTTCCTGTCAGATCAGGTTGTATATACCCATACGTTTTAAATGCTTATGTACATTCAGACAAACTTTACTAAAAGATTAAAATGTGTGTTTATCTGGGCAGAAGTCGGGTGTTGAGGTGAGTGAGTTCAGGCTCAAAGGTCAGTGTACCTTTTGGTAAAGCCACAGTGATTAACACAGTGACACAAGTCGTTGTGTGAGCTACTATTTTTACTTGTTGATGCAGAGCATATGGTTGTTGGCTCAGGACCTCAGTCAGGCTGCAGTGACCTACTGCTGTGACACACACACACACATTTTAACAATTTATTTAAGTTTACTTAAGAGAAATAAGCCACAGGGACAAACATTATAGATGCACACGTGCACACAGACACACAGCATGACCATTAAGACAAAATTCGTTAAGCCACAATCAAATTCCTTTTCACAGTTCCATCAGACCATCATTGTGAACGGCTCCTCCCAGTATTAGTGCTTTCAGAACAAACACAACACACCCTTCAGACATGCCTACATAACAAAAGAGCAGCTAGCTGGATTTACTGCACCAGCACAACCCAGATTACCATATGCAAACAAGGACACTACAGTGACTAATGACAGTGGGCTCACTGGGCTGTCAATCAAACACACAATTCTGTCACCGACACTGAATGTGATCTAATTAATAATCTTATGCATATGAAAAATTTACCACTTTGTACTCATTACAAACCTAAATAGTGATCAGCTTGTCCCTGCATTCAGTTGTGCCATTATTAATGTCCTGTGATAACAGAATCCAACAAGAGTAGAGTTATGTTCTTCTGCCTCTTCTTGTAGAAATGAATCTGATCAAAATGTGTTCTTGGATAAGCTTGCTCACGTCTGCAAGCTTGATGCACTCGAGATCTTTGTTGAGACCAACTGTGATTTCACAACACGAGCGTCAGACTGATGCAGATGACGTTTGCAAAATAAAATATAACACCTTTGAGTTGAGGAAGGAACAGATAGAGAAATATCTGTCCACCATCCAACATAGATTGATCAAAAGCTCCCTCTAGTGGTGATAATCTGTTCGTTCAGAGTTGAGCAGGAGAATCTGTGTTGAGGGAACTTGTCAGGCTACAAGCTGCTCATAATTTAAATAGTTGAACAACAGTAAATCTACCCTATAGCAAAGATAGTTAGCTATATTACAAGTTATAAAAAGTAGCTAACTAACACGAAGATATTTGCTATGTATATATATATATATATATATCAGAGGTCGCGTTAACCGAAAATTATCCGTCTTCAATTTTTTTATTAATGATGGAAAAATCTGAAAGCCGTCCGTCACGTGGACCGATTACACTGAGGGTGATCTATTGTAAATTGTAACTGTAATTCCCACCCCTGTCCAGTTGGTGGCGAGTGCGCTCCAATGTAGCAGCAGAAAACTGGATCCAGAACAAAAATTAAACTGGCACGAATCTTTTGCTCTGTGTTTGATAACGCACTGGCGAGTGCCACATTAAAGAGCGCCAAAACTGTATTTATTGCTTGAATTTCTTAATGAAATGGACAGAATTCGAAATCTGAGACTTTGTTCCATATCAAAAGCTACACAAAGCTTTAAGCCTATTGTGATGTATTGGATGGGAGGCGCACTATGTACTGTTTATCCATCAACTGAAAACAGCATATAGCCTAACAAAAGATCGACTGGGATTTACGAATCGATATCGGTCTTATGAATGTGACCAAAACAGCAAGGAGACATTTTAATTGTTTATTAATAAAGTAATGTTTTCTGAATCCGTGAAGTTGACATTACTGACTCTCATCATCTCCTCACAGTGGACCCGCCTAGAGAGAGAATGCACATTTCATTCGGTTTAGTCTACATAATCAGAGTAGCCTATTTCTTTTCGTTATGAATTATTTCGTTTTCGTTAAAGTAGATATTTAAAGCTTTCTATAGATATATTTCTCATGTCTGTGAGGCAAGCAGCCGCTGAGTTTCGGTTCATTTAGTCGTTCCAGTTCACGCGCCAGTGATCGCGCCCGCGCCTCCATGTCATGATTATATTTTCTGCTATATTTGCTTCTTATTTATTACATCCAGGCAGTTGGTTAATGAAACATTGATTAAAATTAAGATACAATTTTTACAAAACGAAATTCACTTTAAAGAAAGGCTTTCTACAAAACAAAACTTAATGAGGTGGTCAAAATCATGTCTGACCCACTCCATGTCTCCCGATATATTGATCATCTTATGATGCATCTTACTCATGCTGTTTACTTTTCATAACCAAATAGATGAACAATACAGAGAAATTTCACGTGTGAATTCCATTTGAACAAAAATAAAAGCAATTAAATGTGTTATTATAATTAAAATATGAAAATTAAAATGACGGCTAATAATAGATTATGACGGATTTTTACGACCCTGTCCGTCAAAATGACGGACAATGTTAAAGTTTAACTTGCAACCTCTGATATATATATATATATATATATATATATATATATATATATATATATATATATATATATATACACTACCAGTCAAAAGTTTGGACACGGTAATATTTTTAATGTTTTTAAAAGAAGTTTCGTCTGCTCACCAAGGCTGCATTTATTTAATTAAAAATACAGTAAAAACATTAATATTGTGAAATATTATTACAATTTAAAATAACTGTTTTCTGTTTGAATATATTTTATAAAGTAATTTATTCCTGTGATCAAAGCTGAATTTTCAGCATCATTACTCCAGTCTTCAGTGTCACATGATCCTTCAGAAATCATTCTAATATGATGATCTGCTGCTCAAGAAACATTTATTGTGTACAATTGTACAAAATATTTGTGTACAATATTTTTTCAGGATTCTTTGATGAATAGAAAGTTCAAAAGAACAGCATTTATTTGAAATATAATCTTTTGTAACATTATAAATGTCTTTACTGTCACTTTTGATCGATTTAATGCATCTTTGCTGAATAAAAGTATTAATTTCTTTAATTTCTTTTCAAAAAAATAAAAATAAAAATTCTTACTGACCCCAAACTTTTGAACAGTAGTGTATAATGTTACAAAAGCTTTGTATTTTTGTATATTTGTGTACTTTGTAAAAAGTACACAACTGTTTTCAACATTGATAATAATCATAAATGTTTCTTGAGCAGCAGATCATCATATTAGAATGATTTCTGAAGGATCATGTGACACTGAAGACTGGAGTAATGATGCTGAAAATTCAGATTTGATCACAGGAATAAATTACTTTATAAAATATATTCAAACAGAAAACAGTTATTTTAAATTGTAATAATATTTCACAATATTACTGTTTTTACTGTATTTTTAATTAAATAAATGCAGCCTTGGTGAGCAGACGAAACTTCTTTTAAAAACATTAAAAATCTTACTGTGTCCAAACTTTTGACCGGTAGTGTAGATAAGAAAACAAAGTTTTAAAGAATAAAGAAACTGCAAAAACACTTAGGAAGATGAATATTCATGAGATCATTTTACTAATTTAGAAAAGCTGTGGAAATATGATACCAACATGTTCCATTGACCTCTTGCATAACCAGGTTAACCTTGTGACTGCTAAAAAAGCCGCATCCTACTCACTTTTCAGTTGGATTCCAGAGTTATGCAATAATGTGTTTATTCTTTTGACTCTTATCTTGTTATGTTGAGCTCACAATGGAAAATTCAAATACATTTTCAAAAGAGATCAATACGGTAGACAGATGAAAGCACAAATACCCACATATTCACACGTTCAAACCAAACGTCAGAATCACATTGACACTTACCACATGTGGGAAACCTCAGTGTAAATCATGCTTTGGTTTAACATTAAACTTGAACTTGTAATTTAAACAGTGAGATAAAAGACTTAAAGTCACAATTTTCATAAAGTGAGACCCCTTTCGGTTTCATGAATATAAAATATACATTTTAAGAAACTTTGCTAACTGAACAGTAAGTAAGGTTTCATGAACAGTAAGTGTGTGAACTGAGTGAATGTGTGTGAGAGATCTGTGTAATGTTGTTTTCTGAAGCAGATCTTGCGACCACAATTCAGTGACATCAGTTAAAACAGGAAAAGTGCAAAAAGTCTGTTGTGCTTGCATGTACAAAGGTGGTCTCGGTGAGCACAATCAGAAAATGTCACACAGATCCTCATATAATCAACGGAAATGACCTAGATTCAGTGAGATGCATATATTTACAAAGCATTTAGGGAACTAGAAATGCTGTTTGTTCATAATTAAATATGAGAGATGTAAAACAAAAGTCATATAAACTCAAACATACCCAAACGTACAGACTGATCACACAGGGCCAATAGCCAAGCAAATTGGCTAATCAATCATACTTTTTAAAAGCATCACATCTTGACAAAGAAGCTTTTCAGGCTTCCATTTGTGCTTCTTCATTGTTTTGATGAAGTTACAGTTATTATAAATTGTTTAAAGTTGTAATAATAAAGTTGAGTCGATGTGTCCAAATTTGCATTTCATAAATTCTAAAACATAAAAAATATTTCATTCAGCATTGGTTTTGGTGGTCTCAAAGTCTCGAGAAGGTCAAGTTGTTCTCTCATTGGGGTTCAACAGCAGGTGGACCTCGATGGCTGGGAAGGGGCGGAAGCGGACGCTGGCTTTTGGAAGGTCTTTGAGATTCACTTGTCTGCATGTACGGTTCATCAGGCTGATTTGCATGATCTGGCATTAGAGAGACGAGTCGAAACTCTGCTTCCTCTGCGGAACAGATACACACAGCAGAATGTGAAACAATTGGTTTTGAGTGATTGGTTTGAGAACATTGGTTTCTGAACATTGGTTTGAGAATGTTCAGAAACACACCCACACTGAATTGACCTCAATCAGAGCCTATGTGTGCTTTCTGAAAACAGTTCACTGAGAACTTTTATACCTTTTGCCTTCCTCTTGCTTCGGCTGCAGCAGCGGCAGACACAGACTAGGCAGATGATGAAGAGTATGAGAAGGAAACTTGCTCCTCCAGACAGGATCACCAGCATCCACCAGAAATCTAAGCCAAATAGTAATTTCTTCTCAGTCACATCTAAAAAAGGATCAAATACAAACAAACAACATTATCATTACCACCATTTATCGTTTCAGAAACTGCAAAAAGATGCAAAAACACAATTTCACTTTCTGTACAAACTTAAACATAAACAGGACAGTAAGCGGGTCTGTATCACGACCTGAAAGAGTTTACTGTAATGATCGTCTGGCTGTACATTGACACAGCTGCTTACCAAATAAATGGACATGAAATATTAATCTGAGCTGAAATGATTTTAATATGTGAGAAACCTATGGAGTGATTTGAGAAAGATAAATCTATGACATAGAAAAACAATTTTCTGTGACAACATTCAATTATACAGTTTAGCATCATTATACAAAAAATATTTATTCACAGAATTTTGTGATATGTTTAATGTGTTTAATGTAAATGTAATATATGATCTTTTTTTTTTTTACAAAATAACATTTTAACAATAATGATATAATTTAAATGGACAAATATTCAAGGTTAATAAAAGCAGCTTCATGACTGAAATTCCTCAAAGGCAGCTCTGTGGCAGGAAACATGATCATGAGGAACTTTGTCACAGAAATAGACTTACCATTATTTTTATTTTTGTTGTTGATGTTCTCTTCTTTTTCTTTGACTTCATTTGCATTTGTTGCATGTAGACCTTTAAATGGGTTATAAAAATATTCTTGGAGTCAACTAATTAAACCAATGTTGTCATACATGATATATATGTAGAATGATTTCTTTAGATATATGAACCTGTGTCAGAGCACACCGGCTGAACATCTTTTGTTGTCTTTTTGCTGAACATGTTGCTGAGTGTGCATGAGAACTTATCTCCAGATTTGAGCTCAGACGAGCTGACATGTAAAACGGCATGTGTCGTGTTTGACTTCTCTCCATTTTTCGTCCAGGACACAAAAACCTCATTGCTTTTCATTGGAATACAAGTCAGATTGACTCCTTCTTCTACACACTCGACTGTGACTGAAGGTTCAGGCACCGGCTCTGAAACACACACAACAACAGGAAGTCTTAATGCTGAGACACACTTGGTCTTGCTTTGAAAAGGCAAAAAGAGAGGAAAGAAATTACATTTGCCTTCAATGCAGGTTTAAATCGCAGCAGCCCACAAGCTTGTACGTACCTAGAACACAGAGCTTCTCTGCGGTTTTCTTTATTAATTTTCCATCTTTTCAAAGACTTGACTTTGTACTCCCCAGATTTGCTCTTCTGTATGTTCTCCAGTATCACGGACCCATAGTGGTCAATGGTGAGCCCTTCGTTCCTAACATTTGAACCCTTTTTGAATACACCTTCCTTTCATCATGTGTCCAGATCAAGTGGCTGTCCTGTGGTAATTCTTCATCACCCAGTCGAATCACAACATTTTCACCCACTGCTTTGTAGTTACATGAAGATACAAATTTACCTAAAAAAAAATAAAGTGGTATCAAAAGTTTGAGCAAAAGGATCAATAACGCAGTGAGGAAATGCTGCTGTGTGCGTATCGAGCACAGTCATGACTTTTCACTATTGCCGATATGACTTGATTTAACACAGACACACGCGAGAGAAAAGAATGATATCTTAAAACACTTTTACTCAAAGGAATGGATCTTACATGGGAAACACATGACTGTGTGAATAAATATTCATATGAAACCATATGGAATGTTATGAAATGTGAATGGTTTTTAATTGAAAGTAATAAAAACAAACTATCTGTAAAAAGCAGAAAAGTTTAGGTTTCTGTTCCACTACATTGAGGACTGAAAAATGAAACTAAAATTCAACCCAAAACCAAAAACCACACAAATAATTTCTTATTTGTTTTAGAAATAATTCACTGTGAAGAACATTTGTGTATAATCAGACAAGTGGCATTAGAGAAAATATATATATATTTAATCAACAACTTACCAGAGGAGAAGATGAAGATTAAACTGAAGAGGAGAATTAATGTCAAGTTTTGCAGCATTTTCACACAGGTCTCTGAGTGAACTGGTGTGTTTTAAGATGTCAAGCTCTCAGTGGTCTAGTTTCCTGTATGTGCGTCTCTGGGAGTGTGAGCGGGTAACCCTGAGCTCCAACGCTGACGGTAATTCAGAGGAGATTATAATGAGATCTGAATATCATTCTTATTGTGTATGTTAAGAAAAAACAATATAGAAAATTTAATCTGTTCTCTTCATTTAAAAGACAACTAAAAGAGAAAAAAACATTTTGTTTTTGTTATTGTTTAGAAACGTCCCCACAAAGATAGTAATACCAATACATTTTGACCTGATGGGGACATTTTTTTGGTCCATATGAGGAAAACAGTTTTAAAAATGTAAAATGTAAAAATGCAGAAAGTTTTCTGTGATGGGTAGGGTTAGTGTAGGGGGAGAGAATATACAATTCGTACAGTATAAAAATCAGTATGTCTGTGGAAAGTCTGTGTGTGTGTGTGTGTGTGTGAGAGAGAGAGAGAGAGAGTGCTTAAAGTTCACCCAAAAATGAAAATTATCCCATGATTTACTCACCCTCACTCCATCTTTTTGGTGTGAACTAATAATTTTTGGGTGAACTAAACCTTTAATGTATTTCTAAACATTTTTACGAAATACTTGATATGAATGCAATTAATGTCCAATAAAGATTACTTCATTTATGCATGGCTAATCTATGTTTTTTTTTTTTTTTTTTTTCTTGCAATAGATCACAATCATTTCAATCTCTTATTTTTAAAAGTCTTTGAAAATTACTTTTACTTTGCATTTTCTGTCCAGGTTTTTTTCTATCAAATGAATTTGTCACTCATAATGAGGTTCATAATAGCAACACAGATGAACGTGACACTGTCATTCCTTCAGTGCAATACTGCCATCTGGAGGAGATGTGAAGATAGTGACAGAGAGGCAACATGTTACATGCCAAACCAATATGCAATCCCTATACATATATCGCACATAATATGGGGTATGCAGAGTAAACAGTGCACATGATTTCATGACCAGTAGCGGCCCCAAGAGAAAATCCATAGGAAAAAATAAGGGAAAATTAAAGAAATTAAAGTTTACATTTTTGTTTACAAATTGCAAAATATTTGATAATAATTATTATTATTATTATTATTATTATATTATACAATTGTATTTTTTTTTTTTAAATGAAGAGCTTCTTCTCGAATCACTGTCAACAAACAGCAGCTTCTCATTCTGATAAATCGCCCCATATTATGTGACAAAATGCTCCGGTATTCTGCAACAATCCATATTATTTGTGCGAAATTTTGTGATCGCTTTCAGTGTGAAAATTCTCATGGAGAGACCATTATACACAGGTTGTTGTTCACTGCTTGCATCACTTATTAATGACAGAATGTAATTACTGTAATACAGTAATCTTTACTATATAAAAGTAAAGATACTGTAATACGACGTGTAATGTTAAATAAACAATTAAAACAATAGATACCCCAATTATAAATAATACATCAATTAAAGGTTTTGTGCTTCAGTTATCCAGGTTGAATTCAGGGTGATTGGGACACTTCTTGCCATTGAGATGACTTGGAAAAAGTGTCCCAATCAACCCTATGTAAAAGATGACAGAACAGCTTCAGTGTAAAGTTCAGTGAAAGTCCCTTATTCACTCATTCAAAGAGGATTCACCAAAGTTTACACAAGAACAAATTTTAATCTTTTTAGTCTGGCTTCAACTATGACTTAAAGGGTTAGTTCACCCCAGAATGAAAATTCTGTCATTAATTACTCACCCTCACGTCGTTCCAAACTCATAAGGCTTTCGTTCATTTTCAGAACACAAAGAGCTTGAGCTTCCAGAAGAGGTTTGTTCTTGTGCATTATTTAGGTTAGGTTGAGCTTCTGCTTATGTTTGCTGATCAATTTTTACATGCGAGTAAAAGCCTAAATTAAATATTTTCATCATAACAAGCGATTGATTCTCTTCAGAAAATCTGGACTAAACTGCTCAATTCATATGGATTAGTTTTCCGATCTCTTTATGAAGTTTTTGAAGCTTCAAAGTGGTAGTTACAAAGGCAGTCAATGGAAGGAAATCTGACAGCATTCTGTCATCAGAAAGATTTTCATTTGCCTTCCAAAGATGAATGAAAGTCTCACGGGTGTGGAACGACATGAATTCCAGAATTTCTGTAAATGTCTGTTGTCATTTCGCCCTGACCAGAAGTATCTATTTTAGTTAATTGCACCTGGCATACAGGGAAATAGGCTGTCTTTGATTCTGGTGTATGTCAATGGCTGAACACCAAGATGTTGTCTGTGTCCATCCCTTCAGGTGGTCTTTGCATGGAACCATATCTCTGCTCCAGTGAAGACAAGCATCTTTCCAAGGACTCCAGTTCCCGTAAACAGGAATTGTCCATATCCACAGCTCTTGCAGCTTGCAACAATGAATGCATGGTTCTTGTGTGATCCTCAAGTCCTCTGAGCAGGCTTTCCATATTCATGCCATCAACAACTCTTTGAATGTCCTCTAAATACTGCAGTGTACCTCCAAAAAAAGTTGTAATATCCTCATTGTTCCATGTAAAGGAAAACAAAGCAAAAACTTGCAGAACCAAAAATAGTCTCCGTGGGGACATTTTGAAATATTTAAATCTTAAAGACAGTTTGGTGATTTTTCTTGTTCAATTTCAGGATGCCCGAAAGCATTTTGTCAGAGAACAAAGTTCCTGACCAATGAAATCTTTAGAATCGGCTGTGGGGTGGGGTTTGTGCCTAACTGCGTCAGAGGCTTTTTTTAGTAATGCATATGAATGAATTCCACTAAGGTTGATAAATGTTTTTCGTTTCACTAGTGTTTGTAAGAGGCTTTTCAATAATTATGACCTATACGGCCCCTTATAGAAATAGGCTGTCTTTGCCTTATTACGAGTTTGCCTCTCTGAGTCTCTTTTGAAGATTTCTGACTGCTGCAGCTTAATGTCACCATGGCAACCACATCAAGACAGCTCCGATGCTCTCGTCACCCTTCAGGATCGAGGATACTTGCGCAGTGACATCGAGAACACAAGCACCAGGAAAGCAGTGACTGCGCACCTTACCGTTAGCTGAGGTAGCGTGGACGTGCCGGACAATGGAGTCTCCAATGACCACAGCGTTGCTTTCCGTCTTGCAAAGGGTGTCGAAGCAGTTACAGTTGGAGATCTCAAAGACTGGGGGTGGTGGATGGGAAGAGGTGGATTAAACACATGGATAAGAGGTGGTTTGAAGTAATAAAGGATTAGTTCACATCAGAATTAAAATTTCATGATAATTTACTCACCCCCATGTCATCCAAGATGTTCATGTCTTTCTTTCTTCTGTCGAAAAGAAATGAAGGTTTTTGAGGAAAACATTCCAGGATTTTTCTCCATATAGTGGACTTCACTGGGGTTCAACAGGTTGAAGGTCCAAATGTCAGTTTCAGTGCAGCTTCAAAGAGCTCTACATGATCCCAGACGAGGAATAAGAGTCTTATCTAGAGAAACCATCGGTCATTTTCTAAAAAAAGTAAAAATGATATACTTTTTAAACACAAATGCTCATCTTGCACTGCTCTGCATTTTTTCAGAAAATGACCAATCGTTTTGCTAGATAAGACTCTTATTCCTCGTCTGGGATCATGTAGAGCCCTTTGAAGCTGCACTGAAACTGACATTTGGACCTTCAACCCATTGGTTGCTGTTGAAGTCCACTATATGGAGAAAAGCCCTGAATGTTTTCCTCAAAAACCTTAATTTCTTTTCGACTGAAGAAAGAAAGACATAAACATTCTGGTTGACATTGGGGTGAGTAAATTATCATTAAATTTTAATTTTAAAGTGAACTAATCATTTAACATCATGCTGCAGACACAGACTTGTGAGCGTCAGCCCGGGATGTTTCCTCGGCTCTTGCGGCTGGGCCTGCTTCTCTAGTAGGTCCTGGGTCTACTTCTCAATGGCCTCCAGCTCCAACTGCACTGTGTGCAGCTCAAACATGTCCTCACCTGCACTCAGAAGTAGAAACCTATGTGATACACTCACCATTAGAACAGATAAACAATCGTTTTCTGAGTGAGAAGAGTGTAAACAAGACAAGCAGTAGCCAGAACATGCCAGTGATGGTAACGAGCTATAAGGAAATCTGATAAAACTAGCAATATCAAAGTGTTCCAATTGTTTTTGATATAGAATACTATTGGGGATATGTTCACCCACTGTAGAAAGAGTGAATGATAGGTTATAAAATTGATTTTAAGATGAAGACAGATGATTAAGTATCAACTTGATGGAGCTCCAAACTCAAACCATGCGGCAGCACCAAACAGGGAGAGGACAAGCTTCAGAGAAATAGGGTATAGAGTGGTATGATGCAGATTGTTGAAGCAGACTGTTTAACCAGTCCTTTAACAGGTTTGACTTGGGACCCACTGTAATTCTACACTACCCATCCACACACAGAAACTGCCCTGAGTCTGCTGAAACACTTCTCCTATCTTCCTGTCTTCCTTCCTTCTTCCACACTTCGTGTCACACCCACCAAAACCCTCCATAGCTGCTACCTACACATAATACTAACACCCCCAGACTGTGCGGCATTTGCCAAACAACTGAGTGGAAGTATTCCAGCATCATTTTAATATCTAAAAATTTCTCTTTCATGATTCTCGATTTTTCAATAAAATAATAAAACTGACTCTTAAGCAGTCCCTTTTTAAAAACAGTCGGATAGTGAGCAACAAAGTGTTGCATTTTTCTGCAACTTCGTTTTCTGCACCCACATATCTAGGAAGTGTACTCTGGACGAATTAACTTCCAAGGTGAATTTCAAGTCATCAACCAAGTTATTTAGAATAGACACAAATTCTCAAACCTCATTGTGATCTCCCAAAAAATACACAATATATCATCACCTATACCATTTAAAGATACATGGACAGAAATTATTTGTATCAGTATTACTGCAAATACTTAACAATGCTCAAAAAAAAAACAGAAATAAATTTGCATAATTAAGGGCAAAAATCGAGCCCATTGCAGTACCACTAATCTGAAGAAAAAATCTGTCAAAAATGAAATATATTTCAAAACATACGAAGCCATTTCAAACAAGAACTCTGAAGGTGGAAGGACATCATCGCATACCGATAGGTAAGGGCACAAAGCTCTTTCTCATGTGAGATGTTAGTATATAGACTCATTAATAACAAAGAAGTTTCAGGTAAATCGCGTAACTGAGAAATCTTATTAATGAAATCAGTAGAAACCCTAATATAAGATGGTAAAAAGTGAACAAATGGTTTGATTAAAAAAAAACATCCTGGGATAAGGGAGATAAAAGGGAATTAGTCTGTGCCTCAATTGGATGAACTTGAGGATCAATTAACCTTTTATGGATCTTGGGAAGAGTGTAGAAACAGGAATAATCGGATGTTGACAATACAAGAAGTCAAACTCTGACTGGGATATCCAACCTTGTGTTTTAGCATTCTTTAAAAAGGACAACACCTCAGATCAATAAGTATTATTGGGATCATTGGGCAGCTTCTTATAAAACTTTTCGCTTTGAAATTGTGAGAGAATTTTGTGCTGGTATTTGATTGTATAAGAAAATATCATAATTTTATCTGTCTGAAGCATTTGAACAGATCAACTTTTAGACCAAAAGAATTAGCACCACTAGTTGGAACAAATGACAGTCCTTAGACAAAACACCAATTTGATCATCAGACAGTTCTTTTTCGGAAATACTGATTACCGTCTCTTTGAGAAGCTCAGAGTCCACGGTCGTAGACTTCTTTGAGGCCCTTGAACCTCTTCCTCATTTCTTCTTCTTTGTGGTCTCTGTAAAGGAGCTCGTCTGCCCAAAAAGAGCACGCGAGTCACTGTCCATGGTAAACTCACTCTCAGTGGAATCACTCTGTCCGTTAAAACAAAGCGATCCGGTGCCTCTCGCCCCATTGCGAAATCGTGATGTTTCTCCAGATGATCCACGGACTGGTACACTGGTCTCATGGGTAACACTGTCACTGATGTTGGAAGTGGTAACTGCTGGTCTGATATCCCATGGGTATATCTCATTCCAAAGATAATCTTCCGTATCTCGTTTGTATTTCTTTAACTTGATCTCCTTTAAATTATACTATACTATATAAGCGAGGAGGATACTTTTTGTGCGCAAAAACAAAACAAAAACAAGACTTTATTCAAATATATCAACAATGTCAGGGCGCTGACTCATTATTGGCCGGCTCCTGCGTCAGCATCACATGCATGCGTCGTGCTGCTCACGTGTACAGCGAATGTTGTTCCAGGATCAACAAAATATGTTGATCCTGGAACATGTCTTACTTGGCAAAATCATGGTGACCGAATGTAAACACCATAGGAGAATGACAAAGGAGAGAAGATATTGTTGAATAAAGTCATTATTTAGGGCCCGAGCACTGATGGCGTGAGGACCCTATTGTAATTGCAGTCTCAGTCAATTCTTCTTCTTCTCCGAAATCACATTTTTGAGGGCCTAAACATGCTCGAAAACTCATGAAACTTTGCACAGGCATCAAACTCAGAAGTGGTGAAAATTTACGTTTGATATCATCAGAATTAGGTGTGGCAAAATGGCTCGATAGCGCCACCTACATAATTTTAATTAAGCGCCCTTCACCCTATATTTCACATACAAGTATGAAATGTAACAGCCCAATACCTACAAAAAGTCCCTAGGTGCAAAATCTGAAAACCCAACAAGTACAAGAAGTGAGTTATTTTGAATTTTCTTTGCAAAATTTTTGCAGTTTTGCCATTTCCAGATGAACTCCTCCTAGAGCTTTAATCAGATCAACATCATATTTGGTCAGTCTAATCTAAAGGCCTTTGCGACGTTAAATTGAGAAGATCTAGAGTTTTCATGGCGGCCTGACAAAATCTGATGTTTCACCATGTAACAGAAAGCTGTTGAAAGTCAGGCATAGGGGAGAGTGGGGTAAGATGAGCCATTTTTTACTTATGTGGTCCTCAAGATAAGGGAAAATGAGGCAGAAGTACAATGAAAGTATTTAAAGTAATTTCAGAATATTTTCTATCATTTTAAATGATCAGAATACATCTATGACAAAGGGTTCTAAAAATATGGCTTCTTATTAAAAAGTGTTCCTCTGGCTCAATTTACCCCAGATTCAGGGTAAGTTGAGCCCAGTCAGTAGGTGGGTGTAAACTGACCATCTAACTGAATCTGAATCAAACCCATGTGAAATTTTAAAGATAATGTACCTATTTTAAAAACTAATTTAATAATCAAATTTCCTTTTACAAATATTCTTTGTAAAAATATTTTACAAATTTTTCTTTTTTAAAGCTAAATTAAACAACATAAAACCAACCAAATGAACTTGAAATTTCAGTATATTTAATTGTTTGCATTTCTGAAACAATATGTTGAACACCAAAGTTGTAACCTTCCCATAAACAGACTAAACAGTGTTTGTTGAGTAAAATTAAATAAAAACTAAATAAGAATGAATAAATGTCACTGAAACTAATAAACATTTTAGTCAAAAGGTTCTTGACATGGTGGTTTTTCTGCAATGTCGACCATGTTAGGCCATTAGAGACTACAGGTGGAAAGATATATATGATTAAACATCCTCTGGTTCGTATCAGAGAAGGATCTGGTGTACTTTTAGGAAAAGCTAGCTAGCTTACCAATTCAGAATAATATTTAGCTAAATGACTTTTATGGTTTTATACGTTGCTAAATCACCAATATGCATCATAAATAGTTTTAGACCTGGACAAATTTGCTTTGATGAAACAGCCATTACATCTGTTATGTTAAAATAGTTTTAGAATAGTTAAAATAGTTTAAAATAGTTTTTATGTTAAAAGTTTTTAAAGTAAATAAGCGACTTCCACTCCTTTCACGTGCTTCTCCTTTTCACAGTCTGGCAGAAATGATGGGTGGTCCTAAAATATATGGTCACATGAGAATAAAATGGTACGGTTGCCAAGATACAGGGGTGGGTCAACTTACCCACTGGCTCATCTTACCCCACTCTCCCCTACAATGTCCAATCTGCCCCAAACTTCACATGTGTGATAATAGTCCTGGCCTGAAGACATCTACATGCCAATTTTCAGTTAGTCATAGCACCACCTGCTGGCCACAGGAAGTGGCATACTTTACACTGTAATTCACTCCCTGAAACGCATTTAAATATGCCATGAAGTACCAAACATGCTAGAAACACGTTAAATCATGTAACACTTGGCTAAGTGCTAATGTATGCGATTAACGCCATGAAACAGGAAGTTGTTGTAACTCAAGCATACAATGTCCAATCTGCCTCAAACATCACATGTTTGATAAGTACCCTGGCCTGAAAGCATCTACACTCCAAAATTTAGTAATAGTCATATTTCCACCAGCTGCTAGCAGGAAGTGTGGCAAATATAATTGACTGACGTAATCCTCCTATATTTATATACTTAAATACATATTGCCCACCATGCTCTGTTTTCCTAAAGCCACCAGGTGGCAGTGGCATGGAGTGCGAGGCCCTTTCATTGCTGCTCGGAGCTTTTTTGTTTTGTTTTTGCGCACAAACAGTATTCTCATCGCTTTATAACATTAAAGTTGAACCACTCCAGTCACATCAACTATTTTAACGATGTCTTTAGTACCTTTCTGGACCATAAAACGTGGTGTTTAAATTGCTGTCTATATAGAGGAGTCATAGAGCTCGTGGATTTCATCAAAAATATCTTAATTTGTGTTCTGAAGATGAGATTTTCAGATTTTCAGGAATCCATTTGGGCTACTTCATTGTTTTTATGACATTACAGTTAAATGTTGAAAGTTGTAAAAATAAAGAGTGAGTTGGGAAAAAAGCATTATCATCAATTCTAAAGCATAAACCAGTGGTTCCCAACCTTTTTACGCCAAGGCTCACCTCCTCTCTGAATCAATACTGCGGATTTGTGCACGCCTAATGCAAGACTGCTGTATGCCACTGTAATCGTCTACCTTACGTTACAGCCGTCATCTATCAAAACCTTTTTAGCGACACTGGTTTTCTTTTTCCAACTGTTAGTTTGCGTTTTAAGACACCGTTCAGTCTGTTTTTCACAGCAACATGATGAGAAATGGCCTGGGCTGATCCGAAGCAATTACAGAATACCTACGAGAGGTGGTGCTTTGTTTTAAATGTATTTTCTAATTTATTTTATTTATATATTCTAATTTAACGTATTAATAATAAAATTAATGAATTATATTAATATATTTAAATTAATTTTAAGTTATCTTGTGGCCCCCTGGAGGATCACTGAGGCCCCTAGTGGGCATGAGCCCACAGGTTGGGAACCACTGATATAAACAATATTTCATTCAGCATTGGTTTTGGTGGTCTCAAAGTCTCGAGAAGGTCAAGTTGTTCTTTTATTGGGGTTCAACAGCAGGTGGACCTCGATGGCTGGGCAGGGGCAGAAGAGGACGCTGGCTTTTGGAAGGTCTTTGAGATTCACTTGTCTGCATGTACGGCTCATCAGGCTGATTTGCATGATCTGGCATTAGAGAGACGAGTCGAAACTCTGCTTCCTCTGCGGAACAGATACACACAGCAGAATGTGAAACAATTGGTTTTGAATGATTGGTTTGAGAACATTGGTTTCTGAACATTGGTTTGAGAATGTTCAGAAACACACCCACACTGAATTGACCTCAATCAGACCTATGTGTGCTTTCTGAAAACAGTTCACTGACAACTTTTATACCTTTTGCCGTCCTCTTGCTTGGCTGCAGCAGCGGCAGACACAGACTAGGCAGATGATGAAGAGTATGAGAAGGAAACTTGCTCCTCCAGACAGGATCACCAGCATCCAGAAATCTAAGCCAAATAGTAATTTCTTCTCAGTCACATCTACTAAAGGATCAAATACAAACAATGAAAACATTATCATCACCACCACCATTTATCATTTCAGCAACTGCAAGATGATGCAAAAACACAATTTCACTTTCTGTACAAACTTAAACATAAACAGGACAGTAAGCGGGTCTGTATCCACGACCTGAAAGAGTTTACTGTAATGATCGTCTGGCTGTACATTGACACAGCTGCTTACCAAATAAATGGACATGAAATATTAATCTGAATTGAAATGATTTTCATATGTGAGAAGAATGAGATTATGAGCATCATTATACACAAATTATTTATTCAGAATTTTGTGATTGACCAATCAGAATCAAGTATTTCAAAGTACTACAATATGTTTATGTAAATATAATATATGATCTTTTCTAAAATATATATATATATATATATATATATATTTTAACAATAATTATAAATTAATATGATATATGATATAATTTCATGTAATATGGTTAATAAAGGTTAATAAAAGCTGTTGTCTTTTTGCTGACCATGTTGCTGAGTGTGCATGAGAACTTATCTCCAGATTTGAGCTCAGACGAGCTGACATGTAAAACGGCATGTGTCGTGTTTGACTTCTCTCCATTTTTCGTCCAGGACACAAAAACCTCATTGCTTTTCATTGGAATACAAGTCAGATTGACTCCTTCTTCTACACACTCGACTGTGACTGAAGGTTCAGGCACCGGCTCTGAAACACACACAACAACAGGAAGTCTTAATGCTGAGACACACTTGGTCTTGCTTTGAAAAGGCAAAAAGAGAGGAAAGAAATTACATTTGCCTTCAATGCAGGTTTAAATCGCAGCAGCCCACAAGCTTGTACGTACCTAGAACACAGAGCTTCTCTGCGGTTTTCTTTAGTAATTTTCCATCTTTGGCAAAGACTTCGGCTTTGTACTCCCCAGATTTGCTCTTCTGTATGTTCTCCAGTATCAGGGACCCATAGTGGTCAACGGTGAGCCCTTCACTCTTAACATTTGAACCCTTTTTTGAATACACCTTCCTTTCATCATGTGTCCAGATCAAGTGGCTGTCCTGTGGTAATTCTTCATCACCCAGTCGAATCACAACATTTTCACCCACTGCTTTGTAGTTACATGAAGATACAAATTTACCTAAAAAAAAATAAAGTGGTATCAAAAGTTTGAGCAAAAGGATCAATAACACAGTGAGGAAATGCTGCTGTGTGCGTATCGAGCACAGTCATGACTTTTCACTATTGCCGACATGACTTGATTTAACACAGACACACGCGAGAGAAAAGAATGATATCTTAAAACACTTTTACTCAAAGGAATGGATCTTACATGGGAAACACATGACTGTGTGAATAAATATTCATATGAAACCATATGGAATGTTATGAAATGTGAATGGTTTTTAATTGAAAGTAATAAAAACAAACTATCTGTAAAAAGCTAAAACGTTTTGGTTTCTGTTCCACAAATTTTAGGACTGATAAATGAAACTAAAATTCAACCCAAAAACAAAAACAAAACAAAAAAACATGCAAATGATTCTGTAGAAATAATTCACTGTGAAGAACATTTGTGTATAATCAGACAAGTGGCATTAGAGAAAATATATATAATTGATCAATAACTTACCAGAAGAGAAGATGAAGATTAAACTGAAGAGGAGAATTAATGTCAAGTTTTGCAGCATTTTCACACAGGTCTCTGAGTGAGCTGGTGTGTTTTAAGATGTCAAGCTCTCAGTGGTCTAGTTTCCTGTATGTGTGTCTCTGGGAGTGTGAGCGGGTAACCCTGAGCTCCATCGCTGACAGTAATTCAGTGTAGTATTCAGAGGAGATTATTGTCACGTTCTGCCTGTTTTACTTTCGTCTTCATGGAATTTTAGTTTTTCTTTTAGTTACCGATTTCTCCTGCCAGTCCTTAGTTGCCATAATATTTTTAACATTCTTATACTCTATATTTATAGTAATGTTAGAATTACGTGTGGTTCCTGTGACGGGTAGGTTTAGGTATAGTGTAGGGAAGAGCCATACTATAGTCACTTTTAAGATTTTGTCAAACATTCTTATATAAGACTTTTAAGATGTTGTCTTTGTGGGGTCCGACTAAAGGAAAAAAGTGACTCCACAAAGTAGTATAAACAAGGATGTTGGAGTGTGTGTGTGTGTGTGTGTGTGTGTTTAATGTATTAATCATTTTAAGGAACGCTGAATATGAATGCAATTAATGTCTAATAAATGTTGGTTTAAAGCACTTAATGACATTTTAATATTTTTTGTGACCCAACCTAAATTAAGAACTCCTGACCGGAGATATGGACTCTGTGGGTTTAGCCTCTGAGGAGGCCCAACTCTTAGAATCTGGTCTCTCAAATGAGGTTGTAGAGACCATACTTCACTCCAGAGCTCCATCCACAAAGAAACTTTATGCACTGTAACAACTGAGACAATTCAGACACAATTATTTGTCATATTTAACAAATAATCTTTAAAACTCACTCTCTGGGACCCTCCCCACGGGACCATCTGATAAGGTTTCTGATCAGAAAGAATTTTGCAGAGACTTGTGACTCTGACTTAATTCTTTCTGAGAAGGACAATTCTGTACCCAATTAGTAAATACAAAAAACTTCCAAACCCATTTAAGGGTAAAAATTTAATTGATGTTCAACAAATGAAAAACAGAGATAATACTAATAAACAAATGATAAAGCTTGGGTTGCTGAATATTAGATCACTTTCTTCAAAAGCACTTATTATAAATGATATTATCACAGACAGTAATCTTGATTTGCTGTGTTTGACAGACACCTGGCTAAAACCAAAGCGATTACGTTACTTTAAATGAGTCTAGCCCTCAAGGTTATTATTATCGACACAAAAGCACCTTGGAGAGGCAAAGGGGAGGTGTTGCTGTAATTTATAGTAATATCTTCAGTATTACTCAAAATCTTTCAAATATAATTCCTTTGAAGTGATGGTGCTTTATGTAACAATATGTAATATAAGTGACAAATCCCATCTGACATTTGTGCTAGCTACTGTATACAGGCCACCAGGGCACCATACAGACTTTATCAAAGAATTTGCTGATTTTCTATCAGAGTTAGTACTGGCTGCAGATAAAGTCCTAATTTTTGGTGATTTTAATATCCATGTAGATAATGAAAAAGACATTGGGATTGGCATTCTAAACATTCTAAACTCTATTGGAGTTAGACAACACATGTCAGGATCCACTCATTGTCATAATCATACTTTAGATTTAATATTGTCACATGGAATCGATATTGATGCCGTTGAAATTCTGCAGCAGAGCGATGACATCTCAGATCATCATCTAGTCTCATGTATACTACATTTAGCCAAGGCTGCAAAACCACCACCCTGCCAAAAATATGGTAGAACCATCACTTCTACCACTAAAGGTTGCTTTATAAATCTTCCTGATCAGTTTCATCTCCTTAGCATACCAAATAGCTTAGAATAACTTGATGTTGCAACAGAAACTAAGGACTCTCTCTTTTCCAGCACATTAGACTCAGTTGCTCCTTTGCGCTTAAAGAAGATTAAGGAAATTAGTCCAACGCTGTGGTACAACGAGCACACCTCTGGCCCTTAAGAGAGCAGCCAGAAAAATGGAGTGCAGCTGGAAGAAAACAAAACTATAAGTTTTTCGCTTTTAGCGGAGAGAGAGAATGAATGAGTACAGAAAAGCCTAAAAAACTGCTAGATCTGCTTATTTCTCAAATGTTTTAGAAGAAAATAAAGGTATTTATTAGATACAGTGGCTAAATTAAAGAAAAATAAAGCTTCAGCTTCTGATGTTTCCAAACAGCACAGCAGTAATGACTTTATGAACTTATTTACTTGCAAGACTGATAATATCAGAGAGAAAATTATAACCATGCAACCGTCTACTACAGTATCGCATCAGACAGTGCATTGTAGTGTCCCTGAGGAAAAATTCCATTCATTCGCTGCTTTAGGAGAGGAAGAATTGTGTAAACTTGTTAAATCATCAAAATCAACAACATGTATGTTAGACCCAATACCAAGTAAGCTATTGAAAGAGATGCTTCCAGAGGTCATAGATCCTCTTTTTAATATCATTAATTCATCATTATCACTAGGATATGTACCGAAAACTTTTAAGCTGGCTATTATTAAGCCTCTTATTAAAAACCACAACTTTGTCCCGAATCTACCTTTTCTGTCAAAAATACTAGAAAAGGCAGTATCATCGCAACTATGTTCCTTCTTAGAAAGAAATGGTATCTGTAAGGATTTCCAGTCAGGATTTAGACCGTACCATAGTACTGAGACTGCTCTCATTAGAGTTACAAATGATTTGCTCTTATCATCAGATCGTGGTTGTATCTCTTTTTAGTGTTACTGGATCTTAGTGCTGCATTCAACACTATTGACCACAACATTCTTTTGAATAGACTCGAAAACTATGTTGGCATTAGTGGAATTGCATTGGCATGGTTCAAATCATACTTATCTGACCGTTATCAGCTCGTAGTTGTAAACGAAGAGATGTCATATCGATCACAAGTTCAATATGGAGTACCGCAAGGCTCAGTACTAGGACCGTTGCTTTTCACTCATGCTACCCTAGATATCATTAGGAAGCATGGCGTTAGTTTTCACTGTTACACTGATGATACTCAGCTCTATATTTCTTCGCGCCTGACGAAACTTACCAATTCACAAAATTAATGGAATGCATAGCTGATATAAAAATTGGATGACCAGTAATTTCCTACTACTAAATTCAGAAAAAACAGAGATTCTAATTATTGGACCAAAAACCTCTGCACGTAATAACCTAGAATACTGTCTAACACTTGATGGCTGCTCTGTTAAGTCTTCGTCGTCAGTTAGGAACCTGGGTGTGCTCTTTGATACCAGTCTCTCATTGGAAAGTCCATCTTAAAAATATATCTAAACTACGACGTATGCTTTCAATGAAACACGCGGAACAGTTAGTTCATGCGTTCATGACCTCAAGATTACTGTAACGCTCTACTAGGTGGTTGCACTGCTCACTTGATAAACAAACTACAGATGGTCCAAAACGCAGCAGCTAGAGTTCTTACTAGAACCAGGAAGTATGACCATATTAGCCCAGTTCTGTCAACACTGCATTGGCTCCCTATTAAACATTGTATAGATTTTAAAATTTTGCTAATCACTTACAAACCACTACAAACTCTTAACACATTATAGTCCTTCACGCTATTGCGATCTCAGAATTTAGGCCAATTAATAATACCTAGAATATCAAAATCAACCTCAGGCAGTAGATCCTTCTCCTATTTGGCACCTAACTCTGGAACAATCTTCCTAGCATGTACTCCAGATGTACTCGTTACATCAGAAGAAGAATGGCATCTACGCTAATATTAGTCTCTCTGTTTATCCTGAGGTTTACGATAGTCAGCCGGATCCAGGCCGTATCCAGATCAGATGGAGGACCTGTGCCTAGATATGATTACAACGCAGCCCTGAAGTGTCAGCAGAGATTGAGTGAACTAGATCATCCCCTGTGAAGGCCTCACCGACCACGACAGCCAGTGGCACAGATTCCCAACAAACCGTCCCATACCGGCGTGATGAATATGATCTTCAACTAGATGGAACTGGACCAATTATTTTGACTGCTGCAATTGGACTTATGACCTGTAAAGTTGCCTGAATCATAATCTTGCATTGTTCGCTGTTGGCCAGAGGAGAACTGGCCCCCGACTGAGCCTGGTTTCTCCCAAGGTTTTTTTTCTCCATTCTTATCACTGTTTGTTATCTGATGTCACCTGATGGAGTTTGGGTTCCTTGCTGCTGTCGCCTTTGGCTTGCTTAGTTGGGGACACTTGATATTCAACAATGTTTTTGATCTGCCTGTATTGACACCATTGTATGCAAACAGAACTGAGCTGGATGATGACATCACTGTTTTCTCCAGTGCTGATATATAGATAAATTAACTAGTTATTGATTTTTACAACCAAATGAATCAATACTGAATTTACTTAAGCTGGACAAAATTATTTGACGCAATCTGCATTGTAAAAGCGCTATATAAATAAAGGTGACTTGACTTGACTTGCTCGGTATTCAACCTCCTCATTGGTCAGGTCAACCTAACAGGTGTGGCTTCAACCAGAGGTTAAAAGCCAGCGCACAATGCTCCTCCCTCTCTCTTGCTGATCCGACTGAAACTGCATCTGTGGGAGTTCTGCCTGTGGGCCTGCAAGGCCTGTAGGCCTCAACCTGCCCCCACCATGTGCTTTAACCGTAGAGAAAAACTCTTTCCTACTACAAGAGTCAAATTAACAGCTTAAGTTATTTCATATTTCTTCGCCTAATGCAGAAGATATTGATTACAACTTCGGACTGAACCATCAAGGATTTCTCCTCAGCCTGCAGATCAGATGCTCCTCAATAGCTAAAGGCAGTTTGCAAGTATCGTACATTTGAACACTAAAGAGCGATTTGGTATTAATTTGTGAAACACCTTTGTTAGCAACGGTGCTTTATTACTGAGAAAACTGATGGTCCTTCCAGCTTGTTTAATTGACTTCTCCATAGCTCCATTTCCTGTTCCAATTCAGTTCCACTCTATCATTCCTCATTTTACCTATGTATGTGTGTTTTGTGTGTATGTTTGTGTTCATTAGTTTAGTTATGTGTTCGTGATTTAGTTAATAAAACAATATATATTTGGTTCTGACTCCCGTCTGTGAATAAATTGTCTCTTAAATGATTTAGATCTTATTACCACCTCTAAGCGCTGTAAATGCTAAGGAAGAATTTTTTTCTATGGCCACGAAAAATACCCTTCTCTTAAAATTAACTAATTGAATTGATTGATTGATTAATTGTAATTTTAATGTAGCTACATCAAGTTAATCTGATTAAAATATTCATAATTAATCATAATTAATAATCATAATAAGTTATTGTCACAGCCACGCCAGGTTCCAACACCAACCAGTCACAGCGCACTCCATCTCCAGAGTACTGATCACACGCACCTGCACCTCATCAGCACACCAATCAGCACCACTTTAAAAGACACTCACACACTCTCATTCACTGTCCAGTCTTGTTTGCATCTAGACGCACTTGCCTACATGCTTACCTCAAGGACTCCTAGCGATATACTTACCTGTCTCCAGCGTCTCCAAGTCTCCTTGTGTGTTCCCAGTCCGTGTGTGAGTGTCTCAAGTCTCCAGTGTCTCCATTCTCCAGCGTCACTCAGTATCTTCTCACCTGCAACAATACAAGGACAGTTTCACCTCATCTCATCGATCCATTCACCTTACAAACCATCACTTACTCACCTGCACATCTGTTATCTCTGCTGTGTGTCTCAAATAAACATCTATTCCGGTATCTCCTGTCTCCGACCCTTCTGTATTGTAACAATTGAAGGTGTTTGATCATAATAATCTAGGAAAAATCCATAAAATAACAGTTTTACACTGTAAAAATCATTAAAAACTGTCAAATGACTAGCAGCAGCAGCTGCCAAACAAAAACCAAAAAATTAAAGTAAAATATCTTAATTTAAACAAGGAAAAATCCGTAAAATAACATTGATTTTCTTTAAAACTTTTAATGAAAATTTCTGTAAAATGATTGTTTTGCACTTTATTCAAATTAAGATATTGTACTTTAATTTCTGATTTTGTTTGGCAGCTGTAACTGCCAGTCTTTGACAGTTTTGTTTTGTTTTTTACGAGGGTTTTTTTTATAGTGTTTTAATGTTAATCAAACAACAAAAGACAAAAAATGACTCACTACTCTTGACTAAACTTTTGTAACTTTAAAAATAATTAATGTACATTTAATTTACACAATAAAGAATTTATTTTACTTTTATTTCTGTTATTTTACTTTTATTTCTATTTTTATTTTTTATTGAATCGGCCAAAATAAAATTGTATCGGTGAAGCCATTGTTGAGCTAGCTGTATTTGCGTTTAGAAATTAGGAGGTAAAAATGCATCAAATTTTGTCTGAAACTACAATTTTATGTAATACAAGTTAATTGATTATATCGGTAATGGTTTGAGTACTAAACAAAATATCAATGTGGTCAAAAATTACATTCTTACAATTACATTCTTTTTCCTCCATAAAAATCTGCATGTGCCTATTTCCAGCCTTGACAACCATCTATGTTGGATCTGGGAGAAAGTGGGTAAACACTGAAATGATGAGATGGTCCTCACTGCAGAACACAAGATCCAGGGGCAGAGTTGGATCTAGATCCAACTCCTCCCACTTTACATATCCCTAAACCTACCCATCTCCATCCCCTGGATCTAGATCCAACTCCTCCCACTTTACATATCCCTAAACCTACCCATCTCCATCCCTGGATCTAGATCCAACTCCTCCCACTTTATATATCCCTTAACCTACCTGACTCCGCCCCTGGATCTCGAGTGTTCTGCAGTGAGGGGCTACTGGAAATGATCATAAGGCTCCTATCTTATCCCTGATTGGTGGAATTTGTGATGTTACAACCATACACATACCCAGTCTCCCTCCACCTAACATATCGACTATTAAAAAATTTCTTACAACAAAACTTTTATGAAATGTATGACAAAAATGTGCATATAGCACCAAGAAAGAAAAAAATAACTGAATGGTTCTATTGCATTACTTTTGAACTCTCCTGCCATCTAGCTTCAAAATGAATCACAAGGACTCGCCACCCTCGGTCACATGACCATAAATGATAAAATTGCTTTCTTGTATCATATGCCATGTACCCTGCGCTAATGGGCTTGTAGAAGGGACCTTCATGAACTGATACCCCTACAAATGGCACCCTCTTCCCGAAGTGCCCTTCAAAGGGTGCAAAACGCAGTTTGGAATTCGAGACATGCAACTATAACAAAAATGTAACAACATCCATTGTATGTGACAACATCCAGGTATAAAGTTTAACGTCATTATACAAAAATATCTGACCACTGATCGTTGCAATTGACCAATAATAAGAACTTAAGAGAGCCATGAAATAAATAACTTTTACATAATACGTATATAATTGTCATGTTTTGATGAGGATGATGACAAGGTGAGCTGTAGTAGCGAATCTTTAGCAGCATAAAACTTTTAATTAACAAAACAAAAGAATGATAACCATTACAAGAAACAAAAGAAACAGTGTGTACTTAAACACAAACAACATTAGATATTGAACTGAGGGCAATATATACACACAAGATAATGAACTGAAAGTAAAAATGTTTTAGATAATCAATGAACTAATGAATAACCATGACAGCCAATGGACACAAGCAAGAAACCATGACAACAGAAGGAAACACAGGAAATAATGCAATACAAATGAAACCAAAACAGCAACAGAACATAATATCTTACAAAATGATTTTTATTGGTTACAATTCTTTTAAATTAACCAAAAACATAAAAGCAGATAAAACCTAACTGTTAATATATCAGATACAAAAATTATACTTACAAGTGTAATCAGCTGGGCTTCTAGCATCAGAAATACTGCTAATCAGTATCTAAAGCAACAATCAACTCTTCAGTCTTTTATATTAAAGATGTTAAGATATCTGGTAACACTTTACAAAAGGTTTTATGTGTTAACCTTAGTAACTACATTAATTAACATGAACTAGCAATGAACAATACTTCTGCACCATTAGTTCATATTAATCTCAACATTTTCTAATACCTAGATCAAATAATAAGATCAAACATTATAACTGTTAACTGTTAACATTAATGCACTCTGAATCAACATGAACATGAACATTTTTATTAAGTAACATTAACAAAAGTTAATAAATGCTGTAAAATTATATTGATCATTACTAGTTATTGTTATGCTGCGTTCCAGGCAGGTTTTGAGCCCGTAAGTCACGACTTCAAACAACGAATCACGACTTTGTAGAGTTCCAGGCAAGTCACGCCAAATTGCCTGAGTGTAAACAAACCAGCATGGCGGACCGTGCGGGCTTCTGCTCATTTACAATTATTTCTATCACCAAAGGTGCTTACTCTTTGCTTATTAGAGGAAAAACGACGCATAAGGCAAGAGAAGCTGTTATACCTTTTATTTTACGTTATTTTACTGTGCACTTGCATAAACACCGCATCCGCAGGGCTGCCATTGTTGTTTCGCGGGCTATGTGACGTCAGAGCGCGGAACTGGGAGTACATCAATCTAGTACGAGTTCACGGGTGGGAAGTCACGGATCTGACTGCCGTTCCAGTGCACTTTCACGGGTAGAAGGTTGGAAAAACACGGGTTATGGGTTGCCTGGAATGCGGCATTAGTTAATGCATTAACCTGTTATTATACGGCTCTGTGGAATACTTGATTCTGATTGGTCAATTGCGCCGTCCCGCAGTTCTCTGATAACAGCCGCTGAAAACAGATAACAAAGGCTCATCCGCGTAACTGAAGTCAGTAGCGCTATACGCTTGCTAGAATCGTTTTTCTTCATTTGTCAGTTTTGCGTTTGGTGAGCTAATAAAATATTAAAACTAAATCAAAAATTAAATCAAAACTAAAATCAAATCAATATTTTGTGTACAGTTATGTAATTATGTCATCCGGTTTCATGGACTTGCTCTCTCTTGTTTCATACAAATGAAACGAATTTGCGACTGTTTTGTATACTGTTAGATTATAAGATAACAAATAGGTACGATTTTACATCAGTTTCATTTCAGATCAATATCTCTTATCCCCATAATTATTTATGTGGCAAAATGCCATTTAATAAGTGGTGTGAATGTACCGTATCTCTTAAATGTCCATCTAATTTAAACTTACCGCGCTAGCAACTGCTCTTTGCGTTTAAATAGCTTATAAAATCGACGTAGATCAATATTTCATGTCTAATTATTTACTTAGGTGGCAAGTAGCCATGTAAGAAGCAGGATAATGTACATCCAGCGGTTGTTATCTCAGAATAAACCCCTTCAGGCTGATGCAAGACCTGATCACCCTGTTGGGGTTTATTCTGAGATAACCGGCTGGATGTACATTATCCCTTACTTAACAAATGAGACCTTAAATATCCAAAGTCCTTTTCAGGATCTTCCTGTGTCTTTTACATTTTCTCATGTCCTAAAACACACACACTTTTACATCCGTGAACATTCAGTCCGGGCCTCCTTTTCATGTGTATGCACACCCATACATAGCAGTTATTCTTGTGGGTACAAACAAGCAACAGTTCACTATTTCCATTCCATTCTTGTACTAGGTATTTTCAGGTAAATATAAGTAAGTAAATACTTTAGCTAAGTAAATTTAGTAAAAAGCAAAAATAATCAAACAAAAAGGCAGGTTAATTGCAAATTTATCATATTTATCAACAATGGGACAGATTAAAATATTTATATGTAACAAAGAATTAGACCAATCAAAAGAATTACATCAATCGTACACAAAACATGCTTTTCACTTCTTTGTCTTCCATCATTTTTTTGTAACCACAACCTTTCCCATTTCCTCAGGACGTCTCCAGAATCTGCCTCCAGTTTCTTCCTCCTTCTCCCTGCCTCACCCACTCTTGGGCTGTACACACATACTCCTTGGTCTGATGGCTTTGCACTCTTCAGGACTAGTCCATAAAAGCCACCTCCACGAAGGTCCAAGCGAAGCCCGCCATCTGTGTAAAGCTGAACGTGGTTGCTTCCAACTTTGATCTTATCATCCGGCCCAAATGTCAAGATTTCCTCCAACAGGCTGCTCCCTTTCCTGATGGACCAGGTGACGGAGAGGAAGGTGTGCTCCGTGAAGCTCCGTGTCGTGTTGCACTGAAGCTCCACTGATTCTCCCTCGGACACCGCTGATTTGGGAATGGCTGGAGAAACCTTCAGACTGTCCCCGATCACTGGACAGAACAAAGGACACTTTAAAGCAGTCAGGAGAGGGGATGTGTGTCAAAAGGTTTAATGTGTTCAAAACTAATTTAACTTCTGTTTGGTGCCACTAGTGGTGCAGAAATTACACATCTCAACTCTAACAAGACAGCAGGAATCAGCATAAATACAATATGAATGGGATATGAAGAATATATACATTGGAGATTTTATCTGACCATTTTTCAGATAAAAATTTCAAGAAAATTATTACAAATATAGTTTATTATTCATATTAAGTGTTAATGTAGTATTTTAAGCAGAGTGTTTTGCATTTTACATTGACCCTGCATCTTTTATAAATGAACATTAAAATCAGTCAGTTCCTGGGTCTTTCTCATTAGTCCCTATATTGAACTTTATCCTATAATCAACATGCGAGTGCAACATAAAGAAGACTTTAATAACAAAAATCTATCCCAAAATGCCTAAAAACAAAGAGAGAATGGATGTTAATAAACTTCAAGATCTTCTTGCCACATACAAGGTGTGGCAAGCAGGATGGGACTGAGAGCCATGGAAACAGAGTGGAGCCAGGCAAGAGTGCCAATGAATGACACCTAGCAGCACACAGGTCTCGAGTCCCACAAAGGAGCTCCACCAGGATTTAAGGATAAGAGGAGTGATGACAGTGGAGAGAGGGACACACAGACATCTGGGGCCATATTCACAAAAATGTTAAAGCTGAAAGTTGTTCCTAATGTTGAAATTTAGGAGCAGCTCTTAAAAATTAGGGGTGTGGCACTCCTAATTGTACGACTCATAAAAGAGTAATTCACAAAGCACTGTCATGCTAAATGTAGCTCCTAAACCTAGGACAGCTCCTGAGGACTTCTAACTTGAGTCCTCTTTAAAAGAACCAAACTCAGACTCCTTTAAGTGGATTAAGAGATGAACCAAGTGAAAAAGGACCCAGCTTTCTTTACGTTCCACCAGGGCACCATACAAACTTTATCAAACAATCTGCTGATTTTCTATCAGAGTTAGTACTGGCTGCAGATAAAGTTCTAACTGTTAGTGATTTTAATATCCATGTAGATAATGAAAAAGATGCATTGGGATTGGCATTCTAAACATTCTAAACTCTATTGGAGTTAGACAACACATGTCAGGACCCACTCATTGTCATAATCATACTTTAGATCTAATATTGTCACATGGAATCGATATTGATGCCGTTGAAATTCTGCAGCAGAGCGATGACATCTCAGATCATTATCTAGCCTCATGTATACTACATTTAGCCAAGGCTGCAAAACCGACTCCCTGTTACAAATATGGTAGAACCTTCACTTCTACCACTAAAGATTGCTTTATAAATAATCTTCCTGATTAGTTTCATCTCCTTAGCATACCAGATTAGAATAACTCGATGTTGCAACAGAAACTATTGACTCTCTCTTTTCTAGCACACTACACACAGTTGCTCCTTTGGGCTTACAGAAGATTAAGAAAAATAGTCCAATGCCATGGTACAACAAGCACACTCGGGCCCTCAAGAGAGCAGATAATCATACGTTATATGTCATTTGAAAGGACTCATGGAGTAGATTACAACGAGTATAATTGTTTTGGGCTTTGACTAAACTTGAGTGAGTTTTTGGACGTAAAGCCCACAAGACCCACAGGCTATGTAAATAATAAACAGATGCTTCGTGAAACATGCTCCGATTGTGGAAAATTGAACATCATTATTTTCAGCAGATTCTCACGATTAAAATGAGCCCCACATCCCACAGGCGCACAGATGCTAACTGAAGCTAAAATGTAGCTATCACTTGACATTTCAGCATATAACTTAGATGAAACATGCATAGATTGTAGAAAATGGCACATCATTACTTAAAATAGATTTTCCCAAATGAAATGAGTCCAAGATCAAAATAATCTGATGTGTTTGGCACGAGTTACTCCACGCGAAAGAACAGTTTTACAAATGCCCATCAGGGAGCGCCAATGGATAAACAAAAAGGCTACCTTGTTTCCAAATGCTCTAACTCTTGATTTCTTTATCGGATCACAACGAAAGATGATCCAGATACAGTTCACATATAGGGAACATCACCAAAAAGAATTGTTCTCCTACCTTATTTCCTCTCTATTGCATGTCAAATATGAAATATATGTAAAATTTCCCTTGAGCAAACTTTTAGTTTTTGAATTTCTCAGCAGTTTCTCAGCATGAGAATGTCCAAATTTAATTTATTTTTTTATTTAAAAATGTAAAAAGATTTCTTTCAAATGATACCAAACTTTTGACTCTCCTTGCTAGAGATTTGAAGTCATTATTTTTGTGCATGTCACTCAGAAAACAAATTTAAAATCTTTGTTCCAAATGCTATAACTCTTGTTCCCTTTCAGTCGGTCACGTTCAGCGTCGTCAGTAGTGACCGGCGAATTGGGATATCGCTAGTGATATCAGCCCTATCAGCTTCGAGTGAACTACAACAGGCCAATGGAGTTGGCGTGCGATATTTGCATAATGCGCACCGCCCCGCCAAGTGGTATAAATAGGGGAGCAGATGCCATCGCACTCTGTCTTTCGCCGAGCCATCTAGTTGTGGTCCAGCTTTTCAGACTTCAGAGTGAATTCTTGCCCGTCCGCTGGCTCATTCGCACTATCAGACTTGGCTATGCGATTCAGTTCGCCCGGCGTCCCCCAGTCTTCAGGGGTGTCCACTACACTCAGGTGTCCCTGGACAATGCACCTGTTCTCCGGGCAGAGATTGCTGTCCTGCGAAGGATGCAATTGAGCCGGTCCCTCCAGCCGAAGAATGGCGGTGGGCTACAGCCAATCCTGGATCTGCGTGTCCTGAACCGGTCCCTTTACAGGCTGCCGTTCAAGATGCTTACTCAGAAACACATTTTCGAATGCATCCGTCCCCAGGATTGGTTTGCAGTGATTGACCTGAAGGACGCATACTTTCATGTCTCGATTCTGCCTCGTCACAGACCCTTCCTACGGTTTGCGTTCGAGGGTCGGGCATATCAGTACAAAGTCCTACCCTTCGGGCTGGCCCTGTCGCCCTGCGTCTTCACGAAGGTTGCGGAGGCGGCCATTGTTCCGCTCAAGGAACAGGGCGTTCGCATTCTCAACTACCTTGACGATCTTTGTGTGTTTTGACACTTTAAATGCAATAAGACGCTAAAGAGAATTTAGTTTAGTACACACGCTGTAACAGCTGGCTTTCTCTGCATGCGCTCAGAAGGTGTGTGCGCTCGTAAAACAGTATAACAAAAATTTTAAATTAGCATGGCACGGAGCCATGTCTCTCTTACACAATGTGGAAGTGGTTGAAATTACAATAAACCAGTGTATGTGAACGAATAATTTGCAGAGATCTGCCAGAAGAAGCAGGCATGATGAACAGACGATTTTATGCGGAGGCATCTGATGATACCAAAATACATTGTAAATTCCGTGGTTCAAATTTCAACATTTCACATCCGGGAACTGCAAGAAAAGCAGTAAGTACCGAGCATAATATTGATCTGCTGTTAGTCGACCTCACCAGCAGGTGGTGCAAGCACGTGTTGATGAAGAGCAGAGCAACAGATAGAGCAAGTCATTTATTTCATTCATTAAAACGGATTTACATTAATGGAGTAAGCGGTAAGTGCATGTGTGATGATTATCAGAGACAGTATATATGTAGAAAAGCTGATAAAGACACAAAAGTTGTGTTTACACTTAATTCAATGTCTTCACTGTTACTTTCCATGTGTAGCCTACATGTAAGCAGCTTTCTCAACAGTGAATGAGATTATAACGTTATTCTCTGATGCTGATGTACAGATCAAAGCGCTAAATCTGAGATAGACATATAACTTTTCTTAACTTTATATCGCTGCTGTGCTGCAGTAGTGGGGTTTCCCTCAATACATCATACTCCAGGATTCCCCTGCCATCTGGACATATAGAATGCTTTATCTTTATAGACTAAATACATAAAGACCACCAAACTCGCACATTATTGAGAATGTAGGCTATAGGCTACAGGCAAGCAGGTTGACTCAGAATATGGACGTAATGTGCAAAGTTTGACACTAAGCGTTTCCTATTGAAATACTGGAATAAAGTTGGCTTGACATTGGATGGTCCATATTCGCAAATTTACGGACCGTCTCTAAAGTTAAAGTTAGGTGCGAGTTCGGTGGTCTTTTATATCATGGTCTTTAGTCATACAAGTTAAGCGTTCTATATGTCCTGACGGCAGGGGAATCCTGGAGTATGACGTACTGAGGAAACCTCAGTACTGCAGCACAGCTGCGATATAAAGTTAAGGAAAGTTATGTCTACCTCAGATTTAATGTTTGAATTGTATATCAGCATCGGGAATAAAGTTATAACATCGCTCACTGTAGAGAAAGCTGCTTACATGTAGGCCACACAGGGAAAGTAACAGTAAAGACATTGAATTAAATGTAAACACAACTTTTGTGTCTTTATCAGCTTTTCTGCATATATACTGTCCCTGATAATCATCACACATGCACTTACCGCTTGCTCCGTTAATGTAAATCCGTTTTAATGAATGAAATGAATGTCTTGCTCTATCTGTTGCTCTGCTCTTCGTCAACACGCGCTTGCACCACCTGCTGGTGAGGTCGACTAACAGAAGATGGAGATAATGCTCGGTACTCTAATGCTTTTCCTGCAGTTCCCGGATGTGAAATGTTGAATTTTGAACCACGGAATTTGTGGAAATAAAATGGACCGAAAATTGCCTGCTGAATTTTATAGGTTGTATTTTTAAACAGAATGAATATTTTGGAAGTGAAAGCTGAAAGGTGAATATGGATTATTGCATTTTTAACAATGAAAATGTGTGTGAAATGTTTTGAATTGAAATATTCACAGCTTAAATTATACAATGCAAAATAAAAATGCCAGCCCTAAAAATACAATGCATTAAAATACAAGCATGGTTAAATCAATGCATATTTTTCAAGTAGTGCAATTCAAGATGCTTTTGTTTCAAAAACATATGGCATTATTTTACTTCCATAGTCTTATCTTTGATGGTTCTGTATTATCAATCTCTGTATGCATACAGTATTATTGAAATGTTTAACTATATATGCCGGATGCCCTTCTTGACACAACCCAACACTGAGAGTGCTAGGACAAACACACACACTCCTACGGCCAATTTGGCATGTCCAAACCACCTAACCTGCATGTCTTTGGATTGTGTGGGGAAACCCACGCTTACAACATGCAAACTTAACACAGAAAAAGTTCGAACCAGAAACCTTCTTGCTAAATATATCCACTAATTGGTTTAATTGATTAGGGAAAATGAATAGAATTAGCCATAGATGTAATAACTTGATTATATTATACATAATTGTAGCGTCTGCACAGGATCAGGTTAGCAAGTCAACTATAAACTTTGTTAAAGTTTTACCTTCTTGAACTTTTGTTTGCAAATCTCATATTGGCTCCGGCCTGGCTGACATTAACAGCTCACTTGACACATTTTATGGCCGTGTCGATGGATCCACGAATCTCTCCCTTGTGACTTCAAACGATCGCACTAAACTCAGATCGAATTACGGCAAGCCATGCGGCCACATTCCAGACGTCCTCAAACTCCAATACACGTACGCGCACACACAGAAGAACATACCAGGACTCTCTTTTAGTCACATTCATTAAAATATGATTAAAATGTATTCCTGTAAGCCTGTATTTCAGTTTAATCATGTATTTAATATTAAGTTACGACTATAGTTGTGTGAATTGTACCCCAAACCTTTATATGCGAGTGTAAGACTGTATCTATGTCTTTATGTCTTTTTCACCTGGCCACGTTTAGGCTTGAATGAACCCTCTCAGGATGCTTTAATTAACTATGTATGTTAGGTTACGATACCATGCATTAGTCTATTTCTAAGGTCTTTTGGAGTAAAAGTTACCAATTCTGAAACCATCATAAATTATGCAAATTGAGGCAAGACAAGACAAAGAGAACTTTTCCCTCCTCAAAATCCACGCAGGACATTGGCTGTTCACCCAAGGAGGTGGTTTGGCTTGTTTGTCCTTAAAGACAACCACACGCACGTTCCTTTGTCTCTTGATAGTCTTTCAATTGTCCCTCACCATCTCACGCACGTCTCTCCCGGACGTCTCGGCGACCGCACTCCCATCACGCGCTCCTCTCCTTTTTCGGGACACATTCGCGAAGCAAACTTTCAAGTTCTCAGTTCAAACTTCCCACGGAGACGGAAGAAGCCAACGAACTGCAGCCACGGAAGCACTGAATCTTTACCTGTATCTTTTTAAAACTCAGCACGCAAACTCATGCAATTAGCCTACCGCTTCTATCTATGTTAGATGCGCTAAGTTAAACGACCTAACCAAGTGAGACTGATTCTTTGCTAGCTCTTAAGGACTGTCTGTAAGTTTCGCTACTCTTTGTGTTCTCTCTTTTCCTGTCTTTACTTTCTCTTTTGTATATATGTGTATTCTTTGTGTATATTTAGCCATATAGCCTATGTATTCATAGTTTCATATATTAAATCCATTATATTCATGCTCGATTGTCTCTGTTGCTCATTCAGAAAATCAAGTCACTTCTACGTTTCGATTTTGCAAACTGCTTTACGCTTTAATGCTAAAATAGGAAATTATTCCTCGTGGCCAGAGGAATATCTCCTTTTATAACGGTCGATAAGGAAACTGATAGTTTGCTGGACAAACTAGACCAGTCTTTCTAAATTAACTATTAAACTAGAACTAATCCTGAACCATATTTGTAATTAATTATAATCCGTTGTAATTAATTCACAATATATGTGCATGATTCCCTTCTTGGTCGATTTATATTATAATTGATCATAACGTTATGATTTAATTATATATATATTTCACCCATAATTTGAGCTAATTAATTAATTACATACCTGTAAATCGTTACATAATACATTATACATAGCCTATACATATACATACATAATACATAATGTATGTTATATAGGCTATACAATACTTTATAATGTTCTACACACACAAAACAGTGTTTGTATTGTTTCATATAATTATATATTTCTCTCTTTATATACTTCTCATTTCCGCTGCCTGCCTCCTACGCTTCTCTAACAACCACCAGTGTCGGCGCCATGACAGTCACTTACGTGACAATTTGTGAAAAGGTTTTAAAAGAAAAAATAACTTATTTTAGAGTTTAAAAAGAGAGACTTACAAGTTTATTTAAAAGTTGATAGATATTTTTTATGTTTATTTAATTCTTAAATTTACATTGAATGCCAGCTGGTTACTTCCTTCTTCTTCATAATTTCTCCTTTTGTATTCCACAGAATTAAATAACAGCATACAGGTTTGGAACAACATGACAAGAATAAGTAAAAACATGCAATTTTAGCCAAGGTGGGCCATTGGAAATAAAATAATAAAGACAGGCCAATAAACCCTAGCGAAGCCACTGGTTGTACCTGTAATCAAGTCTTGACTCACCTTTGAGCTCCACATCGGCGTAGTAGTTCCCCTTGACGACCGAGTCGGTGCTGGGGGTGCTGCAGCGATACAAGCCACTGTCAGTCACTCTGACCTTCTTGAATATGAGCTCCACAGCATTACCTGCCAGCTTCTTATAACTGATATCACCACTGTTGAGCCGGTCCTTTACTGTAGGGTCAGTGAAATCACTGTCAAAGGTGGAGATGAGCTGGAGCAGTTTATCACCAGCGAGGACCATAGACCACTCAAAGTCCTGATCTCGGGTCCCTCGTAATCAGATACATTGCAGCGGATGGAGACGACCTGTCCCTCGACGTGCACCAGAGGACCGACAGGAACCTTCACCACACGGCTCTCACTGACCACCACTGAGAGAAGAAGACAAGAGGTCTCACATATGGAGTATGGAAAAGTGAAATACAGGAATGTCTCTGTACAGGGGCGTCATGCAAGTATTTTGAGGGGAACCACTTAGGGTGACAGCAGAACTGTTTGTGTTTCATGTGGAAAAAACCAAGCCCCAAATAAAAATAACTTATTATTTATAATAAAACTTTACTTTAACTTTCACTATCTTAATTAGTGCAATGTCATCATATCAGATTATACTTTTGAATTACTGGAGGAGAACTTGCATTATTAGTGCATCTACTGTCGCTATTTCAGAATATTAAGAATATTGGGCCTATAAGTCCTGCATTAATTCAGTCTTCCACGTATTTTGTAGCTTATAGAAACAAACGAATTTAAAGCATTAAGCACTGACACCGCCTTCTCTCATCGTTTGACAGCGAATTTTGTGAATCAGAAGCTGTTCTTTGAAGTCCTTCATGCCTAGCATCCTCCATCACCCAGCATACGCATGAGTTCAGTTGATCAGTTAAAGTAACTTTAACAGAAGGCAAACAATTTATATTTTGTAACTTTTGGATGGATTTTCCAACCACCAGCACAAGAAAAATCGATGGTTCTGCACGGATCGCCTATAGGCTGTTTGACATATTTTAGCTTCAAAACTAAGAAATTCACCAAAAGACGACCACTTTGGGGCACTATTCATTTTGTACAACTGCAGAAAAGCCCACAGTCAACATAAAAGTTGCTTGCTTTTGCCGCATGGTTTGAAGATCAGTTGGAAAATCAATGAACAGACATACAGTGGCCAAACGTGATGTCCAGCCTAGGAAAACTGACATCTTCAACTTAATTCAAATATTTTAAAAAATGTGTTAAAAGATGTAAACCTATGTATCGCATTGCTTTGCATGGATTCAATTGTTTTATTTGTTATAATGCAATGAAACATGAAATTGTGCAGATATTATTTTTGGCCAGGCTGTCATACAAAAAATGATGAACACATGCAAAACGAGAGGACCAATGAAATATTAAAAATTGATTATGCTGTAATCAATGTTTGCTTTTTTCTGAAACCTGTAGCTGTAGTTTGGCTTTTTGACAGAAATGTTGTCAGATTGCTTAGTTCGTTTTATCCTTCCCTCATATTAAATAATATAAGCATAAAAATAAAAAAAGTCCTCATATTTTGATGGTTTAAGCAAAATTGTAGGTCGTTAAAAAAAAAAAAAAAAACTTCGCAAAAATCTTGGCCACTACTATATGTTTGGTGTTTAGCAATAGTGCTATTTAAAACCCTGCTTACTTCTCACTGCTGCATTTTTACAGTTATGAAAAAATGTAATTGCTATTTTCATTTCTACAGTTAGAGAATTGATGGGATAAGTTACTACATTTAAAGTTATAAAATAGTTAAAAAGTTTATTCAAAGTCATTAAATTTATTAAAATGTATTAATTATTGTATGAGTAATATTTTTACATTTATTAATTTAAAAAGAATTGTCAATCAAGTTTATATTGTTTTATCAACTCCATGTCATCATATAACTCATACAACGTCATATCTTCATTGGAAAGCGTAACGCACAATTTTTTCGCTTTTAATAGACATTTAGTTAACACAATAAAACCATGCACATTATAATGCTATTAAAAGTGTGAGTACAAGGAAACGATCCACCCGCATTTCTCTCAGCCATGGTGCCTTCATCTGTGCTGATCTGTGTCTCGAGCAGATGATGTCACTTGGAGGGAGGCGTGGCCAGGCCCTCTGAACACGCCCCACGTCAAAACAGTGCCATAAAGAGAAACGCACAGAAAAGTGAAGCGCAGAGGGAAAACGTTTTTGCGAGCTCACACTTGACTGAAACGCAGAATAAAAGGAGCGTTGCAAATGAATTAGTAGGTGTGACCATGGAAAATATGTTGCAGAGATAAAATAGGATCATTGATTTTTGCAATTAATTATATCTTTATTTTTGCACTACTTAATTTTTCTTTTGCAATTCTTTATTTTTGTTTGCAAAACAACTTTTTTTGCTCAATACTTTATTTTCCTTTGCAATACTTTATTCTTTTGCAACGATGTGTGGCTTTAACTTGACTCCATACATCCGCTCGGTTGGAGTGTGTCGCTGCTCGGCTTCTAATCTGCAGTACTGCTTGTCGGTGTTCTAGTAATGGCTTTTACATTGATTATTTTACATCTGACTGCAAAATTCTTATTTTGAGCGAACATTATGTCGTTATTTTACTGTCAAATGTCGAGAGCGCATTATTGTGATGCGAGAGCACATCAATGTAACGCAAATCTCTCCGCTCGCACGCGGATTTCCTTTGCTCTCGCTCAAAACTGGACGCGCGCTCTCAAATACAGTGCTCTCTTATGAACTGCCTCTCCTCTCGCTCAGATATTGCGTGTACACACTCAAACTGTATCCTCCGCGCTCAAACTGTGTCCTGTGCGCTCGCGAATCTCTCCGTGCTCTTGCACTAGAAATTAATTTGCTTCTGGATTAAACGCTGTCAAAAGTTATCAACCAATCAGAAGAGACGACTGATCCATGAAAATGCTACGTGGAATCTTATTGGCTGAGAGTGAACTGCACCTGGAATTCTTTCGACAAAGACGGATATTTAATTTCTTTACAATTTAATAATATTTAATAATATTAATCAAAATGTAGGCCATATCTTAGAAATGGCTCGGAATGGGGCGCTTGGATGGTTTCTATATTAATAAGCTTGTTTGTCTAACTGCATCACATTACAGGTCAAACCCCACTGAACGATTTATCCAAAACCATATCCAATATCATGGACCAAAACATTAAATTAAACATGAATTTAAAACAAAAGATTAAACAATGTTATAAATCAGTCTATTTAGAAATGTGTAAAATGTTATAAATTAGCCTATTAAAAACTATGTATTAATTTAAATGAATTCATTACAAAATCGTTTGAAATTAATGAAGACATGTTTCGTCCAGTGTTTTTAAACGAATCAATTGAATTAATGATTCTGATACATCAAATACATTTTAACAGTCACTGGTCACCACCTACTGGCAGAACAGTGTAATAACATTAGTTTCAAAGGTCATTTACTCGTTTTTATTGCTGAAATCAGTGTATATTCGAACTATAAATTATTGCAATACTTGCGTTATTATTTAATGTTTGCAACACAGAAGTAGCAATAGTGTGTTGTTGAAAACACTTTGTGAAGCTGTTTAAAACATATAGCTTACATGACCACTGCTTTCAGCGGCAATGCAAAAGCAGGTTTAAATATTCCGGTATGATTGTAATTTCAAAGGTTTAATAGACATAACCGAATCGTTGTCATTTAAGAATAAGATTGCGTTCTTTTGATTTATCGTACATACATAAGAGCTTATAGCTAAAGTATTTTTGTATGTCATGTTTTACCAGACCTCAAAAGAAATTCAGGTGGTATATTTAATCTCCACATTTTATGTATTTAGGGAATGATGATCTGACCCTGATCTTGTTCTGTCTTAAATCAGAAGATATTTTTTGGTAATACTTTACAATAAGGTTTCATTAACATTATTTAACTGCATTAGTTAACATTAACTAATTAATCTTTATTCATGTTAATTTCAACATTTACTAATACATTATTAAAATCAAAAGTTGTATTTGTTAACATTAGTAAATGCACTGTGAAGTAAACAACCAACAAATAGCTGTATTTTAACTAACGTTAACAAAGATTAATAATTACAGTAATGTATTGCACATTGTTAGTTCATGTTAGATAATACATTAACTAATGTTAACAAAACCTTATTTTAAAATGTTACCTATTTTTTATATAAATTTCAACAAGTACACAAAACGTACGACCACAATAACTTTAAAAAATAACTTTTTTTTTTTTTGTTTGTTTGTTTAGATAAATCGGGGTTTGACCTGTAATGTGATGCAGTTAGACTAGGTTACATTTGATTAATATTATTAAATTGTAAAAAAATTAAAATATCCGTCTTTGTCGAAAGAATTCCAGGTGCAGTTCACTCTCAGCCAGTAAGATTTCACGTAGCATTTTCATGGATCAGTTATGGAAGCCCGTTTCCGCCACTAAATAAAAAATAAAAAGAGCAATTGCGACTTTTTATCTCAGAATTCTGACTTTTTATCTTGCAATTGCGAGTTTATATCTCACAATTGCGAGTTATAAAGTCAGAATTCTGAGATATTAAGTCACAATTGCGTGATATAAACTCAGAATTCTGAGATATAAAGTCGCAATTGCGTGCTATAAAGTCAGAGTACTGACTTTTTCTCACAATTCTGACTTTTTTCTCACAATTGTGTGAAACTTTATTTCTCACAGTTCTTACTTTGCTTGCGTTTCCTTTCATTGCAGTGACCATCAGGATTGCTTATTCGTTATTATTATACATAAAATGGAAGCCATCATAAAGGATTATTTTTAGCGGATTTACCAATAAAGAAATTTTGATATTATTGGAGGAGGCACATAACATGAAGATTAGTCTCCGGACATTAGAGAGAACATTATGCAGGAATATGCATAGTATAGCATGTTTCCACGGTAACCTTGTACATGAGTACAGCGTTTCCAGGAGAAAAAACAGCTTTTACTGCCATCTAGTGGGCTTAATACTAAAACGCCAATACCTATCATATTTCATCAACTTTTGTAACTGCAACTCAAGTCTGGTGGCTCCATAAAAGGGGGCATTCAAGGGTAGAAGTTTTTAACAGAATTGGATACACTAATGAATTTGACAAGTTTTGAGCAAATGTGTTGTGATTACACAATAATACCAATATAATAGTAATAGTAATAATAATAAGAATCAACTGTATGGAGGCGCGCAATAAAACAGACGAAGCTGAAGTGGCACATTTTATACACCAACAGCTTCAGACATCAGGACGGCAGCACGGCTCTATCGTTGGATGCACCAGAAATGTTGGATGTCTATATTTGTTAGACAGAGAAACTGTCCGTCAGTTAATTACAAGAAAAAGTCAGAATTCTGAGATAAAAACTCGCAATTCTGACTTTTTTCGCAATTGCGACTTTATATCTCAGAATTCTGACTTTATAACTCGCAATTGTGAGATATAAACTGAGATAAAAAGTTGCAATTACTCTTTTATTTTTTTATTTAGTGGCGGAAACGGGCTTTCATAATCAGTCGTCTCTTCTGATTGGTTGATAACTTTTGACAGCGTTTAATCCAGAAGTAAATTAATTTCTAGTGCAAGAGCACGGAGAGATTGGTGAGCGCACATGACACAGTTTGAGCGTGCACACGCAATATCTGAGCGAGAGGAGAGGCAGTTCATAAGAGAGCACTGTATTTGAGAGCGCGCATCCAGTTTTGTGCGAGCAAAGGAAATCCGTCTTGTGGCCGAAGGAGAGATTTGCGCTCACGCATTACTATTGATGTGCTCTCACACAATAATGTGCTCGACATTTGACAGTAAAATAACTCCATAAACATGGGTTGTGGGATGTCGACTGAGAATGGAAAAAGCGATTACGAGCACAAGACTTTTACCAATGGCTAACGGAGATATTGCAAATGGCAGCAGGTAAATATCTTTTATTATCTATACTTTTTCTACTGTTCTATGTAGATATAGTGCATTAAAGTGAGATGCGAATCGTGATTACATATTCTGTTACTGTGTTTTGTATGTTTTAGTACTGTCAGCTAAGGCTGGGCGCTATGACGATATTATAAAGTGACTCGTTTATTGCTATAATTGTTATATTATTTTTTATAATATATTGATTTTATTGTTATTTATATATCCGCGTAGCACAGTACTACTTTAAGTTATTGTCCTTGGTTGCTTATAGCGCCATTTCTCATATTGTGAAATAATATGGTCATATCGCCCACCCTAGTGTCAGTTACTTTTAAGATCAAACTTATCATAAAGAGTAAATTAACTTTTGATTTTGGAATGAATAATCTGAGAACAGTCATGTACACTTGTTCGACAGAGACGACATGAAACCACCATCTCGGAATCTAAAGAATGGTGTAAACCACGATTTTGGATCTACTGTGAAGTTTTTGTATGGAGCTGGTGAGTAAATTTTTGCGAACTCATGTCTAAGTTAATAATTAATATTGGATTATTAAACAAATTAAAATTCATTTGTGTGTGTGTGTCGTCATGATACATAAGTTTTGGAAATGAAACTCATCTGGCACATGATCTTAAGAGGAAGTGAGTATTCATGACATATTAACATTAATACTGTAAACGATACTGTGCCCTTATGTGTGACAGTGTGAGGAAATGCGTTTGAATGTAGGCAAACTCTCCACCAAGGCACCACTCTGGTTCAAATTAACCTTCTTTAGTTTAAAGGGTTAGTTTACCCAAAAATGAAAATTCTGTCATTAATTACTCATGCTCATGTTGTTCCAAACCTGTAAGATTTTCATTCATCTTCAGAACATAAATGGAGAGCTTTCTGTCCCTCCATAGACAGCAATGCAACTGACACTTTGACGCTTCAAAAAGTTCATAAAGAGATTGTAAAACTAATCCATATGAATTAAGTGGTTTAGTCCAAATTTTCTGGGGACACGATCACTTTATATGATGAACAGATTTAATTTAGGCTTACATTCACATGCAAACATTCATCATCTCACACATCAGTTGTGGTAAACAGAAGCTCAAGCATGTTCAGTGCAGTTTTGGTTGAGCATCTATTTATGTTCACTGATCAATGTTTATATACGAGTAAAGGCCTAAATTAAAGGGTTGAAAAATGAAATTTCTGTCATTAATTACTCACCCTCATGTCGTTGCAAACCCGTAAGACAAATTAAGATATTTTTGATGAAATCCGAGAGCTTTCTTATCCATCCATTGGCAGCAACATAATTGCAACTTTCAAGGTCCAGAAAGGTAGTAAAGACATTGTTAAAATAGTCCATGTGACTACAGTGATTCAACCTTAATGTTATGAAGCGGCGAGAATACTTTTTGTGCACAAAAACTAACAAAAAAAATGACTTAATTCAACAATCCCTTCCACGTTGGCTCACTATTGGCCAGCTCCTGCATCAGCATCACACGCAGATGTTGTGGAGCTCACGTGAACAGAGTCGGCCAATACTGAGCCAGCATTCTGATGTAGAACTCGGAAGTGCTGCATGTGTTTACTACGTCAATAGCTTAGTAGAATGATGTGGAAGAGAAGAGATGGTTGAAAAGTCATCATTTTTGTTTGTTTTTGTGCACAAAAAGTATTCTCGTCGCTTCATAATATTAAGGTTGAACCACTGTAGTCACATGGGCAATTTTAACGATGTCTTTAGTTCCTTTCTGGGCCTTGAAAGTGGTTGTTGTGTTGCTGTCTATGAAGGATCAGAAATCTCTCGGATTTCATCAAAAATATCTTTGTGCATGTTCATATACCCACAATGTCTTATAATGTCAAATGTTGTTTAAAGGAAAGGTACAAAAATTGAGTCCTTTTAAGGATTTTTCAGAGAATCAGTTTCTTTTTCTTTTTTAAGGATCCAGCTGACTCCTGGAGATTTGGAGGAGGAGCTCGTTATGTGTCTGTCACTTCTGGTGCAGAATCATGGACCTTTTGTATGTTGTTGATTTTACTTATTCCACTTATATAGCTATAGAATTCGGAATTAAAAGACAATGTAATGTTTGACCACATGTATTATCAGAGCTAAATGGAGGCCACAGGGTCAGTCAAATATTTAGGAAAACAATATAAAACTGATTTGGAAAACACTAGCTAAAATACAAAGCTAACAGTAAACAGCACAATTTGTTCCATTCTCCATCTGTTTCAGAAGTAAAATCATGATCCCATCATGATAGAAACCCTAACTTATAAGATAGAAATGCAATTTATATTTTTTCAATTCCTCCTGGGGGCTCTGAAGATCTGTTTGTGAAGAATTTGTTTACATAAATTTACATCTGAATAATGAAACAGTGACGGTCTTGTAGATGTATCAGTTTTGTATTTCTTCGGTTTGAAGTTGAGAATATTTAATTAAACTGTTTATTAAATTTTGATCAAACTGTTCTACTGTTAACTGGTACAATATTTTAAATGTTAAATGTATTTCATTTAAGATTTGTACTGTATTTCTTCAAAAACTGAATGATTAAATTTTCTGTCTTATACAGTATTTGTACAGTACAGTATTTTGTCTTCCAAAATAAAACTGTTAATTTAGAATCTTGAGCATGCTTTAACACTTTATTGAAGTTTTTTTTTTTATTATTGTAGTCTGTAAAATAATGGTGTTTCTCTGCAGAACTTTTAGTACTGTCACTTTATTGAAGGTGTTTGATCATAATAATCTATGAAAAATCTGTAAAATAACAGTTTTACACTGTAAAAAAATGGTCAAATGACTGGCAGCTACGGCTGCCAAATAAAACGTAAAATTAAAGTAAAATATCTTGATTTAAACAAGGAAAAATCCATAAAATAATTGTTTTTCACTAAAACTTTTAATAAAAATTTCTGTAAAATAATTGTTTTTGCACTTTATTTGAATTAAGATATTTACTTTAATTTTACGGTTTTTGTTTGGCAGTCATAGTTGCCATTTATTTATCATTTTTTTACGAGGTTTTTTTTTTTTTTTTTTTTTTACAGTGTAGTAATAATCTTATTTTATGGCTGTGTTCTTCTCATGGCTGAGCCATATAAAATGAGGAGGTAATTGTTAGAATGTAATAAGCTGATAAGGAAAAGCACCTTCTGTTCTTACTGGACAGTGAAATTTGATTAAATTTAAGGACAATCTAAAACACAACAAGCTCATTTTAAATCACACAATACTAATCTACCACAAAATTAATGGGTTTATAATAGGACAGAAAACTATATGTCTTACTAATTAAATACAAATTACTTTTATCACGGATTAAATCAAACCTCCGTTTTTAAAATAATGGTAACAGGAGTTTCTTAAAGTTAACTTACCAAGTGCAATAATCAAAATCACAGAACGAAAAAGTCCCTTTATTCCATCCATTTTAAGAAGGTGCATGAAATCCTCCCGTGAGAGCAGCAAACAAGACTCTCCAAACACTAAAGTTGAACAAAGTTTTGCAAGAGTAGCTTAGTCCTTTAGAGTTTGTGGTAGAAGAGATGGTTTCCAGGAAAGATAGAGAATCGCTTTGAATGCCACTGTGGCCGTGTGCATTTTATTTTCACTTTCAAATTAGCGGTAACTGCTTGAATGTTGGTTATTATTCTTACTGAAAAACACAACAAAACAGTACAACGACAAATTCGCTTATATTAAACACAGAATATATATTTACAAAACGAATAAGAATACACCATGTTAGGTCTTTAAGTAGGTTGGCTTGGTATGCTTGGAGAATAGACATGGTGTGTAAGCACGCCTCTGCTTGACCTGCTGCCGAGTATTCTTTACCCACTAAAGCAGATGACGTTCTTAGTGGCTTAGTGGGTAACTTCGGGGCTTTGAGGGAGGATGCAGACTCAGGAGAGATAGCTCACAAGTGTCTCTTCCACCCTAAGGCATCTCCAGAAATCCTCATTAGATTAACTGCTTGTTAAAAGTTTGCTGCTTCAGTTGTGGTGTTGATTCACATTGTTTCTAAATTATTGTGCAGAGTGATCAGTTGCATTTTACATACAGTATTTGCAAAACGCTTCATTGGCCAAAGAAAAAAGAAAAAAAAGAAAGGACCTGTTTTTGACCCTGGTAAAAAGTGACCAGCTAGCATCATTTCACTAATCACATCAACACATGGGAAAGTGCAAACAAGTTCTAGTCAGGAGGAAAAAGTGCTTCCAATCATTGTGTCCTTGCATCATCAATGGTTACCTCTAAAGAAAGACATGTAGCAATCGTCGCTTTGCAGCAATTTCTTTGCATGTAAGGCCATTTTGATGCAAAGCACCTGAAAGAACCATTTACTGGATCATCAAGAAATTCAACTGCAATGAAGAACATCCCAGAGTGTCCAGCAAGTGGCAGGACGGTCACCCCTGAAGAGTCAATACTGAACCATGTGCAGAACTTAGTATTGGCAGCAGGTGTGTCTGAGTGCATCTGTACACACAGTGAGGACATTTGGACAGTGGCTTGGTGAAGAAGGCCAGCAAAGAAGCCACTTTTCTCCAAGAAAAACATAAAGGACTCTGCAAGAATTCTGCAAGGACAGCAAGGATTGGACAGCAGAAGACTGAAAGAAGCTATTTTCTCTGATGAAGCCCCCTTCCAACTGTTTGAAACATCTGGAAAATGAATAGTCCAGGGAAAAAATGGTGAATACTACCATGAGTCCTGTGTTGTGCCAAGAGTAAAGCATCCTGAGACCATCCTTGAGTGGGGCAGTCCCAAGGGAGTGTGAAATTGACCACAAACAATGCATGTTATTACCCTTGAAAGCAAATATTATATAATATTATATTATATTATATTATATTATAAAATACTGAGGTCATTATAAAATTGCATTTTATAATCTTCAAACAACTTCCATCTGCTTTGGGGCCCTAACCTATCATAACCGTACCTGTAGTATTACAAGAACTACTGCCATCATAAATAGTGTAGGGGAGGGGAAATCATAATATATAACATATAATATATTATAATAAAGCCATTAATATCTTTTTGTCCAATTTTATGCCAATCATGAAATTTTATGGTGATATGCACATTTGTCCATAGACTAGGCAGTAGGTATTCCAGATGGGCGGGGTCAGCAGAGGGGGTCGGGGGTGATGGGGGTGTTGTTTTATTTAAAGAGCTAATTAAATAGTCAATGAAGAAACATAAAGTACCTGACACATAAACCTTTGTAAATAAAATCATATTCTGGAGGTTTTTAATTGCTGGGGTCCAATTGGCCCCAGTGGGGAAGTCACGTTGCTAGATTTCAGGATAATAGGAGGGTTAGTCTCATTTGCCCCTTTGTTTGACTTGTATATATTCCCGTGTTCTCCCTCAGTCTCTGTCGGTTCTTGTCTGTATTTTACGTTTGTGTTGATGGTGTTTCTCTTGTTTCCTGGATTGTTAATTAAAGTCTTCCTTTCTGCATTCCTCCTCATCATGAGTGTTTATCCACCATGGCACATGACAGGCTTATAAGTAATTATAAAAATAATATAAATGTATCTATAACTGTTCTTATAATGTGGTATAGGTCTTAATGAAGCTTTATAAATATATTTATAGAATAGTAATACTTACTTATAAATAAGTATAAATGGGCCTATAAATCATTATAAGCATGGTCTTCATAGAAAGTGTTACCAAACTGATTATAATTTTTTGTTTGTTTGTTTGTTTTAAAACCAAGACAATTGCAACTGTAGACCTTTTAAAACGTTTTTAAGACCAAGCCATTCAATTGGTCATTGTTTTTGTATATAATGTGACTAAATGGAACTTGGCTTGTGTTGCTCAAAGGGCCAAAAATACATTTGAAAAACTCAATACAAATGTCTCTTTCCAGAATTCATGAAAATCCACAGACCTTATTGTGAGCAGTTTCACGTAGGACCTATCGGCAGAAAGACAATAATACCTACATTAAGCTGCTCACAAAAATCTGTGGACGACATGAAACTTGAAAATACATTAAAAATTAGGAAGACGCCAACATTACCTTGGACAATCAAGCAAGGGGTGCTTGTTAGTGTCACAGTCCCTTCAGCATCAGTGGCTGTAGCACAAGGCTGCAAAAATATATATATCAAAGAATAAGAGTAGAATAAGACTGAACTGTTAATAATCTGTACCTATGGTAGCAAAGAGTCAAAATTTGCACAAATCATCCCTTACTCCCATCGATTTATCTTAGATTAGGCAGTAGGGGAGACCGGGGGCAATTGTAACATCTCAAATTGCACCACTCTGAAACGAGACAGAACCATGAAACTCATTTTGCATGTGCTCTGTGGAGATCCTCTCTGCATGCCAAAGGACAAGCTTCTAAATCATACTTGGTAAAGTTTTTCTACAAAGACTCATTTTTGAGTTATAAAAGTAATTTTTTTTCATCTACAGTATTTTCCTAATCCTTAACCATGAATGTCTATGAATTTAAATCTGTCTTGTTTTGATGACCATTCTGGAGTCTAACATTTGATATCTTTGTCAAACATTAGGTTCGTTGTTTCTAGCTAGCAGGGTAGCTTGTCACAGGGTGGTACAGTCAGGGGCAATTGTAACTCATGCGTTACAGTTGCCCTCGACACCATCAAAATAGTGTCCAGCTTAGTAAGGACATCAAAATAGATTGATAGATTCCAATAATTTAGGAAAAGTGATTTTGGGATCAATTTTACTGAGTAGGCCCTGTAGACTCTCTGTTCACAGCATGCCTAGGTTCAGACCAAGGAAAACTGCAAAGGGAGTTAATTAATTGTTCAGGATAATATGGATGTAGTGGATATTAAATAGTTTTAACTATATCCATATTCTCTGGAGTTTTTGTGGTCATTGGTATTTATATGAAGGTATTACATTGCATGTGGGGGCAGATGCAACATTTGACTTCTAATGTTTCAATCAATATTGTGACTAACATTGCTTGTAAAAACATTTGGTGACTGTTAACAAGTAGAACACAGATACAAGTTACTGATATAAAAATTGTATCCAAATATTTCAAAAGGTTTTTGAGTTATGAGGACATGACCAAAATTTGTTACAATTGCCCCTGGCCTCCCCTACACGTTTTCAGTTGACCAGGCAGACAACTGCTGCTCCATATCACACATGCTGCAGGAGCGGAGAAAATTACAAAGCCCAGCTAACTTAGCTTACTAATTTTTGATGAATTTATTTTACCTTTGCCCTAATCCACGAGACTATAATTTCTCTGGTTGATAATAACGGTCATAAATCCTATGTTAAAGGGGACATCGGATGCAAAATTCACTTTTACATGGTGTTTGGACATAAATGTGTGTTGGCAGTGTATGTACACAACCTCCCTATAATGATAAAAATCCACCTAGTACTTTGTTTTTAATCCCCACAAATCATAAGCACTTTGTCAGATCAAGCCGTTCACAGATTCTTGGCAAAGTGATGTAAATTTGCACAGGCCCCTCCCATGACTCTTGACGGACACTGCCGTTTTAGCATAGACACGCCCTGAGTGAGCTGTAAATAGTCCGCCATTGTTTTGACGCCGCGCAGGTGTAGACAAGAATGTCTCTTAAGCAACTGAGGCGTTTTGTTATTGGATATAAGAAGGAACATAGCAGTCATCCTCTCGACATCTGAGCCGCTGAAGACGCAGTGGTTTAATTTTGTTTTTGAAGGGAATGCACCCCGGATCTACCTATATGTGTTTATGTCTGCTAAAAAGTTTGTTTTGCTAAAAAGTTCCTGAAGAATGGATCAGTACCTCCAGAAGACGTGGAGTAACGTTATAGGGTTTTTATGAATCTTTGCAAATTGCCTTTCCTATGTGCTAGTTAGCAAGTTACACAACGAATGCGGCTAAAGTTAAAAGCCAGTTCACACCGCACAGATAAACGCCAACAAACACGTCTGTCGGAGTGTGTTAGATCAGGACACAGCCTCTGAAATGAGACGCAGTTAGTGTGATAAGTTACCCCTGTCACGTCTGTTGCCGTTGGTCGGAGTTTGTTGGGTCGGGAATGCCTGAGCAGTGTGGTATGATTTTCCGACAAACAAGAACAAACTCTGACTTAATCTGACCTGGCCACGAACTGTTGCCATGACGATGAGCAAGTCCTCTCAAAGACTAAAAATAATTTATAGTATCTATAATAACAAAGAAAAAATTAATAATTTGGTGGCTGCAGTTGTGCAGGTTTTTCAGTCAACTTTGATTTACAAATACTGTTTATCTTTTTATGCATTTTGGTCTTTTTGGCATATTGTGCTTTCATTATTTATGGGGCTATGTCTTTTTAATTTATTGGTTATGACCACTTCCTATCAATAACTGTGACCAATGCCAACAGGTCAAAATGGCCACCATGAACACTGCAGGCAAGAAACCATAATGACAAGACCAAACTGGTCAGGTAGGCCAAACTGGCAACTGATGACGAACTGGGATCTCTGTAGATATTAAACCTTGTTCTTCTAAGTTTTTCTCTACATCTGATGGGAACTTCTTTGCTGCCTCTTCATCTGTTGGGGTTGATTTTACCTCCTTGACCCCACCGAAAGGAAATTATAAAGGGTGTCCCACTTATCTTCCATAGCTGTTAAAAATGCAAGAAAGAAAGAAAGAAAAAAAAAAGAAAAATACACACACAATATATATATATATATATACATATATATATATTAGACCAAACAATCAAACTATTTTAAAATTATTCATTTTTGGCCTAAGTTTTCCATGCAAAATGCTAGCATAGCTGGCTTCAGAATAATAATGTGGCCGTAAACACTTCTCATTACTGCTAGCCGTCTTGGTATAACAAAAATTAACATAAATATTATACAAATAATTTAGAAGAAGAAATCCATGCGCAAGCAGTAAAAATGCCCAGGAAAGAGTCATAAACTTACCCTATGTGAAGAAGTTTTGCGTGTTCCGGTGTTCAATTTCTCATTACAGCTGTCTTGGCATAATGAAAATTAACACAAACTGTCAAAAAGTGCCTTACAGATTGAAATTGAAGCAAAAGTAGTAAAAAAAAAAAAAACAGAAATAGTACAAATAGTCCAAAACTTACTTTAAACGAAGAAGTCTACGCGCCAGCAGCACGAAATTATGTAATAAATTTGTAATAAATTACAAATTTATTTTAATCGTTTTGAGCATTTATAACTGCATAAATAAGAAAGGTGAGATCAATACCTGCCAAATAGTGTTTACAACCCGCCCGTGGAAGATAGGGGTGGGGTTAACAGTAGCTCATTATCATTTAAAGGGACATGCACCGAAACGGCTTGCTGTGAACAGAGCTGTTTTTGACAAGGTAAAAGGGTGTTTTTTTGTTTTTTTACACAACCATTCAGAAATTTTAATCAAAGTATGTTATAGACTTTTCATGAAGACCCTACAGAAACATGCTAACTTGTGGAAAATTGGCATCCGATGTCCCCTTTAAAGCACTTAATTAATAACATTTTCCCATTTTTTGTGACCTAATCTAAAGTAAGAACTAATTACTCCTATTACCCATATTAAAAACTTCTTTACTACTAGTTTAAAATACTGTACATTACTTATATGGTTAAAAAGTTGTTAACAAAGCTTAAAAAACATTAACTATTTTTATGAAGTAATTAAACAATAACAATTTTGTTAATTACAGTAACAATGAATAAAAAAGAACTCATTTTTGTATATAGGCTGTTATTATATTAACAATGTAGAGACTACAATATATAAACTATGAATTAACTAATAGTTTGCAAATGATTTGTAAGCACTTTACTACTGTATATTTGTGAAGTGTAACCGTGTATTCTTTAATTTTTAATTACCATGTATTCTGTAATTGTTTAAATAAACATGGTCATGTTGACTTATTTTAATGTCATTGATACCAGTCTACAAAACACACAAATGCTGTTTATTTATTTTGTGCCCTATAATAAGACAAACCCATTTAATCATTTAGCATATTACTATAGATATACAATGGATAGCTAATCTATGTATTTGTTTTACAATCACAATCATTTTAATCTGTTATTTTAAAAGTCTTTGAAAATTACTTTTACTTTGCATTCTGGCCAGGTTATTTCTATCAAGTTATTTCTATCAATCTAAGAATAGTGCAGATGAACATGACGTGCTGTCATTCCTTCAGTGCAATGCTGCCATCTGGAGGAGATGTGAAGGTAGTGACAGAGAGGCAACATGCCAGACCAATATGAATGTTTATCACTACATAGGTTGCAATATCCTGTAATATGGGGTATGCAGAGTAAACAGTGCACATGAATCCATGACCAGTAAATGCCCCAAGAGAACATCCACGGGGAAATAAAGGAAAATTCAAGAAATTAATGTTGAGTTTTGGATTTTATTTATTTATTTATTTCATTTTGTTTACAAATTGAAAAATACTTTATAATAGCCTAATATTTATTATTATTATTGCTATTATTATTATTATTATTATTATTTTATAATATAATTATAATTTTTAAAATGAAAAGCTTCCTCTCGAAAACAGAAAACAGAAAACAGCAGCTTCTCATTCTGATAAATCGTCCCATATGATGTGACAAAATGCTCCGGTATTCTGCAACAATCCATATTATCTGTGTGATATTTTGTGATCGCTTTTAGTGTGAAAATCATCATGGAAGAACCCATTTTACCCTACAAAACAGGTTGTTGTTCAGTGCGTGCGTCACTTATAAAGGTGCGTTTATACCTTCTTTCTCCGCCCACAGTTTCAGATGTCACTCGATAACTTTTATCGGATTTTTCCCATACTTTCTGTCCATATACTGTCTCAAAATAGTGTTTTTATTTTATTTCACCTTTTTATTTGTTTTGGTTTTCAGTATCACTGTCGAGATTCATGCAGCAAATGGACTTTACTTTTCAAATCGCCATTAATTAGCTCCGCACAGGTACACACACCGGGTCAAACAGAAACTAACTCTCGAGACGAGAGAGAAGATGGCAGTAACTAAGATTTTGGTTTACATTACATGTCTCTGTTTTGCTCGAGGTAAGTCCGACAGCTTTTTAAACATGGATTTGATGTGAATAAACTAGTAATAAAGCAAAGACAGCCTATTTTCCCTGGTTTCGCCATGTGCAAAGAACTGAAATCGATACTTCTGGACAGCGCAAAACGAACAGACGTTCACGGAAATGTTTCTTTAATAAGTCGTTGTTTAAAGAATTCTGGAACTGGTTACGGATTATTTTAAATAGTAGCGTTTATTAAAGGCATAGTTGAAGCCAGACTAAAACGATTAAAAGTTGAACTTGTGTTTGAATGAGGGACTTTCAGTGAACTTTGTACTGAAGCTGTTTTATGATCTTTTGTACAGATAAATGAAGCTCAAAACCTTTGTTATTTACTTGAGATTTCTACCAAAATGTGATTTGTTGGTTCTTGACAATATTATGTTTTGTGAGCAAAAAAAAGAGGCTAGATTTAAAATCACATGTTGTATTACAGTATCTTTACTGTTACATAATAAAGATTACTGTATTACAGTAATTACAATCTATCAATATTAAGTCTTGTATTTGTCTTTTGATTTTAGTGTAAAACATGACCCAGGTTTGTTTTTGTGAGATTCACCCACAGAACCAAAGAACCTTCACTAATGGAGTCTCTTTCATCTCCTGTAGATTTTGTTTTCTGTGATGACTATGAAGAAATTGGAAACGAGATCACACTTACTCCAAGCATCCGTGGAAAGCCTGAAGAAATACTGTGGAAACACAATGAGAACAAGGTTCTGGAGTATGACGGGAGTGAGGTGGTGGGGTATGGCTCATTCAAAGGCCGTGTAGTTGTTGATTTTGAAACAGGACAGCTCACAATACAAAAACTGAACAGCCAAGACAGTGGCCAGTATCAATCTGACATTGTGATCAATGGGAAAATTCAGAGCTCCAGTCATACTTTGACAGTTCTGGGTAAGCTATCTATCTATCTATCATCTATCTATCTATCTATCTATCTATCATCTATCTATCTATCTATCTATCTATCTATCTATCTCAGATGATTATGTGCAGATCAACTCTTACACTTGTTTATGGGGAATTGACTACTTACAGTCTGTAATGTCAAACAATGAACAAGCCTCTTCTGCTTGGTGAAATTCAATATCGCAGATCATTGTTTAAAAAAAAATATATATCAGTGACTGTGACTTCCTAAATTTTACATAATAATTGTCAGTACAAGTTGGAGAGGATATGAACAGGTAATATAATGTACCGCACACTTAGACCTACAGTATGGTGGCAGTCATAAAGTCAGTAGCGTGTTTACCTGTGCTGAACAACAGAGATTTACTAAATCAAAGCATGGACAAAAATTATATTCCTTAAATAATGTTTAAATAAATTGTATTATTATTATTATTATTATTTTGAGAAGTACATTCTATTTTACAATCATAATATACTGTATTTCTGTCAGTTTCTTCAAGTTAAAAACCGGACTTTTATTTTGACAGGTTGTAGTGAAGAGCTTTGAGTTTCAGGGTGTATTTGACAATGGTTTTTCTCAAATAAAATGATGAAACGCTCATTAAGCGTTCTCCCAGAGCATCCTTGGATATGTTTATGTGTTCATGTTCTCAGATAGTGAGACGGCAAACACTGAAAACAATATGAGCGTTACTAGTACTTGAGAATGTAGTACACGAAACGGAAACACAGCTCATTCACACAGAGACGCAAAACAAACTTATATTTATACAGCAGTCTTTTTGCGCTTTAATATTCACAGAACCTAGACCATGTCACGATTTGATTTATTGTACAGGAATATCGTTGGTAAATTTTAGTTATTGATTATTGATAATCTCAAAATGACCAAATATCAACCGATTATCAGTAATACTGCTCTACTTTTTGGTCTTAGATGCTCTGGCAGAGCCTCAGGTGAGCTGTGAGCTGGATGAGACTTCAAATGTTAAAAAGCTGGTGTGTTCAGTGGAATCTCAGACTCCGCTCAGCTACGAATGGAGTGGACCTAATATAAACGGTCACTCGGGACCAGAGCTTGTTGTTGATAAACAGGAGGAAAACCTTGACTCAGTCTATAACTGCACTGTGAAGAATCATGTTAACAGCAAGAGCACCGAATTTACTCTGAAAGACTGCCATACAGGTTTGCTAACAATCATTCGACACAACTGTTTTAGATGCATTGAGACTTTGATGTAGATACTTTACATTTACACTATGTCTTTTGTGTGCAGGCAGAGAAGGGTCTGCTGTGCTTGTTCCAGTCTTAATAGTAGCAATACTTCTCATTCTGCTTATTGCACTGGCAATATTCTTATATATACTATATAGACGAAAAAAACAAAAGCGTAAGTGTCATGAAAAAGTATAACACTTCATCCTCAAAATACATCTTTAATTGACACCCATGTCTCACAAAGATTATATTACAAAGATTAACAATGATCTTTTTTTTTTCTCCATGTACATGGATTAGAAACGAGGCCATCTGAATCAAAAATATGGACCCTGAAAATGGTAAGATCAGGGTTTGTACAGAGTTGGAAAATTTGGATTTTGTTATGCTTTCAAGGTTTGAATTGTACTTGACTTTTGAATATCTTCCTTGAAAATGATTGATGTTTTTTTTTTTTCCTTTGAGCGTTCAGTGTGACATCCAGTGTGAAAAATAATTAAAGTAACAAAAGAGTCAATAATTAACAAAAAGATTAAAAGAACATCTGGTCACAGTTCATATCAGTGTTCTTAACTACGGTGTACAACCTACTAATTTGTTTAAATGTTGTAATATAAAACACTTGTGCTGTTATTGCGGTGGATACGGGTAAGGTTAGGACAGGTTTGGTGGGGTGGGAAGGTTTAAGGATGGGTTACAGGGTAAGGGAAGGTCAACAGTGTTATTATAGATGTAATTACAGAAATTATTAGAGATGTAATTACGTGCAGGTATTTTTTAATATTTAAGTACAGTTGGAAAAACATGTATGTACACAATAAGTGCATTGTATTAGTTTAAATGTTAGTACATAGTAGTTAAAGACATCTAATATAAAGTGGGACCGAACATATTTAAATTACTTGCATATTTATTTAAATAAATATGTCGTTTGTTGGCATTATGCTGGAAATAGTAAATGAGCAAAATAAAGGTTATGCATTGCTGACAGAAATTACTATATTACTATTATTATACGATAATTATTTATATGCATTTACACTGCATAAAATTTTCTTGATTTATTGCGAGTACCATGCTTTACCATGCCTCAGAGAAAAACACTATTTTGTCAAGTAGCTAACATAGCATTATCAGATGCAGCTTTATTTTTAGTAACAGTAATACAGAATTTTCTCCATCATACAATACGTTTTAAAATTAATTGCATGCCATTTATCAACACAAGCCATCCAGCATTTAATATGATATTCTAAAATCGATCTATCTCACTGCAGTGTGTCTCAAACAAGTGTCTCACAGCAGCCGCCGAGCGAACGCACAGAGTAACGTTATTACATTTGCAACACACTCAAATGTATCTAATATGATAAACAGAGCTGTGTTACCTCATACTCAGGCACGGAAAAGTGGAAGCGGCGCCGCCGACTGTGTCATAATAAAGGTCCCGCTGCTCGTGAGGATTGTGTTGCGCAATCGCTCCAGCGTCCTCGTTCAGCTCCACAACACTCGTCCTGCTCTGCTTCATACTACAGTAACGTTAATAATCGCATCCATGAACATGATTTCTGCCCGAGGCCTATCTTGATTTATTTCCACCGTGAGGTGAAGACCACATGTCCCAAGATTCCGGGCTCAAACTTGGCGTCATCAAGCTACGCCTTTGTTTTGAATAGGCGCCCCCTAGTGGATGGAAAAACTACACAGTGCACCTTTAAGTGAGTCAAAATAAGTGTGAAAATAATTCAATTAATATCAACTTATTGTTTATTGAATTTATATTAAAATGAATCTTACATTTGCAATTGTGGCGATATTCGGGAAAACAGCACTTTTGTTCGTGTGATACTGCTTAACTATATCATATAAACATAAAAGACAAAATGTCATACAGGGACAAATCAAATTTTGAATTTTGCAGGCAATTTTATTAATTTTCGTGCAATTTTCGACCCTGCATGACACTATTTCATGCCAACGCCAGACTTGCATGTTATTAAGAATAATGTAGGGCTATTGCCAAGTTAGGCTGGCTCTATGTAGATATTTTAGTAGTAGTCTAATTTGACAGCAGTTATAAATAGTACTGAAGCTTAGGGTAAACACACTGTCGTTACCTGGCTGTCACCAGTGAACGCCGGGCAGTGAGACGTGAATGCTGCTCCGCTCGATTTGTGAGTTGGCTGTGATGAGGGATGTAGAAGAGGGGTAGGGGCTCATGCAGTCTCGCAGAATTAAGACTTTAACGCAGTTTTCGGGCACATGCGATGCCAAGGGCCAATTTGCAATAAAAGCTATATACATTAAATGACATTAAAAAAAATTGTCTTGCAAAAAAGGCACTTATCTAGTCCAAGACCAAAAGGGCAGGTGCTTGAGCACCACTTGGGGTCGATCTATGCACATGCCTGAGTTCTTTTGTGAGAATAACAATAAAAATGCTGCTCTATTTCTACAAAACAAAAGTTTATTATATAATTTTGCATAATATGCTTTAGCCTAATTCAAACATCTATATTAAAATGACATCATTGTCTCAAACAGTCCTATATAAATAGCAATAGTAGTTTTTTTTTGTAAGATTTTTTCTCTCTCTCTTTTAGTAGCTCTAGTTAGCAGTTTTTTGATGGCTGTCCAGGAAGTCTGGCTTCCCTCAAAATGTCATCAGAAATGAATTTAGTCTATGTACAATTAACCTTTCAATATATTAAATATTCTTATTAGGGCTGGGAAGCGATTACAATTTTTAATCTATATTAATTACGTAATTTGGCTGAGAAATTATCCCTAAAAGATAATTTTAAATCATTATTGTGTAAAGCATCAAATAGACTTAGTATATTCAGAAAGAAATATTTTATTTGATTCAACATAGAATTTATTACACTAACTTTTGGACCAGTAAATGATGACTAAATTTTAATTTTGGGGTGAACTGTATCTTGATTTTTTTTAATTTTTTTTTTTATCAAGCAAGATGGATATATGAAAATGAAAGTATGGTCAACTGATGTTTTATGAATCATTTTTTTAGAGAAGTTAATTTACTGAAGGCTACCAAGAAAGCTAGGATACTAAGTTTATTAAATTAATTCACAATATGTGCACATTTATTATTAATGTGGGGGTGACGCGTCACGCAGGCACAATAGCGCTGTATGACAGATGTATCACTTTTATATCGTTTTTCCTGTTTTATTCAAATTATTCACAAACTTGTTAACTATAGCCTATAATGAACTATAGGCGCTGAGCACCCAGGGAAAAACATGAGATATTCTCCATTCATTTTAACCAATAAAATATCGCCTTTCGCATTTCATATCTTGAATTTTATGGACATTCTAACTGCATTCTATAGGCTATATCATGCAGTGAGTTGTGTCCCTGCATCATATTCATCAGTCAACTGTATGTAATGTCAGATGACCTATGTAGGTCTGGGGGTGGGGCAAGTCTGTTAAATGTGTTAAAAAATTTAACGTGTTATTTATTAATTCATCTAATTAATGTGTTAAATTCCCAGCCCTAATTCTTATGCATTTGATATGTTTGTGAATGTAAGTTAAATCATATCACGCTGTCTGTGTTCCGCTTTAATCTATGGATCTGTGTGCAGGACTTCAATTGAAGTTTATGAGAGATAGCTAAACCATTGATTTCAAAGGGGCAAAGATCTAAAGCTCTAAGCATGGGATTGACTAAACAATGTTTGCCTATAATTTGCATATAATGTCCTGCCTTGGTAGCCTGTCTTATCTATTTGAGGTTTGGATGAGCTCTTAAATAGGCAGGACTTTGCAACGAGTGACTAATAACTGACAGTTCGTGTTATTTATAATCACTGCTGTAAATTCACTTGAATAGAGACTTGATAGAGCATGAGTTAGGGCTGTGCGATTAATCTCACTTGAATTTTTATTTCGATTTCCAACGATTATGAAAACACAATAATCAAGATAAAACGATTATTGTTCCATATTCCGTTCCTTTCCAGCGTATACATATTTACTTATAACGATGTTAAATAATCATGATTACAATATTGACCAGAGTAATCATGATTATGATTTTTGCCATAACCAAGCAGTGTTTGCATGAGCATTTTGCATATTAAAAATGTTTTCTATTACTGTAGGTCAAGACCAAAACCTGTTGAGTAATGTCACAACGGAGTCTGTGCCACGTAACAAATGATTTACTATTATTAATGCTAGACACGTTGACATAATATTTACAGTAGTAGTTATTGCTTATGTTGCTGGATAAATTAAATTAGTAATTTAAGATGCTTGAATCTGCTGTTAAGATCTTTGATTTTTATCAATTTAGGTGAAAGTGAAAAACTTTTGAAGGAAACAAATAGTTTGCAAGAACAAAATCTAAAGCAGAGTCCACAATCTGATGTGACAGAAACAAACCAAGAGAACACAGGAAAAGGAGATGAAGGAGAACTGAAAGATGAGAAGAACAGCAAAAATACAGTTGAAGCAGAAGGAAACACTTACAGCAAACCTGATGAAACGGAGAAGGAGAGACATAAACCTTTAGAAAGCCAAGAAGAAGAGGAGAAAGAGAAAAGTCAGATACTGAAACAGGAGAGTGAAAATGGAGAGAAGTCGCCTGAGCATCAGAACGAGAGACTAGAAGAGCAGAAAACTGAAGATAATAACAGACCAGACACAGGTAAAATACAGATTGTATGTTTGTCTGGAGAAACAGAACTTGATTCTGAAATAAACATCTCATCTGGATGTAAAGTACCATTTTTATTACTTTGTATTTAAATTTAGATTGAAGGAGCTGTGTTAAGAGTTTGTTTAGTAATTTTCTTTTAAAGGGATTGATCACTCAAAAACAAAAATTTGGTCAAATTTCAATCATCTTCCCGCAGCTCTTTACAAGCTCCACAGTCCACCATAAAAAGCATATTAAAAGTGAATTATGTAATTGGATGAGCTCCTAAATAGGCAGGACTTTGCAATGAGTAATGGTGCTCCGATCAGGAATTTTGGGGCCGATTACCGATCACTGGAAGCAGTATTGGCCGATACCGATCACCAAAACCAATCACCGAAATAAATAATAGGCCAACTATTCTTAACAACAATGTATTTTAAGTATAAAAAAATTAAGAGATGTGAAAGTATCATGAATTGACAACTCTTTATTTATTGGCAATTTCAGTCATCTTCACGCAGCTCCAAGACCATCTGTCAAGCTCCACACACTACATTAAAAAGCATAATAAAAGTTTCATTCTTGTAGCTTGTGTACTATATTCCTATCCATAAGTATTTATGTAATAGCTTTAAGCAAAAACAGAGCTCATTCACTGAAAGTTTTTTCCATGGCAACTCTCATTTTACATATGGCACTAGATGTCAGGGTTTGATGTCAGTGTTGTTTAATGACGCCACTGATGTTCAGCCTGACGCCACGCATCGAGAGATGTCATATTGATTGAGCGCTGCAGCACAGCGGAGGATTTTCAGTGAATATCAATTTAAATTTCAGTCTGTTTATCACTCAAGGTATGGCTTCAGGAGACTTAGAATATAACATTTGAGATTTATGAACTACTTTTATGGTACTTTTATGCTGATTTTCCATTTTGGAATTGGTCACTATGAACTGTTAAATAAATAATAGCTCAATTCAATTAAAAAATACTTTTGTGTTCCACAGAAAATACAAGGGTTCAAAGCAGACATACAAAAAATGTATTAATTACATTTTTTTTTTTTTTTTTTTTTCAATTTTGAAATCATAGGAACTGTGAGTTCACAATCTGCTGAACAGAATAATTCTGGTGACAGAATAAATGAAGCAGAACAAGTACATGAAAATGAGAAAAAGAGCCAAAATGACAATGGTGGGCATCAGAATGAGAGCCCGAGAAATCAGAACACTTTAGGGAGAAACGAATGCGCACCGCTGTGAAGGAAAAAATGCACTAAAATCACACAGCTCTAGTTTCTTGCTGTCATTGCTGTAGAGTTGCTGTCGTTGCAATAATGTCTCTGCTCTCCGCAAAGATGTTGCAAATTTATTGTCATTTTCAGACACCTGGTTTCTAAAACTGCCAGCCCAGTGAATGTAGTGAATTTTAGCTGTGCATTGAAAGAAAAAAAAAAATGTTTCAAGAGATTTGCATCATCTGATCGGCTCTTCTGGTCAGCCTTTATAGAGGCCACCGATCAAACATTATCAAGCTATTATCGGACAATAACGATTGACGCCCGATCAATCGGAGCACCCTTAGCTATGACTAATAACTCACAGTTTTTGTTATTTATGAGTACCTCTGTAAATTCACTGAGAGAGTTAATAGAGCATGAGAATTTTTATATAATGAAAGATCATTTTATATAATATTTTTTGCTATTAATGTAGGTGAAAGCCATAGCCTGTTGAGAAATGACCAGAAGTGAAATTGTTCAATCATTGAACAAATGATTTACTATTATTATTACTAGACATGCTGACATCATATTGGTAGCTGTTGTTCATGTTGCTAAATAGCACTATATACTCACTCTCAGCTCTCATTGAGAATGAATGACGCTTGAATCTGCTGTTAATAAGATCTCTGAGTGCTTTGCAGGTTCATCTGATGCCACACTCCATAGTCACACCAGACTAACCTCTCAAAAAGAGCCTGTTCCTGATAAAAAAAGGGATCAAGACAAAGAACTAGAGGATTCAGGTAAAACTGATGAAGGACAAAAAACAAAAAAAATGTCAGAACAAAATCTAAAACAGAGTCCACAATCTGTGTCAGAAACAAACCAAGAGAACACAGGAAATGGAAATGAAGGAGAAGTAGACAAAAATGAGAATATCAGTGAAAATGCAGATGAAACGGAAAAGGAGAGCCATAAACCCTCACAAAGCCAAAAAGAAGAGAAGAAAGAGAAAAGTCAGATACGGAAACAAGAGAGTGAAAATGGAGAGAGGTCGCCTCAACATCAGAACGAGGGACAGAAAACTGAAGATAATAATGAGGATAATCAGACACCAGGACAAACAGAAGAGGTGATCAGATCAGACACAGGTAAACAGAACTTGATTCTGAAAATGGAAAATATAATTTTTTTTACGTTGTATTTAAATTTACATTGAAGTAGCTTTAAGGCTTTGTTGCTTTGTTCACCCAATTTGAGGGAAATGGAATGAAATGAAAATTTGGTAAAAAAAATCTCATCATGCCAGCAATATAATGGATATCATTGGAACACAACATGAGAATTTCAGAGAATTTCAAGACCATCTGTCGAGCTCCACACACTACATTAAAAAGCATAATAAAAGTTTCATTCTTGTAGCTTGTGCACTATATTCCTATCCATAAGTATTTATGTAATAGCTTTAAGTAAAAACAGAGTTCATTCACTGAAAGTTTTTTCCATGGCAACTCTCATTTTACATATGGCACTAGATGTCAGGTTTGATGTCAGTGTTGTTTAATGATGTCACTGATCTTCAGCCTGACGTCACGCATCAAGAGATGTCATATTGATTGGAGGATTTTCAGTGAATATCAATTTAAATTTCAGTCTGTTTATCACTCAAGGTATGGCTTCAGGAGACTTAGAATATAACATTTGAGATTTATGAACTACTTTTATGGTACTTTTATGCTGATTTTCCATTTTGGAATTGGTCACTATGAACTGTTAAATAAATAATAGCTCAATTCAATTAAAAAATACTTTTGTGTTCCACAGAAAATACAAGGGTTCAAAGCAGACATCAATATCAGAAGCAGTAACCTACTGTTAGGATGGGGACACAATTACTAATTACATTTTTTTTTTTTTCAATTTTGAAATCATAGAAACTGCGAGTCCACAATCTGATGTGATAGAAACAAACCAAGAGAACACAGGAAAAGGAGATGAAGGAGAACTGAAAGATGAGAAGAACAGCAAAAATACAGTTGAAGCAGAAGGAAACACTTACAGCAAACCTGATGAAACGGAGAAGGAGAGACATAAACCTTTAGAAAGCCAAGAAGAAGAGGAGAAAGAGAAAAGTCAGATACTGAAACAGGAGAGTGAAAATGGAGAGAAGTCGCCTGAGCATCAGAACGAGAGACTAGAAGAGCAGAAAACTGAAGATAATAACAGACCAGACACAGGTAAAATACAGATTGTATGTTTGTCTGGAGAAACAGAACTTGATTCTGAAATAAACATCTCATCTGGATGTAAAGTACCATTTTTATTACTTTGTATTTAAATTTAGATTGAAGGAGCTGTGTTAAGAGTTTGTTTAGTAATTGTAGAGTAATTTTCTGCTAAAGGGATTGATCACTCAAAAACAAAAATTTGGTCAAATTTCAATCATCTTCCCGCAGCTCTTTACAAGCTCCACAGTCTACCTTAAAAAGCATATTAAAAGTGATTTATGTCATTGGATGAGCTCCTAAATAGGCAGGACTTTGCAATGAGTAATGGTGCTCCGATCAGGAATTTTGGGGGCGATTACCGATCACTGGAAGCAGTATTGGCCGATACCGATCACCAAAACCAATCACCGAAATAAATAATATGCCAACTATTCTTAACAACAATGTATTTTAAGTATAAAAAAATTAAGAGATGTGAAAGTATCATGAATTGACAACTCTTTATTTATTGGCAATTTCAGTCATCTTCACGCAGCTCTTTACAAGACCATCTGTCGAGCTCCACACACTACATTAAAGAGAATAATAAAAGTTTCATTCTTGTAGCTTGTGCACTATATTCCTATCCATAAGTATTTATGTAATAGCTTTAAATAAAAACAGAGTTCATTCACTGAAAGTTTTTTCCATGGCAACTCTCATTTTACATATGGCACTAGATGTCAGGTTTGATGTCAGTGTTGTTTAATGATGTCACTGATGTTCAGCCTGACGTCACGCATCGAGAGATGTCATATTGATTGGAGGATTTTCAGTGAATATCAATTTAAATTTCAGTCTGTTTATCACTCAAGGTATGGCTTCAGGAGACTTAGAATATAACATTTGAGATTTATGAACTACTTTTATGGTACTTTTATGCTGATTTTCCATTTTGGAATTGGTCACTATGAACTGTTAAATAAATAATAGCTCAATTCAATTAAAAAATACTTTTGTGTTCCACAGAAAATACAAGGGTTCAAAGCAGACATCAATATCAGAAGCAGTAACCTACTGTTAGGATGGGGACACAATTACTAATTACATTTTTTTTCAATTTTGAAATCATAGAAACTGTGAGTTCACAATCTGCTGAACAGAATAATTATGGTGACAGAATTAATGAAGCAGAACAAGTACATGAAAATGAGAAAAAGAGCCAAAATGACAATGGTGGGCATCAGAATGAGAGCCCGAGAAATAAGAAAACTGAAGATGCAGCTAATAGTGAGAATGACATGAGACCAGGAGAGACAAAAGAGAGAAGTGAGGAGAAAAAACATGAAGGGATGGAAGGATCAAACACAGGTAAAATGCAGATGATGTTTTGTCTCGAGAAACAAAACCTTGCAGACAAATCACTGCATTCTGAAATAAACATCTGTTTTGCTGTTCATTTTAGATCAGGATGAGAAAGAAACGGTTCCAACAAATCAGGAAGAGAAAGGTGGCCAGGAACAAATGGCAGAAGGAAAAAATCATGACAAACAAGACAAGCAAACTGACTGTGCAATAACCACTGTGTCTCAGGAGCAGGGGCATGATGATGAAGAATGAAGCAATGCTGGCATGCTCTCAGAAATCAGATAAGACTGATAAAGACCAAAGCTTTACACTGAATGATAATAATGCAGAGGTTATGCAACATGAAGGAGAAACTGAAGTGCAAATAAAAACTCAACATGGTGGACAGACTGGACACTTAACTGAAGAAGAAGATGGTGGTGATAGTGGACACAGAGACAAGAGCAGTGAGCCAGAATAAGGCATAAAGGAGAAAAATTATCCTCCAGAAATGAGTCAAAAATGAACAGAGGTTAGAGGATTGTGGTGTAAATAACTCTGAAAACACAAACAATGACATGTCTGAGCCAAAGGACAAGAAAACAGAGAGTGACAGCTTCCCAAATCATGCAATGAAGGAAAATCATAGCTCAAAGTTTTGAGCAAACGTATGTGGTAATAGAATTGACGGTGAGATCAGCAATGAGAGAGGTGAAGTTTCATCAGCTGTGAAAGATGAACAGAAAAACATGAGTGAACTAGAGCGATATGAAGGAAGTAGAGAGAGTTGTGAGAAGGAAAACACTGAATGTGCGTCAGAAATAACAAAAGATACTGTAGGAAAATGAGGAACACACCCTACAGTAGGTGAAAAAGGATAGTCAGCATGTGCTTGAACAAGTTGTAGAGGAGAAGTAACAGTCCAAATGGCTTTCAATGTATCACATTCATTTGGTAAGAATAAATTTGAAACTAGCTGGATTTCCAATGACTTTATCCAGCCTGTCCTGACAATGATCACTCAATGTCATACATTTTTGAAAAGTACCGTACAACTGTTTTTGCGTTAATTTAGTCAGATTATGTTTATCAATAATTGTGATTTAGAGGAAGATCAATCCACATTTTATGAGTAATCAATGCAGAAAAGTGTTTGCCATTAGAACCAGTAGCTTCACTGTATGCCTGTGATTGACAGAAGCATATGAGAAAAGTGGAAAGGGATATTAAATGGTTGTAAATGGCAAGTTTTTGTTTTATATATATAAATATTTTTTTATTTAACTGGCATATACAAGCCAGCTAAATAAAAAAAAATATATATATATATATATATATATATATATAAATTGCCAAAGACATAAAATATATTTAATGTCATTGAATTGCCTAAATATATGATCACATTAATTATTTAGATAAATATTAGTAATCAATTATTTAAGGAAATATTGTTCCCACAATAATCTCTAAATGTTGATGAAACCACTCTAATTCAGAAGCAGTTGTCCTCCATAGCTCTGTCTTCAAGAACGTTGAAGAAAATGCCATAGAAAGCTGTGGGAAGGTCGGAGGTGGAGGATATTTATTGGTTGGGATGTGAATAATAATGACCTGTTTTATTAAACTTCCTTTAGTTTTTCTTTTACAAATTTAACAAACCAAAATGTTTGTGATTTTTTTCGTTTAATTAAATAAAAAAAAACATTGTTAATATTAAATCTGTTCTTGGCTGATTTCTAGAGATCTTTGATAAAAGTTTCCCTTTAAAAATAGGACTTACAGGGCTGATACTTTTAAAAATTGTTTTTGTATATGATAGATGCTTATTTGTTCACGTGTTTCCCAGTGATTCAACTTGTCATATAGACATGTTACAAATATTATTCAAATTATCTTCTTCTGAGTTCCACTGTAAAGAAAGTCATACAGGTTTGGAACGACATGAGGATGAGTAAATGATGATGATGTCAAATTATGTCATTTTTTATTTTTGGGTGAGCTATCCCTTAAAAAAAAATGAGAATGATTATTATTTGAATAATTTTTCATTGGCTTCTGGCTTAATATTAAATTTAAAACAAATTGTGAACTTCTTGAAATAACTATAGTTAATTAGGAATGAAAATATGCAAAAACGAAAAGTAAAAAGGTCAACCTGTGGTTCAAAAGTTTTATAATTTTTGATAAGAGACCAACAAAATCGGTGGCAAAGCTTCCGTGAAATGTAACTCTGAGATGATAAACATAAATGTTCACTGACAGATTCGTTTTGTATCTAATCATTTTTGTTAACAACATGTATTCATTACTTTAATGAGCTCTTTGTTTCTGCCTTAAATTAATACATTGTTAGCTAACTGTGTGATTTGTATAGGCCTATGTACATTTCTGAAATACATAACCTGGACACAATCACCTCTGATAACAGATCACTCTACACTTTAATGAAGATAAATGCAATTTCTGTAAAGCTGATTTGAAACGATATGTAAAAAGCGCTATACGAATTGAATTGAAGTGTCACAGTATCTTGCGTCAGAGAACAAATATCAGGTTTAGGCGTTCTTGTTGAAACCTGTTCCTGAAACAGTCACTGAGGGTGTTTCTGAAAACACTGAGGGTGCTCTAGTGCAGATGTAGGCTAAGCAACGGCTCCACCATAGCAGTGTACAGTGAGAGATTTAAGGTTATTTACAACTCATCAGTTTTACTAATAATTGGAACAGATTTTTAAAAATATTTTGCTACAAATATATTTTTTTTATATCTATTAATCTGCCTAACATTGCTATAATGCGTTACTATTTTACCATGTCATATTTCTGTACCGTGCAGAGTGAATCCAGCATTTATTTGTAGATGTCACTTCCGAAACTTTGCACCATGCAGTTTCTCGTCGGTCCTATAGCAGCATGAAAAACAGGTTTGATTCAATAGATTATATAGGCTGTGGCCTCGAAAGTGAGCCAAGGCCGCTCCCTTTACAGTCACTAAAACACTTCTGATTGGCCATAGCGTTTAAGAGATCAACGACTATGTCTGTGATTGGTTACACTGCTCAACGCTGCAGAAACACGTTGGACATTTGAAGTTCTCCAGAGCGCAAACACACACACAGGCACCGGAGCGTTTGTCAAATTTGTTACGCCAATATATTACAGCATCCACTAACTGAGGGTGCTCTTGCTTGTGTTTGAGTTATGCAGCACCCTTGTAGAACCGGGCCTGACCTGGATTAACTTGTACTGAGAAGATGAGAGAGAAGGAGAAAGGATCCTTCAACTTCTGGTACCGACTGTGGCACCTGCTGCTGTTGCTGTGTCTCTCAGGACTCCTGCAGGGGGGTAAGACTGAACACAATCTCATTATATTTTAAAAGGTACATAGCCTAAATTGATCCTTTTATTTAAGTTTGTGGTCTTTGAGTATGTCATATCGCACATCAGCTGAAGGCACTCCGCACCATGAGCGCTACTGACCGAAACGCGTTACCTGCGAATATTGACAGCAGTTATTTGTGTCCCGCAGTCATGCCAATCATTCGTGAATTAACCATTCTTTTGAGTCGGTACTTTCTTTTCATTGTTTTGGCCAAACGAATTCTGAATTAAGTTCGCGTTATTCCGGACCTCTCACTGAGACATCTGAATTGGTTTCTCAAAGAGTAATTAAAAGTTTCGATATAGTTAAAAATACAGAGAACACATAGCGCTAGAAGAGATGGACATTCACCTACAAACAATTGAAACAAAGGGCGACTTTTTTGAGAGGTAACTTTGAGAAAAATTAGCTACTGTTTGTTTGTTTGTTTTGTTCAGTTTTTAGGTCCGTCCGCGCTGTTCTCCCGTTGCTGACATACGCGCTAGATGAATGTCTTTGGCCATTTATTTCCTTTTGCTGTTTTCGGGGTTTAAATGTTTAAAACGTCTAGAGATGGATTAGTTCGGAACTTCTGCTAGGCGTTCCCTTGCTCAACATCGTTTTATCTCAAGAGTGTCAAATCTTATAGAAGTGAAATACGTGTAGTCTAATACATGAATACTAGATATATAGACAATTAACTTCACTTAGAGTTGATTTGTTAACATTAGCACATATATATATATATATATATATATATATATAGGGTGAATTGCCCTAAAGTGGGACACTGCCTAATATGGGACACCTAAGGTCTATTGTTTGTAATTCCCCTATAAATACATGAATGCCAGTGAAACTATGGTTAAGCAAAATCACATGACCTCTCAAATATCCAATTATATATGAGGGTAGGGCAACCATCAAACAGGAAGCACATTGGGTGAAGACCACCCAAAGGTCAGTGACATAGAGTTTTGACAAAATTGATATTAAGGGGTATAAATTAATTTTAAACAAAACAATCCTGCTACTTTTTGGCCTAATGTGCTTATGAAATGTTTGTCCATCAAAAAATAGTATTACTTTGTATATATAAACTATATATTTTATATTTTTTTTATCAAATTTCCTAGTGTCCCACTTTAGGAAATGTGGTTTCGAAAAGTGGGACAGTATGATTTGCTTAATGTGGGACAGTACTTCAGTCAGCCAAAAATGTGTGGTGGGGCATGGTTTGTTGGACAAAATGGTTATTTACAGGGTTTAAATGTTTTTATGCAATATTAGAATGCTGTTACTGCAGATGTTTAAGGTCATGGGAAATTTTTATTTGGGAGATGACGGTTTGAAGGTCCTTTGTGATTGTGTGTGTATCCGTGTGTGTGTGTGTGTGTGTGTGTGAGAAGGGAGTATACTATAGGTGTCTTAAAGGGATAGTTCACCCAAAAATGAAAATTCTATCATCATTTACTCACCCACAGGTTGTTCAAAATCTGTATAATTGTCTTTATGTTGAACACAAAGGAAGATATTTTGAAGAATGTGTTAAACTGAACAGTTTTGGGGCACCATTGACTTCCATTCCATAGTAGTTTTTTATCCTACTATGGAAGTCAGTGGTGCCCTAAAGTGGCCTGGTTTCATGAAAGCTGTGCAGAGAACAATGGGGTTATAGATGATGATGGTGTCTTGACATGCAAGGACTGCTTGTTTCCAGAGATGTAATGAGTTAACCTCTGCAGGTTGTTTTTATTAAGGTAGTTCTCAAGGTTTGTGCATGCTGGAGGTTTTCAAAAAGACTGTTATGATTCAATGCGTTTGTTGTTTAGTAAAATATAAAACATTAGGTCAAATGGTTTTAAATGTTTTTAACTGCAGTTCACAGCACGTTCATGAAATCTAACTCAAAATTGAATCTAGCCCAAAGTTTGTTCAAGCTGTGGGTAGTTTTTTGCAAGTTGCAAGATTTTACTTTTTGCCTTCAAATAGGCCTAGACTAGACTGTTGTGAATGTATGTGTTTGTTGTTTGTGTTTAAACTAGAGAACCATCAGAAATCTAGGCCTACACAACATAACAGGCCTATGATAATAGTTGCTTAATGTCTTAATAAAAATTGCATCAAAACTATCATATTGTATAATTTGTCTGATGATGTTCAATTATACGTTTCATTCATTCAAGTGAATTACTAACTTAAGAAGATTTTATTATTCTACATGATTTTGGCCTTTTATCATAGACTTTCCAGTGTCCCACATTAGGAAGCTGCAGATTTTCTCAGACGACTTGCACTAAGAGCACTAATATGTCTATAATTTCTTTTATGAATGTGTTATCTGCATTTTCTCTTTTGATTTGATTAGGACACACCCTGGGGTTTTTGAAATGGTATTTGATGTGGATTTAATGTTTTGGCTACACATCGAAATAAGTCACAGAAGTCTGAAATGCAAAAAATGTCCCACATTAGGGCAATTCACCCTATATATATATATGTTTTTTTTTTTTAATCTTTTTAGGGTTATCTTGTTTTTGAAAAGAAAAAAATGTTTTGCATACCCTCCAGATAAAGTCCTCCAGACGCCACTGTATAGTGTTTTCTTTGTTCCATAATTGACAACATCAAGTTACTTGTAAAACTGTTTAATGTGCTTATCCTCATGTTGACCTGAAAGCAATGTGGAATGCAAAATGTTAGCAAACATCCAAGCTGAATGACATTCAGTGAATGACTTTCACAACTGTCAGGCTCCAAAACTGACAAAATAATACAATAAAAGTTACATACAAGTGGTTTATTCAAGTGGTTAAAAATTGCAATGGACTGGACAAAACATCTAACAAGCCTATGTCAAAATAGCCCCTTAATGTCGAGTTCACACTGCACAATTTTCAAAGTTGTCAGATCACTGTTCTTTTTACACTGGACGATTTTCTGGGGTTGCACTCAGTCGCTTCTGTGTGCATATTGCACGATGGATCGGCAACAGGGGGTTTCACATTGCATGACTTTACAATAGCAAGAATCGCTGACACCTCTGTCTGGATATATCGCCCTCCAAAGGGCACTTTGGAGTGAAAACAATCATGGCCGCCATATTGAAGGGCCTTTCGGAATGAAGGATTTCGAAGGGTACAACTGATGGACACTTCGGCCCACATGATCCTTTGCACAGGGAAGTTATTTGGCGTCACAGAATGGGTACAGGAAGCTCGGAGTTTGATTTTACCTATAAATATATGTATAGTATTTTTCTATACTACTGTAATATTTATACGAGTTTGATTTGGTACATTATTATGGTCAAAACGACATTGTACTTCAACAAAAATACTTTACAGCTCCCTTTATCAGTCCATTCAAATGTTTAAAATACATTGACACAATATACAGAATTGTGCGATCAACCTAAATATAAATAAATAAATAAACTAACATTAAACAAAGGTGCAGATTGCACAGTCTACTCCTCTTTGATTGTCTCGTTAAGATGACGCAGAAGTTAATTCCAAAAGAATATTTTTTTGACCCCTACACCCTTCATCTCTTCGAAGCTCTCAATCCGGAGGGTAAACCCTTTGAAGGGATTAGGGCATAGAGATGAGCCCTTCCGACTGGAACGTAGGGCAAGTTTCACAACCAAACACATGCGAGAAGTGATAAGGAAATAATGCAAGGTCACACGTGAAACCGGAGTTCTCGCACAAGACTGGAATTGTTAATAAAATTGTTAGCCCACAAGAAGCTTGCGATCCAAATTGTCTGTGTGCAACTTGCAGCTAAAAGGAGAAAAAGAAAGAAGATTAAGGAGGAGGAGCTGTAGGTCATCGCCAATGTCATTTTCAGTCAGAACACATTTCACACAGCAGGATTTTGAATCGCAGACAGGTCCAGATATTTAGCATGGCAAATATCTCTCGGGTGCCGGCGATGCATCGTCGATTCTCTCACGTGAACGAGCACCAATTTCCCTACGATTTCGGGCATTTGAAAATCGAGTGAAAATCAGGCCAAAAATCGTGCAGTGTGAACTCAGCATAAATGTGGTAAAGTAAATGCAGACTAAAAGTCTTGTTTTCCACCAGGTGGCATAAATCTTCCACTAAAGCATGGCACTTTTTCCATGTTGCCTTCATGAATAAAAATGCGAAATGTAGATTTCTTTTAAATTGAATTTTACTGCACAACTCTGATTAAAAACAAAATTAATACGATTAAAATTAATATACAATGCTATATCAGATATATGTACAATATACGTATGTATGTACAATGACAATTGCAGAAAAAATAACGTTACTATGTCCGGAAATCAATTTCAATAGTACATTGGGTTTAATTTATCGACATATAACTCATGTTTAATGAGAGAGTTTCATCCTTACATGTAGTGTAACACAATATACCGTTGGTGCCGAGATTTTTTCATGTGAATAAATGCATAGATTTTCTTATGTATCATAATGGTCTAGTGACAGAACTTTTGTTAAGTGTGTCAGTGGTTCTGGGTTCTAATCCGCTCTTGTATATATATATTTATTTATTTATTTATTTTTTCACCAAAAGCGAATATTCATCAGCATGAACCACAAGAGAACGCTGACTGAATCTGCGCCACTGATAGCAGTGGCAATAAGCACTCAGCATGATTTCAAAAACAACACATTCCAGTGCCAAATCGCCTCTTATTTAACAAACTAAATTATTGCTCTGCTAGTTAACTGAAGATGTTTTGTTTGTATTAGGTAGGTACATCCGTACCGTGAGATGTTTCAAAAAGTGGTGGGGACAGTATCGACCCTGGCAAAAAGTGGTGGGTACAAGTCCCACCCACAAATTACACCTATGGTAACAACAAACAACACACACACACACACACACACACCTAACCATACCAGTTAAACTCTGGTAATCTAACAAGGCACAATATTTAACCGATTTACTTATAAATAAATATTAAACAAATAAAATAAAAAAAATAAATAGGAAATAAAAACCTCACAGATATCACAGGTGTTTATGTAGTCTAGCTAACATGTAGCAATAAGCAAATAAATAATACTAAAAATATTAAACATACTTAACAAGTGAATTAAATAATGAATCACTTGGCCTAGCCTGCTATGGAGGAAGAGAATATTACTGATCGACTGCTGTGAACTTAATTTGTTGACTCCTTTCTTGTTACGTGGCAAATCGCGGGACTGCCGGACCCGTGCTGTATTTTTTGACCGCCCACTGCCGTGTGTCACATGGATGTCTGTTTTTGCACCATGTTCTGTTTGTCACATGTTCTCCTTTGTTCTTAGTTTCCCACCACTTGTTTGTTGTCTTGGTTACTGATTAATTAGTGTCTTCAGTTCAGGTGTTTCTTGTTAATTAGTCTTGTTAATTCCTCAGTTCACTGTGTATATATGCCCTTAGTTTCAGTCCAGTCTTTGTCCTGTTTTGTTTATGTTACACGGTGTTTGTAGTGATTATTTCCTGGTGATTTTCCTGTTCCTTGTTCCTGGTGTTTCATTAAATGTTATTTTAAGTTATCTCCTTCATCGTGCATTGAATACTACACCACCACTCGTGACACTGTAAGATTTGCATTGGGTTACATGGGAGGGGTGTATTGTTACTTTAGTGGCTGGGTAACACACACGCACACGCAACAGGCAACAGGCATAAGCCAGCATCTGGGGAGTTGTTGGACATACTAAGTCTTTAACAGACCGTGTTGTTGCAGTTATGTGCATCGTGTCACAGTAAACTGGCCTGCCTGCTGAAAAATCCAGCATTGCTGATCACCAGCATAAGATATGTTTTGCATGCTGGGACTAGCATTGGATGCTGGTTACTGGTTTGCTGGTCCCTAACATGCAATGCTGGTGTGCTGGTGGACCAGCATATGTTGTATTTGGGTGCTGGTATGATCCTAGCAAGACCACAACAAAACTTGTGTATGTGTTACATATCATGTTTCTTAGTATGTTCATAGTTAAATTGTTCATATATTAAATTATTATTTAATAGAGAAAAAGCATGTTGAAGGTTACGTTTATTGGTAAATAACAAAATCCTGAGTGTTAAATGAACACTGCTCAGTTTTTATATGGTCCCAATCTATAGAGACTAAAAGTAACACTGAAGCAGTGTTGCAGTTAGTGAAATAAAGTAGATTCACTCTACAAGCGATGATTGTCCAAGCAGAATCACTGAAGATAAGAGGAACAACAAGAACTGAAAAAAGAGAAGAGCCGAGCAGACAGCAGAACAACTATAGCTGATTCACAGCCTCATAGCCTTAGATGAAATCAACCGCAAATAAAATGATGTTACTAGTTTAGCTTTATTTACTTCATATGGTACATGTATAAAAGTTGTTGAAGTGTGTTGGAAGTCATCATTATGGTGATTAGTGTTCCCTTTAGATGGGCACTTGTCCCTTGCCTTTGGTAGAACAATTAGTCTGTCTTTCAGAAATCATTAAAAATGCATGCTATCACTATTGACTACAACATTTCATGCTCCTGCAATGACACAACTTTTACTACACTTTTTGTAATCAGTGACTGACAACTGGATCTCCACACACAAGTTCCCAAATGACCATTCAAATCTTTAAAAATAGGAACTTTCAAAATTAACTTCCATTTTTAAGTTGTTATTAGCAATCTCATTGAAAGAGCTCATCTCATAACCCCTATTATTGAACTGCTGATAATTATGCTGTTATTTGGCATTTTTTATTTCTTTTCATATCTCTAAATGCTTTGTTTTACAATATACACAAGTTCTTTTTAATTGATTTTAACCAATTTTTGTAGTTCTTTGAAACAGGAGACAAATCCTTTGATTTTTTTGAAAGATTCCACCAGTTTTAATTTTTACTTTATTCAAAATTTCAGATGACATTGATTAATAATATAATCATTACTAAAACAATTAGCTCCCTCTGTTGAAAGTCAAAAAATGTAATTGTTTTACAAAGTTATATATTACAATAAATCATATGTTTTGTCAGTCATATGTATATCATATTTTTTTTCCTTTACATCATTAATGTGTTAAATATAGAAATAAGCAAGCAAAAACAATGCTTGTCCCAAAGCACTGCTTGCATACAGGCAGCTGGTCTACTCACAATCAAACCCCGCAAGACCATGCTGGTGAACCAGCTTCACCAGCTCCGTTTTGCTTGAGAACAGCATGACTATGCTGGTCCATCAGCCGAACCAGGACTATACCAGCACTAACCAGCCTGGAATTCATGCTGGTTTATGCTGGATTTTTCAGCAGAGCTGTCAACCATCTTGCCACAGTTAATGTCACTCCACATTTCAGTTTATTTAATTTATGCAAGTTAATTAGTCTTCCTAACAATTTGCTAATGTCTAATGTCACTCTTCACACAGATCTGTGCTACGGTCAGCGTCTGGTCCAGATCCAGGAAGGTCCTCTGTATCGAGTGCAAGGATATCCCATCTCCATATCCTGTAATGTTAGTGGGTTTAAAGGCCCATCTTCACAGGATTTTGAATTTATGGTCAAGAAATCAAACGTGGATATAAATATGATCAGTACTGAAAAGCAAAACTTTGCCTACGCAATGTTCTCCAGTAGGGTAAAGAAAAAAGATATTGAGATTGAGAGGTTGTCAGGATCTTCAGTTCTCTTGAGGATCAAAAAATTGCTGGAAGGAGATGCGGGCGAATTATTCTGTCACACCCCAAACACAGATGGTGAATATTTAGGAAGTTATGAAGCGGGAACAACACTTAACGGTAAGATATTTATTTATCTTGAGGGTTTTGGTGATTATCAGATGATTTGTCCAATTTGAGGTTATTGGCATTTCATTGGCAGATCTATAACTACAGAAATCCATCTGTTAGCATCCATTGACATTTCCATTTGTTCCAACAGAAGATGATCAGCTATAAGCTGTAGTTGTACATATATTTCTTTGAATCACTATTGTATCAGTCATCAGTTACTCTCTAGATATTGGTATTGGCATTGAAAAACACATATTGGTCAACCAGTCTGTGTTACTAATGTTTTAAATGCAAAAATCCACAGTGATTAAGGACACCCTGGTGGCATCATACTCTGGCTCTTCCTCCCAAAGCTTGTCTGAAGGTGATGCTCTTCAGCTTGAGTGTCAGGTCTCCAGCGAAACTTATCAGCACACCCATCTGTCGGTCACCTGGTTTGTCCACAGTGAAGAGGATGAGAACCCCCGACCAATCATCACTCTGAACAAAGATCTGACTGTAAAGCCAGGAGCTGGATTTGAGGATCGCTACCGCGCAGGTCTTATCAGTATGGATAAGGTGGAGGACACAACCTACAGACTGAAGATGTCTCAATTGCAGCAGTCAGACCAGGGGAAGATCTACTGCAAAGCCATTGAGTGGATCCAAGACCCAGACCGTTCCTGGACACAGATTGCCCACAAAACCAGCACAGCATGTAACTTGGAGGTCAAACTAATTGGTGAGATTTATATTTTGTAATTTAAACCTGAGATTGTCAACTGGTTTTGCTCCAGGACCCAGACTTTACACCTAGTGACCCAACAGAGTTTAGACTAAATGTCTCCTTAATTTTAATAGTTTTATGCTCTCTGCTGTCAATAATTTACAGTACAAAAAAAAACTTGTTTCTGTTTTTAAGTGAACCTGTATTTAATGAATTCTGAGTCTAAATTTTCTGTTACCTAGAGTAGTTTGTGCATGGTTTTTGAGGATGAGGGCATGTCGCACAGCCTGTCTAGCTTCTATCAAATGACAGATGGATTTGTGCCATTATACTGTAGAATTTGTTTGGATGCAGAGCTTCTGACATGAACAACAGAAGATAGAAGAACCGTTTTCTCCTCCCTTTTAAAGTTGATCTAAACTTTAAGTCTAATTATTTTCTCATCCTTTCCATGCATGATTATATAGTAAGTCTATTATTCTGTTATTGGCATTTATCATTATTTTCCCCTGCTGTCTGTTGATCCATCAGAACAGACCTGCACCCTACTGTCAGTTCAGGACCACTGATATAAAGAATACAAGTTAGATCTGGTGTAATGACTGTGTGGGTACGACTGCAGTCATAAAACAGGAAATTGTGTAAGAGAACTTTGTACATCTCATACTGTTTCTTGTGTTTCAGAAGTGGGCCCTGATGTAGATTCGTTCAGTGTCTATATGAAGGCCTCAAAGGGGTCACTACAGGTGGGAGATGCACTGGACGTCCAATGCAGTGTGAAGGCTCAGAATCTTGCTGGTCATTTATTTTCGGTGACTTGGCTGAAGAACCAGAAGAACGTGGCTCAGATCGGATCTTCTGGGATGCTCACTGTGTTTGACAGTTACAAAGAGAGAGAGAATGCAGCGGAGATGAGAGTAGTGAAAAGCAGTCACATGGACTACCTGCTGACCATCCGTTCAGCTAGGACTGAAGACCAGGGCCAGTACCAGTGTGAAGTGTGGCAGGAACACATGAATGATGATGGCACCTTCAGAAAAATACAAAAACAACTGTCCAGTCCAGAGACTGTGAACATCACACCCAAAGGTAAATAATGCTACAGTGTTTCTCCTCTACAGTCAAGTGGACTTTATAGTGTTGCTATGCAGTTACTGAGGTGTTCTGGAATAAAAGACAACATTTTGTACATTTTCTTTTTGTAAAGGAAAAAACAATTATTACATTTTTTAAAGAACATCTACCATGTAATGAGAAATATATTTATTATTTATAACAAATATAAAAATACACAGATAAAAATAAAACAATTGAATTATATGTTATTGACATTGCCTGTTTATTTGCCTGTCTGGTCAGAGAGTGATCTGATGGTGGTCATGGTGATGAAGGATGCGGTGACTGAGGGAGATACACTACAGGTCACCTGCTCTGTGTCGGGATTCAAAGGTCCTTTATCAGTGTCTTGGCAACACAAGAAAGACTCAGGGGATTCCTTCAATGATGTCATTAGTCTGACCCATGAGGGAGTAATGAAAGATATTGGGACAAGATATCAGAGCAGACATGTTCAAACACTCCATTCTCCAGCTGGAAACTTTACCCTGGAGATTGGTGCATCTACAACATCCAACAGTGGCGAATACATGTGCACTGTGTCTGAATGGACCGTACAGAGCAATGGAGAGATGACGAAAGCCAACACCCAGTCTCAGCAAAAAGCCATTTCAGTTAATTCTGTTGGTAAGATTGCTATATATTCACACGTTATTCTCAGGATCAGAGAAACTGTCTAGATATATTGACATCAATTATTTGTCATTACTTATATTTCTACTGCATGTTACTGATACCAGAGTATGAATAATCACTGCTGACATTTATTTTCAGAATCTCTAATGACGGTGACCTTGAAAAGTCGTACAACAACTGTGCCTATAAATTCTTCAATAGAATTACTATGTACAGTCAAAGGGCCTAAAGTGTCTTTGGGTGTACGCTGGATGTTTCGGCCCCCCAATTCAACTGTACAAAGGAATATTTTATCCATACGCCACACTGGAGAAATCTCCTGGGGAGCAGATCAGAGAAACTATCAGTTATCCGTTCAGACACAGTCGACAGCAACATCTTTTACGCTCATAGCGCCACGAGCCAGCAAGCAACAAGAAGGACAGTACCAGTGCCAAGTTGATGCCTATCAAAAGGATGTACAGAAAGCCATGAAGAACTCCAACCTGTTGGCTGTGACTGTACAAAAACCTGGTAAATACAGCTGTTAATTAAAGTGTACATTCGCCAATTTTCATGCCATTTTGTATTGTTACAATGTCAGTAGTATATGTACATGAACGTCTACTCTTTCTTCGTGTTACCTGGGCTGAGAAATTCCTGTTTATTTGTCAGCAAAAGTCCACCAGATGAAGCAAAACTTATCATTCACTGGACTTTTGAGAGGACCAGGGCTTTTGTGAAAACTACAGAATGTACTTACGCATTTTTGTATCCCCATCCACTGACAGTCGCATTGACGGAGGGCAATTAACAAAACCGTTATTGTAAGAGTTTGTTTGTGACTGAAAATTGCATAGTACTTTGTTTACACTTGGGGTGTCAAATCCTGCTCCTAGGACCACTGTCCTGCAGAGTTTAGCTCCAACCCTAGTTAGACACCCCTGAACCAGTTAGTCAAGGTCTTACTAGGCATACTAGAAACTTCCATGCAGCTGTGTTGAGGAAAATTGAAGCTAAACAGTGGCCCTCCAGGAGCAGGTGTGGACACCCTGGTGCACTCTTTATGGCAGCATTATGGTATAATGGAACACTATGGTAACAGCTTTCTTATCTATATGCAACAGCGTTTCACTTTGGGTGGAACTGACAGAACAGCAGTTACTTTTAGTTTTTTCCCCTCAGTATGGCCTAAAACATAGTCATCCAGTTTGAAATGTTGACTACACTGAGGTTTTTCAGATTTTCCGTTGTGGCATTTCCTCCATATTTATGATTCTTTACAGCCTTTTGTCACTGCCTACAACGTGCTGGATCCTTCACTGGAAACTGAAAGTAACTCACTCCCACTAAACGCTTACTCTTTCAGTTCTTGCACCCTGGAACAATATAATTCGACACCATTTTGACTAAAAGTTTGCTAAGAAGTATTTTTTTACTATAGCAAGATGGCCAAGCCTATCCAATAGGAGTAGACTGGGAGTGGCCTTGGACATCAACATGCAGTGCATTATGGGTGTTGACATTTTCCTACCTATTTGGCAAAAGGGAAGACAACAGCTCTTTTTCTCTAGACAACAGGTTTTCTCTAGTCAGATAGCACAGATTTCATTATTTTTTTCACCTTTCCACTGCCTTTCTAAGCAGCCAAGTTTTATTGAAAGTCCACTTTGCCAGTGGTGAATTACCGCTTTTAGAAGATATAGTCTATGTCAAATGTTTGGACATACCCTTGTCTTTATACTCTTTATACTCTCTACCCCAACCCTTCCCCTGATCCTATCCATATCCCAACCTTGTCCTATTTTATTTTAATGTGCCCTTGTTATAGTGTAACTAAACAAATAAGTACTGAGTAATATTAATTAACAACATGTAGCCTACTTACTATGATTTAGGTAAAATAAAGTCTTGCCCCCAACCTCAATACCAGCAAATGCAAACTATCAAATTGACCAAAAAAAAAAAAAAAAAAAGAATGTGTCAGGTGTGGGTGCTAAGAATGCGCACAACGAAGGAGTAAGAGCAAAAACATAGTCTTTATTATAATTTGCAATCTTAAACCCAGGAGCTAGCTGTAGAATAGTGAACACAGTTATCTTAGCAGGAACAAACAAAGAACTGAGGAAACTAGGGGCTAAAATACACAGGAGAGTAATCAAGGTAAAAACGGAACAGGTGTTAACTTATTAATTAACTAGGAGAATAACTAGGGAACTAAGGCAAATGGGAACACAGAAACTAAACAAAACAGAGCAGACATGTGACAATGTACACAATAAGCACATTATACCAAATGCTTAATTTTGTATTGAAAGTGCATATAGTTACAAACACCTAATATGGAGTGGAACAGAGAGTTACTTCCATTTGTATTTACTCTTTTTTACTATGTATTATTATTAAATAGAAATGCAGTAATACAGTAGAAAATAGCAATACTGTATGAGTAGGTATGTCTGAATTTTTCCCTGTTATTAACTATAGACACCAGGTCTATCAAACCATAGCTCAGGCGGCACAAACACAAATGGGCATTAATGTGAAACAATTCCAAAATACATATTTAAGAGACTACTACAAAACAGAATTAAGAAAACTAAATGAAATGCCTTTAAAAATAGATGCATGTAAATTAAATGACATAACATCTGTAAATGTCCTTTCCCAGAGCCCTCGTACTTCCATGAACACTTTCCTTTATTCATTTAGAACATATTCTTATTTTCTCTTTGCACATGCTGTGCAAAATATTGCCCACTGTTTTATAAAGCATTCAGATTTCCTGTAGATTCAGCAGTTTGTTGAATATCTTGATTTTTCTCTCCTCTCCTCACTTTGTAATGTTTACCAACAGTGAGCAAGTTGGGCCTGTCCAAACTCAAGTCTCGTCTGGAAACCACCGCCAACACTGATGCTATGATTGAATGCTCAGTCCTGACAACAACCACAGATACATCTCGTCTCACGATAACATGGATGATTGGGTCCCAGATGCTCTTAACTATGGACCTAGATGCAGTTGTCACGTTTGGCCCCGCAGCTGGACCAGAGAAGGACCAGAGAATCCGCATGGAAGTAAGACAGAAACAGACCTTCCAGTTGACTGTCCGTCAGGTCAGAACATCTGACAGTGGACAGTATCGTTGTGAGGTGGACGAGTGGCTTCAGGATCCTCTTGGTGACTGGTATTCCCTAGAGAAAAAGTCTGTTTCCACAGAGCTTGTTGTCAAAGAGAAAGGTAATAAAACACGCATTTACTTCATTGCAATGGCTTTTTCACTGAATTCGTACAGAACCGTCTGTGGGAAATAAGCATATTGTACAAAAATGTATGAATGAGATTGTACAAATTCATATAAATTAGCCACCAATTCACCAAAATAAAATAGTTAGGAATTACCATGAAAGTGAGTTGGATTCAGGACAGTTGTTACCATGTAGGCATTTTTAACTTCATGTCTTCAAAAATATCAGAAATTTAACCTTTCAGAAATTTAAACATCATAGAAGAGATTTATTCAAATCATTGCATGTATGGATTTATGTAAATTATGTATTTTTGAATAAATTAAGTATTTCAGACAAAAAGTAATCTTGTTCTTTGATCTTTGATGTTATGTTTATTTAAACAGAAAGTAAACTGAGTGTTAAGAAGGAGAACAAAATGCTCAACATTACCAATCATCAGGCTGAGTTCACAGTTGACTGTGTCATTGACTCACAGTCCAGTGATAATTCTGCCTTTGAGGTCACCTGGTTCAAGGTTCAGGAGGAAGAAAGACAAGTCACTATATTCACTGCCAGGCGTGACGGTACCTTACACAGCGCAATTAATCGTAAATATCTGGTATTTGGACGACCACTTGCCACACACTACAAACTGACTGTGCCACAGATCAACCCCACTGATGTGGGGCAATACTACTGCCAGGTAGAGGAGTGGCTTCTAATTGCTAACAACTGGAAGAAATTTGCTTCGGATAAATCTGGAGAGCTCTCTGTCCATGTTCACACTGAAGGTAACTATCTAGAAACTAACATGTCTTCATACAAAGCAATTTGAGCATTTTTGACAATTTCCACTAAGACTTAGTCTCTGAATTAGCCTGCTCAAATCCTTTCAACCACATAGTGACCATGTTTTCACCAAGTTGGACATGTTCCTGGAACAACATTCCTATCGGCCAATATGATTTTAGGGTTGGGGTAATGTTAGGATCAGGCTTGTACACCATTTAAAACAACTTATAATTTCCCTCTAATTTTAGGGGTAGGTTTTAGTTAGATTAAATATATCCTTCTTGTGCTTTTAAGGACCCTCCTGTATCAGTCAAACAGCTGTTATAATATAATGGAATATGTGTAATTATATTTTGCTTGTAAGAAAAACAAAAAAAAACAAAAAACACAACTGAAACTAAATATAAGGCGACTTTTAAATGGCATTGTGGAAACAGACTTTTGGCTACATAATATCTGCACAATGCTAACCAACCAAACCTTGACCCCAATGGCAAACCCAAGTACGTAAAAAATATTAGAGTTATATATCGGAGATATTGGGTGGTTTTCTGACGGGTTTTTTCCCTGTTTCCAGAGCCTGTTTCAGTGATATCTGTCATGTAGTAGGGACATTTCATGTGTGGTATTCAAAAGAAAAGAAAAAACAGAACATTCAACCATAAATCTAATGTATATACCAAACAGCAAATCTTTATCTTTTCCAAAAAAACAAAAATCTAACATTTGATTTGTTTTTCAGGTGATTCCAAAATATCGATAGACCCGTTTGGAATAACACTGGGAATCACTATTCCTCTGATTTGTTTTCTGGTATTGGTCATAATATTGTTGTTGAGAAGGGAGCACAAGAGGAATTCTGATCTGAAGAAAAAGAAAGCCTGTCTGTGGGCTGAAAACCACCCCCTTAACCCTGTGCCGGAGGTGACTTCTGCTGCAGGGGACCATTCCTAACCTGTCCACCACAGTTACAGTATCAATCAGACGGGCCTGTGACACAAACAAAGTATTGTTACTGTCACAATCTGTGTGTTTTCTGTTTCTTTTTCATGGACTTTTAATTTGTAGATCATTTTTTCCTGTTTCCTTTGTTCCCCCTTTTTTTGGTTGTCATGGTTACTCAATGTTCATTGATTACACACACCTGTTCCCCATTAGTTCTCAGTGTATTTAATGCCTGCAGCTCTGTCACGGTTTGTCTGTTGTTTTCTGTGCTTGTGCACACCGATGCATTGCCTTCCTGTTTTGGAGTTGTTAAATAAAGTACGCAGCATTTTAGATCCACTTCACCTCACCTCATCTTCATCCTCTGCCCAGCTGTGACAGAACACCAGACTGAAGAAAGGATTTATTATAAAATGGATCTAGCAGTGGTACAGATCCTCCTACTCTTGTTCCATTGAGGAGCACACAGAGAGCTTTATAGATCTGGTCTATCTAGTTAGTTCAGATGACAACAGTATTTTTCCGAGCACCAATCAAAGGCTCGCCTGCTTGAAGATGATCCTCGAGGGACATTTATCGAGTATGTGGACTGGGTACTTCATCAATGTGAATCCCCAGTACTATCGGTGAGTGGGAAGTCGATCCCATCACGCTGACAGTTCACCCCATCCACACTTCTGAGACAATCCAGTCCTTTGTCGAGCCCACGCCCTCTACAGAGTTAGAGCTGATGCCCACCATGGACCCAGAGCCATTGCCCGCAACGGAGCCAGAGCCTGCAACATCATCCATCCCAGAAACAAAGCCTGCCGTCTAGTCGGACAAGGTGTGTGAGCTGGTTTATACCTGTGTCAGTGGGAGTACTAGTGGAGCTGGATGATGAGGCACTTCCTGCTCTGCTGGTTCTACCCAGCTCTAAGTCCTCCTTGTCACCACTGGTTCCTCCCAGCTCTAAGTCTTCATTGTCGCTGATGGTCCCAGCCAGCCTCCCATTCCCTCCTCCTCCAAGTAAGCTGTCCAGTTCCTCATTGTCGGCTCTGCTTGTTCGGTTCAGCTTTTGCAATGCCTTGAGCCTCCCAGTCTGCAGCACACCTTGGTGTGATGATCCCCTGGCTCTGCCTTGGGCCTCCGACCCCATTACTCCACCTCGGCTCATCGATCAGACGGCTCCACCTTGACTCCTCCCCTCCCTCGGCTCCACCTTGGTCAGTCGTTGCTCTACCTCTGCCACGGACTTCCGGGGCTTTGACTGCCCCTCATTCGTCCACCCCTTCAGCTTCGTCTGGCTCCTTACCTGCAGATCCGCCTCAGTCCTTACTCCCAACAGCTCTACCTTAGTTCTCCGGCACAGTGGCTCCACCTTGGCCTCGTTCCACACATTTAAATAACACATTTCAAATCAGCAAATAAATTTGAAATGAACTGTCCTATAAGTGCTGTGTCCTATGTTTAAATAGTGCTAAAAAAGCTTATATTTCAGCCTGGACAAGAAACTGTGCAGTCCCAAGTGCACGTCTCAGGATACTGACTGTTTCTATAGCATATAGATAATTTTACTCGAATTAAAACAAGGCTGTCAGAGAGACTTGTAGTCTTTACAATGGCATGCATTCTATGAAGGTAACGATCACATGTAATTTTCGAAATGCACAAATTTCAAAACTGTTGTCAACTGAAAGTATTTTGTAAAGATGTTTTGTCAACTAAACAATCAATGTGTTGTTAAACAATCCAACAGTCAAAAGTTAAATATGGTGCTATCCTGACTAAGGTCTATTACAATAGGCTGTCTTTGAAAGGCTTTTGTCTAAACACATTAAAATGCACAAAATCATGTCATACACACATTCGGCATGTATGTGTGGATTACAATGAAATGTTTTATGTTTGTGTATTGGTTTTTTACTCTGCTTCAAAATGTACACAGATGTGTTTTTACATTTTTAAGCATTTAAAACTTTGATTTAGAAATATAACTTGTCTGATCTGCTTCCACAAATGGATGGCACTTTGTAATGTCATAATTACCTGTCCATAATTCTAGAAATTCCCCCATAGTGCAAATAGGTTTGATACTGTGACTGATATAGGGCCTAGACCATCACTATGGAAACCTTCCTTCAGATTTGCACAACATGTAAATAAATTTGCAATCTGACTTTGGCTGTGTAATGTTCTTGCTGTTTTCATGTTTACGAATGTTTGTTTATATATTGTAACAGAAGTAGAAACAGATATTTCCTTCCATATTGTGATGCACATTTGAGTAAAACAAATGATTCAAAAATAAATTAAATGTAGGGTATGGGCTTGGTTCTATCCATCAGCTGTTGATTGACAAGTTTGCAGTTGATTGTAAGAAACGAGGGTGGGTTAAAACAGAATAAATGATTGGAAAAATCCAACATACATCACTAGAGTGTTTGGTGTAAGTTTTTTAATTTTTACTAGGCGATCCAGTTATCCATTTATCAAAATGGTACAAGATTATTCTACATATTCATACACAAATCTATGTGATAAAAGAGTTTGGTCAAAAGTAATCTAAAAGTAATCAAAAAGTAGGCAGAATACATTACCTAATATATGTCATTTTTAGTTGACTTGACTAGATTTTTCATGTAGCCTAATCTGCCCAGTACTGTACATGGCAAAGCTAATTTGCACTGCTCTTGTTGGATTGCATTAGTCATAATGATTTGACTGTGTCTGTGTTCAGCAGTAGATCACGCACAAAACTTGCCGCTCCCATCGGCGCATTTGTGGAATTGCACTCTTACGCTAATTTGCTCTATGTAGTAAGTCTGGCCCTTAATGTCATTCTGTAAACGTTTATTCAGGGGGGCTTCTTACCCCTCTTAATATTTGAAATTGTGTGCTATAACATCTAAACTAGCAAATGTTTCTATTTATTTACTATAACACATTGGCTGATGCATCATCATCCTGCACATTCTAAAATTGTAGCTAAGTTTATAATTTAAAAGTAGCCTAAATACACATTTTTTCAAGGGGGGCATCTTCCTCTTCCCCAAAATTTGAGGTGATCAGTAAGAGGTGATCTAATTACATTACATAATTTTCACAGACAGGTTTGTTTTGTGTGAAATATCACAGTCACTTGCATCAGAGAACATACAGTATATCAGATTTAGGTGGTCTTGTTGAAACCTGTATTAACTTGTACTGAGGAGGAGATGAGAGAGAAAGCGAAAGGATCGGTAAGATTAAGATTCTTAAATCAGGTATATCTTTATCACTGTCCCAGTAACTCCCGAAAATAACAGAAATATGAATACAAAAATACATTACATTTGTGTCTGTACTGTATTTTTGTATTTATTTTTCTGTAATTTTCAGGAGCTACTGGGACAGTGATAGGTAATGTAGCGAATTAACTCGAAGGGGAAATATTAATAATTATTCATAACTCATTATGATTATTAATTATGAATATGTAAATCAGTTAATCAGATTAACTGGATGTAGCTACATTAAGATTAATATTACAATCAATTAACCTGTTCGTCCAGTGAACACTCAGTATTAGTTGTTTATTAATTCTAAGAAATGTTCATTTCCAGGTTATGGAAAAACAACATTCTTATTGTACCGTACTACTCAGAGCATGTAGTCAGAATCTAAATCACTTAAGAGGCAACAGACCCCAGAGTGAGCTTTAACCAACTATTGGTTAACTATAAAAAATATTGTGTCTGATTTGTCTCAGTCGTTACAGTAAATAGCCCACTGTAAACGGCCATTAACAAAAGACGCTGAAGACAGACACGAAGAGGAGAAAATTCTGTAGCAGACCCAGGGGATCCGTGTATCTTTTGGTCATTCGTTTTTTGATCTAATATAGAAATCGGTAAATGAAAAAATGGCACCTTTTTCACTTTTCATTTTTTCAAACGAAACGAAAAACAAGAATTCGGCTTGATTTTTCGTGTTTCGTTCAGAGGTAGAAAATGAATAAACAACTTGAATATTTGATCTCTACATGAGGGCGGGAATGAAACACCCTTTCCGCTGATTGGTCAACCAAACATTAAACCATGCCGGTGTTGTGTAATATTCGGTTCCTGTGAAAACCTGTTCCAGTGGGTGGAGTATTCATGAATATTCATGATATTTCCCCTGTTGTGGGCGTGGCCTTGAGACAACGCGCAGATGAATGGAAGTGAAAATATCAGTGCTCAAATCGAACTCGTTTAATGGATTATTTTGAAACAGTAATGAAGTTTCAATGTGAAGCATTAACTGCAACAGCTGACATTTTCAAAATAATGAATATATTGTGTAATATGATAAATCGTCTGTGCTGTTTTGCCTGATTGATTACAGACATTCGGATTTAGGTAAGGACACGGAAGATCAAACCGCGAATTACCTATTCTAATCTGGGATGGTACAGTTTATTACTTGTGCCCTATTAAAATGTTTATAAGTTAGCCTGTTGTGAGTCATCCTTAATTTCTTGTTTATTTCGCACATAACCAGTGTTTCTGTTAACTACATAAACTACCTACCTGAGGAGAATGTTTTATTAATCTTGCAGTCATCATATAATACAGTGCATAAACCTTTAAAGCATTGTTCTGATGGCCCAGTCTTTCTTTTATAGCCTAGGCAGCAGTTACTTCAAGAATATTATATTCTTTATATATAATCCATTTAACGAGTTCGATTTGAGCACTAATATTTTCAGTTCCGTTCGTCTGCTCGTTGTCTCAAAGCCTGTTGTCTCATGAATATTCATGTATACTCCACCCACTGGAACAGGTTTTCACAGGAACCGAATATTACAACACCGTCACCAGTTCTTCTGCAGTTCCGCGTAGCAGAATAAAACAGTCCTCCGCTGCTATGGATTCTTAACGCGTTTATTGCAACTACATTTAATCTTTCTCTTCAAACAGCCAGACAAGCGAATGGCTTGACACATACCGGGGGAGCATAGATAAGGCTTTCTTCTGTGTCCATAAATTCGGCAGCCTACACATTTATCTCGGAAATATTATTATTATATTAGTTTAGGCTATAAGTAATATAGCATAAATTGTAAAATTATAAATTATCTAGTCTAAGTAATAATTTACTTCGCACCTGCACTCACAACTACCTAATAGCCAACACCTTTGGCACATGGTCTGTTATTATTGATGACCACCTATCAAAATCTGTGTGGCAATGCTGCGAGACTCACGGGACAGACAGAGATATGGTGAAGCCTAGACCAGTATCAATCCAAGTCATCATACACATAAAACGTAACTTTTGTTTTAGGCAGTACGCTGAGATTTGGACAACGGAGGAACTTGAAATAATGACAGATGTGAAAAGAAATGACAGTTAAATTATGATTTTTATTCATACAACACTTTACACAGATGGATATCATATGGTTGTTTCAGTGATTGACTTTAGTGAAATATGACTTTGACAGCATGATTTTAAGGTGAACTCGTTTGAGTTCTATGAATAATACCCTGAAATAAGACTTTGCACATTAAACCAGAGATGAAGGGTTTTCATGCCATCTAGTTACCAGTGTCAGAAATTAACTTTCCCATATGAAATAAGTGATTTTCAGGGGTATTTTTTAACATACACATATATATATATATATATATATATATATATATATATATATATATATATATATATATACACACACCTCTACCAAGGTCCTCCTCGCCCCGCGATGCGCAAGCCTCGAACCTGGGTCTCCACCGTGGGAGTCGGATGCTCTAACAAGGAGGCTAAAGGCTGCAACCTCTAGCATCAGTCGCTAGAGCATCTTGAGATCAGAGGAGTGAGGTTTACTCGCACAGCAACTACTCAAGTTGGCTTCCGTTACACTCAACTTGGGCTGATATTTTAACACAGAACATAATAAAACCAAATAAAACACATACCTGGGGAAAAACAGCACCAAAAGGCTGATTACCATTCAATGCATCGATGATGCATGAGATGTCTTAACTAAATGAAGTAAACAGAAGTTCGAAGTTCACAAGCAGGCCGATTAACACACTCTTCATCTTATCGTCACAAATAACATATTTGACTCGACTAACACAATTGGGAGCCGACAGACAAAATATGTAAACTTGTGTGTAGTTCACAGTTCAAACTTGGCCTTGAAAACAATCCAAACTTAGTTATTAAGCAATCAATGATGTGACTTACCAACAGGAAGAGATACGCGGCTGATTACATAGCTCCGCCCCGCAATATGTGCACAACTCGAGTGACACAACAGCCAATGGCAAGTTTCCCCAATTTATTCTGAACTTAACAACCATTATTTTAAACTCCGTTACATATAATTTCTATAATCTTATTAAATATGCATGCTATCTTTAATGTTATATTCTTAAATTTAGTCAAATAAATTAGAATAACATGACACGCCTGTTACCAATTAAATCAGTATCAACCAACTGCATAATATGATGAGATTAATATTTTAAACAACATTTTTTAATACAGAAATATGAAATAACAAAATGAAATGATACTTGGATTATGAAAGTAATATCGCCATTAGGTGGCGGTAAGTCATTGTGTTAAGGAAGGAGTCATTTATTCGATTCGTTCAAAGACTCTTATTCATTCAGGAATGAAACAACTCTGTTGCCTTACTGGGAGTCAGTTGCACAACGGTTCTGTGACTTTATTTGCTTTGGAAGTTTAGTTGGCAGAGAAAATAACCGTTCTGTATGCCATCAGTTAGCCGGCCAATACTTAATATTAATTAAATAATCTCAGTGTATTGCCTAAAACAAAAGTTATGACTTCTGTGTATGATGACTTAGATTGATACTGGTCTGGGCTTCACTATATCTCTGTGCTGTCCCGTGAATTGTGCAGCATTAACACACACATTTTGATAGGTGGTCAGCAACCGGCTTCACAGCATATTGAACGGATCGAAACTCACGCGGAGGTGGAGCGTGTCTTCTCATCAGGGCAAACTGGTGCAGAACAGTGGTGGTAAGAGAATCTCTCTGCACTCCTGATATTGAACTACTGAGTATAACTACTAAATAAATATATATATATATATATATTTGGGATGGAAATCGTCCACCCAATCTGGCAACACTGGACACAGTATTTATATAACACAGTAGTATATGGAGTATTTCAGGTAAATACAGTCGGTTATGGCTTAAGTTAATGTAAACAGCTTGTTGAAAACTGGATAGGGATATGTGTCAGCATATATGATCCTAACATTCAGTCTAAAAGTGACAGCAGCCTAAAATACCAGTCTGTGTCATTAGTGAAGTTCCTAAACATAATTTCAGGAGGAGTGAACCCATCTAATCTTTCAATTAACTGCCTGAGCATATAAGCATTCACTCATCTTGATCTAGCATCAGTTGTTTTGGCATTCCTCCACCTTTCCAACTTCACCAACATAATTTAGCCATTTTTCTACCATGCTCATCTCCCAAGCATTGGTAGTCCCACTGGGGTTAAATCTAAGCTCGAGGTGAAGCTGCTTCCTTGAGACCCTCCACTGCGGACAGCAAGCCAAATTTGTTTAACCTTAATAGCTTAAACATTATATGGGCAAACAAACTTGTGAAATGTTACTCAAACAACAACAACAACAAAAATTAAATAAATGTATAAATGCTAAATAAACCTACTTTACCTAATTAATTCGAATCCCATTTTGCGAAGTTCACACGTCACAAGTTAACACATTCGCATAATGCCTGCCTACGTTCTGTGTGGACATCCCACGAAAACTTGAACCCCCCTCAAACGCTGTAGCTCGTTCCTGTGGATAACGTCGATAAGACGCTGTGCTCTGCGCTGTGAAAGTAAATTCGGTTTATTTTCACTTCCAAAGTGTGAGGCTGTGAAGAATCAGTGGTTAAAGATGGGACAGTTCCTGCTTTATTTGGACCAACTTGCTCCTCAGAATCACAACCTGTAAATATGATTAATTTTTGATGTGTATATTTTATACTGAGCATTCAAAATACATAGTTTTGTGTTTTAGGTATATTATGTACGTCTCCGGCTAACTCACGTTATTACTGTATTGCTGAAATACTTCTGCTAATCAGGTGTGGCTCACAATTATCTAAAATTGTATCCATTAATGCAGATTGTCTGTCGCTCTTACTACTCTGCATAATGATAAAGGATGGAGCAAGATTTGTTTTACAAACTTGAATGTTACACCAGTCATTCACGTTAGTGCTTGGCTAACGTATGCACTGTTATTAATACTGTTAATAATGCAGTTCCCAGTCCTTCCAGGATTTCGCAGGACTTTTTTCTGATTTTGGGGTCCTAAAATGACTGAATTTGTGGTGGCTTTTCTCAAAATGGTAATATTTACAGCATGTTTTCATGGGTTCACAGAGCTCATCGCCCCCACCAGTGGTGAACCATTGAAATTTCAAAACGTTTCAAAACACTTAACAAAGCCTTATTTACTGAAATCAAATGACTTTGGCAGTTTGATACATGCTCCGAACCACTGATTCGAAACAAAAGACTCGTAAGGCTGCGAAGCTTCAGAGAAGGTGCTCACTGCAGAGCAAATGGGTGGAGTTTTGAAATCGCCCATCACTAGAAATTGCTGAATAACAATAATTTTTTTTTTTTTTTTTTGGAGTACAAAAAGTAATCTCATTGCTTCATAACATTAAGGTTGAACCACTGTAGTCACATGAACTGTTTTAAATACGTCTTTAGTAGCTTTCTGGGCACTGAAAGTGTAAATTAACTTGCTGTAGGCCTCACTGAGCCATCAGATTTTATCAAAAATATCTTAATTTGTGTTCCGACGATGAACAAAGGGTTAGAACAACATGAGGGTGAGTAATTAATGACAGAATTTTCATTTTTGGGTGAACTGACCCTTTAAGTTCTAAGGTGGCACCAGCCCCTGATTTGGCAGCGCTGTGAGGGCTGACAGAAAAGCACTGAGCTTGAGTTGAGATGCAGATAATATTAACTTTTATTTTATTATTAATAAATATTAAAAATATAGGATGTGGAAATGGCTAATAAGCCAATAAGTGCTCCTCTGCAGCATCTACTACTAAAGTGGTAATTTATCGTCTTTTTTATTTCTAAATAAGTGTTTGCTTTCCTACATCGTGAAAACTTTAGTTTTACAAATGGGGACAAACTATGAAGGATAAACAAATAATGTTTTGGACATCACATTAAAAATAACATTCAAATTGGGCAATATTTAAAGCTTTGAAGTGCTGGGAAAAGTTGTGTGAAGCACTTAAAGGGATAGTTCACCCAAAAATAAAAATTCTGTCATTATTTATTCACCCTCAAGTTGTTCCAAACCTGTATACATTTCTTTTTTCTGATGAACATAAAGGAAGACATTTTGAAGAATGTGGGAAACTGAACAGTTCTGGGGCACCATTGACTTCCATAGTATTTTGTCCTACTATGAAAGTCAATGGTGCCCCAAAGCAGGCTGGTTACAAACTTTATTCCAAATATCTTCCTTTGTGTTCATACAGGTTTGGAATAACTTGAGGGTGAGTAAATGATGACAGAATTTTCATTTTTGGGTGAACTATCCTGAAAACATTAGACCATTTCTGCTACAAGTTATTTCTGTTAGTGTTAGTGGCACAATGTTTATCATGGTTTCCTGATTACACAGCGCTTGAATTCACCACAGAATTAATAACATCGCTGTGAAATCTTGTGAGAAGAAATTATTTTACATTTGTCACAGAATTCTCATATCAGATCAAACACTTTCCACGTTGGCACTGTCTGATCTGATATCTGTGGTTTAACAGAGAATTCTGCGACGAATGTAAATGCTTCTCACAAGATTTCACAACGTTGTTATTAATTCTGTGGTGAATTTAAGGGCTTTCTTCACAGCGCTGTGTAGAAATATTGTTGTGTGATTGAGATCGGTCCACTGCTCTGAACTCATGTCACGTTGTCTATTATCGGTCCGAGCTGCGCAGCTCAAACGAGTTGATTAATGCCGCATTCCAGGCAACCCGTAACCCGTGTTTTTCCAACCTTCTACCCGTGAAAGTGCACTGGAACGGCAGTCAGATCCGTGACTTCCCACCCGTGAACTCGTACTAGATCGATGTACTCCCAGTTCCGCGCTCTGACGTCACATAGCCCGCGAAACAACAATGGCAGCCCCTGCGGATGCGGTGTTTATGCAAGTGCATGGTAAAATAACGTAAAATAAAAGGTATAACAGCTCCTCTTGCCTTATGCGTCGTTTTTACTCCTCCGTTTCCCTCTAATAAGCAAGGAGTACGCACCTTTGGCATAGAAATAATTGTAAGCATAATTGTGAGCATAAGCCCCATACGGTCCGCCATGCTGGTTTGTTTACACTCAGGCAGTTTGGCGTGACTTGCCTGGAACTCTACAAAGTCGTGAGTCGTGGTTTGAAGTCGTGAAGTCGGGCTCAAAAACCTGACAGGAACGCAGCATAAATGCATGTTGCGATGACGTCACGGGACGTGTCTAAGCTGAAAATCTGCGGCAATTGAGAAAAAAAATGCAAGCTCCTCCGAAAATTTTGCGATAAATTCAGCGATCGCAGAATCGCGAAATCCTGGAGGTACTGAGTTATGTGATTACAGTCGCAACATCTCATTATGAATGTCAAACTGAGTAGTGTATCACTGAGAAATATCCTGTTCAAGTCGTCCTTGCGATGGTTTGGGTTGAATAACAAGTTCTTTCAATATTTCATCATCAGACTCGCGCTCAGATTGATATGGTAAAATCGTTGCCATTGTTACTGCCTTTGCAGTGTGTACAATCACTGAGCTCCGGAAGCCTCCTGACTGTTTCTAAAGCATAGATAATTTTACGAGAATGAAAACAAGGCTGCATGTCAGAGAGAGACTTATGAAGGGTAGATCAAATGTAATTTTCAGTACTCACAACTTTCAATTTTCAAAGTTTTATAGGGTTTTTGTCAACTGAAAGTATTTTGTAAAGAAGTTTTGTCAACTGAACAATCAGTATGTTATTAAACAATCCAACAGTCAAAAATTAAATATGGTGCTACCCTGGGCTGTCTTTTAAAGACTTTTGTCTAAACACATTAAAATGCACAAAATCATGTCATACACACATTCGGCATGTATGTGTGGATTACAATGATATGTTAGTTTTATGTTTGTTTATTGTTTTTTTTTACTCTGCTTCAAAATGTACACAAATGCTTTCTTACATTTTTAAAAAATTTGAGACTTTGATTTAGAAATATAACTTGTCTGATCTGCTTCCACAAATTGATGGCCTTTGTAATGTCATAATTGCATATTCATTATTCTAAAAATTCTCCCATAATGCAAATTAGGCCTAAGCCTTTATCAGTATCACCATGGAAAACTTCCTTCAGATTTGCACATCATGTAAATAAATTTGCAATCCGACTTTGGCTGTGTAATGTTCTTGCTGTTTTCATGTTCATGAATGTTTGTTCATATAATGTAATGTAACAAATATTTTCTTCCTAATTGTGATGCGCATTTGAGTAAAAAAAAAAAAAAAAAATTGACACTTATCCACCTTATTCCTGACCAGCCTACTGCGTTTCGAATTATGGGTTGCACTTCCGGTTTGGGGAACTTCCATTTAAAAAGACTGAAACTAATCGTTTCAAATCATAAGGTTGCCCTATAAATAAAGCTTATCCGTCAGTTTGACTGAATGAGCAGCCAATTTTTCTTTCATGTTTTATTTTCAGACATCATTAGAATAACGTAACGCTTGGTATTTTAACGTAATGTTATAACTAGAATTTTTCTCTTCAAAGCCTCACGTCTCTTTCCAGGTTTGTTTTCACAGGTAAATACAATTTATTATCTGTAAAAATGATGGAAATCACTTTGAAATAGTATCTCGCAATGCTGAAGTTCATTAACATTTTTTATTAAGGCAACATAGGGGGAGAGTGGGGTAAGATGAGCCACTTTTTACTTATGTGGTCCTCAAGATAAGGGAAAATGAGGCAGAAGTACAATGAAAGTATTTAAAGTAATTTCATTTTAAATGATCAGAATACATCTATGACAAAGGGTTCTAAAAATATGGCTTTTTATTAAAAAGTGTTCCTCTGGCTCAATTTACCCCAGATTAGGGGTAAATTGAGCCGAGTCAGTAGGTGGGTGTAAACTGACCATCTAACTGAATCTGAATCAAACCCATGTGAATTCATGTTTAAATTTGGGGAAAAAATCAATTTCATCAAGACATCAGTAGTTGTATTAGTATCAGTGATACTGGCCTTCATTCATAAAAAGATGCCATTAAACAAGTATTTAAAATATACTGTCTTCATGTTGTTTCTTTATGTTGTTTTCATTTGGAGATTAACTGTGAAATTATTACATTATAAAATATATTAAAAAGGTATAAAAACTTAAGTGTTTTTAATTGTGATTAATGTGTGATTAATCGAGTTAATTTACTTATATATATATATATATGTGTGTGTGTGTGTGTGTGTTTATGTATGTGTGTGTGTATATATATATATATATATATATACACACTACCAGTCAAAAGTTTGGAAACTGTAAGATTTTCAATGTTTTTAAAAGAAGTTTCGTCTGCTCACCAAGGCTGCATTTATTTAATTAAAAATACAGTAAAAACAGTAATATTGTGAAATATTATTACAATTTAAAATAACTGTTTTTCAGAATTGGGGTACCAGCACTAGCCAGGGTCCTTTGTATGTGGTGTTGGTACGGTTGTCGATCTGCAGTGTTCACAACAGGGGTTTTGGTGCTGGTAGTGAGAGCACGAGTGGTTGCGGTGTTTATCGGATAGGCAAGACGAATTCCCCAGTTCTAAAGTGGTAAAGTTGTGAGTTTGTGTGGATGTGCAAAATGTTTTATGATTGATGTGTTTGTTTTAATTTTTATATATTAAAGAGACCAGTTTTGTACTTTCTTGAATGTTTATTGAATAAATTGTGTGAAACATTCCATCATTGTCTGATATCTGTCTCAGCCACTAAGTATCTGTGTGCTCGTGGTACTTTGTGTACCTGTGGGTCCCCGGCCAATTTCCAGGGTGGCGTAGTCAATTTGTTGCCATAATTGGCGCTGCGTTAAGTTTTGATATCAGACTGTCACATATATATATATAGTATTCATTACAAACAGATTTCCAGGCATTCCTGTTCTTTTATTCTACAGCTGATGTGTGCAGTTTATATTGCTTTCTTTAAAAGAATTTTCTCTTGTTTAGTAAAGGTTTGGATTTTTTTCTCAGTTCCATGTGGTTTTAAGTTTTTCTTGGTTCGTTCCATGTTTTATAGGCGACCTCTGCCATGCTAAATCAGATTAGCACAGTTGATTTTAAATTAATCTAGTTTATTTTAGTTCAGGACTCCATAGTCCAGGTGTTAGTAATCTGTGTTTCAGAAAGCCATTTTAAACCACAATTAACTGTTCTAGATTAAGGCCTACTCCTGTCTTAATTTAAACCCTGTCTGGAAAACCGGCCCTAAGTGTCATAATGTTATATTTTATGAATACATAAATTCATACACAGAAATATGTGGGTTTTATTTTGCTGTTATATTCCATTGTTTATGTCTGATTTTTTCAAATCTTCATAATGGTGGATAATTTTCCTGGTTTTGTTTTGGGAAGCATGTTTTAGTTTGTGTAGGAGTGAGGACAATGATGAATGTACACACACAAAAGTGTATAGCTGACCACCACCTCTGTTATTAAAAAAGATGGAGGGAAAGTTCATTGTCAAGATTATCTACAAAGCTTTTGCTGTGAATAACATAATGAAATAATAATACATTCTTGTTTGTTTAACTGAAAAACCGTACATTACAAATAAGCTAGACGTATGATTTTCTGTAAACATGACTAATGATTCATTGTAGTGTTAATAGTAACTAAAGACTTCATATTTTCGTGGAAACATTGAGAACAGTTTTATGTTATATCAAACTAATGTAATCGCTTTTGCCTCCATGATTTCAGTAGCCCACATTTTCACTTCAGTGCTCCAGATAAGATGCTTTTCAATGTCCCGTTTCATTCCAGTTCACGTAAGAACAATATCTAATTATTTTTCTCCACTTTATGAGCATATTTTGCTAAAGCACACACTGTTAATGGAAATCCCAGTTCATTTCTATAGTAAGTTCTGTAATGGTTGTCAGCAGAACTTACTATATTTACTATACAGCACTTACTGTAGCAGCTGTAACCAAGGGGTGGAGCTTATAGCATGAAGGCACAAACAGAGAGTATGCAGGTAACACACCTTTCCCTTTGAGGATTTTCAGGTATGGCAGCTTACAATAATACAGTCACCTGTAAATTGCCACAGACCGCATACATATAACATAGAAGCTCCAGTCTAATACAAATGGATCTTGAAGCCACACACAGCTAGAACAGCACAACAACTGATGGACCAGTTTACCTGGAACAGCTGAGTGAAAGTGAAAATAAGACAATGAGACCACTTTGGGACGTATCGAATCTTTTCGTCTGTTTAATACTATCAGGTTTCAGTAAGTAATGTTGTTTATTACTTGTCATGGTTATTTGCATCATATGCTGTAAATATAATTGAACATTGTTATTTGGAGTTCTATTCAATAAGCTGTGGGTTGCATAACAAGTTCTTCTTCGAGCGCATTCAGACATTTCCTGATTAAGCAAACAATGAATTAGACTTTATCCATAAAGAACAGAGCTTTAGATGTAGCATGATGTTAAAAACAATATTCAAGTACCAGCCAAGAATTTATTCAGGACCTGTTGGCTAATACACATTTTCATTGTATATTACATTGTCAACTTTTAGATGATTATATTTTAGATGTTTAACCTTGCACCAGGATCTTTACCTTTGTTGATTTATTAATCCCTTTTCTGAATATTAATCAGATGCTGTAAAGTCTGTCGTCTATGTTGAGAATGGGAAGAGTCTGACTTTAAATCCAAATATTCAAGGAACGCCTGAAGACATTTTGTGGACATTCAGTGGAAACAAGGTGGCTGAACATGATTTGACTGAATTTTATGATTATGGTCAGTTCAGAGGAAGATCAGAGATTGAAATCTCTACTGGGCAGCTCACGGTTCACAACATGAACAGCAATGACAGCGGTTTTTATAGATCTGTAATACAGATCAATGGAAAGCTGCAAAATTCTGAAAATGAAGTTAAAGTTATTGGTAAGTGAGAATAAAATAAGACACCAGTATTGTTGGTTAGTGCTGATTTAATGTTGGCTTAGCCGGCATTTCATCATACCTGTGCTGCTCAAAATAGCTGGTGAAGCTGGATGATCAAGAAAATCTTGTTAGTTAACCTAGTTAAGAAATCTAAAGGCACCAGCACATAAAACACAACATACTGCACAAACTATGCAGATTTTTCAAGCTGAGATGTTGCCATATTTTGTTGGTGAATGTAATGCAATGGATGATTCACTCTATGATGGTATGAACAGTATTTCTGGACTTTCCAGTAATTGTTTCATCATATCATTTATTTTTACTTTATAGAAAAAGTCCTGGAAACTGTTAATGGATGTGATACAAATAGAAAATCATAGTAATAGTCCATTTTAATTTTAATGGATTTTTAATAATACAAAATGCATTTTTTTTGCGCATTTTAAGCTATCATCATATAAAATATCCTCGTATTTATTATCTTAAACTAAGCAAGTCTACCTGTAAGTATATGTTTCAGTGTGTCTAACATGTCACTCACTGTCTTATAGCTTATTTTGTTATGTAAGTATTTACCATCTACAAATCAACATTCACTGTTTCCCTCAGATGCTGTGCAGGAGCCTAAAGTGACCTGTAAACTGAACAATATTTCAAGAACATTGTCCTGTTCAGTGTCATCTCAGTTTCATGTATCCTATGAATGGACTGGATCAGGTTCAGCACAGCAGTCTGGGCAAGAGCTTCATATCAGCAAGGAGGAGAAGCCTGATTCAGTCTATACATGTACTGTGAAGAATGAAGTGAGCCAAAAGAGCAGCAGCTTCACTGTGAAAGACTGTGACACAGGTACACTTCATGCCCATATACAATCACTGCTGAAATACAATGTTCATTATGAAGCTAATGATTATTGTTATGCTCTTGTTATTATTAGATGAACCACAATCATATCAGAATATCATTATATCAGTTTCAATGTCTGTCATCATTGCTATTATTGTGGGGATCATAGTTGTTGCCATTTGTTTTATTCAACAAAGAAGAGGCACAGGTAAGAAATACGCTCATATAACCATAAAGATATGAATGTGATATGCCTTTCAGTTGCCCATTTATACAACATATATCATTATTTATTATCTTGTTTAGGGCTTTTACCACAAAACATTTTGATAAACAGGAGTGAATCACCAGGGACACAAGAGCCAAGTAAGTCTAAAAATATTTTTGTTGACTGTCAAAACTGTTGAGTTTTGAATGAGTGTTGAAGCCAGTGCATGTCTGGTTGACAGCTCATTTATGTGGCAATTTTGTTTGTTATCTCTGATTATGATGTCTCTATATTCATATTTTATGCTCTAATTTTACCCTACAGTCAGTGGTGTCAGTTCACTAAAATTCAAGCTTTGGCATGGGACAATAGAATAATTTAAAATTTTGTGGCAATCTCTGAGTAGTTGATTTGAAAACCATAAAATGAATGAATATCTCTGTAAAACATGGTTGTGCATTATTATTGTTAGCAAACAATGGCTTTTGTCTGCTCAAAGACTGTTTACTCTTACACAACTTATTTTTTTGTCTTTTTAAAAGGATACTTTACTTTAAAATGACAATTTAGGAATTATTTCACTACCTTTTCTGAACACAGAAGCAGAAACTGAACAAAATTTCCTGCATTCAATTGTCCATTTAATGGCAGTGCCTGGTGACCATCTTATAGCTTTACAAAATAAATAAATAAATAAAAGTGTCAAATAAAATAATCCCATGCATCTTATGCTCGTGTTTCTTCTCTGAGGTGAATATCAGTCAGAATGACAGTTCTTGTGTACACAAACTCAGTATGCAATTGACACCTCTGCCTGTATCTTTTATATATATATTAATGCCTGAAGTGGGTCTCATTTTATTTTGTTCTTTTATTATTATTTTTTTAAAGATGATGTTAAACAGGCCTTCGTGATCAGTGATGATGCAGAGGAAAACAGAGAGGACAACAGTAAAGCAGACAGGTTCGATGCTGTGGAATCTGGATATAAATCTGAATCTGGTAAGTACAAAGTAATCGGACATTATATTCTTATTTATTTATTTATTTAATTAATTTTTAGCGTTTTTGCCTTTTTATTATGATAAGACAGTGAGTAGACAGGAAGTGAAGTGGGGTCTGTACATAAATGATAAATGAAACTTTATGTTATGTCATCGCAGATTAAAATCTATAAATCAAAATATTTATTGCATTTAATGAAAAAAAGGACCCAAGCACCCAAGGCTCTATCATCTATTGCCTCAATGGTGTTCAGTGTCTTTGGGAGGATTGCTGAGGTGGATTGCCGGCAACATTTTAGGATTGTTTGTGATTTGGTCTTAGTCAAGTCAAGTCAAGTCACCTTTATTTATATAGCGCTTTTTACAATGCAGATTGTGTCAAAGCAGCTTTACAGTGATAACTGGTATATAATTCTGGCTGCACAGCAGCTCTTAAGAAAAATGGTGTCAGTATCCATCTTAAGTAAATTCAGTATTGATTCATTCCGATGTAAGAAACAATATTTATTAATTTAGTTAATTTATCTATATCAGCACTGGAGTAAACAGTGATGTCATCATCCAGCTCAGTTCAGTTCGCATACAATGGTGTCAATGCAGGCAGATCAAAGCACTGTTGAATATCGAATGTCAAGTGTCCCTAACTAAGCAAGCCAAAGGCGACAGCGGCAAGGAACCCAAACTCCAACAGGTGACGTCAGGTGGCAAACAGGTGTTAAAAATGGAGAAAAAAACCTTGGGAGAAACCAGGCTTAGTCAGGGGGCCAGTTCTCCTCTGATCAACAGTGCTTTGTTATGATTCAGGCAGCTATCATAAGTCCGATGGGATGGCAACAGTCAAAGTATTTATTCCAGTTCCATCCAGCTGAGGATCGTATTCATCACGCCGGCATGGGATGGTTTGCCACTGGCTGTCGTGTCGATGAGGCCATCTTAGTGACTTAGGAGTCCCCTTGACTACTCCTAATGTTTCACAGATTTAGGAGCTAGTTTTAGTGCTAAAATGCTTTGTGAAATACTCCTAGAGCAAAAATTTAGGAGTCCAAAATTTAGGACTGACTCACCCATTATTTTTAAGAGTTTCTTCTAAATTGGCAAGTTAGGAGCTACTTTTAGCCTTAAGATGTTTTGTGAAAATGGCCCCAGGGCCTGTATGTATAAAAATTCTCAGAAATGCTCTTAAGAATAGTCTTAAGCTTTAAGTGTCAAATATTTTTAATAAAAAGTAGGACTTGTCTAAGAGTGGGAAACTTTTATAAAGAAGCTAAAAGCAACTTTCAGAAACTTTAATATTTATCAAAATAAATAATATATTTATCATAATCATAATATCATAATCAGTTTTTAATATTTCATTGGTCCTCTTGTTTTGCATGTGTTCATAATTTCTTTGTCTTAGACTTTACTAAAAGTTGCTTTTAGCTTCTTTATAAGAGTCTCCTTCTCTTAGAAAAGTCCTACTTTTTACTAAGAATTTTTTGACACTTAAAGGATTAGTTCACTTTCAAATTAAAATTTCCTATGAGCGAGAGATAGAGAGGAGAAGACCCCCATGTCATCTAAGATGTTTATGTCTTTCTTTAGTCGAAAAGAAATTAAGGTTTTTGATGAAAAAATTCCAGGATTATTCTCCTCATAATGGACTTCAGTGGCTCCCAAACAGTTGAAGGTCAAAATTGCAGTTTCAGTGCAGCTTCAAAGCGTTCTACACGAACCCAGACGAGGAATAAGGGTCTTATCTAGAGAAACCATCTGTCATTTTCTAAAAAAAAAAAATGTATTATCTTGTTTAGGGGTATGTAACATAGAATGTTTACCACAAAACATTTTGATAAACAGGAGTGAATCACCAGGGACACAAGAGCCAAGTAAGTCTAAAAATATTTTTGTTGACTGTCAAAACTGTTGAGTTTTGAATGAGTGTTGAAGCCAGTGCATGTCTGGTTGACAGCTCATTTATGTGGCAATTTTGTTTGTTATCTCTGATTATGATGTCTCTATATTCATAATGGTTTTTTATGCACTAATTTTACCCTACAGTCAGTGGTGTCAGTTCACTAAAATTCAAGCTTTGGCATGGGACAATAGAATAATTTAAAATTTTGTGGCAATCTCTGAGTAGTTGATTTGAAAACAAAAAAATGAATGAATATCTCTGTAAAACATGGTTGTGCATTATTATTGTTAGCAAACAATGGCTTTTGTCTGCTCAAAGACTGTTTACTCTTACACAACTTATTTTTTTGTCTTTTTAAAAGGATACTTTACTTTAAAATGACAATTTAGGAATTATTTCACTACCTTTTCTGAACACAGAAGCAGAAACTGAACAAAATTTCCTGCATTCAATTGTCCATTTAATGGCAGTGCCTGGTGACCATCTTATAGCTTTACAAAATAAATAAATAAATAAAAGTGTCAAATAAAATAATCCCATGCATCTTATGCTCGTGTTTCTTCTCTGAGGTGAATATCAGTCAGAATGACAGTTCTTGTGTACACAAACTCAGTATGCAATTGACACCTCTGCCTGTATCTTTTATATATATATTAATGCCTGAAGTGGGTCTCATTTTATTTTGTTCTTTTATTATTATTTTTTTAAAGATGATGTTAAACAGGCCTTCGTGGATCAGTGATGATGCAGAGGAAAACAGAGAGGACAACAGTAAAGCAGACAGGTTCGATGCTGTGGAATCTGGATATAAATCTGAATCTGGTAAGTACAAAGTAATCGGACATTATATTCTTATTTATTTATTTATTTATTTTTTGGAGTTTTTGCCTTTTTTTTATGATAAGACAGTGAGTAGACAGGAAGTGAAGTGGGGTCTGTACATAAATGATAAATGAAACTTTATGTTATGTCATTGCAGATTAAAATCTATAAATCAAAATATTTATTGCATTTAATGAAAAAAAGGACCGGTGGATTGCCGGCAACATTTTAGGATTGTTTGTGATTTGGTCTTAGTCAAGTCAAGTCAAGTCACCTTTATTTATATAGCGCTTTTTACAATGCAGATTGTGTCACACATGACAACTTACCAGCGTAAAAAGATATAAGTTCATGCTCCTTTTCTTCACCGCCATCTTGTTTGAGTTTTTCTGAAATCTCCAAGCCGGTCACGTGATTGGCTGCTAGCATTCTGATTGGAGGATCTAAAGTATCCAGATAGAAATGTGTTGCTCATTCTCAATAGGAGAGTGCCCAGGCAACAATGCCTGGCAACATTGCTCAAAAAGTTGCCCAGTGTATCATCACCTTAACTGTAACTCTAACTCTGCTTACATCAATACATGATCACAAGAGTATATGTTCTCAGTTTCTACATTATATAGCAATTTTTTTTAACAAAACTGGAGTAAAAACAAATTAAATATGAAGCCTTCACTGTACTTGAATAGGTGTTTTTTCATAAGCTTAGTTCTGATGTATAGAAATTAAACATTTATAGCTTTGTGAGCAATTTACAACAGAATTAAATTTCACCCTTTTCTGACTTGTCAAATTGTCATTAAATTGCTTTATCATTTTATTGGTCAGGGAATAATTTCTCAAAACATTTTATTTTAGAAAAATACAGTTACGATGAAGAGGATTAGTGGGAAATTAATGAAGAGAAAGACCTCACTGGACCGGCACAAGTTAGACGTGAAGAGCCCAGCAGCAGGAGCACAGAAATACCTTAAACACCTCAGGACCCAAATGTCTTTTAAAATGTGGTGGCTTATTTCATGTAAACAGGATTAGATTGCATCTTTTTAAGTAGGTGATAATTGAAGTCTGTCACCAGCCATTGCTACTTTCTTACAAGAGTACTCTATTGAACCAGGGACATTAATAACTAAAAAATAAATTAATAAATTGCAAATAATATTATAATGTTTTGTTTTAAATCTCTTCTGCTCACCAAGGCTGCATTTATTTGATCAAAAATGCAGTAAAAACAGTAATATTGTGAAATATTACAAATAAAGAACTGTTTTCTATGTAAATATATTTTATTTGTAAATTATTCCTGTGATTAAAGCTGAATTTTCAGCATCATTACTCCAGTCTTTAGTGTCACATGATCCTTCAGAAATCATTACAAAAAATTAAAAACACATTTTGTCAGTGTGAAGTATGAAGTACTCACAAAATCTCATGAAAAACAATAACTTTTCTTGTGAATGAATGACACAGAAAGCGTGCACCGCACTTTCCCTTTGTAATCACAGCAGCTGCCAGTCAGTGCAGCGCAAGCTCAAAGATTTCAGCACACTTGTAACACTCATTTTATTCAATGAATCTAACTAAAGTCCACAATAAATATTTAATTTTTGACTCTTTTTTGTCACATGAAAGTGTGAAAACTGATGGTCGAATTTAATTTAGGCGAGGAGGAACACTGAGGTATGTCTTTATTTATTTTTTATGCTGTCTTACGTTTGAATAACAAAATTAATGCTATGCCTGACTTTTTAAGTGACTATATTCTGATTATAAACTAAGTATTACACTACTGATGTTCAACACACCAGCAAATGACATCTCACCGGAAGTTTTTGAGCTGGCTTATATTATTGAGGAAGTTCTAAAGAACGCTCCGTGCATATAGCCCATTGAGATGAAACAGCAGAGTTGAGGCAGGCAATTAACAGTCGTTTTCACAGATCACAGAATATTAAATATAGGTCTAAAAATAAATTATGCTTGATCCGACTTGTGACTCATGATCTGCTCTTGCTCACGACATGAAATTTCTCTGTACTGTACTATGTTGGTAGCCATTAAAGAAAACGTAGTTTCATATTTATGTTTAAATAGGCCTATGTTATGTTTTAAATTCATCTATTTGATTATGAAATTGAACAGCATGAGTAAGATAGAATACATCATAAGATGCGCAATATATTGGGAGACATGGAGACATGGAGTGGGTCAGACATGATTGTGATCACTTCATTATGGCCCCCTTCACACGGAGACGCGTATAGGGGTATACGCAAAAATTTTGTATCGGATACGCGTTTCGTCCAGACGAACCCAGCGTTTTCAGAAGGTGAATCTGATATTTTTTGAAAACAGGTCCCAGAGTGGATAAATCTGAAAACGACGCCCTTGGGTTTTCGTGTGTACAGCCTATCCGTATATTTTGTGAAAAGATGATGACATCACCCCACGTGTCGACCCTAGTCAGACACCACTAACAGCACAAAACAGCAACAACAACAACAATAGCAGACTCTAGATGCTTGTGTTCATGCTGGAGAAGCTACTGAGCCAAAATAAAGCGTTATTTCTAAGCTTTACTAAAGTTTGTATACAGCGCGCAAGGTTTATGCGCATGCTCCATGCTACAGCGCCACATACTGGTCTGGCATGTATACCACATCATTTTGAACCGGTTTTAGCGGTTTCTTGTGTACGCAGATATTTCTTTAGACGAGGAAAAAAAAAATCGGATAGGGAAAGATCTGGCTTTGTGTGGACAGGGGTCTAAGTTTTGTTTTGTAGAAAGACTTTCTTTAAAGTGAATTTCATTTTGTGAAAATTGTATCTTAATTGGAATCAATGTTTCATCAACCAATTGCCTGGATTTAATAAATAAAAAGCAAATATAGCAGACAATATAATCATGACATAGAGGCGCCGGCGCGATCACTTGCACGTGAACTGGAGCGCATCTTATAGACTAAATGAACTGAAACCCAGCGTATAGGCTGCTTGCCTCACAGACATGCAAAATATATCTATAGAAAGCTTGAAATGTCTACTTCTAAACAAAATAATTCAAAACAAAAAGAAATGGGCTACTCTCTGTTTATGTAATCTGAAATAAATGTGCATTCTCTCTCTAGGCGCGTCCACTATGCGGAGATGATGAGAGTCAGCAATGTCAACTTCATCTTTGCAGCCGACACTGATTCAGAAACATTACTTTATTAATAAACAATTAAAATGTCTCCTTGCTGGTTTTGTCACATTCATAATCATTACTTTTGCTGGTTCTTTATGGCAAGCTTTATGAGTGCGCTTGAGTGTTATATAGCCTATATTACGTAAACGCTCATTATTATGGTTTATTCTCTCTAGTATTTAAGAAATTAAATTAATATAAATGTGATTTCTTTATTATGGGAAACATTCAAAGTGGTAATCCGAGGTCACATTATTTCATGCACTGGTTATAAGTACAAGCAAAGAAAACAAAAATTACAAGACCTGGTTAATTCCATCATTGAAATTGACAGGCAACTTTTTAATAATCCTACTCCTTAGCTGCATGCTAAGAAGGTGGAGTTAAAAACTGAATTTGATTTGCTCAGTACAAAGAATGCTGAATTTATGTTACGAAGAACTAAGGCTACTTATTTTGAGTATGGAGACAAAGCTGGCCGATTACTGGCATCCCAGCTTAAGGGGCTAGCTGCCTCTCATCTAATTACTCAGATCTATGATTCTTCTGGTTCTTTAACTAAAAATCCATCTGGTATCAATGATGTTTTTTTCTCTTACTATTCAAATCTTTATAAATCAGAACCTCCTTGGCATGACTCATCATGGGTAATTTTTTAGACAGTATACAGGTGCTGGTCATATAATTAGAATATCATCAAAAAGTTGATTTATTTCACTAATTCCATTCAAAAAGTGAAACTTGTATGTTATATTCATTCATTACACACAGACTGATATATTTCAAATGTTTATTTCTTTTCATTTTGATGATTATAACTGACAACTAAGGAAAATCCCAAATTCAGTATCTCAGAAAATTAGAATATTACTTAAGACCAATACAAAGAAAGGATTTTTAGAAATCTTGGCCAACTGAAAAGTATGAACATGAAAAGTATGAGCATGTACAGCACTCAATACTTAGTGGGGGCTCCTTTTGCCTGAATTACTGCAGCAATGCGACGTGGCATGGAGTCGATCAGTCTGTGGCACTGCTCAGGTGTTATAAGAGCCCAGGTTGCTCTGATAGTGGCCTTCAGCTCTTCTGCATTGTTGGGTCTGGCATATCGCATCTTCCTCTTCACAATACCCCATAGATTTTCTATGGGGTTAAGGTCAGCGAGTTTGCTGGCCAATTAAGAACAGGGATACCATGGTCCTTAAACCAGGTACTGGTAGCTTTGGCACTGTGTGCAGGTGCCAAGTCCTGTTGGAAAATGAAATCTGCATCTCCATAAAGTTGGTCAGCAGCAGGAAGCATGAAGTGCTCTAAAACTTCCTGGTATACGGCTGCGTTGACCTTGGACCTCAGAAAACACAGTGGACCAACACCAGCAGATGACATGGCACCCCAAACCATCACTGACTGTGGAAACTTTACACTGGACCTCAAGCAACGTGGATTGTGTGCCTCTCCTCTCTTCCTCCAGACTCTGGGACCCTGATTTCCAAAGGAAATGCAAAATTTACTTTCATCAGAGAACATAACTTTGGACCACTCAGCAGCAGTCCAGTCCTTTTTGTCTTTAGCCCAGGCGAGGTGCTTCTGACGCTGTTTGTTGTTCAAGAGTGGCTTGACACAAGGAATGCGACAGCTGAAACCCATGTCTTGCATACGTCTGTGCGTAGTGGTTCTTGAAGCACTGACTCCAGCTGCAGTCCACTCTTTGTGAATCTCCCCCACATTTTTGAGTGGGTTTTGTTTCACAATCCTCTCCAGGGTGCGGTTATCCCTATTGCTTGTACACTTTTTTCTACCACATCTTTTCCTTCCCTTCGCCTCTCTATTAATGTGCTTGGACACAGAGCTCTGTGAACAGCCAGCCTCTTTTGCAATGACCTTTTGTGTCTTGCCCTCCTTGTGCAAGGTGTCAATGGTCGTCTTTTGGACAACTATCAAGTCTTCCCCATGATTGTGTAGCCTACAGAACTAGACTGAGAGACCATTTAAAGGCCTTTGCAGGTGTTTTGAGTTAATTAGCTGATTAGAGTGTGGCACCAGGTGTCTTCAATACTGAACCTTTTCACAATATTCTAATTTTCTGATATACTGAATTTGGGATTTTCCTTAGTTGTTAGTTATAATCATCAAAATTAAAAGAAAGAAACATTTGAAATATATCAGTCTGTGTGTAATGAATGAATATAATATACAAGTTTCACTTTTTGAATGGAATTAGTGAAATAAATCAACTTTTTGATGATATTCTAATTATATGACCAGCACCTGTAGACATTCCTCATATCAATGCAGCTATAGCTGATGATCTTGATAGACCTCTAGAGTTAGATGAGATTTTGAAAGGTCTATAGCTTATGCAAAGTGGTAAGGCAGCAGGTCCAGACGGCTTTCCGAGTGATTTCTACAAAAGGTTTGCTGGCACCTTTATTGTTAGACATGTACAATGATTCGTTAGTCAATGGCTCTCTTCCCTTAACACTCACTCAGGCTTCTATTTCACTTATACTTAAGCGTGATAAGAACCCAGATGAATGTGGTAGTTGGAGGCCCATAAGTTTGTTAAATTCAGATGTTAAATTATTAGCTAAGGTGCTGGCTTGCCGTCTGGATCCTTGTCTTCCTAAAATAATCTCTGTAGACCAGACCGGTTTCGTTAGGGGGCGACAGTTATCTTCAAATATTCAACGACTCTTGAATATAATTTTTTCTCCATCCACCTCTACATCCAGTGAGATGATTATTTCATGGGATGCAGAAAAGGCTTTTGACCGGGTCGAGTTGAAGTATTTGTTTGCTATACTAGATAGATTTAGTTTTGGCCCTTTTTTTACATCATGATACATCTTTTGTACACTGCACCTGTAGCCAGTGTGAGAACTAACTTTTTGTGTTCACAATATTTTCCTCTCACAAGAGGTACCCGTCAAAGGTGTCCTCTTTCTCCACTATTATTCACTTTAGCGATAGAACCTCTTTCCATGGCTTTGAAAAACTCCTTACTTTTCTCAGGTATCACTAGGGGAGGGATAGAACATCGTGTCTCACTCTATGCTGAAGACCTTTTGCTCTATGTTTCAAACCCTGTCGGTTCAATCTCTGATTTGCTGCATATTTTTAATACCTTTGGATCCTTTTCTGGATACAAACTTAATATAAATAAAAGTGAATGTTTCCTAGTAAACAATTTGGCTAAACAAATTCCAGCTGGGGTGTTCCCATTTCAGTTATCCTTTACAAAGTTTTGTTACCTGGGAGTAAATATTTCACATTCCTCTGATCTATTATATCAGTATAATTTTTTCTAAATTGCTCAAGCAAGTTAAATTAGACTTGCAACGTTGGGATAAGCAACCACTTACTTTATTTGGTAGAATTCAATAAATTAAAATGAATATTTTACCTAGGTTTTTGTTCCTTTTTTAAACTGTTAGATGGGGCTATTTCTACTTATATATGGCAGGGAAGACCTCCTAGGTTAAACAAGGCATACCTCCAGAGACATAAAAAAGATGGGGGTCTTGCGCTGCCTAATTTTTTGATTTATTACTGGGCAGCAAATATTAGCAAAATTCATTGCTGGTATAATTCTCCCTATTTAAATTGGTGTAAGTTAGAAGCACAATTAATCTTCTCAATCTCCTCCTCCTTTTTCATGGTTAGAAGATTTGTTGTCTTTTCTATATATTGAAAAAATTAAGTTTGCGTTTAAGTTGGCGTTTCAAAGATGGCCGCCGAGTGAAATGACTTGTCTTAAAGGGACTTTGTTGTATATTCCAATAATAAAAATAAATAAATAAATAATAATATATATATATGATTAGTCAACTAATGGCTTAAATGAACAACTACTAGTCGACTAGAAAAAAACTTTCACATATTTTCAATCCAGCATGTCACAAAGGGTATTCTGGTTCGAGCTCGTGCTCCACTCGCATGATCTGACACACACACACACACACAAAGCATCGTACATTATTATCAGTTTAAAATTATATTTGTGTATGACTAACCTGTACTATTTCTTTACAACAAAACACTTTGCAGGTTTATCATCTCTAGTCACACACCAATCATCATCTGTTAGCCTGTGTCCCACCCCAACACACACCAGAGAAAAATCTTTGCAGGTCCTATGGCCTACTCGAATGAAAACCGCTTCAGTGAGCTCAATTATAGTAACATGGCATTTTTTGTGAGTAACAGTAACGGCGTTGTAATGGGGGAAAAAGTAATTTGTTTGATTGCTCGTTACTGGAAAAAGTAACGCCATTATTCCCATCACTGGTCATCTGTACGCAAAATGCAAAGGAAACTGGACTATACGTCACAGAATTAAACTTCTCATTTACCATGACAGACAAACAACCCCACAGAACAGTCCAGTCACATGAACAGTGACCCAAAAAAGGGGGTTCTGCAAGCATGCAGAAACACATATAGCAACCACAAAGCAATGTACTATCAACCAATCAGAATTTTTCTTTCAGAAAAAGCCAAAATCTAGTTATAATAATTATTATTGTATTTAGTTTAAAGGTTCAACATGCACTAATATATTTTAAGCTGATCATCCCACAGGATTGATTATTACTTTTTCCAGAAAATGATTCGGAGCAGAGAATAGACAGTGAGAATAGGCAGGAAAACGAAGAGCAAGAAATGACTGAAAATATGAAAGAAGGTGAAATGGATCCTTTAGTACACTCAGATGAAAAGTGATTCAGGTAAGCATGTTTAGAGAGTTTTACTGGACGTAATTTTATTGGTCAGAGAATAATTTCTCAAAACATTTTATTTTAGAAAAAAGTTGTCACATGAATGAAGAGAATGAGCAGGAAACTAGTGAAGAGCAAGCCCTCACTGGACCAGCACAAGTCAGATGTGAAGAGCCCAACAGCAGGAACACTGAAATAACTTAAACCCCTCAGGACCCAAATATCTTTTTAAAATATGGTTCTTTGTAATTAAGCAATAAAACATTTTTCAGTTTTAAGATTCAGGTGTCTTCATTAAAAAAAAAAACAACAACAAAAAAACCTTTTAAACAATAATGCATTTTGGTCATTGATTTACACAACAGCAACATTTTGAGGCCTGAAAAAAACAAACCTTTTGAAACCAGGAAAACAGGGGCATGTTTAATTTTACTGTTGACAATGTGACATGATCCAGGATTGTTAGGTTCTTCGAAGCTCATCCCAGAGTTGCTGTCATATCAACAGCTCCCTAAGCTCAAACCTGCTTGGGAGCAGCTAATTTCAGGTAAACAGGATTAGATTGCATCTTTTTAAGCAGAGGTGATGTTTAAAGTCTGTCCAGCCACTGCTATTTTCTTACAAGTGTACCCTAATATGAACCAAGGACAATAATGATATAAAAATTTGCAAATAATGTGTAGTCCATCATATAGACTAGATTTACTCATTGTGAGGGAATAATTACCTACTAATTTTATTGTAGTCTTACATTATCAAGCAAAGCCTGTACAAATAAGTCATGTAACAATGGAAATAATTGGGAATCATGTAACACACATTACAAGTTACATTTATCTAATAACGGTAACACTTTACAATAAGGTTCATTAGTTAAACATTAATGTATTAACATGAACTAACCATGAGCAATACATTTGTTACTGTATTTACTAATCTTCATTAATGTTAGTTAACGAAAATACAGTTCTTCAAAGTTCATGTTAGTTCACAGTGCATTAACTAATGTTAAGACTTTAATGTATTAGTTACGTTTTAATTAACATTAACAAAGATTAATAGATGCTTTATAAGCCTAGTTCATTATTGAAGAACCAATTTAACCAGAGTTCAGTTATCACGATTAGAAGATCTGGCATCGGTCAAATAATCTCAGGTATATTAAATGAGGTACAAAAGACAGACTCCAGGTTTCAAAGCACAAGTTCTTGAAAATGTTTACACCTAGATAAGGCATCTACAAAAACCCAAATGTAAAAACTGGGACAGCATGTGCGTTCAGTCTATAGGCACACCGTTTCTTTAAAACACGACATTGACAACTACTGGCCTGGCAGCAGAATACAGCATTTTTAGTAGTTTTCAGATCATTGTGAACAGGGATAGTTTTTACAAAGGGGCAATCTGTACGAAGAAAAAAAAAAAAAAATCCGATTTTTAGTACAGTCGTCATAGACTAACTGGACCGCAAGTCACAGAATTAAACTTCTCATTTACCATGACAAACCCCATGGTCCAGTCACATGAACAGTGACCCAAGAAATTATGGCATTTTGTCTTCCTGAACAAGTTGTAAACTTTTAAAAAAAAAAGACTACTGAAGCAGGACTTGGACTATATTCTTTATTTTTCTAGAATCAAGTCAAAAACGAAAAGATAAAAAGGTCACACTGCTAGAACAAATATCCAGAACAAATCCAACTAACATCTTAAAAAGGTCTTGTATAAAACCTGAGTTCTACAGATTTACAGACTTTAAAAACCATTCTGAAAGTTAAGCCCTTAAATGATCTGGACCTTTAAGCTTCAAAATACAAGAAAAGAAACAATTCTGGCTGTAGATTATTCCAGAATTCAACGATCTGGCTTCAGTTTCAGTCCGTTTCCTCCTCTGACTCCGATTCTGAAACAAGAGTTACATTAATCATGAGCAACAGAGAAACATGAAAATACAGAGGGAGACTCGTCCCAAACAAGTTCATCCTTGCACTTGATAAATAAAACTGTTACTCACCCTCTTCAGCATTTTTCAACCACTCTACAAACTTCTTCATCTGCTCCAGGAAGAAACCTTTTCCTTTGGCTAGGTGAGCTTCATTATACCACCTAAGAATAGCCTCTTCACTCAGAACATCCACTAAAGGAAAAGTATCAGAAGTTTAGGAACTATTCTATTACACCTCTTCAGAAGCACTACTAAGTGAGGATGTGAGAAACACTACCTTTATAGAGCAGCAGAACAATCTTCTGGAAGGCTTTCATGAAGTGGATGTTGTCGTAACAGTACTCTTGAATCCTCAGCAGAAGCGTGAGCTCAGAAAGGCCCTGTGTGGTGAAGGCCTTCAGAAGAGGACTGTGTTGCTGAGAAACAGAAAGTGGAGAATATGGTCGGTCATTGGTATGGACCGAGCATATAGAATCATGAAACATAGGTTCTCAAATGACCAAAATAACTTCTAAATAAAAGAGGCAGCATTTTTTTCCCCTGGGAAAAAAAAAAAAAAAAAAAAAAAAGCTTTAAGACTTTGAGCTCTTCCAGATTTGAAATGTTTGCTCAGACATGCGATGCGTATTGTACCAATAGATAACGGCTTATGTGTGGTTCACTTTCACAGAGATGCGTTACTTTGCACAATCTTTATGTTGCAAAAACAGAGCTTACATTTTCTGTACTCTTAAAACATGAGGGTAATTGCATTTGACTATTAACGGAATGCCTGCACCAGTAAGTAGTGGGATATTTAGCAAATAAAGTGATCGTGGCATAAGTAGACCCCTATGATTTCAGCAATGCTGAAAACGCGGAATTCAGGCATAAACAGTTTACTGTATAACAGAATGTCAAATTTGATGAATAAATAAAAAGCAGGCAAGTGAACTTAAATCGTAAAAGTAAAATCGTTTAAAAAAAAAAAAAAAAAAAAAAAAAAAAACCAAAACCCAATAATTTGGCTACATCTACGTTATTCTGGATACGCTTGAGAATGTCTGTCTACACTCATTTTCCTCAAACAATTATCTGTAGTACATAATTAGAGAACCCATTTTTCCAGAGTCCAAATAACACTAATCTAACCTTCAAGTGTTTGATTGATTGTTCAGCGACCATCTCCTCTTTCTTATTGGACTCCATTAAGCTCATAACGCTGGTCCACATGATGCCGATCATCTTCTGCTCAGAGATGTTACTCCTCTTCATTTCCTCATTGCAAGAGGCAATAATCTGAAAACAAAAAAAACAAAAACAAATCAGATCATATGATTTTCTTCATATGCTGGAGTCTTGAAATACCGATTCTGAACCAAAGTGACAGACTCAATTAGAAGGGTCTTCACGGACCTCTGTAAAAGAAACCCCTAGAGCCATCTGCTCTTGGAGCTCTTTCTGAAGCTCCTTGCGAGCTCCTAACGACTGCTGATTACGTGCAAAATCAGAGAGCTCCTTCAGCCCAGCGTCGGTGAAGTATTTTGAGAAGTGCTCATAGCTGCGCTTGTTCACTGGAAACAGCTCCTGCAACAGAAGAGACAAACACTGACGAGTTATGAGCTGCTGCTTACCATAACAGAACGGTCCAACGAAACTGCACAGGTTCACTCATGATGCATTTTAAGACTCACCATCAGCCGGTTGTCCATGCCAACCTTACGCAGACTGCCAGCCACAGAGTTAATGTCCTTCTCACTGATCCACGATTTGAACAGCTTCACAGCAAAGGCCGGAGACACACCTATTTAAAACACTGCATTTAGTATAAAAATAAAGCTAATCAGAGAAAACCTGACCATGTGTCAGACGTACCTTCTTTGACCAAGTTGTCATTGAAGAGGCTGCCAAGGATTGAAGCGGACAGGCTCCCATTAGCCAGTAAAATGCCAGTAAGCATGGCAAGCTTGTTGCGCTCAGACTCACTGAATCCTTTTAAAAACAGGAGCAACTGGGGGGGGAGAATTATGGCACAAAAACTTGAGTATTTGGTCTTTACAAGTCCAAGTGTTCTAGGCTGACATTTTAGATCCAAGTTACCTTTTTAATCTCCTCTTCGAAACCCTTCTCCAGGTACTTGTAACGCCGGATTAACTTGTTAAAAACCTTAATACAAGTAAAAAGGAAGTCAATTTTAGAATGTTCTCAATTTTTTTTTTTTTTTTTTAAAAAACACCATTATACATTCTGGCAGCACATTCCTAACAGACCAACTAAAGAGACTATATACCTGAGCATATGCTTTCATGGTCTTAACATCTTCCTGTGCCGTGAAGACACAGAAGTTAGTCCGAGTCATGTCGTCTGATATGGCACCTCCTGGAGCTAAGGAACACAGGGACAGATGGAAAAGCTCTAGTTAAACTATTATATTTCACTGCTAAAACAAAAGTTGTTCAAAAGAATTCAATGCACTCTTACCCAGCATTCCACCAGCCACCAGGATATCAAACAGGGTTTCTGCATAGCGCCGATAGTCAAGCTTGGCACCAGAGGAATCTAGGAACTTGGCAACAGCCTCCAAATCAGTGCCAGTTTGATTTAGTCCTTGTACAATGTGTTCCTGAAACTGTGTAGGGTCAAACCTCTCCTTTTCATCTGTTCAAACGGAAGAGAAAGTAGTAAGTGAGGTGTATGGTTCAATGACATGACTACACTAGCTGTCACAAGGCCTAGTAACCATTTCAAAGTAAAGTCCAATGACATAATCCTTTTCATTACAGAGCTGTTAGTCAAGTGATTGTCAAGGCAAGTTGGCACATGTGGCATTGTCAAAGTATTGCAATTGCTTAGTGCTACAAAAAAAATGGCTAAGTTAAGACTTCTGCTATTAGGAAAAAATGTGATAACTTGCCCCAGCCTCCCTTAAAAATAAAGACAAACCTCTCTTTCGTGTCTTGAAACGCTGGCCTGTTAGCGTTGGCTTCTGCTGCTTTTGATTACTCATAAAAGATACCTTAAAAGAAAAAGAAAAAATTAAAGTTCACCATGAGCTCAATACACAACTGGGGGGGACCCATGTCTATTGAGCAAGTGATAACAATTGAAGACTATTGTGAGTAATACAGAATGAGGGAAAAGAAACTAGAGGACACCAAAAGGGAAAAAAAAAAAAAAAAAAAAATTAAGCAATCATAAATTAAGCTTTAAAGAACAAATATCTGGCATCTAACTAATGTTAGTATTGTTACTAATAAAGTGTAATAGGATAAAGCCTTTATGTATATTAACATGGATTTGGTATAAATTACAGTTCTAATACATTATAATGGAGGACTCGGAATGTTTTCTTATTTTAAAGACGTGCCGCTTCTCTTCCGGTGTGCGAACTGCAAAGTTCTGCAAACCACGCCCCTCTCGCGCACCCCTCCTCGCCCCTTTCTTTTGGTACGTTCCGCCATCCATGCTGATGTCGCATGTAAAGAACCGTTTGCTTCTTCCTCTGTTGCTGGTTTAAGTGGCACAGACGTTCAAACGAGACTCGCTTATAGTAAAGACAAACAGCTTCGCATAATGAAATTGTGTGTCTTGAATTAATTCAGTCGTGTTCGACAATTACTAAACGATCACTAATCTTGTGTCATTAAAATACTGACGATAGCCTACATTTATTTTTAAAAATTCTTAATTTTATTTTTTAGAAAACTGAATAGGCTCAATAGTCTTGAAACACAAACATGTTCCCATACTTATCAAGACCTGGAAGTTACTCAAATCAAATTCAACACTTTTTCAAACTGCGTAGGAACACTGAAAACTCAAAATGTTTTAAACAGGTATCGCTGGGTCAATCACATGAGGAAAAAAAAATAAATGAGAACAGGACATATCATAAAAGAACACTTTAAAGCAAAACTTACCGAAATACTTGAATAAGGGCAACTGTTTCCAAGAAGTAAACCGAGCAAATGTATAATCGCGAGGAGACTCACCTCATGGGTTCAGCACGAGCTTCATAAAGGCTGGACGAGTCCATTTACAGAGGGGACATCAGTGACGGGGATACGTGGAAATTGGATAATAGCAACTAAATGGCTTTTCTTTTATCAAATTTATTTTAGATAACTTGAATATAAATTTGTTTGCTCACAAAGTAAAGTGGGTAATCTTAATATTGTGAAAAACGTTACGTTACGTCTAACTTGGTTCCCCCTCTTTATATTGGCCAGACATAAATTGCACAGTTTCCGGGTTTCGTAACCACATGACTCACAGGGCTACTGTTACTTATATAATACAAAATAAAATAAAAAATAAAATAATGAAAAAAGGCCATTTTTCCACACATTCTGGTTTATTGAACCTTTTTACAAAATTAAAAAAAAAAAAAAAAAAAAAAAAAGTTTTTGTTGTTGTTGAAGAATATAGAGCTCAGACTTGAGGAGGAAAAATGCTTCATTTTATTCAGAGGCCCAAACTGAGCAAAATATGCAATTTGGTGCAGTTGCTGCTATTTATATGGCCAAAAAGTAAGATGAAATTATGATGTAATCAGAGGATAGTGTCTTTTCATTTTTACAGTGTAGTGTTTAAAATTAGTCTTAGTCCATTTCTTTGTGGCCCATTTGAACCAGAAATTCTGTTCGTAAAATAATATTTTAATTATAATATAAATAACTAAGTGTTTGCAGTTTTGTATTTAAACTGTCAGTGAGGCAGATGATCCATAAAATATTTATTTTGAACCCAGAGAAAAGTATATCATACATTCATTCTGGTGTACAGTACATTCAGTTATCAGAAATTTGTCTCAGATTGTTCCCTAATGTTTCAGATTCAGAGTTACGTCACATAATGCGTCACACCTGGCAAAAGTTTCGATCCCATGCTGTTACGCAACATGTCCTGGACCAAAACACTTTGCTGGGTCACATGACCGAGACATATAAAACTTGTTTCCAGTAACTGTGTCTGATGTCACTGAATCCTTCAAACGCATTTTACTGAAAGCTATAACGTTAAGCAGAGATTTTATAAGAATTCTGTATTTTAGATCCTTTCAACAATTAAAGGTCAAAATGTTGAACTTTCAACGCAAGTATGAACTAAGATATAAAGAATGACACGAACTAGAAGTATACTTTTATATAGACTCTCTCATTACAACTATAGCTTTGTATGATGGTTTTTAGCTTATACAGAACACAGCCGGTTTAAAACATTTCATGGCATTTTGTATGTGTTGTGTGAACATGTGCGTGAAAAGACCTGCACTGTCTCCTTTAGTGTTCGGTGTTGTTTCTGTATTTAAGACTATGTTCATGATACATGTGATGTACATCATCGACCACATAAAAGAAGAGTAAATATAATAGACATACAGCCAAACCATCACAGGTCTATAGTTCATATTGTATAATTTATCTTTTGAGTTTTTTAAATAATGTTTGTGTTGTTATTTCATGCTTCTATATTTGTATTTAAACATTATAACATTATTTACTTAATATTATTATAACATTAGTTTCACGCTCTGTTTGAATTGTAATGTTGTAACATTTTACTTGAGAACAGGCATTTTCAGTAAACATTCGGAGAAGAGAGTATAAAACGGCTCTCATTAAACACCTCTGAAAAACAAATTTTTATCTGTTTCTGTGTGGGTTATTATCACAGAATACAAAGAAGATCAGGTTTAGATCCACACATGTTTTATTTACTCTAAGCTATTCCACCCCAAAGCTGACTTGTTACTATAAACTTGAACAAGTTTATAAGACTATGTGTAAAACTATGTGAAAAGGTATTTAATAGGCTATGCAAAAGAGTAAACACAACTACTAGCTAAGTATACTTACAATACTTAATAAAATCTTTTAAAATCCTCCTGTAGTCAATAATTGTATCCCTTAAAACTCATCTTTGATCACCAAAATGACATATTTAAATGTTTTTTCCTGTGAAAAAAAACCTTCCTGCCTTAAAATAGCTTGAATGTAACTCTACACCCTTGCTTCATTTAGTATACGCAGATGAATGAATATGCAAATTAGCCCCGCCTCCCCTCACTCGCACCAGCTCAGAGATCCACTCGGTCAACTTACTGAGGTAAACGCTGCACAATGGTATCACTCTTTACAACGTCGGACACATAACGGTAACTAATATGATTAGCCTTTTGCTTGACTATGTTATCAAACAGCTAATAATGTGTTGCTAATGTTACACAAACCATGTTCACATTCACCATGTCAGAGACAGACAGCTGCCTACTAACTATCAATATCCTTAGAAACACTTTGAACAACTCAGAACGTCAGTGGAGAAAGACACTGTTCATCACATCGTAATATGCATCATACACCTGCCATATTGCTAAATCTACCTGTTTTTTCATATCAACAGAAAAATACACCGGGATAACCTGGCTTCTCTCGAGACTCCCCTGCTAGTTCGCTGATAATGATATGCTAAAGTTCGCTGGCACGTTGACGTGATTGGTTACAAGGTAGTTTGTGACGTCAGAAACAGTACAAGTAGGCCAACACAACATAAATAGACAGCGCCATTGACCAACTGAAACCTATTTGTTTTGTTATTTAAAGAGTGCGTTAGTAATACGCGCCTATATGCGGATGCACAACGTGCGTGCATTCTGCGTATTATAAACACAGGGAAGCGCAGCAGCACACAAACATGCCAAATATTGCAATGTAAAAGATTATTATTGTGTGCATAAAGAAAAAAATGCTTTGGAGGAATCCGTCTTGTCCCGGAGACGGTCTGTTCACGCGCTTTAACCTCACACTTCAGATTGTTTCCTCACACATGTAAATAGCAAATCTGCATGGCACTTAAAGGGAATGGGAGATGAGACTCTGATTGGTTTATTGCATGTTACGCCCAAAACGCACCCATTTTTCATTAGGAGAATAGGGACAACCCTTTTAGACCATGCACCTGGCGACCACAAACTAGCAAAAGTGGATTCGGAGGTCTTGCGCCATGTGCTTTAGAACATGTGCTTAGATTGCTAAAATAGGGCCCTTAGACTTTTCTGTCAGTATAAGTCAAGTACATTTAAAGGGTTAGTTCACACAAAAGTTTTGAGAAGTACATAAAAAGTAGGCTGAAAGTATACTTTCTTATTGTTAGTTTAACAGAAACTTAATAATAGCATAGTCGAATAAACTTCTTTTTTTGTAAGGGGAAGCAAGTACCTTTCTGTTGTTCAGATGCTTGTGCAACAGCAGACTCTGCATGGTAATATTATGATTTGCAAGCCTCAGTTCATTTTTTCTCTCTTGATGGAATGATATAATTATTTTACATTAATTTTCATTAAACATAATTCATCATTAGGAAAGTGAGAAAATGAACAAAAACCTGCAAAGCTTTTGCACTGTAATATTGTAAATTGTATTTATTATAACTGTTGATATAAACGAGAGATATTTCACTTGGGAATCTGACTCACACTGTCTTTCAGAAGGTTGTAAGGCAACACAACAATGCCTCATTTAGTTCCTGCACAGTTTAAAAGGGGTGTCTTTATGGGACTTTGGGCACCGCAAGCCTCGATTCAGCTCGATTTATATTTATTGTTTAGATACATTTATTTTGTTTGGCTCTTCACAATATATTTTAAAAGTGGCCAATACCAGATTTGAGTGTAAACTGGTCACAGCCCTGAACTGACCCAAATGTGCAAAAAATAACAATAAAGTAGTGCAGCAGTCTGTTTGTAATAGTTGTGATTTGCTGTTTTCTTTAGCACCAGCATTTACGGGGTTAATGCGGGGAGTTCAGGAAGTGCCGAATGAGAAAATATAAGTGCTGCGTAGGCTGCTGTGCCTGTTGTTCTGCGTTCTGCGTTAAAGCAAAGAAGAGCTCCTTTGTTTGTCTTTCTTAAGACATTACAATAATAAATTCATCAGCAAACTGTTATATGTAAGCAAACATGAAGGCCACTGAAGTGAGGATTCAGAAGCCAACGATCAAACCCATGTTGCAGCAAATCACACTTGCTGTCGCAGGAATTCAAAACAAGAATATTTAATTATTTTCTGTGGCTTGACTCCATCTGCAGACTCTGGATGACATTGGTTAAAAAAGCTGCGGTATGGAGTGCATGTGTGGAGTTGTGAATAATACAAGGAGAGAATTTAATTCAGATTAAATGCTGTTACAGAAGAGGAAGTTCAAAGTCCTGATTGACTACATAGGTTCAACAAAGTCAGTAAAATGTATTATACCTACTTGTCTGTATATTTAATATAAAACTTACATTTATCATTTGTTCCTTATACATGGGTCTTGTGACTTTATTATGGAGTTCATATTGTGCCATAATTAAACAAATCCAGCATTTTACAAACAAACACAATCTGCTTTGCAAAAGAAAACTCGACTTGCAAACAAACAGAAAGTGATATGCAAATACAAAGGTCAGTTTGAGTGAAAACTCAGAGGAGTAACAAATATATGAATTGTTTTACAAATATAAATACATGTGCCTACATCATATTTCACAAATAAATACAAACCATCCTACAAATGGCATGTAATCTTTGAATAAATACCAAATTTAGTGCATACAAACGCACACCTGTCTGTTACGATTGTAAGACACTTGCCTTCTTATGAGATCTCTCGGCTTGATTTTCTCACAAATGTGTGCAGGCAGATTTTATCACAAATGCAGTTGTGCAACTTCCTCTTCCAAAACAGCAGATGGCGCTTTGCTATGGGTCAATTTACGCTAGTCTCCCGAGAGAAGCCCTGAAACATGCATTTATAATAATAATAATAATAATAAAATTTGTTTTATAATGCCTTTAAAAGTTGCATCTCAAAGCGCTTTACAAGAACATACAAATACAATACAATGGAATAGGGGAAATAAGATATAAACATACATCAAAACACATTTCAAGACATATATAGTTATAAAAACCAAATAATCACGTATAGAAAATAAGTTTACAAGAAGTTTACAGCTGGGGGTCCCGAAAACCCACGGAGAGTGAGGAAAATGAGGTGTCCAATTCGGCTATACTGGAAGCGATTAAAGCCCTGGGAACCAAGGTAGATGTACAACACGAAGAAATAAGCATGCAAATGAAGCAACACAGTGCGATGATCATAAGCGTTGCCAAATCCGTCCAAATTAATGCACAGGAGTTAAAAGAATGCAAAGACAAAATCAGAATGATGGAGAAGCAAATTAAAACACTGAATAAGGTTAACAATGATCTGAAAGTTCAGGTTTTGGATGAAGAAAGGTACAAAAGGAGATGTTGTCTTTGTATAAAGGGTCTCAAGGAGAACTCCAGTGAACGCATAAGAGAGGATGTGATCCAGCTTCTTGGCAAGATAATCCCTGAGTTTGCTTCTACCATGACGGAGGCTGTGGATGTCATGCATCGGGTGGGAAGGAAGGAAACCAGCCGTCCGAGAGAGGTGATCATTCTCTTCACTCGCAGACTGGTGCATGATGAAGTATGGAAAAAACCAAGGCGTCTTCGGTGTGCAAAGAAGCTGGCATCTGTTTTGCGGAAGATGTCACGAAGGAAAAGATAGACTTTTGAGACGTGAATTATGGCCAAGAATTGAGCAAGCTAGAAAGGAAGGCAAAGCAGCTGGCTTTAGAGGCCCATTTGGATCCATCGAGGGCAAACGTATCTCTTAAGAGGGTATAAACTGTTTCTCGTTGAAATGGGGTGAGGTGGAGTGATAGAGAAAAGGGACTCTGTTTTCTATCCCACAAACTTTACACGTCGGTAACAGACTACATCTTTATTTGTTGTTGATTTTGTATTCAATTTAAAGTTCTTTCTGTTTAAGTGATCATGTTCACGTTAAAATCTGGCATCTCATTTTCTTCTGTAAATTGTAGGGGTTTAAAGGACTCTGTTAAGCGAAAGGCAATTTTCTTATTTTGCAAAAGTCAAGAATCTCATTGCTTTTTTTTTTACAAGAAACACATTCGGAGTCAACAGATACTATCTTTTGGAAAAAAAAGTGGGGGTATGATATGATATTTAGTCACGGTTCAAATTGGTCTGCAGGTGTTGCTATATGCATGAATAAATGCCCAGGCAAAATTACTACTCACAAGGCTGATGTAGATGGCCATTGGCTTGCAGTGGTCCTACACTTAGACGATATATTTTTAATTTTAGTTAATATATATGGGTATAATGCTCGCACCCAGAATAAGGAGCTGTTGGAGACAGTGTCAAATGTCATAAATGGTCTCAAAACTAATTACCCTACAGAATTTATTTTAATTGGAGGGGATTTTAACATGACACCGGATGAATATATGGATAGACAACCTTCTAAATGTAATATTTCTCACATTAACAATATTATTCATAATTTTTGTTTATCCAATTTGTTAATTGATATTTGGAGGAACTTAAACCCCAAATCCAGACACTTCTCGTGGTTCAAACCGAATGCCACTTCAATGTCCAGATTTGATTATTGGCTCAGTTCTGATACTCTTTCGAATCATGTAACTAAATGTAGTATCTCTGGTGCCCCCCTAACAGATCATTGTATGATCAACTTAGCCCTAGAACAAAAGGATAAATTTGGTATTACCAAAGGTTATTGGAAATTTAATGCAGACTTACTAAACCACATTCTCTACATATATTAGAAAAATAATTGCTGAATTTAAAGTAAAAATAATGCCAAGTGGTACTAAATGGGAATATTTAAAACATAAATTAAGAGAATATTCTATAACTTTTAGCAAAATTTTGATAAAAAAGAAACGTGAAAAAGAAGTCCAATTAATTCAAGAAATTAATAAATGTTGTTGTCAATCTGTCAGATGAAGAGAAAGAAAAACTTATTAAGCTAGACTCCACTTTAGATAAATTCTATATTAAAAAGGCAAAAGGAGCATACATGAGATCCAGGGCGAAGTGGCTGGAAGAAGGGGAATAGTTCACACTTCATTAATTTGGAAAAAAGACGACAAGAAAAAAACTCGATCAACAGTTTAATAGTGAACCAAGTAGAACATTCAAATCATAACATAATAGCTAAAGAGGTGTTTAAATTTTATTCTACATTGTATTCCTCATCTTTTTCCTCTGTTAATTCTAATTACTTTTTTCAGATGATAAAAAAGAATATCCTGTCAATTGATAGTGTACTTCAAAAACTATGTGAATCTGACATTTCCATACAAGAGCTAGATTTAGCCATTAAACAGAGTAAATCAGTAAACCTGGTAAATCACCAGGTCCCGATGGTTTAACTATAGATTTTTTTTAAATTCTTTTGGGATGACATAAAATATCTTTTATTTGAAGCCTTACAAGATTGTATAAATAATAACGACTTATTGCCAACTATGAAACAAGGGTTTATAGTTTTGATACCAAAGCCAGGAAAAGATAAGAGATTATTAGATAACTTACGCCCCATAACACCTCTAAATACGGATTATAAACTATTTACTAAAGCACTGGCTTCTAGGTTAAAAACTGGAATATCACAAATTATTAGTGTGACCCAATCAGGTTTCTTAAAGGACAGGTCAATCCATAACAATATAAGATTAGTTTTTGATTTAATTGAATATGGTCATTTAATTGATGAGGAGGGTTTCATATTATTTTTAGATTTCTATAAGGCTTTTGACATGTTGGAACATTCTTTTATTTTTTAAACTCTTAAACATTTTGGTTTTGGTTCTAAGTTTACAAACATTGTTAGAATGCTTTACAAAGACATAAACAGCCCTGTAGCTCTTACTCAAGGTACATGTCCAAGGTTCGAGATCAAAAGAGGCATCAGACAAGGATGTGGATGTTCACCTTTATTATTTATTATGGTAGCAGAAATGTTGTCTATTTTACTCAAAATGGGTATCATATCGGGCATTGATTTAGAAGGGAATCATTTTATTGTCAGTTAATTTGCTGACGACACCACTCTGTTTTTAAAGAATGAACAGCAAATACCCCTAGCACTTAAGTTAATCAACAGTTTTTCTAATGCTTCAGGTCTAATGCTAAATATGTCGAAATGTGAGTCATTCACGATCATCCTAATGTAACATTGTACAATATCCCAGTTAAAAACGAAGTTAAATATTTAGGTGTCTGGTTATCTAAGATGGGAAAGAATTTAGAAAATTTGAATATTGATAAGACATTAGAGAAATGTAGATTAATAATGAATACTTGACTGCAGAGAGACATAACGATTTTTGGAAGAATTTTGCTGACAAAAGTAGAGAATATTTCTAGATTTATCTACCCATGTTTCTCTCTTGCAGTGTCTGTGAAAAAGATAAAGGCAATAAACAAACTAAATTTCGATTTTATATGGAAAATGAAAAGTCATTATATACGTAAAAGTGATATGATTAAAGACTATGAAGAAGGTGGGCTTAAAACCATTGACTTTGATATTATGAATGGGGTCATCAAACTTAGATGGTTACAATCTTTCATTAATGATAAGTCCTCCTTCTGGTTTGAGATTCCTTCTGTTGTATTCAAAAAATATGGTGGCATATGTTTTTTGTTGCAATGTGACTTTGAACTTTCTAAACTCCCTGTAAAACTTTCTGCTTTCCATGAAGCAGAAAGTATTATTATATTGGAAATTGATTTTCAAGCACAATTTTAGTCCTCATAACATGTCAATCTGGAATAACAGGTGTATAACAGTGAATAGGAAATCCTTGTTTATCATTGAATGATGGCAGAAAGGCATATGGTCACTAACGCATATTATGGACAACGTAGGGAATATATTGAGTCATGATGCTTTTTGTGGTAAATACAATCTAAGTTGCTCCTCTAAAATGTATGAAAAATTATCAAGAACATTCCAAAGCAGATGATTAAATTGGTAAATGAACAATTGAAATATTCAATGATAATACCTAAAATACAAGATCTTACAATAGAACATGTAAGCTTTGGTGATAGAAAATGTTCTAACAAATTTTTGAGGAATTGTTTAATACAACAATGTTTCCCTGTAAAGAGAGCGTATATAATACATCATTATGAGAAGAAAGAAGTGAGTGAAATTAGAACCAATTTTCTTTCATTTCCTGTTAACCCTAAATGTAAAGAGGTGCACTTCAAAATTATGAATCATATATACCCTGCAAAAGAATTTTTAAGAATAAGATTTAATGTAGGAGACTCAAACTTATGCCAAATAAGCAAGTTAGAGATAGAAACGGTTGAACACTTGTTTTTTCTGTGTAATTTAGTAAACACATTCTGGAAGGATGCATTTAACTGGATGCAGCAAAGAATACCTGTAAGATTGACATTGTCATGGGAAACTGTTAAATGTGGTTTGTTAATAAAGGATAAAAAGGTATCTTATGTAATAAATAATATGTTGCTTTTGTTGAAATTTTACATACACAAATGTAAATTTTTCAAAACTCCCCCACAATTATTGGTTTTTAAAGAGGAATTTCGAGTATATCTGGAAACACTGAGAGGGATGAAAAATCCCAAAGCATTGTATCTGTACTCCTTACTGGAAGAATTTGGTTTTATAACTTAAAGAAAAAGACTTCCTACACCCCTACATTTTACTTTACTTTTATTTATTTATTCATTTATTTATGTTCTCTCTCTTTTCTTTGTCTTTAACTTACTGATTGTAATCTCAGTCCTTGTTTGTAAATCTTTCAATTATGATTGCCTTTTTGTTGATGTTCAATATGCTTATGAATAAAAAAAAAAAGTTTACAGCTGATGAAATACTTGGTATTTCTCAATACCAAGTACACAAAATGTGGTAATTCTGGTAATTGTACAGCAACATGTTATAAAACACCAATCTACCTCTTTTCATTTTCATTTAAATATTAATTATAGCCACACAAATTTGGTTCAGGTAACACTTACATTGATTATCTTCACTGCATGTACAGTACTGGTCAAAAGTTTGTAAACATTAAGTTTTTTTTTAATGATTTGAATAGTCTCTTAATCTCACCAAGGCTGTATTTATTTGATCAAAATAAAGTAAAAAAAAGCAGCAATACTGTGAAATATTATTGCACTTTAAAGTAACTAGATTCTATTGTATATTTCAAAATTGTATAAAAAGCTCCTGGAGAAATTAAGTCTTTTGAGGGACACCTATTTTGATAGTTTGTAGAGCGTATTTCCCGATGCATCCAGTAGAAGGCATTATTGTTAAAGTTTGCTGCCTGCTGCGTCATTGTATTATTACTGAGAGAACTGCAGCTGCGCACTTAGTTTTTCCTGCCTGTTATTTGGATGTTTGTTGGCGTTTGGTGTTTCAGAGTGTTAGTTCATGACCATAAAGTAAGTTTTCTTCGATTTCTATATGTTTTAAATGTGTTTGAAGTGTATTATTTAACTTTGTACGTTTGCACGGGCATGTACGGACATGTAACGATTCACGTGTGATCGTTCGATAGATAAACAAGATATGCTATGTAATTTCTGCTAAATACACCACTACATAGGCTATTTTAGTTATGAAAAATATAATGTATAATCGTTAAGCCAAAACGAATTCATTCAAAGATAAACTGAAACAACCCGGCGCTATAACCTACCTCTCTAATCACACGAAAATGCGTATCAGTAATACGAGTGTGCAATCTCGTGGAATGTATACGCCAAAATGAGTTTTGGCGTGCATATGATACGCACTTTATGGCGTATTATACGCACGAACCCCACACCACTAATCCTACCCAAGGCTACCGAGCGTGTTATATAGACGCCATAAAGTGCGTATCATATGCACGCCAAAACTCATTTTGGCGTATGTGGTGCTGGTCATATAATTAGAATATCATCAAAAAGTTGATTTATTTCACTAATTCCATTTAAAAAGTGAAACTTGTATATTATATTCATTCGTTACACACAGACATATATTTCAAATGTTTATTTCTTTTAATTTTGATGATTATAACTGACAACTAAGGAAAATCCCAAATTCAGTACCTCAGAAAATTAGAATATTACTTAAGACCAATACAAAGAAAGGATTTTTAGAAGTCTTGGCCAACCGAAAAGTATGAACATGAAAAGTATGAGCATGTACAGCACTCAATACTTAGTGGGGGCTCCTTTTGCCTGAATTACTGCAGCAATGCGGCGTGGCATGGAGTCGATCAGTCTGTGGCACTGCTCAGGTGTTATAAGAGCCCAGGTTGCTCTGATAGTGGCCTTCAGCTCTTCTGCATTGTTGGGTCTGGCATATCGCATCTTACTCTTCACAGTACGCCATAGATTTTCTATGGGGTTAAGGTCAGGCGAGTTTGCTGGCCAATTAAGAACAGGGATACCTGCACTGTGTGCAGGTGCCAAGTCCTGTTGGAAAATGAAATCTGCATCTCCGTAAAGTTGGTCAGCAGCAGGAAGCATGAAGTGCTCTAAAACTTCCTGGTATACGGCTGCGTTGACCTTGGACCTCAGAAAACACAGTGGACCAACACCAGCAGATGACATGGCACCCCAAACCATCACTGACTGTGGAAACTTTACACTGGACCTCAAGCAACGTGGATTGTGTGCCTCTCCTCTCTTCCTCCAGACTCTGGGACCCTGATTTCCAAAGGAAATGCAAAATTTACTTTCATCAATGAACATAACTTTGGACCACTCAGCAGCAGTCCAGTCCTTTTTGTTTTTAGCCCAGGCGAGGTGCTTCTGACGCTGTCTGTTGTTCAAGAGTGGCTTGACACAAGGAATGCGACAGCTGAAACCCATGTCTTGCATACGTCTGTGCGTAGTGGTTCTTGAAGCACTGACTCCAGCTGCAGTCCACTCTTTGTGAATCTCCCCACATTTTTGAATGGGTTTTGTTTCACAATCCTCTCCAGGGTGCGGTTATCCCTATTGTTTGTACACTTTTTCTACCACATCTTTTCCTTCCCTTCGCCTCTCTATTAATGTGCTTGGACACAGAGCTCTGTGAACAGCCAGCCTCTTTGCAATGACCTTTTGTGTCTTGCCCTCCTTGTGCAAGGTGTCAGTGGTTGTCTTTTGGACAACTGTCAAGTCAACAGTCTTCCCCATGATTGTGTAGCCTACAGAACTAGACTGAGAGACCATTTAAAGGCCTTTGCAGGTGTTTTGAGTTAATTAGCTGATTAGAGTGTGGTACCAGGTGTCTTCAATATTGAACCTTTTCACAATATTCTAATTTTCTGAGATACTGAATTTGGGATTTTCCTTAGTTGTCAGTTATAATCATCAAAATGAAAAGAAATAAACATTTGAAATATATCAGTCTGTGTGTAATGAATGAATATAATATACAAGTTTAAATTTTTGAATGGAATTAGTGAAATAAATCAACTTTTTGATGATATTTTAATTATATGACCAGCACCTGTATATTTTACGAGATTACACACGCGTACTATTGATACGCATTCTGCTTTCATATTCACGATGTATTTGGATGCTAAACTGTATTTATTATTTAAACGATTTGATTGTACACAGACTAATTAAAATGAGCAGTGTAACTTTTTATATATTTGATTGACTGCATGTTATTTTGACAATAAACAGGCTGCGATATCAAGTTACTAAAACTGTTACGTTGTGTGTGCGCGTGAGGCGCCAGCGCGATCACTTGAATTTTCTCATAAAAGCGGAAACAACCTAAAATACTCAGACAGTTATGGTCACATTCGAACATCATTCGAATCTGTGAAGGGTTAAATAGGTCTATTATTTTTGTACACTCACAATAAAAACAAATCATTGCTTGTACTAAAGAAAACAAAAATAATTTTCTGCCGTCTGTTTCCTTTCCGTGAACTTGCTTCTCAAAAATGAACCGAAACTCAGCATATAGGCTAGATATAGCTGTCTATTAGGCTACTTGTCGCATTTTTTCCCTTTCATTTTGTTAATATGTTAATTATTTAAGTGAAATAATTTTCGGGTATAGACATAGGCTATTTATTCCTTTTATATGATTTTACCTTGTTTTTTTTTTTCTCCGTTTACAGAAGCGCTACAGGTGCGTGATGATGATGAATCCTCATGTTCTGTTTATGCTGCTATTTGTGCATGTAGGCTAAAACTAAAGCCCTGGAATTTTTTAATGGGTCACAGACACTTATCCATTCTAATTTCGTTTCATTCTAATTTAATATAACCTTGTCGGTTAATGAAAAGATAATGATCGCGTCAGATGAAAGTCAGGATAAAACCCCCGAAATGATAGCCAATCGACAAGACAACATTTCTAATTTTCGTTTAGTTTACGTTTTTTAACTAATACTTTTTCTTATATTTCAGGTTTATTTCGATTAGCATAAATGTTTTAATAGTTTTAGTTTTTGTTAGTTAAGGATAATAACCCTGCCTGGCAAAACATCCACAGAACTACATTACAGTCAATTTTCCAGCTGTTTAAGCCACGAATATTTACAAATATTCACAAATTATTTAATTCTGCCTGGGACACAATCTCAGGCCGGGAGTCTCAGACTCATCGAGGCCAATAAATCTACAGCTATTGTTGCAAACATAATAATGGTTTAAATAATTCACGAACTGGGGTGGCACAAATTATTTCTGGGGGGGCCATGCCCCCCTTTGGCCCCCCCCGTAGCGCCGGGCCTGTGCTTATAGTTAGAACCAGAGCCTAGCAGTCGTCTTTCCTCTCCAACAAAAATGTAATTTATTCCTGTGATCAAAGCTGATTTTTTAGCATCATTAATCCAGGTTTCAGTGTCACATGATCCTTTAGAAATCATCATACTCACCTGTTCACTGCTCATTTTCGTCAGCTGAAAACTTCTTGTAAACTTTTTTCAAGCTAGCCTATATGTAATTATCTTATTATTATTATATATTCTATCTTTTATTTACCCTATTCTATTGTATTTGTATGTTCTTGTAAAGCACTTTGAGGTGCAACTTTTAAAGGCACTATAAAACAAAGTTTATTATTATTATAAAGGCATTTTTGAGGGATTCTCTCGGGAGACTAGCGTAAATTGACCCATAGTCAATTTACGCAAAATAGCAAAGCGCCATCTGCTGTTTTGGAAGAGGAAGTTGCTCAACTGCATTTGTGAAAAAATCAAGCTGAGAGATCTCATAAAAAGGCAAGTATCTTGCATCGTAACAGACAGGTGTGCGTTTGTATGCACTATTTGTTCAAAGATTACATGCCATTTGTAGGATGGTTTGTATTTATTTGTGAAATATGATGTAGGCTCATTTATTTATATTTGTAAAACACAATTCATATATTTGTTACTCATCTGCGTTTTCACTCAAACTGACCTTTGTATTTGCACATCACTTTCTGTTTGTTTGTGAGTCGAGTTTTCCTTTGCAAAGAAGATTGTGTTTGTTTGCAAAATGCTGGATTTGTTTGTGTAATTATGGCACAATATTAACTCCATACTTTATCTTTTCTTTAATGCTCAGTAATGATCAAAAAACTAGTCATGTTTAAAAAAAAAAAAAAAAACATTACACACATGTCCAACTAAACATAAAAAAACAAACAAACAAAAAAAAAACTTCCATGAACAATATGCATATTTCTGCAAACATTTTGAGGACATTGTAAAAACCAAATAACTTTGAACAAACATGCTATTAATGTTCATTCAGTACATTGAGAGAATATTACCAGAACATTAGCAAAAGTTCTGAGAAGATTTCCTGTTAGTTGGGTTCTTCATCAGAGTTGTGGGTAAGTAACCTCGTGATCCATGGGTTGAAACCATCCTCTGCTAAGTAGGGCTGTCAAAATAATAATCCAATTTCAAATATTACTCAAATTTAACCCTCAAATACTCCTTGTTTACATTTAGGGTCTCAATATGACCTCAAACATTTATAGAGCGATTGTACAAAAAATATACTGTTTAATAATACAAATCTTATATCTTTGTTTACTTCTCATCTATACGTTTATGCTGTGTTTTCGGGGATATGAACTTTTTTTTTTACCCATTTACTGCAAAATTCCTCAACTACACCATTAGCATGCATATGAAATATTACATTTTTATGAAAAAAAAAACAAAACAAAAAAAAACACTTTACAGTTTTTTTTCAACTGCTTCCACACATTATCAAAACTTTGCCTCTTTTTTCACAAATCCAAGAATTGCATACACAAAATGCAAAATGCCTCACATCTCTTGCAAAATGAAGCACTGCATTCAAAATATCACAAACACATCTCAAAAGCAAACACCTTTGCCATAATATTCTATTTTTGGATATATCATATACATAGTTATTTAAAACCTAAAGCTCTTCTTTCATGAGCTCCTATGTACATAACTGTACAAGATTGAAAGTAATTGGCAGAGAGTTGTTGAAAATTCACGGTAAACACGAAAGCAAGACTGAAACCAAACTATTTTTTTACTGTTAGCATTTGTGGTTGTGAAAACAGTATTACACAGTATGAAAGAAAAGAAATACATAGAGAATTCTGTGTTGTTTTGCAAAAAGTATTTTATGAAATTGAAAACGGAGTCGAAGGCCGAGAACTAGTGTATGGTTTTGCAGATTTGGTGTGTGGTTCTGGTGTTTGAGTGTCAGGTTTCAGAAATTGTGTGACAAGTAATTTTTTTGTGTGAAAGCAGTTGAAAAAAAACTGTAATGTATGCCTAAACGCAAGTCATTTTGAAAACACCTGTAAATGGAAGACATTTAATGGCAAGCAGAGTGGCACAGCGGAAGCATGCTGCGCCCATAACCTAGAGGTCCTACTTGAAGAAAAGCTACCTATTGTTGTCACTGAAGCAAAAGTAATAGGTGCACTTGAGCACTGGTGTTTGTTTACATGGGTGCTGGCATTTAACCCTCTGGGGTCTAAGGATTTTTGGGGCCCTGGAGAAGTTTTGATATGCCCTGACATTTGTGCTTTTTTCAGTTGTTCATAAACATATTATAACCGTCCTCCTCTTTTTTTAAAAAGCACAGCTAATGATAATTTTTAAGGGAAGGGCCCACCAACCTGGTTTAATATAAGCACCTTAAATACTGTTCAATCAAGGTCAACCGAAATAAGAAATAAAGTTTGTACCAACACAGATAAATGAGTAATACCAAATTATTATTGAAAAATAAGAATGGGCAAAAAGAACGGACAATAAAAAATAAATCAAAATAAATCAGCAGACTCACTTAAAGAAAATGTGAAAGTGGTATATAAAAAAAAAACAGTAGGCATAAAGGCAAACAGCACAGCAACCAAAGTAAATTTTGGAATGAAAAAATCTGACCATTGTCCATTTAGAATCCCAACTGTCCTTGGTTGAATGTCCGTTGAACTTAACGTAGAGGACAATGACGATGACGATTTATAGTTCAGTGAGCATCAAACAATAATCCAACCCGTTAACCATTCACCATGTGCTTCCTAACAAATGCTTTAGTCCTCCAGTATCGACTAATCCCAAAAGATCCACTATAGGTTTCTGTGTAGCAGCCTCACAGTGGTACTGCTCCTCACATCCCCTTTGTACATATTAGTAGTATTTAACTACCAGTACTGAAGAGTCCTTCTACAAATAGAATGTATAAAAATGTGTGTTAGCTTGCTAACAAACCCATACCACACAGAGCAAACATGATAAACAAAATGACAATACATGAATAAAGTCTTTTAGTCAGAGAAATACAAGACTTAAATAAACAGAAAATCACTTACATGATTGAGCTTGAAACACCTGTTTCTCAATAAGGACTCTACTGCATTGAATACTGGAAGAGAAAGCCATGCTTCCTCTTCACCAAACAAATCTCCCATCCTCCACTACCTCATCTGGATTTAAGCTAGAGGAGGAGAGCTCTTAGGGCCCCTAGAGGACAGGAGTGGTACTACCACCTACTAAACCCATAGTAGCAGAACGTCTCAGGTTACGTATGTAAACCATGGTTCCCTAAGAACAGGGAACGAGACAATGCGTTTACCGCATATGGGGAACGTCACACGTGAACCGATGTCTGAAAGCCAAAGAATCAAACCACACCAATCCTATTGGCCGGCGACAGCCTATGACGTCATCATAGCGCAACCCGGAAGTATAGAAGGGCGCCTAGAGAACCAGTCGGTATCTTATCGTCTTGAGGAACTGTTCAGCAGGCAGCCCTGAAGCATGGCAAGGCAACGCAGAGTCTTGTTCCCTGTTCATACGTAGTCTTGTCCCCTGTTCATACGTAACCTGAGACGTTCCCTTTCGAAAGGGAACTTCAACTCTGCGTTTACCGCATATGGGGAACGATATACCCACGCCGCCATGCTTAAGGAGAGTGCATGCCAAAAGATGGCTAGACAAACATCAAGCAGTTTCGAAAGAAACGCCAGAAGCAACTCACCCTCGGGTCACACAAAGGCTGTCAGTGACAGCATTCCCTACGGCCAACAGCCCAAGCTGAGCCTCATAGAGGCCTTCCGCAGAAGGCCTACCAAGGCCGCTCAAAGGCTTCTGGAACCAAATCTTCCAAGGAAAGAAGGTCCCTTTAAGGGAATGTGGCCAGGGAACCGAAGGGAACCCCAGCCAGTCACTAGAAGGCCACCAGGGAGGCCGACCTAATCTGACAAAGGACAAACTCAGTCTGGCCAACCCTGTCTGCAAACAGAATCTCCATAAATGTATTCTTAAAGAAGACAAGTAAGAGCGACTGCAAAAGAGGCAGTAAGCAACTCAAACCCGCATGTAGAGACGGGCATCCTGGGGGCAGAACTCAGCTGAGTGCTATGAATCCTCTTATTGGGGGGAGTATACTCTGCTCCACCTAGGATCTACTCAGCGTCTAATATTATGCTGAGGAGGCTGTACGCTAAAAAACCCTGATATAGGGGAGCACAAACCAGCTTAAGGGCTGATCCTCAACAGGAGACCTCATGGAAGCCTTCAACCAATGATCAGCTTAGGGAGCTAAGTACTATTACACAAACAACTCTAGCAGGGGAGTACAAAGCTCAACCTAACAGATAGACCATACTGTAGTCATATAATCATGGAGGCTGGGAAGGGGCCTACGACATGACAAGAGCTCTGCATAGAGAACTGCATATCACACTAGTACACTTAGTCACATAGTGGGAAGTCCAAGAGCAGCCTGACAAGGCCACACACTTGAACATCTAACTTGCTGGAAGCAAGAACAAACCACATGACTTCAGTAACAGCAGATAAGACTGTGAGTGCCCACATAACAGTCCATCCAACACAATCCAACGAGCAGTGCACTCGGTAAAAGAACCTTTTACTTTTTAAAGCTAGATACAACATACGCCATCATAAACTAAGGAAGGCCCAAAAAACGGGCCTATAACCTCAGTCAGACACGTAGCGTCAGCCCGTGGCAGTGTTTCAAGCTCCAGGAGGGACAACTAACCAAACTACAAGGAGGTTAATAAGTCATCTGGGGCCCTGGCCAACCAGCAACATACTCAGTAAAGCACCCTTAACTCTCTCAGCGAGAGGAGTACACTATAACATACACCAGTATGTTCTCAAAGGAGGCCCAGAGGGCCTACCTGTCAACACGCGGTGCTAGTCTAGTGGCCACTAAAGTTCTAGGAGCAAAATAGAACCAAGTTACTTACGAGGTAGCTACTTAGCTCAACTAGAGCTAAAGGAAAACCATGCTCAAGGAAGCAAATGCAGAAAAACCGAACCGCAGTACGGTTTAACGCAAAAACTCACCCTGAGAGGCAAGCCACTCAAAAAACGTACTCAGTAAAACACCTCTTACTCTCAAAAAGAGAGGAGTACACAACCGAACTCCAACGTGTTACATAGGAGGCCTATAAGGCCTACAACTTGCAAACACGTGGCATCAGCTAGTGGCAATACAACACACACCAAACTGTGCCAACATGCAATCTGAAAGGAGGCCTAAATAGGGCCTACAACTTCAGCCACATGTGGCACCAGCTAGTGGTATAAAGGGGACCAAGCTCAAAGGGGACCAGCTCTAAACCCAACAAACAGTTGTGGGTAACTAGCTAAACACAACCTGAGCTAAGTCTACACATTCCAACAGGCAATGTACCAAAAACACAATCACAGGGTACAATGAAATGCTAACATGGTCTAAGGGAGGCCTACAAGGCCTACAACCTCAAACTGACATGAGTATAAACCTGTGGCAGTGCTAAACTATGTGAGCAAAACTCATGATCATATACGCTTGAAAACACAAGCTGCAAACTAGAAGGAGGCTAATCAAATGGAGCCTACAACTCCTACAGTTATATGCAATATAGCTGTTGTGGCAATGATCAAAAACGGGAGCTAACAGAGACCAAACTGCAAGTAAGACTCTCTACACTCAACCTGAGTGTGCAATCCAACAGGTGATGCACTCAGTGAAACACATAAACCCTAACCTCGGGAGTACAATAGTCACCATGCTCTTAAATAGAGGTTAACACAAGCCTGCTATTATGAGAACAGGTGCTAACCTGTGGCAGCACTAGAGTATAGCTCACATATATGTGGTCAACAGCTAGAACTCAAAGCAAAAGAAATGCTTTGTAAATACATGCCATCCAGAGGATAAATGCTCTCACCAAACAGAATTAAAGATCTGTACTGAACCCTAGAGGACGGAAGTTAAAAAGCTAGCACCGTAACTCAAACTTGAATGTAAATTCAAGGGGCTCAGGGGAAAGACAAATTCATAGCATGAATAAAGTTCTAGATAGCGGGGCCTAGCATACACTGCATACACTTATCTACGCAAAGATAAGGGCCTACCACCTGAGAAAACAGCATCAGGGAGGCTAATAACAGCCTGCTACCTTAGCTGTTAACCTCAGCCATTGCACCTACATAAACAAGGGGAATTGGGCATACAGCCTAACAATTCCTTCAGGAGGAGGCCAGAACTAGGAACTATACAACCAAAAAGGGGATAGTAATTACAGAGGGTGATAACAACAACACCTAACCTAGCTCTAGCCAAACAAAGCCTGGGCTTCACTCAAATCTTCACAGAAAGAGGAAAGCGAAGCTCAACAAACCAGAAAATGCCAGGTGGTCGGTTAGGGCCGTCCTGGACATAAATAAATAACTGAAGTGACGAGTGCTAACTCAAACTATTCTAACAGAAACTAGCTGAGAAGCTACTCTAAACACAGGTGGCAAAACGGCGGCCATTTTGTGGCCTGCACAGAAAAGTTGCCAACCTTCAGTCTGCCCAAAAACCCCTACATTTTTACAGCTACATGCTCAGGAAAAACTATACAGGAAAAAACAATGTAACGACTGAGACAAATCAGACACAATTATTTGTTATAGTTAACCAATAATTGGTTAAAGCTCACTCTGGGGTCTGTTCCCCATCCCCCGAGAAGTTTTATTGCACTAAAGAATGTGGTTGCCACATGGAAGAGCAGAGAAGAGACACAGAAACGTGCATTTTTCCTGCATTTCCCCCACAGAACACAGACTTTCCTGCATTCATTTATAGACAGACCATTCTATAAATGAACATGCACATCCCTAGGAAATGGTATCCATTATTACTGTTGTTGTATTGCACTCATTGTATTTGCATGTTTTATGTTACTTTTAAGGTAACTCCAATTATGCCATGTTTAGTGTCTATGGGTTCGTATCGAGAAGATTTAAATGCTTGTGTATGCGGTATGTCCATACCTGTGCAACACATCAGTATTACAAGAATCTTTAATAGTTCTTCTTCAAAAACTCAGAAAAACTCAAATTAACCCAGTTAATCTTGCTCGGTCGTAAAAGCCCTGACAGGATGGGTGTTTTCGCCTAGAAATACAACATCTTCATTGGTCATATCAATCCTAAGAGGTGGGACTTTGACCAGAGGTTAAAAGCCAGTGCATCTATGACAGAGAGAAAGAACTTTGTTCCCCACTAAGAGTCAAATTAACAGTTTAAGGTGTTTCTTAGTACTTCGTCCAACGCAGAAGATACTGGCAACAACCGGACCGAATCATCAAGATTTCTACACAGCCTGCAGACCCGATGTTGTTTTTCCATAACCTGGAAATGAACTTTTCTTAGAATTAATAAACAATCAACACTGAGTGTTCACTGGAGGAACAGGTTAATTGATTGTAATATTAATCTTAATGTAGCTACATCCAGCTACATCTAAATATTGGAGGTTGTAGACTAGAATTTTTGCTTCAAAATTATGTAAAAATTATCCTGCCTACTCGTTCATATAAAACAATATATTGATTTAAATTTTGTAAGACACTTTTTCTCAAGAAACACAGTATGCATGGAGGTGTGAATCTTAATGAATAATACTGTGATTCACACCTGAGATACTTAAAAATTTTATGTATTTCTGTGATGCAAAGCGTCTGAACATTCATGTTATCTCTATGGCATTTCATATAGGCCATTATATTTGTTATATAGCCTAAATGTTAATGTGCAGTTCAAAAACTATACACTACCGTTCAAAAGTTTGGGATCGGTAAGATTTTTAAAGTTTTTAAAAGAAGTTTTGTCTGCTCACCAAGGCTGCATTTATTTAATTAAAAATACAGTAAAAACAGTAATATTGTGAAAAATTATTAGAATTTAAAATAACTGTTTTCTATTTGAAAATATTTTAAAATGTATTTTATTCTTGTGTTGGCAAAGCTGAATTTTCAGCATCATTACTCCAGTCTTCAGTGTCACATGATCCTTCAGAAATCATTCTAATATGCTAATTTGCTGCTCAAAAAACATTTATTGTGTACAATTGTACAAAATATTTGTGTACAATATTTTCTCTTCAGGATTCTTTGATGAATAGAAAGTTCAAAAGAACATTTATTTGAAATATAATAATTTGTAACATTATAAATGTCTTTACTGTCACTATTGACCGATTTAATGCATCCTTGCTGAATAAAAGTATTAATTTCTTTAATTTCTTTTAAAAAAAAATAAAAATTCCTACTGACCCCAAACTTTTGAATGGTAGTGTATAATGTTATAAAAGCTTTGTATTTTAGATAAATGCTGTTCTTTTGAACTTTCTATTCATCAAGGAATCCTGAAAAAAAAGTACACAACTGTTTTCAACATTGATAATAATAAGAGATGTTTCTTGAGCAGCAAATCGGCATATTAGAATGATTTCTGAAGGATCATGTGACTGAAGACTAATGATGCTGAAAATTCAGCTTTGCCATCACAAGAATAAATTACTTTGTAAAATATATTCAAATAGAAAACGGTTATTTTAAATTGTAATAATATTTCACAATATTACTGTTTTTATTGTATTTTTAATTAAATAAATGCAGCCTTAATGAGCAGACGAGACTTCTTTTAAAAACTTCCTACTGATCCCAAACTTTTGAATGGTAGTGTACATCATTAAAAATATCTAAGACTCAAGCTTCACATTTTGACCTCTGTTTTACTCTTAAAATCTTATAGTGACCGTAATTTGTTAATACGCATCAGGAGTTATGAATATGAAAAACGGAGTCGTTACCTTTGACAAAAAAACATCCATCAGGGCTTTTAGCTTAAAAGCATGCACATTTGGAGAAATATTGATGGATTCTCATACGTTTATGTCAATTTTCTATACAGAGGAGTAATATTTATTCAGTATTTATTGTCATCACTACGAGTGCTGGATACTGTGTTTTCAATTCATACTTGCAGCTGGATGGCGCTCTCTGCACATTTAGTCCATGACTCATGGTGAAGAACAGGCATACCATGTGACATTCCAGGAACTAACAGAGGCTTCTAGAGATCGCTTTAACCATGGCTATAACATGCAGATAGACACTTTTGAAGATAATAAATACACAATTGCGACGATGTATACATGTATTGCCTCAGAATTTGCGTCTGAATAGCGCTCACTCCATGGGCGTAGCTGAATTAGTGGATAATGAGCTGACTCGCAAACGACTTGAATCTCTCTATATTCATACAGATTACATAAACAGACAATATTTGTTTTTGATTTGACTTACACAATTTAAAACCTGAAATTTCAACGTTTCTTTAGACATGAGTCTCGTTTTTTTGTGATCAGTATTCACTAAGTTACAATTTATTTTCTGAGGACTATCAGAATGGACTTCGTTCAGAGGGAGACGAAAGATCACGCGTCATGTTAGTTTTCTTTATTTTGCAAAAAGCTTTTCTTCAAGTAGGAGCAGAAAGTGTTTATAAGTAAAGCAGTCATAGCAGAGGATGGTTTCGATCCATCGATCTCTGGGTTATGGGCCCAGCATGCTTCCGCTGCGCCACTCTGCTTGTTATAGAAGAGCTCCCATTCACAGGTGTTTTCAAAATGAGTTGTATTTATGCATACATTAAATGCTCCTCTGTCACAGATGAGATCTATTGAAAATGGTTATGGTTTCAGCTTAGTGTTGTGGTATCATTTCTTTGAATAGGAACAGGACATGTATATAAATAAGACAGTTTTAACAGAGGATGGTTTCGATCCATCAATCTCTGGGTTATGGGCCCAGCACACTTCCGCTGCGCCACTCTGCTTTAAACCCCTCTGGGGCTTGAACCCACAATCCCTGGCTTAGGAAGTCAGTGCCTTATCCATTAGGCCACTGGGGCTGCTAAACACCAGTGCTCACATGCCCTCATTACTTCTGCTTCAGTGCCAACAGTTGGCTTGGTAATTAAACAAGGCAAGCACAGCAATGGTTTATGGATTCAGCACAGTGTTGTGGTAGCTTTTCTTCAAGTAGGAACAAAAAGTGTTTATAAGTAAAGCAGAGGATGGTTTCGATCCGTCGACCGCTGGGTTACGGGCCCAGCACGCTTCCACTGCGCCACTCTGCTTTAAACTACCCAAGATGGGACTCAAACCCACAATCCCTGGCTTAGGAGACCAGTGCCTTATCCATTAGGCCACTGGGGCTGCTAAACACCAGTGCTCACATGCCCTCATTACTTCTGCTTCAGTGACGATAATAGGCTTGGTAATTAAACAAGGCAAGAACAGTAATGGTTCATGGATTATAGTCAAAATTATTATGGCTTTAAAATAGCGTTGTGGTAGCTTTTCTTTGAGTAAGAACAGGACATGAATATAAATTAAATAGTCATAGCAGAGGATGGTTTCGATCCATCGACCTCTGGGTTATGGGCAGTGCTGAAAATGGCTGAAATTCACTGAGGGGACTCTAGTTGGGAAGTTTTTTTTTTTTTTCTTTCCTTTCCTTTAAATGACTTTTCAGATGTATTTAAATTATTTAAATTATTATATAATCTATAATAACACTAAACAGTCTTATTTCATGTTTCCTCCGAGCAATATTTTCTTAATTATCAAGCAGGCACATGAAAGGTCAATGAACAACATTTATGAATTGTGTTATGGCACAAACATGTTCATTCAACAGAATCTCTGCTTGGAGAAAATTACCTGTTTGATTTTTACAAATGAAAGATACATTGTCTAGGAATTTGCATATGTGCTGCATACTGAATTGAACAGGCCACATGGTCTCCCTCTCACAACCGTTTCATCACATGAGATTATAATGCTGTTTTTACTCAAGATTCTGGAAATTGAGAATCTTTGAAAATTGATTTTTTTTTTTTTTTTATAGTGTTCACAATTCTCCCATGATTCAGAATAGACAACTGAAAAAATAACATGTAATTTACTAGAGATTCTGACATAATGTTAGTTGTGCAGTCTATTTACAAAAACATATTAAGTTAATTTGAATTAATTATTATTATTAAAAAATCAGTTTAAATACATGATTCAATGACTCTGTTATAAAGATGTACTATAAACATGTCTTGTTTCATGTCTGGATGAATCAACATTTTTGAACAAATCTTTTTAATGAACGAATCAATTACAAATACGTTTTTAACAGTCACTTGTCGCCACCTACTGGTGTAACGATGTAATTGATGCAGTCTTTATGGTGGCTTTCAAGAGGTAATTTACTCTGTTTTGTTCTGTTTGGGATGGGGGGACTGGTTGTCTCATTCGGTTGCGAGGAGTTTGGGTTTGCTCCCTCATGAGGTTTATGTATTTGTTTGTTGCTTTATTTTTGCAAAATGGTCTACACATGCAAAGTTGGTTGATAAAACAACTGCAATAAAGTAACAGCCTATAGTTAACAATCAATTTACAAAGTGCCATGGGAAGTCAAACTATCTTTACTTAAAATGTTCTTGAACATGTTAATTTCCTGTCATCTCTTGGAATACAGACAGGTTTTTTCTAATGGGCATATCTGTCATATTAGCAGAACACATTTTACACATGAGGAAAACCAATGTTTAGTCAATAATTCATGAAGGTCCATACTTTAAAGCTCTTGATTCTAACTTGTATTTGGCCTTATAAAAAAGTAGTTCTTGTAATTGTTTAACCATAGCATTTGTTACAATAAGAATATAGGCAAATTACAGGTAAGACCATTGATGGTTCCTCATAGCATGCCTAGGGCAATGTTAACTGTTTTCTTTCTTTTTTTTTTTTTTTATCTATTCTCTTGAAGATTATATATTATAAATTCTTAGAGTACAGGCAGCATGTGAGAAGTGCTGGTACTCAAGAAAAAGCGAGGTTACGCTACAGATTAAAATATAGCTAGAAGTACCGGTGCGTACCGGCCCACTTCGAACACTGAGAAAGATCGTGTGGGTGTTTGAATCCAGATCGCAATCTTTTAATGATTAATCATGCAATTTTATTGCGCTATGTTTTGTGCTGAATTCGTATTGTTTTCGTAGGCTATTGAGAGAATAAATACAGAAATCCTTCCATTTCCCTACAAAAATTGAACCAATTCGAACTGGAACGCCGCCCCCCCTCGAAATTCACTCCATGGACGCCGTCCCCCCGCGTTACCCCCCATTTCTACCCCTGGTTATGGGCCCAGCAAGCTTCCGCTGCTGGCATTTAACAGCCTCAGTGGCTTAATGGATAAGGCGTTGGCCTTTTAAGCCAGGGACTGTGGGATCGAATGCAGCCTAGGATGCTTTAAAGCAGAGTGGCGCAGCGGAAGCGTGCTGGGCCCATAACCCAGAGGTCGATGGATCGAAACCATCCTCTGCTAAAACTGTTTTGTTTATATACATGTCCTGTTCCTACTCAAAGAAAAGCTACAACAACGCTATTCTCAAGCTATAATAATTTTCACTAAAATACATGAGCTATTACTGTGCTTGCTTTGTTTAATCACTAAGCCTATTGTTGTCACTGAAGCAGAAGTAATGGGGACACGTGGGTGCTGGAATTTAACAGCCTCAGTGGCCTAATGGATAAGGCACTGGCCTCCTAAGCCAGGGATTGTGGGTTCGAGTCCCATCTGAGGTGGTTCAAAGCAGAGTGGTGCAGCGGAAGCGTGCTGGGCCCATAACCCAGAGGTCGATGGATCAAAACCATCCTCTGCTAAAATTGTTTTGTTTACGTAGATGTCCTGTTCCTACTCAAAGAAAAGGTACTACAAAGCTCTTCTCAAGCCATAATAATTTTGACTAAAATACATGAGCTATTACTGTGCTTGCTTTGTTTAATTACTAAGCCTAATGTTGTGTCTGAAGCAGAAGTAAGGAAAGCATGTGAGCACTGGTGTTTAGCAGCCCCAGAGGCCTAATGGACAAGGCACTGGCCTGTTAAGCCAGGGGTTGTGGGTTCGAGTCCCATCTGAGGTGGTTCAAAGCAGAGTGGCGCAGCGGAAGCGTGCTGGGCCCATAACCCAGAGGTCGATGGATCGAAACCATCCTCTGCTAAAACTCTTTTCTTTATATAGATGTCCTGTTCCTACTCAAAGAAAAGGTACCACAATACTGTGCTGAAATCATAACAATTTTCAACAGATCTCATCCTTGACAAAGGAGCATTTAATGTATGCCTAAATGCAAGTCATTTTGAAAACACTTGAGAATGAGAGGTTTTTCAAGACAAGCAGAGAGGCGCAGCGAAGCGTGCTGGGCCCATAACCCAGAGGTCGATGGATCGAAACCATCCTCTGCTAGAACTGTTTTGTTTATATAGATGTCCTGTTCCTACTCAAAGAAAAGCTACCACAACGCTATTCTAAACCCATAATAATTTTGAATATAATACATGAACCATTACTGTGCTTGCCTTGTTTAAACAGAAAGCCTATTGTTGTCACTGAAGCAGAAGTAATGAGGACACGTGGATGCTGGCATTTAACAGCTTCAGTGGCTTAATGGATAAGGCGTTGGCCTTTTAAGCCAGGGACTGTGGGATCGAATCTAGCCTAGGATGCTTTAAAGCAGAGTGGCGCAGCGGAAGCGTCATGCGCCCATAACCCAGAGGTCGATGGATCGAAACCATCCTCTGCTAAAATTATTTTGTTTATATACATGTCCTGTTCCTACTCAAAGAAAAGGTACCACAAAGCTCTTCTCAAGCCATAATAATTTTGACTAAAATACATGAGCTATTACTGTGCTTGCTTTGTTTAATTACTAAGCCTAATGTTGTGTCTGAAGCAGAAGTAAGGAAAGCATGTGAGCACTGGTGTTTAGCAGCCCCAGAGGCCTAATGGACAAGGCACTGGCCTGCTAAGCCAGTGGTTGGAGGTTCGAATCCCTTCTGTGATTCTTTAAAGCAGAGTGGCGCAGCAGAAGCGTGCTGGGCCCATAACCCAGAGAGCGATGGATTGAAACCATCCTCTGCTAAAACTGTTTTCTTTAAGATCTCATACTTGACAAAGGAGCATTTAACGTATGCCTAAATGCAAGTCATTTTGAAAACACTTGAGAATGAGAGGTTTTTCAAGACAAGCAGAGTGGCGCAGCGGAAGCGTGCTGGGCCCATAACCCAGAGGTCGATGGATCGAAACCATCCTCTGCTAAAACTGTTTTGTTTATATACATGTCCTGTTCCTACTCAAAGAAAAGCTACCACAACGCTATTCTAAAGCCATAATAATTTTGAATATAATACATGAACCATTACTGTGCTTGCCTTGTTTAAACAGAAAGCCTATTGTTGTCACTGAAGCAGAAGTAATGAGGACACGTGGATGCTGGCATTTAACAGCCTCAGTGGCTTAATGGATAAGGCGTTGGCCTTTTAAGCCAGGGACTGTGGGATTGAATACAGCAGAGTGGCGCAGCGGAAGCGTGCTGGGCCCATAACCCAGAGGTCGATGGATCGAAACCATCCTCTGCTAAAATTATTTTGTTTATATACATGTCCTGTTCCTACTCAAAGAAAAGCTACCACAACGCTATTCTCAAGCTATAATAATTTTGACTAAAATACATGAGCTATTACTGTGCTTGCTTTGTTTAATTACTAAGCCTATTGTTGTCACTGAAGCAGAAGTAATGGGGACACGTGGGTGCAGGAATTTAACAGCCTCAGTGGCCTAATGGATAAGGCACTGGCCTCCTAAGCCAGGGATTGTGGGTTCGAGTCCCATCTGAGGTGGTTCAAAGCAGAGTGGCGCAGCGGAAGCGTGCTGGGCCCATAACCCAGAGGTCGATGGATGGAAACCATCCTCTGCTAAAATTATTTTGTTTACGTAGATTTCCTGTTCCTACTCAAAGAAAAGGTACCACAAAGCTCTTCTCAAGCCATAATAATTTTGACTAAAATACATGAGCTATTACTGTGCTTGCTTTGTTTAATTACTAAGCCTAATGTTGTGTCTGAAGCAGAAGTAAGGAAAGCATGTGAGCACTGGTGTTTAGCAGCCCCAGAGGCCTAATGGACAAGGCACTGGCCTGCTAAGCCAGTGGTTGTGGGTTCGAATCCCTTCTGTGATTCTCTAAAGCAGAGTGGCGCAGCAGAAGCGTGCTGGGTCCATAACCCAGAGAGCGATGGATTGAAACCATCCTCTGCTAAAACTGTTTTCTTTATATAGATGTTTTGTTCCTACTCAAAGAAAAGGTACCACAATACTGTTCTGAAATCAGAACAATTTTCAACAGATCTCATACTTGACAAAGGAGCATTTAACGTATGCCTAAATGCAAGTCATTTTGAAAACACTTGAGAATGAGAGGTTTTTCAAGACAAGCAGAGTGGCGCAGCGGAAGCGTGCTGGGCCCATAACCCAGAGGTCGATGGATCGAAACCATCCTCTGCTAAAACTGTTTTGTTTATATACATGTCCTGTTCCTACTCAAAGAAAAGCTACAACAACGCTATTCTCAAGCTATAAAAATTTTGACTAAAATACATGAGCTATTACTGTGCTTGCTTTGTTTAATTACTAAGCCTATTGTTGTCACTGAAGCAGAAGTAATGGGGACACGTGGGTGCTGGAATTTAACAGCCTCAGTGGCCTAATGGATAAGGCACTGGCCTCCTAAGCCAGGGATTGTGGGTTTGAGTCCCATCTGAGGTGGTTCAAAGCAGAGTGGTGCAGCGAAGCGTGCTGGGCCCATAACCCAGAGGTCGATGGATCGAAACCATCCTCTGCTAAAATTGTTTTGTTTATATAGATGTCCTGTTCCTACTCAAAGAAAAGCTACCACAACGCTATTCTAAAGCCATAATAATTTTGAATATAATACATGAACCATTACTGTGCTTGCCTTGTTTAAACAGAAAGCCTATTGTTGTCACTGAAGCAGAAGTAATGAGGACACGTGGATGCTGGCATTTAACAGCCTCAGTGGCTTAATGGATAAGGCGTTGGCCTTTTAAGCCAGGGACTGTGGGATTGAATCCAGCCTAGGATGCTTTACAGCAGAGTGGCGCAGCGGAAGCGTGCTGGGCCCATAACCCAGAGGTCGATGGATCGAAACCATCCTCTGCTAAAATTATTTTGTTTATATACATGTCCTGTTCCTACTCAAAGAAAAGCTACCACAACGCTATTCTCAAGCTATAATAATTTTGACTAAAATACAGGAGTTATTACTGTGCTTGCTTTGTTTAATTACTAATCCTATTGTTGTCACTGAAGCAGAAGTAATGGGGACACGTGGATGCTGGCATTTAACAGCCTCAGTGGCTTAATGGATAAGGCGTTGGCCTTTTAAGCCAGGGACTGTGGGATCGAATCCAGCCTAGAATGCTTTAAAGCAGAATGGCGCAGCGGAAGCGTGCTGGGCCCTTAACCCAGAGGTCGATGGATCAAAACCATCCTCTGCTAAAACTATTCTGTTTATACATGTCCTGTTCCTACTCAAAGAAAAGCTACAACAACGCTATTCTCAAGCTATAATAATTTTGACTAAAATACATGAGCTATTACTGTGCTTGCTTTGTTTAATTACTAAGCCTATTGTTGTCACTGAAGCAGAAGTAATGGGGACACGTGGGTGCTGGAATTTAACAGCCTCAGTGGCCTAATGGATAAGGCACTGGCCTCCTAAGCCAGGGATTGTGGGTTCGAGTCCCAACTGAGGTGGTTCAAAGCAGAGTGGCGCAGAGTGGCGCAGCGAAGCGTGCTGGGCCCATAACCCAGAGGTGGATGGATCGAAACCATCCTCTGCTAAAACTGTTTTGTTTATATAGATGTCCTGTTCCTACTCAAAGAAAAGCTACCACAACGCTATTCTAAAGTCATAATAATTTTGAATATAATACATGAACCATTACTGTGCTTGCCTTGTTTAAACAGAAAGCCTATTGTTGTCACTGAAGCAGAAGTAATGAGGACACGTGGATGCTGGCATTTAACAGCCTCAGTGGCTTAATGGATAAGGCGTTGGCCTTTTAAGCCAGGGACTGTGGGATCGAATCCAGCCTAGAATGCTTTAAAGCAGAATGGCGCAGCGGAAGCGTGCTGGGCCCTTAACCCAGAGGTCGATGGATCAAAACCATCCTCTGCTAAAACTATTCTGTTTATACATGTCCTGTTCCTACTCAAAGAAAAGCTACAACAACGCTATTCTCAAGCTATAATAATTTTGACTAAAATACATGAGCTATTACTGTGCTTGCTTTGTTTAATTACTAAGCCTATTGTTGTCACTGAAGCAGAAGTAATGGGGACACGTGGGTGCTGGAATTTAACAGCCTCAGTGGCCTAATGGATAAGGCACTGGCCTCCTAAGCCAGGGATTGTGGGTTCGAGTCCCATCTGAGGTGGTTCAAAGCAGAGTGGCGCAGCGGAAGCGTGCTGGGCCCATAACCCAGAGGTCGATGGATCGAAACCATCCTCTGCTAAAATTGTTTTGTTTATATAGATGTCCTGTTCCTACTCAAAGAAAAGCTACCACAACGCTATTCTAAAGCCATAATAATTTTGAATATAATACATGAACCATTACTGTGCTTGCCTTGTTTAAACAGAAAGCCTATTGTTGTCACTGAAGCAGAAGTAATGAGGACACGTGGATGCTGCCATTTAACAGCCTCAGTGGCTTAATGGATAAGGCGTTGGCCTTTTAAGCCAGGGACTGTGGGATTGAATCCAGCCTAGGATGCTTTACAGCAGAGTGGCGCAGCTAAAGCGATGCTGGGCCCATAACCCAGAGGTCGATGGATCGAAACCATCCTCTGCTAAAATTATTTTGTTTATATACATGTCCTGTTCCTACTCAAAGAAAAGCTACCACAACGCTATTCTCAAGCTATAATAATTTTGACTAAAATACATGAGTTATTACTGTGCTTGCTTTGTTTAATTACTAATCCTATTGTTGTCACTGAAGCAGAAGTAATGGGGACACGTGGATGCTGGCATTTAACAGCCTCAGTGGCTTAATGGATAAGGCGTTGGCCTTTTAATCCAGGGACTGTGGGATTGAATCCAGCCTAGTATGCTTTACAGCAGAGTGGCGCAGCGAAGCGTGCTGGGCCCATAACCCAGAGGTCGATGGATCAAACCATCCTCTGCTAAAACTATTCTGTTTACATACATGTCCTGTTCCTACTCAAAGAAAAGCTACCACAACGCTATTCTCAAGCTATAATAATTTTGACTAAAATACATGAGCTATTACTGTGCTTGCTTTGTTTAATTACTAAGCCTATTGTTGTCACTGAAGCAGAAGTAATGGGGACACGTGGGTGCTGGAATTTAACAGCCTCAGTGGCCTAATGGATAAGGCACTGGCCTCCTAAGCCAGGGATTGTGGGTTCGAGTCCCATCTGAGGTGGTTCAAAGCAGAGTGGCGCAGCCAAGCGTGCTGGGCCCATAACCCAGAGGTCGATGGATCGAAACCATCCTCTGCTAAAATTGTTTTGTTTATATAGATGTCCTGTTCCTACTCAAAGAAAAGCTACCACAACGCTATTCTAAAGCCATAATAATTTTGAATATAATACATGAACCATTACTGTGCTTGCCTTGTTTAAACAGAAAGCCTATTGTTGTCACTGAAGCAGAAGTAATGAGGACACGTGGATGCTGGCATTTAACAGCCTCAGTGGCTTAATGGATAAGGCGTTGGCCTTTTAAGCCAGGGACTGTAGGATTGAATCCAGCCTAGGATGCTTTACAGCAGAGTGGCGCAGCGGAAGCGTGCTGGGCCCATAACCCAGAGGTCGATGGATCGAAACCATCCTCTGCTAAAATTATTTTGTTTATATACATGTCCTGTTCCTACTCAAAGAAAAGCTACCACAACGCTATTCTCAAGCTATAATAATTTTGACTAAAATACATGAGCTATTACTGTGCTTGCTTTGTTTAATTACTAAGCCTATTGTTGTCACTGAAGCAGAAGTAATGGGGACACATGGGTGCAGGAACTTAACAGCCTCAGTGGCCTAATGGATAAGGCACTGGCCTCCTAAGCCAGGGATTGTGGGTTTGAATCCCTTCTGTGATTCTTTAAAGCAGAGTGGCGCAGCAGAAGCGTGCTGGGTCCATAACCCAGAGAGCGATGGATTGAAACCATCCTCTGCTAAAACTGTTTTCTTTATATAGATGTCCTGTTCCTACTCAAAGAAAAGGTACCACAATACTGTTCTGAAATCAGAACAATTTTCAACAGATCTCATACTTGACAAAGGAGCATTTAACGTATGCCTAAATGCAAGTCATTTTGAAAACACTTGAGAATGAGAGGTTTTTCAAGACAAGCAGAGTGGCGCAGCGGAAGCGTGCTGGGCCCATAACCCAGAGGTCGATGGATCAAACCATCCTCTGCTAAAACTGTTTTGTTTATATACATGTCCTGTTCCTACTCAAAGAAAAGCTACCACAACGCTATTCTAAAGCCATAATAATTTTGAATATAATACATGAACCATTACTGTGCTTGCCTTGTTTAAACAGAAAGCCTATTGTTGTCACTGAAGCAGAAGTAATGAGGACACGTGGATGCTGGCATTTAACAGCCTCAGTGGCTTAATGGATAAGGCGTTGGCCTTTTAAGCCAGGGACTGTGGGATTGAATCCAGCCTAGGATGCTTTACAGCAGAGTGGCGCAGCGGAAGCGTGCTGGGCCCATAACCCAGAGGTCGATGGATCGAAACCATCCTCTGCTAAAACTATTCTGTTTATACATGTCCTGTTCCTACTCAAAGAAAAGCTACCACAACGCTATTCTCAAGCTATAATAATTTTGACTAAAATACATGAGCTATTACTGTGCTTGCTTTGTTTAATTACTAAGCCTATTGTTGTCACTGAAGCAGAAGTAATGGGGACACGTGGGTGCAGGAATTTAACAGCCTCAGTGGCCTAATGGATAAGGCACTGGCCTCCTAAGCCAGGGATTGTGGGTTCGAGTCCCATCTGAGGTGGTTCAAAGCAGAGTGGCGCAGCGGAAGCGTGCTGGGCCCATAACCCAGAGGTCGATGGATCGAAACCATCCTCTGCTAAAATTGTTTTGTTTATATAGATGTCCTGTTCCTACTCAAAGAAAAGCTACCACAACGCTATTCTAAAGCCATAATAATTTTGAATATAATACATGAACCATTACTGTGCTTGCCTTGTTTAAACAGAAAGCCTATTGTTGTCACTGAAGCAGAAGTAATGAGGACACGTGGATGCTGGCATTTAGCAGCCTCAGTGGCTTAATGGATAAGGCGTTGGCCTTTTAAGCCAGGGACTGTGGGATTGAATCCAGCCTAGGATGCTTTACAGCAGAGTGGCGCAGCTAAAGCGTGCTGGGCCCATAACCCAGAGGTCGATGGATCGAAACCATCCTCTGCTAAAATTATTTTGTTTATATACATGTCCTGTTCCTACTCAAAGAAAAGCTACCACAACGCTATTCTCAAGCTATAATAATTTTGACTAAAATACAGGAGTTATTACTGTGCTTGCTTTGTTTAATTACTAATCCTATTGTTGTCACTGAAGCAGAAGTAATGGGGACACGTGGATGCTGGCATTTAACAGCCTCAGTGGCTTAATGGATAAGGCGTTGGCCTTTTAATCCAGGGACTGTGGGATTGAATCCAGCCTAGTATGCTTTACAGCAGAGTGGCGCAGCGGAAGCGTGCTGGGCCCATAACCCAGAGGTCGATGGATCAAACCATCCTCTGCTAAAATTATTTTGTTTACATACATGTCCTGTTCCTACTCAAAGAAAAGCTACCACAACGCTATTCTCAAGCTATAATAATTTTGACTAAAAGACATGAGCTATTACTGTGCTTGCTTTGTTTAATTACTAAGCCTATTGTTGTCACTGAAGCAGAAGTAATGGGGACACGTGGGTGCTGGAATTTAACAGCCTCAGTGGCCTAATGGATAAGGCACTGGCCTCCTAAGCCAGGGATTGTGGCTTCGAGTCCCATCTGAGGTGGTTCAAAGCAGAGTGGCGCAGCGGAAGCGTGCTGGGCCCATAACCCAGAGGTCGATGGATCGAAACCATCCTCTGCTAAAATTATTTTGTTTATATAGATGTCCTGTTCCTACTCAAAGAAAAGCTACCACAACGCTATTCTAAAGCCATAATAATTTTGAATGTAATACATGAACCATTACTGTGCTTGCCTTGTTTAAACAGAAAGCCTATTGTTGTCACTGAAGCAGAAGTAATGAGGACACGTGGATGCTGGCATTTAACAGCCTCAGTGGCTTAATGGATAAGGCGTTGGCCTTTTAAGCCAGGGACTGTGGGATTGAATCCAGCCTAGGATGCTTTACAGCAGAGTGGCGCAGCGGAAGCGTGCTGGGCCCATAACCCAGAGGTCGATGGATCAAACCATCCTCTGCTAAAATTATTTTGTTTATATACATGTCCTGTTCCTACTCAAAGAAAAGCTACCACAACGCTATTCTCAAGCTATAATAATTTTGACTAAAATACATGAGCTATTACTGTGCTTGCTTTGTTTAATTACTAAGCCTATTGTTGTCACTGAAGCAGAAGTAATGGGGACACATGGGTGCAGGAACTTAACAGCCTCAGTGGCCTAATGGATAAGGCACTGGCCTCCTAAGCCAGGGATTGTGGGTTTGAATCCCTTCTGTGATTCTTTAAAGCAGAGTGGCGCAGCAGAAGCGTGCTGGGTCCATAACCCAGAGAGCGATGGATTGAAACCATCCTCTGCTAAAACTGTTTTCTTTATATAGATGTCCTGTTCCTACTCAAAGAAAA